>CM053401.1:86768668-86831502 GCA_028644305.1 Xerus rutilus | reverse complement strand
GATGGATTCAAATTAAAAATCTTCTTCTCAGCAAAAGAAACAATCACCGAAGTGAACAGAGAGCCTATATTCTGGGAACAAATTTTTGCCACACACACATCTGATAGAGCACTGATCTCCAGGATATATAAAGAACTCAAAAAACTTAACACCAAAAAACAAACAAAAAAAACAATCAATAAATGGGCTAAGGAACTGAACAGATACTTCATGGAAAAAGAAATACAGTGGATCAACAAACATGAAAAAATGCTCATAATCTCTAGCAATTAGAGAAATGCAAGAATCTAAGATTTCATCTCTACACAAACCAAAATTCCTTTCTTCTTCCCCATCCCCCTACCCCACTATGGATCAGCATCCACTTATCAGAGAAAACATTCTGCTTTTGGTTTTTTGGGACTGGCTTATTTCACTTAGCATGACATTCTCTAGTTCCATCCATTTACCTGCAAATGCCATAATTTCATTCTTTTCTAAGTCTGAGTAATATTCCATTGTGCATATATACCACATTTTCTTTTTCCATTCATCTGTTGAAGGATATCTGGGTTGGTTCCATAGTTTAGCTATTTTGAATTGAGCTGCTATAAACATTGATGTGGCTATGTCACTGTAGTATGCTGTGTTTAAGTCCTTTGGGTATACACCAAAGAGTGGGAAACTGGGTCAAATAATGGTTCCATTTCAAGTTTTCTAGGGTATCTCCATACTGCTTTCCATAGTGATTGCACCAATTTGCAGTCCCACCAGCAATGTATGAGTCTTTGTGTAGTTTCAGGGCTTCTCCATTTGGTTCCTTTGTGTGACCTCTTCTGTGCTCTTTCACAGAATGGCAGCCCCACAGCAGACAGACGTCCTGCTTACCTAGAAGCTGGTTTTCCCTGAATATCATTACTCTTCCTCGTACTTTATGATAGTTTGAAGGGCATTACATTCTAGGATGGATCATTTTCCTTCAGGATGCTTTTGAAATGCTTTTGAAAGCATTTCTCTATGGCCTTGTAACTTCCAAAATTTTTGAGAGGTCTGATCCCAATTTAATTCTGGACCTTTTATATATGGCATATTTTCCTCTCTAGAAGCTTTTAGAACATCCCTTTTAACTCTCAGTGCTCTGAAAGTCATGTGAATCGGGATAGATTTGATAAAGTAGTTTAAGCCTTGCTTGTTTGAATTTTAGGTTCTGCTTAATAACTAGGTTCTCTCCTTCATTAATCTATCTTGAATCATCCTAAGAAAATATTCCTGACTAATCCTCATCTATATTGATCATTTTTTTGTTTTCAATTTTTTTAGCACCTCTACATGGTTTATGATTTACTTTTGGGGGGGTAACCAGGGATTGAACCCAGGGGTGCTTAACCACTGAGCCACATCCCCAGCCCTTTTTGCATTTTATTTAGAGATAGGGTCTTGCTGAATTGGTTAGGGCCTTGCTAAGTTGCTGAGGTTGGCTTTGAACTTGAAATCCTCCTGCCTCAGCCTCCTGAGTTGATAGGATTACAAATATGTGCTATTGTGCCCAGCCCTATAATTTACTTTTAAAACTGAAATTCTTCAGATGTTCTAGAATATTTGTTTCATTTCCCTCAAATTCTTCTATATGAATAAATCATATTTGCTATTATTTTTATATCCCTGTAGAAGGCATTGCAGGAAACCAATTCAGAAAGAAATCTAATAAAAGCAGACCTTTTTTTTGTACTGAGAATTAAATCCAGGGATATTTTACCACTTAGCTACATTGCCAGTCCTTTTTATTTTTAATTTTAAGATGCAAAGATATGTACTCATTAGGGTCTTGCTAAGTTGCTGAGGATCTTGCCAAATTGGTGAGGCTGGCCTCAAACTGTGATCCTCCTGCCTCAAACTCCTGAGTCACTGGGATTACAAGCATGTACCACAGTGCTCAGCTAATAAAGGCAGACATTAAGTGAAACCTTGCATCTTCCAAAAAAATGAGCTGCCCTATGATTTACTTACTACTCTAGAGAGAAACTACAGGTTTCTTCTCTTCCTCTCTTTAGTTTGGATCAACCTGTTCCTTTCTAAAAGCCAACTCCTTCCACAAATACTCAGAAAAGCCACATGATCCTTACAGTGTGGCAGTTTACCATAAATAGAGTAGCTATCAGTTAACATATTCTGTGTAATCAAGCAGTTGTTTTTCTCTAAGCCTTTGAGATATACAAATTTAAAAATACACATTACTGTTTTGTACCTTGGTTTGAGCATATGTTTTACAAATCTTAAACTTTTTTTTTTTACTTTATAAAAAATGTTTTAATGCTATCCTAATTGCATTGTGTTAGGTAATTAACCTAGTTGAAACTTTGTTCTTTGGGGATATTGTGGTGTCTTAAAAGTCACTGTTCTGTTGTTTCCTGCAATCATGAGAATGCTCTGCTATGCCCATCTGCCATGAAGCTCCATCCTACCTAGGGCCCAGAGTGAGTCAGGCTACCATGGACTGAACCTCTGAAACTGTCAATAAGAAGATATTTGGATGTGAAATAACCAGTAAAGATTTTACAACTTATAAGAAGATTTTAAAAATCTACTCAGTCCATCAATATGGTCCCCAGGTGCCTGGAAACCAGTTTCTGAATCACTGGAACTTACTGAGCACAAAGAACCAAAAAAATGAAAATAAATCAAGCTCTACTCTTGAAGAGTTTTTAAAAATGACTTTGAAGTCAAATTTTGATAAATGGATTTCATGGCTTCAAGAAGGCTCTATATGGGCTGGGGTTGTGGCTCAGTGGCAGAGTGCTTGTCTAGCACATATAAGGCCCTGGGTTCGATCCTCAGCACCACATAAAATAAATAAAAATAAAAAGGTATTGTTTCCATCTACAACTAAAAAAATATTTAAAAAAAAAAAGAAGGCTCTATACTATAAAACACCTTCTAGTCTGCCATGGTAAGGGGTTTATACTGAAACATTTTCTTTATGACCACAGAGACCCAGTCAAAGGAAAAAGACTTAATCTCATTACTTCATGCACATTTTTTTAAAAAAGCAACTTCTTCACTAATACATATACTTACTAGTACCAAGATCTTAATTCATTTAAAAGGACATATTATTTCCAAGCAGTTTGGCTTTTTTATATTACAGCACAATGTTCTATTTTAATGCACTATACACCATTAATTTTTAAGTGAAGAAACTGAAAGGACTCAAATTAGAAACTGTAGGTAAGTTAGTTGAATGAGACACTTCCTTCACTAGCACAATCTTCTTCTAAAGAAATGGTTCAGTCCTTTGATTTTTACTGAAGTGTATTTAAGTATAAACATTCCTAATTAAAGTTCTCTGTAAGTCAAAAACATCAGAAAGATCCAAAGATATGTATTCATCACAGTTGAGTAACATTCACTATTATTGAAATTGTTATTAAGGGAAGTTAATTAGACTCTATGTGCTCCATTTCAATAAATGTGTTTTGCACTTGAAAAAAAGTCAATGTTCTGAGAATCTACCTTTGCCTTATGAAAGCATAACATGGGGCAAAAGAAACAACCTTTCAAAAACAGGGAAACAAAGTAAAGCTACTCTGAAGCTGTTTTATTTAATCACATACTTAATGGGTAATATTCTCCATTCCTAAAGCAAATTAAGAGATCATCTTAACATCCAAGGTTAAATTATCCAAACACAAACTAAAAAGAAAGAACTTCTTTGATTTTGAGAATGAATGAATGGAGGAGTCATTTGAATGCTCTAAACTTCAGTTGAAGTGACCTAGGTGAAATGTTAGGCAAGAAATACTGCAAAATGATTGTGATTAATTTGGCTAAAATTCAATCTTATGTATTGAATCCTGTCAAAGAGCTAGAAGTTATTTGTTTACACTACTCATATGAGGAAAACATTTATTCCAGTAGTCAGAAATATGGGCATGATGACTGAGCAGGCCTTGCTGTAATTCCATTTGTTAAGATTTAATCAGTACACTTCAAGGAGAGCATTCTGAAAGAAAATGAAATTGAATCACTATAAAATAGAGTCTTTGTTTTTCCAGTATTCCAGGTAGTTTTAAGGGGATCTATATACATGCTCTTACATCATTCACTTTATTCACAATAGTTGTAGCATTGAACATTATCCTGTCCCACCTGTCCATTTGACCCTTATCAGGCAATCCATCCCATTTGCAGCAAAAATATATTTCACAATCTCTGAACTGAAAAAATTCATTGCTGTTTGTCCAAGACCAAAACCTTCAAACTGGCCTATTTAATAATTTATTTAATATTTTATCACAACACGGACTTTTCCCCACCTCTTTGGACAATGCTGGGAATGAAACCCAGGGCTTCATAATATACTAAACAAGTGCTCTACTATTGAGCTATACCACCAGCCCCAGGATGTCTATTTTTTTAAAATATTTTTTTCTTGTCAATGGACCTTTATGTTTTACTTATTTATATGCGATGCTGAGAATTGAACCCAGTGCCTCACATACTGGGCAAGTGCTCTACCACTGAACCACAACACCAGGCCCCCAGATTCTATTTTTTAATAACTGAAATTCAGTTAAAATTTCCTGAAGAGACATGACTCTCTAATGTGCAGATATTTCTTTGAGCCCCTGCAAAGTTAGGGGGTTTACCTAACCCTGACCATTCCTAAAACTTCAATTATTGTTGGCTTATAATATACATCTGTAGCAACATTTCATAGCAAACCCAGACTTTTCTTGCTAAACAAATAGTTTTACTAGCTAAACAAATAGTTTTACTAGCTGTGGCTTGCAATCCATTAAAAGTCATAGAATTGGGGCTGGGGATATAGCACAGTTGGTAGAGTGCTTGCCTTGCTTGCACAGGGCCCTGGGTTCAATCCTCAATACCACAAAAAAAAAAAAAAAAAAAGTCATGAAATTAATGTAGTGGGTTGCACCACCTACCACTAAATTTGTTTTTAAAATACAAAACCAAAATAGAATTCAATGAAATAGAATAGGAAATCTCAGAATTCATCTCAGTATTAAGGTAAATGTTTTATGAAACATTTGTTTCAATTTTACATAAAGTGTGTACATAAAGTGTACATAGTGTGGAAACTTTATGACATTTAAGAAACACTGTTGTAAAGCTGTGCTGGTCAAAAAGTGGGTTGACAAAAAGTGGTCAGAAGTCTCTTTCGGGAGATCAAGAGAGCCTTTTCCAAATACACACATCTATCTGTCTGAGGTCAGATTTTTTAAACATGTTTCAACATAAACATTTCCCACAGATTGAATGCAGAAGCAGGAATGAGAAATCAGCTGTCTTAAGTCACATATTACAAGACAACTTCAAATCTGGAAAGCAATTCCATTCTTTTAATTTTTTAAAGAGAAAAGCTGATAGTCATTTAAAGTTTGAAAAGTAATTTGTTAACATATTTACTTATTTTGTGGTACTGGGAATTGAACCCTGAGGCACCCTACCACTGAGCTATATCTCCAGCCCTTTTAATGGCTTAATTGCTTAGGCTGGTTTCGAACTTGGACCTCCTGCTTCAGCCTCCCCAGTCCATAAGATTACAGGCGTGCTAAATATATTTTAAAATGAATATTTAAAATATTTCTGCTTTAATTACTATGGTAATTAAAATTAAAATAGCAAAAAGGTCTTTGGACACCTCCAATTTTTAAGAGGGTAGAAGAGTTCTGAGACCAACGAAATTTGAGAGCCGCTGGCGAGAATGGAAGCAAGGGCTTCAGGTCCGCCCAAGCGGTATGTTTAACCCAAAACGAGGCCCTTCTCCCAAGAGCCCCAAATATCACCCACTCTCGAGGCGCCCTGAACCGGGCCGCCCCGCCCGAAGCAAGAATCCCCGCCTATAAGAACAGATATTGACGAAAGGGCGGAGCTTGCCTACCGAGTGGACGCGAAAACTAGGTCACAGAAGGAAAGGAGTACTTCAAGCACATCTTTGCGACACTGTCGCGTTTCGTAGGTTCTGTGTCGTAAAGACAGGCGCGGAGCCGCCCCCAGCTGAGGCAGCAGTGGAGGTGCGCGGCAATGGCGGATATGGAGGATCTCTTTGGGAGCGACGCCGAAAGCGATGCGGAGCGTAAAGGTGGGATCGGCGGGGCTTCGGAGGAGGGGTGAGCGGTGGGAGCCCGACAGCCGTCCAGTTCCGGTCTGCGGAGGCTCCGGCGCCGCCAGCATGGAGGCGCTTCCTCCACTCCTGCCTCAGCGCCCCCTGCACTCCTGGCGGTGCCACCCTCTCCAGGCGGGCGGGGATGGTGAGACAAACGCAGAGTCTGCGCCTCGAGCTTCTCAGTGACTTTGAAGCATGCGATGCCTGGGATCGTGGAGAGTACAGGGGGCCCAGGGCAGTGATGGAGGCTCGGGCGAGCCTGCGCAGCCCAGGGAAGAACTTTAGGGTGTTGCTCTGTTCTGCCTTGCACTGGCCAGCGAGTAAGGGCTGTTTGTGAATGAATGTAAATGAGATGCTTAGGAATATGGGCATGAGGTGGACGAGTTGCCAGAGGGTCTCAAACTGCCTTCTTGAGCGAAACCAGAGCATGGCGCGATGGGGAGCTTGTCAGGATGGGGGTTCTGGGAAGGGTACCAGGATGGAGCTACGCATAGGCGTTATGCACTGGAAATAGGGTATCTTTGGACAGTATGCAGAAACGGCAGAATTTCCTGAGTCTGTGATGTTAGTTTTGGGGAGCCTATTGGTTCTGTGTTGGAGAGCAGTGATGAAAGATTTGCTGATGAAATGAATGAATGAATGTATGTTTATGGTGGATGGAAGTGTTTTTGACGGAAATTGTGGGTATTTGAGTTTGAAATAGGAATAGGAATAATTTGACGTGAAAAAGGGCCCAAGACAAAGTTCAGAATTCTTGCAACCCTCCATGCTCAAAGTAGTGTATCTACATGTATTTCTTCCTTAGCTAAGTGCATTGTTTTGTACCCCCACATACACTTGTTCATTTTCTTCAGCTTCACTTATTCATAATTTATAAAGTGTAGTGAAGGGAGCACTAAGTGTAGGTACGGAGAACTGAATTCTAGTGTGAGGGAGCTATCCAAATGGATATCCAGGAGATTGTAGTTAGGAAGTATGGAAGAATAGAGCCTCATATACTAACTCTTGTTTTATTAACTTTTGCTAATATTTTAATTTTTCACCCTCATTTTTGTTGTCTACATTCCTTCAAGGCACAGTTCTATGTGAGCTCTGTCATGACTTGCATAAAGTTGTTCATACATTCAATAAATGTTTATTGATCTATATCATATTCCAGTTACCTTGCTAAGTGCTGGGGATTAAAAGTCTCCCCCTTAGCTCACTTTAATGCTTAGTGCATATTTGATAAATAATTGAATGGGTAGAAGCAATCATTTAATAAGGTGTACCCTGTAATTTCCCCTTGCAAACTCAGTGTAAAAGGAAGTGATGTGTAAGCCGGGCACGGTGGCGCAAGCCTGTAATCCCAGCACTTAGGGAGGCTGGGACAGGAGAATCGAGAGTTCAAAGCCAGCCTCAGCAACAGCGAGGCGCTATGCAACTCAGTGAGACCCTGTCTCTACATAAAACACAAAATAGGGCTGGGGATGTGGCTCAGTGGTCAAGTGCCCCTGAGTTCAATCTCCTGTACCCAAAAAGTAAATAAATAAAAGAAGTGATGTGTAAAGACGGTTGGTTCCCTGGGTTTCATGGTTTTCTTTTTTCTTCTTTTATTTATTTATTTCTGTACTAGGGCTCTAATCCAGGGCTTCATGCATGGCAGGCAAGCATTCTACCACTAAGCTACATTTCCAGCCCTGGATTTCATGTTTTTTTTATTAAAAAAAAAAAAATTAACCTTCTTGTAAATCCATTGCAGATCTCTTCCATCTTACTATTATATAAATGGATTCTCTAGGATTTACTTCCAAATCTGGTGTGCTGTGCTTGAAGGTTGCTGTTGGTTCTGAAGATAGTATGGCTGTAACAGGGTAATTTCCTCTGATGCCTAGCATATTTCATTTCTCTGGGCTATGAGAGTTGTGGAAAATAAGTACATCTCACAAGTTTCTATCATAACAATGTGTAGAATTCCGGTCTAGACCCAGTGTGATTCTTATGTAAATGTGCCAGGTCTTTAATTTCTTTCAACAGTGTTTTGTAATTTTTCTTGTATAATTCCTGCTCTTTCTAAATTAAATTTATTAAGTTTTTTGTTTGTTTGGTGGTAGTATTAGAGATTGAACTCAGGGCATTCTACTATTGAACTAGATCCCCAACCCTTTTTATTTTTTATTCTGAGACTGGGTCTAAGTTACTGAGGTTGGCCTCAAACTTAAGGATTCACATACCTCAGCCTTTTGAGTTGCTGCAATTACAGGCATACACCACTATGCCTGACTTATTTTATTCTTTTGAATACTATTACAAATGTAATTGTTTTCTTAATTTCATTTTAGATTGTTTGTTGCTGGTGTATAGAAATACAAGTGATTTTGGTATGTTGATCTCATATCCTGCATCCATACTGAATGTATTAGTTGTAATAGTTTTTTGGTGAATTTTTAGGATTTTCTACATAAAAGATTATGTCATCTGTAAATAATTGTACTTCTCTCCAATTTGGATATCTCTTGTTTCTTTGTCTTGCCTAATTGCCCTGCCTAGTATTTTTTGCACAGCATTGAATAAGGGTGGTGAAAGTAGAAATTATTGTTTTGTTCCTGACCTTAGGGAGAAAGCATTTAAGTTTTCATCATTACAGTGATTTTAGCTGTGGGATTTTTGTAGAAAATCTCTTTATCAGGTTGAGAAAGTTCCCTTCTATTCCTGATTTGTTGAGTGGCTTTATCATGAAAAAGTGTTTGATTTTATCAGATTTTTTTTTTTTTTTTGCAGACAAAAAATGAAAAAAAAAATCACGATTGTTTTCTTCACTCCTGATATAATGTTTCACTTTAATTGATTTTTAGATGTTGAACCATGCTTGTAATGCTAAAATATATCCCACTTAGTTATGGTGTGTCTTCCTTTTAATATGCTGTTGCATTTGATTTGCTGGTATTTTAAAATTAATTTTAGCACCAGTATTCTTATGGGATATTTGTCTGTAGTTTTCTTAAATGACCTCTTAGTTTAGCTTTGGCATCAGGAATGAGTTAGGAAGTGTTCCCTCCACTTCAGTTTTTTGGCAGAATTTGATAAAGATAGGTGTTAATTTTTATTTAAGCCTTTGATAGAATTTGCCAGTAAAGCCATCTGGTCCTGGGCTTTTCTTTGTTGAATGATTTCCTATTACTGATTCAAACTACTTGTTATAGATCTATTCAGATTTTCTATTTCATCTTGAATCATTTGTGGTAGTTTCTGTGTATTGGGGAATTAATCTATTTCATTTACGTTTTCCAGTTTGTTGGCATATAGTTGTTTATAGAATTCTTTTATAGTCATTATTTTTGTAAGATCAGTAATGTCCTCATTTTCATTCTTTATTTTACTAATTTGAGCCTTCTGCCTTTTGTTCTTGGTTGGTCTAGCTAAAGGTTTGCCAATTTTGTTGATGTTTTCAAAGAACGAACTTTTTCATCTCATTGATTTTTCATTGATTTCTTTCCATGGTTTTTCTGTTCTCTATTTCATTTATCTCTGTGATAATCTTTATTATTTCCTTCCTTCT
Organism: Xerus rutilus; assembly: GCA_028644305.1. Taxonomy (NCBI): domain Eukaryota; kingdom Metazoa; phylum Chordata; class Mammalia; order Rodentia; family Sciuridae; genus Xerus; species Xerus rutilus. The sequence continues at coordinate 86,821,858 of CM053401.1, read as the reverse complement.
GCTTGTTTTGGGTTTAGTTTTATTTTTCTGATTCCTAAGGTTATTGAGTTTCCTTCTTAACATAGGTATTTACAGCTATAAAAATTTTCCTAAGAATACTGCCTTTTCTGTATTACTTACGTGTTGGTATGCTGTGTTTTCATTTTCATTCATCACAAATACTTTCTGATTTCCCTTGTGATTCCTTTCTTTTTTTTTTTTTTAAATATTAATTTTTTTTTTTTTTTAGTTGTAGGTGGACACAATAGCTTTATTTTATTTTTATGTGGTGCTGAGGATCGAACTCAGTGCCTCCAGCGTGCTAGGGGAGCACGCTACCACTGTGCCATAACCCCAGCGCCCGTGATTCCTTTCTTAAGATCTTTTTTATAAAATTTTTTTTTAGTTGTAGATGGACACAATATTTTTATATATTTATTTTATGTGGTGCTGAGGATTGAACCCAGTGTCTTACACATGCAAGGCGAGCACTCCACCACTGAGCCACAATCCCAGCCCGTAAGTTCTTTTTTTTTTTTAGTTCTTGATTGACCTTTATTTATTCATTTATATGCGGTGCTGAGGATCGAACCTAGTGCCTCCCACATGCGAGGCAAGCGCTCTACCACTGAGCCACAATCCCAGCCCCCGTAAGTTCTTTTTTTAAAATATTTTTTTAGTTGTAGATGGACACAATATCTTTATTTATTTGTATGTGGTGCTGAGAATTGAACCCAGTGCCTCACACATGCGAGGCAAGCACTCCACCACTGAGCTACAATCCCAGCCCTTCCTTAAGTTAATTGTTTAAAAGTGTGCTGTTTAATTTCTATGTATTGTGAATTTTTCTTATTGCTTTCTGTTACTGATTTTTAGTTGCCTTCCATTGTGATCAGAGAACAGATTTCAGTCTTTTAAAATTCACTAAGCCAGGTGCAGTGGCACACACTTGTAATACCAGTGAGGCAGGAGAATTGCAAGTTCAAGGCCAGCCTTGGTAACTTTGACCCTGTCTCAAAATAAAATAAAAGGGCTGGGGATCTAGCTCAGTGGCAAATCACCCCGGGTTCAAAGTCCAGTAACAAAACAAAACAAAACAAAACAAAAAACCACACACACAGTTTACTGAGAAACAAAACAAAACAAACTTATGAGACTTGTTTTGTGTCTTGTCATGGTCTGTCCTGGAGAATGTTCTATATAAAGTGAGGGAAAATGTATATTCTGCTCTTATTGGGTAGAGTGTCTTGTTGATGCCTAGTATGTCTAGTTGGTTCATAGTGTTGTTCAAGTCCTCTGTTTCTTTATTGACCTTTTGCCTAATTGTTCAATCCATTATTGAAAGGATATTGAAGTCTCTCAACTATTATGTTGATCAGTCTACATGTCTCTCCATAATTCTGTCAGTTTTTCTTTTTAGGTTATGTATAATTGTTACATTTTCATGATAGATTGACCCTTTTATCATTTTGTAACACTTTTGGTCTCTTGTAACAATTTTTGCTTTAAAATCTATTTTGTCTAATATTAGTATAGCAGTCACAGCTCTCTTTTAGTTACTATTTACTTGGGATTTCTTTTTTTCATTCATTCACTTTTAACTATGGGAGTGTTTAGTTCAAAAGTGAGTCTCTTGTGGAAAGTGTGTGTGTGTGTGTGTGTGTGTGTATTTGGATCACTTTCAATCCATTCTGCTAATTTCAGCTTTTTAATTGGAGAGTTCAATCGATTTGCATTTAAAGAAGTAATTAGTGATGGACTTCTGCTGTTTTGCTTCCCTTACTCCCAAGTAGTAGGGATTGAATTCAGAGATGCCCTACTACTAGGCTACATCCCCCAGCCCTTTTTAAAAATTTTTAAAATTTGGGACAGCTCTCACCAAGTTTCCCAGACTTGCTTCCAACTTGCCATCCTCCTGCCTCAGCTTCCCAAGTCACTGGGATTATAGGTGTGTACTCCCACCTGGCCAGACTCTCAGTTTTTGTTTATCTGAGAATGTCTTCATTTTTTCAGTTTGTTTTTATTGAGGACAAATGCACATAATAAAATTAGTCATTTAAGGTGAACAATTCAGTTGTATTTTGAACATTTATAATGTTGCATAACCACCACTTCTAGTTTCAAAATTAAATTTTCAAAATTAACCCAAAATAATAAAGCCTTAAGCCTATTAAGCACTTAACTCCTTATTTGCTCCTTCCCCCAACCCCTGTCACCTGCTTTTGTATCTATATTTACTTACTCTGAAAATTTCATATAAGTGGAATCATATAATGTGCACTTTTGTGTTTGCTTTCTTTCACTTAGCATACTGTCTTTGAAGCACTGTAGTATATATCAGTACCTCGTTCCTTTTTTCTGTTTTTAATTATTTGAGATGTAGGAGATTGAACCCAGGGCCTTGAGTATGCTAGGCAAATGCTGTACCACTAAACTATGTTCTTGGCCACCTCCATTCCTTTTTGGGGGGGTGGGAGAGGTACCAGGGATTGAACTCAGGAGCACTCGACCACTGAGCCACATCCCTATTTTTTGTATTTTATTTAGAGACAAGGTCTCATTGAGTTGCTTAGCACCTCATTATTGCTGAGGCTGGCTTTGAACTTGCAATCTTCCTGCCTCAGCCTCCCGAGCTGCTGGGATTACAGGTGTGCGCCACTGCACCCGGCTCCATTCCTTTTTAATGCCTAAATAATATTCCATTATACATATATATCCCAAATTTGTTAAAGCACTCATTTGTTAATGGACATTGGATTGTTTCTACCTTTTGGGCATTTGAATAGTGCTGCCTTGGACATTCACATTATAAGCATTTGTTTGAGTGCCTGTTTTCAATTCTTTGGGTAGGAGTGGAATTGTGGAGTTATAAGGTAATTCTTTGCTTGGTTCTGAGGAATGGCCAACCTGTTTTCTATAGTGGTTAAACCTTTTCTCTTTTTTTGGCATGGTACTGAGGATTGAACCAGGGCAAGTGCTCAACCACTGAAATACATGCCTAACCCATGGCTGAACCATTTTACATTATCCCCAGCAATGTACAATGGTTCCATCTATTGTTGTCCTCATCAATAATTTTTATGTCAGCACTTGGAATATGTCATTTGATGGATGCCTTCTGGCCTCCATAGTTTCTGATGAGAAATCAGCTGCTATCCTTACTAGGGATCTTTTGTACAGGATACTGTACTTCTCTTTTGATGCTTTTGAGATTTTTTGTCTTTGGCAGTTTGATAATGATATGGCTAGGTGTGGATCTCTTTAAGTTTATCCTACTTGGAAATGTAGATTTATATTTTTTCATTAAATTAGGAAATTTTCAGGCATCATTTCTTCAGATATTCTCTCTACCTCTTTCCCCTTTTTCTTCTGGAATTCTTTTATGCATATGTTCTTACACTTTGTGTCTTTGTATAATTTTTTTCCCCTGCAAGTCTTCTAGACTTTGTTCATTTTTTTTCTATTTCTTAGGCTGGATAATCTGAATTGCCTAGTATGTTCTTCCTGCTTTAGTCTCTCTAGTGACTTTTTCATTTTAATTTTTATACTTTTCCAACTCCAGAATTTCCATTTAGTTATTTTTCATAGTTATCTCTATTGATATTCTGTTCAGTAATACATCATTTTCATATCTGTTCTTTGGGGAAATGTTGGAGGTTTTTTTTTTTTTTTGAGGGACAATTTCTAACCTTTTTCCTGTGTATGGGCCATTCCTCTTTCTTTGTCTTACCATTTTGATTGATAACTGGTATTTTGTATATTAAAATATGACAACTCAAGCAATCTCATTCTCCCTCCTCCCTGGGATTTGTTGCTGTTTATTGCAGCAGTAGTTGTTTAGTGGTTCTTTTCAACTAATTTTGTAAAATCTGTACATTTTCATGTAAATGGCCACTGAAGTTTCTCTTCTGTTCCTTGGTGGTCAGTAGTGATTGGATAGGGATTTTCTTAAATGCCTAAGACCCACCAAAAGCTCCTGGTTTTTGCAGATTGGCTCTGTGTGTGTTGGGGGAGTGCTTTCAACACTCAGCCAGGCAGTTTACAACCTTGCCTTTTGCTTCATTTCCTGCTTGTGCAGAGCCTGAAGAGGAGCAAGAGGTGAGAGCTTAGCTTAGCTTCTCAGTTCTGTCTTCATCATGCACACAGCTCTTTCCTACCAGATTTTTGATTAGTCTGTTGTTTGCTCCAACTGCCATCCATTGACCTAGGCAGAGGCAACTAGCACATTTGTCCGTTAATGTTTTTGTCAAACATCTCCAGGTAGCTGTGTCGACACCGACACCGGGAGAGTTTCAAGTTAAGTGAGATAAAGGCGGCTGAGTCAGTTCTTCAGGGAGCCACCAGATGGGTCAAAACTAACAACTTCAATTCTTTGTGAATGAGGTCCATTCTCTTTCCTCCAGTAGTGGCACCTGTACCAGAAATGTGGGCTGTTATCTTCAAAGCAGTGTTGAGCTAGGGAGCAGGACCAGGTAAGCTAAAATACCAAGAGTTCTTTTTCTTACCAAGATTTAGCTAATTTTTCTTAACTAAGCATTCCCCAGGTTCCTGCAACTTTTAGTTAGTCTCCAGAGTACTGAGAAAGTTGATTCTAACAGTTTTTGCCAGTTTCTTTCTGGCTGTTGGGATGAACTTTTGGAGTTCCTTACTCTGCCCTTTTGTGCTGATGTTACCTTATGTTTTTATGACCCCTGTATTACCTTATGTTTATATCATAGATTCTGATTCTGGATCTGACTCAGATTCTGATCAAGAGAATGCTGCTTCTGGCAGTAATGCCTCTGGAAGTGAAAGTGATCAAGATGAAAGAGGTGATTCAGGACAACCAAGTAATAAGGAACTGTTTGGAGATGACAGTGAGGATGAAGGAGCTTCTCATCGCAGTGGCAGTGATAATCACTCTGAAAGGTCAGACAATAGATCAGAAGCCTCTGAGCGTTCTGACCATGAAGACAATGATCCCTCAGATGTAGATCAGCACAGCGGATCAGAAGCCCATAATGATGATGAAGATGATGGTCATAGATCAGATGGAGGGAGCCATCACTCAGAAGCTGAAGGTTCTGAAAAAGCACATTCAGATGATGAAAAATGGGACAGAGAAGATAAAAGTGACCAGTCAGATGATGAAAAGATACAAAATTCTGATGACGAGGAGAGGGCACAAGGTTCTGATGAAGACAAGCTGCAGAACTCTGATGATGATGAGAAAATGCAGAACACAGACGACGAGGAGAGGCCTCAGCTTTCCGATGATGAGAGACAGCAGCTGTCTGAGGAAGAAAAGGCTAATTCTGATGATGAGCGGCCAGCAGCTTCTGATAATGATGATGAGAAACAGAATTCTGATGATGATGAACGGCCACAGATGTCCGATGAGGAGAAAATGCAAAATTCTGATGATGAAAGGCCTCAGGCCTCAGACGAAGATCGCAGGCACTCAGATGATGAAGAGGAACAGGACCATAAATCAGGTATACATTTATAGAACCATTTATAGACCAAATCAGGTATACATTTACTAGAAGCCTGCAGATCCAGCAGTAGCCCATTCTTCTTTCATTCCCATCTTTTTTCTTTCTGCCCCTCCATTTTGACATTTTCTCATTCTATGTATTTTGTTTCTTTTAGGTCTTCCTATTTTTTCTCTCTCTTCTCCTTCTATTCTGTGGTGATAGAGGTTAAAGAAAAGAAAAGAAAAAGACAGTAGCTTCAGAGAGAGATACAGTGCTAGAGGAACTAGGCAATGAATTGAATTGGATCCATTTCCATGGGTAACTAAAAGAGCATGCTTAATGTGAGACTAGATTTTCCTGGGGGAAAGACAATACCATTGAAATATCCCTGTAAGATAGTTGTGCAGAGATAAGGGCACTGTTCCAACTTAGCTTTTTGAGATCCAAAATTTGATCCACTAGAGGTGATCAGACTCCAAGGAGTTCACTTAAACAATTCAAATTGATAAGAAACTAATTATAAAAATTGAATCACAAAATTATTTGTTTCCAGTTTCTCACTGAGCATAGTATTTCTCTGGGGGCAGATCTACAGCAGATGACAAATTATACTAATCAGGAGTTTACCTGGGAAGCATAATGTGTAGAAAAGGCAAACATGACTGATGAGCTCAAGGGACAGTGTTATTAAACTGTGCCTATTTGACCCATGCTTCCCTACCCTATGAAGCTTGGGGTCATAGCGCTCATTTCCTAAATACTACAGGAAACATGCATCCTAACTTTAGCTTCTGGATCTTCCTTTTGTGATTACTATTTAGGCTGCTCTGCTCAAGATATCTTCATCTAGAATAAAAAAATTTAGAGATATGTTTCTTCAATATAAAAGTCATGAAAATTAGGTTGAAGTCTTTCTGAAGTAATATTTGGATTGCTTCATTTTTGTAGGTGGTCAATTATATTAATTACATTTTGATCCCATCTTCTTAGAGAACTTAAATATGGCAGTATCTTTCTCCCTGGACCACATACCTCACTAATATTCAGAACCACATTTTTGGAGCTGGGGCTGTAGCTCAGTGATAGAGCTCTTGCCTAGCATGTGTGAGGCACTGGGTTCGATTCTCAGCACCACATAAAAATAAATTAATTAAATAAAGGTATTGTGTCCATCTACAACTAAAAAGAAAAAAAACCCTCAAAAACAAAATAAGTCACATTTTCGCATTATTAGGAGAGAAGGCAGAGTATTTCCAGAGATGGATATAGATCTGTGTAGAATATCAGACTGCCATATATTAATATTTAATAACTGGTATGGAGTAGATTATTTGTACTGTTATCAGAATCTTTAAGACTCACACAGTACATCCTTAATACCAGCAAACTAATTCAAGATTGGGGCCATATAGAAGAAAATCGTGTAGCCAGTTATTCTGTTTAACTCTTGGTAGTTCTCTACTGGTTTAGGGTTTTTCATGAATTTTTTAGGTAAACAATTGTACCAACTAGAAATAGTGATATATTTGGATTTTTTCCCCTTTCTAGTAATCTTACATTGCTTTTCTTCTATAATGAGTCTTATATAAATTTTTATGTTTATTTTTTATTTTGAGACAAGGCCTCACTAAATTGCTGAAGCTGGCAAGTTGATTTTTAATTCGTTCATTTTATTTATACACACACTCAAACATGTTTGGTTTTTTTCCCCATGCTAAGGATCAAACCCAGGATCTTGCTCATGCTAGGCAAATGCACTTAACACTTGACCCTCAGCCCTTTTTTTCAGTCCATGTATACAGTTTTATTAGTGTTAATTAACACGTGTAGATTTGTGTAGCCACCACCAGTCAGGATACAGAATAGTTCTGTTACCCTAAAAAACTCCCTCATGCTGTCCCTTTTGTACTCATATCCTCCCACCCTTAACCTCTGGCATCTGCTGATCTGTTCTCTCACTATACTTTGTTTCAGACAAAGTTGTATAAATGGAATCATACAGTAAGTGTGTAGTCTTTTCTTTTTTAGGAGGTACCAGGGATTGAACTCAGGGGGTACTCGACCACTGAGCCACATCCCCAGCCCTATTTATTTTGTATTTTATTTAGAGACAGGGTTTCACTGAGTTGCTTAGCACCCCACTAAATTGCTGAGGCTGGCTTTGAACTCATGATCCTCCTGCCTCTGCCTCCTGAGCCACTGGGATTACAGGTGTGCGCCAGCCTCAATAATCATGTATTGCTACATTGTGTTTCATTTTGTGGATGTACCACAGTTTGTATATTCCCAATGTTACTTTTAAAATAAAATTCAAAGTTATGATGCAATTGGGATTAGCCGAATTTCTAATTCTGTTCTTTTAGAATCAGCAAGAGGCAGTGACAGTGAAGATGAGGTTTTACGAATGAAACGCAAGAATGCAATTGCATCTGATTCAGAAGCGGATAGTGACACTGAGGTGCAAAAAGGTACTTCTAATTATTTCTTTTGTATGTATGTATATTTATGCATACCTCTTTTTTATGTATGTATGTATACCTCTTTTTTCCTTTAACTGCGTGAGAGTGGGTGGGTAGAGTGTACTTTTGCTGCTTTTATCATATAGATGAACTTTCAATATTCTGGCCTTCCTTGTGCCTCTTCTTTTTCAATGACCATATCCTAGGCCATGTTATTGTTAGTAAGTGTAACTTATATAATCCCAATTTCAAGTAGTTCGCTTTCTGGCTCACTGTAGTACCATACCTTTGTTTATTGGTTTATATAGACTATCATCATTGTTTTTTGCCCACACCTAGGTAATGGTCTTATGAAGGTGGGTCCTGCGCGGACATGAATATGCAATTTTGAAACTTGAGGGACTTATGTAGACACCAGGCTTATACAGAGTGCTTAAGCCCCAACTATGAGTATCTAGACAAGAGGAAACATTTGGTGTCCTGGGTAGTTAAGGAAACGTGGATAAACCAGGATGCAGAAGATAGAGGGAGAAAGAAATGCCTCTCATGCAGCTTTGCCTTCCCTGCCCACACACAGGCTAGTCAGGTCTTTAAAAGCCAGTCTCAGAGTTATGTTTTGGGTGATTTTTCTGGTGCTGGTTTAAAAACCTTGGGGATATGTTGAAGTGATCAGCTTTTTGAAGAATCTTAGTATAGATATTAATTCTTTGCATTTTTCCTCCTGCATTCAAGATAATAGTGGAACCATGGATCTCTTTGGAGGTGCAGATGATATATCTTCGGGGAGCGATGGAGAAGATAAACCACCTACTCCAGGACAGCCTGTGGTAAGTAAAATTATTAATGTGAACTGAGCCCCTTATTTAAGATTAAGTAAAAAGTTTCAGAAGTGGACTGAGGTTTAGTTCAGCAGTAGAGTGCTTGCCTAGCATGCATGCCTGTAGATTTGATCCCCAGCACTGCTAGCAAACAAACAAATAACAACAACAAAAAATTCAGAGATGAAGGGTCTCTTTTACTCCAGGAAGAGGAAGTTGGTAAATGAATCATAGTGGGAAAATATGATGAACAAATGAGTTTCTTAAGTTACATAGGAAACTCTTGGTTCTAAGGAGGAGTAGAAATAACCACCCAACATGATAAGGTGGTGCTTTGCCTTAGGGGGCATGTCTTGTTAGGATCTATGATTTGAAAACCAGTAGTTTGTTTTTCTTGCTCATGCAAAGAAGTGTATGCTGTGTTGATAATCTTTGAATTTGATTGCTAGTGTCTTCGTATTGAAGTGATAATTACTTTCATATGGCTTTTAAAATTTTTTTGGCTAGAACTGAGGATTGAATCCAGACCCTCACTTAAGCCAGGCAAGTACTCTACCACTGAGCTATGCCCCTGGCCACACTTTGTTGATGAATATTTGGAAGACAAATTTATCATAAAAGAAATACTTTTCTTGTATTGAAGGCTTTGTTTCCCCTAAGGTGTTTTGGGGGTAATTGAGTAGGGGTAGGGATTTAGGATTGCTTTTACCCTAAAGTGATGTCCAAAAATGTTTCTTGCTTACCTGAATAAAGTATGAAGGATAACTAGGGAGTTAGTAAGGTCTCCCAAAGCTCTAAAATTCTATGTCTCTTTCACTAGGATGAAAATGGATTGCCTCAGGATCAACAGGAGGAGGAACCAATTCCTGAGACCAGAATAGAAGTAGAAATACCCAAAGTAAACACTGATTTAGGAAATGACTTATATTTTGTTAAACTGCCCAACTTTCTCAGTGTAGAGCCCAGGTAAGGAAATTAATTAAATTTTTTTTTCTAGATGTTGAATAGAAATATGTGGAATGTTGATAGTTTTCTTATTTTACACTGAGTTGACCAGTGACAGAAATGGAAGATTGGTTGTATATCTCCGAAAAAATAAATCAAACATCCTGATGTAGAAAAAATATGCATTACTTATAAGGAAGACTTTTGATGCTTGTGATTGTTTAACAGTTTGATACTTTCTTATGAATTAATAGGCATCAAAATTCTTCAAGACACTTTAAAATTTATGAGCCCTAAAAAACTGAAATTGAGGGTGATGAAATTTGTTAGAGAAACTACAAATGTCCACTGTATTAACTACTGTTGATATAGAAAAACTAGTAGTTAGAGACAATTAAACATTACTTATAGGTAGTCTTAGTTAACTCTGGAGTTCTTGTGTGATTTAAATGGTTTTTTCCCCTAAGCAAAATGATGTGAAAAGCTAAAGCCTTACTTTTACTTTATTTCAAACAATATATATTAACTTTAAATTTTAAGAAGTTATGATTAGGGCTGGGGCTGTGGCTCAGCGGTAGAGCGCTTGCCTCGCATGCGTGAGGCCCTGGGTTCGATCCTCAGCACCACATACAAAGCAATAAAATAAAGACATTGTGTCCATCCACAACTAAAAAAATATTTAAAAAAAAAAAAAAAGAAGAAGTTATGATTATTTGGCCAGGCACTGTGACGATGCCTGTAATCCCAGCGCTTAGGGAGGCTGAGACAGGAGAATCGCGAGTTTAAAGCCAGCCTCAGCAACGGCAAGGCGCTAAGCAACTCAGTGAGACCCTGTCTCTACATAAAACACAAAATAGGGCTGGGGATGTGGCTCAGTGGTCAAGTACCCCGGAGTTCAGTCCTCAGCACCAAAAAACAAACAAATAAATAAGAAGAGGAAGTTATGGTAATTTGAGTACTTTCTTGAAATTGAGCCTGGAATCATTTGACTGTTGTGAGTTTTGAAATTTTATTTCAATTTTTCTGGATATAATGGTGTATATTAAGAAAATATATCATTACATCAGCAACAGCGGGGCACTAAGCAACTTAGTGAGACCCTGTCTCTACATAAAACACAAAAATAGGGCTGGGAATGTGGCTCAGAGGTCAAGTACCCCCTGAGTTCAATCTCTGGTACCAAAAAAAAAAAAAGATATATCATTACATAACAGTAATATATTCTTTATAAAATGTCATTAACAGTTTACTTTAAAAAACAATTTTTAGACCTTTTGATCCTCAGTATTATGAAGATGAATTTGAAGATGAGGAAATGCTGGATGAAGAAGGCAGAACCAGGTTAAAACTAAAGGTACTATTTCATACTTTACTCTTTCTTTCTTTTTTCTTTTTCTTTTTTTACTTTTTGTTGTTATTGTTGATTGAACCTCAGTACCAGAGGCACTCTACCACTAAGCTACATCCCCAGCCCTTTTTACATTTTACTTTGAGACAAGATCTCCCTAAATTGCTGAGGCTGGCCTTGAACTTGTGATCCTCCTGCTTCAGCCTCCCTAGTAGCTGGGATTATAGGCATGGGCCAATATGCCTGGTGAGACTTGAGCTTTTGAAAATGAGTTTTGTGGTTTTTTTTGTTTTTGTTTTTGTTTTTATGTTTCTTGTTCTAGCAACCAAATGAATTGTCTGCCTTTTCAGATTTTTTTTTTAAGGAAGTGACACTATAAACTAGTTGACACTTTTACAAAGTGTCAACTAGTTTATAATTTTCTTGCTATTCTTTTTTGGTGACTCCTTCCTTCAGATTAGTGGTACTATTCTTAATTATTTAGAACTACCTTTAGATGTACTGTGGGTAAAAGTTCTAGCAACTTCCTTAAGAGGGAATTCTTCAGGCTTTTTATTTATTTATTTATAACATTTTTTTAGTTGTAGGTGGACACAGTATCTTTATTTATTTATTTTTATGTGGTGCTGAGGATCGAACCCAGTGCCTCATGCATGCAAGGCAAGCGCTCTACCACTGAGCTATAATCCCAGCCCTCAGGCTTTTTAATCTATAGTTAAATCACATGTAAATGGAGAGTGTATTACTAATACCTAGCACCTCTTTACATGGCTTTCTGTCTTCTTTGTATGCTTTCAGTCATTCTGCTTGATCTATGAAAAGGCAATTTTATTGTACTGAATTCCTCTTAATGTTCTGTTTGATACCTTGTACTATCTCGTTACTTCTATCCAAGGAATGCCTCTGATCTTCTTTTAAGTAAGGAGATTATAGCTTAAATAGATATTTTAGAGCTGAGTTGTACCAAGAAAAAAGAAGCACTTCAATCCATAATGCTGAAACGGGAGCTATACATTTTAAGTTCTTAAATCTGAAGGATTTCTCGTAAATTTTTTATTTCCGAGTGGATATTGTATATGGTATTGCAGTGTTAAGAAGGGGCAGTTTGGGGCTGGGATTGTAGCTCAGCGGTAGAGCGCTTGCCTTGCATGCGTGAGGCCCTGGGTTCGATCCTCAGCACCACATACAAAGCAATAAAATAAAGACATTGTGTCCATCTACAACTAAAAAAAAAAAAAATCTAAAAAAAAAAAGAAGAAGAAGGGGCAGTTTGACATTTTTAGAATTCAGGAAGTTGAGTTTTTACATTTCTACTAATACCATCTGCCCAAGTGTGGTAGATCCACAAGTACCTAAATAACCTGAGCAAAGCGTATGGGCTTCCCAAGCTTTTCAATGAGGCTGCACTGCTTCTGTTCTTTTTTTCTTTTTCTTTCTTTTTTTTTCTTTTTGGTACTGGGGATTGAACCCAGGGCCACTCAATCACTGAGCCACATTCTTAGCCCTTTTTGTATTTTATTTAGAGACGAGGTCTCACTGAGTTGCTTAGGTCCTCACTAAATGTCTTAGTCTGGCTTTGAACTCATGATCCTCCTGCCTTAGCCTCCTGAGCTGCTGAGTTTACAGGCATGCACCACCACACCAGCACTGCTTCTCTTAATGGAAATGCAAATCAAATAAGAAAGTAGAGATTAAACCAATGCCAGTGATTTGTTCAAGATCACACAATTAATAGAGCTACTCCTCAGATAGTGTTTTTGTTTTGTGCTGCCCTCCCTCCACCACCTTCTACCGTTGGCACATCTGTTAATATTTCTTTGGAGGATAAGTATGTATTAACTTGGGATTAACAATATTATTTTCCCATGGCTCTTTTAATGCCTCTGGCCTTATTCTGCTTTTCATTGTTTCCATCATTTATATAAATTTACTGTTTATCTATTTGTTTATTTTTGCATTTTTCCTTTTTTGTATCTCTGTCATAATGTAAAAGCAAGTATCAATATATCTATTATAGGGGCTGAGGTTGTGGCTCAGTGGTAGAGCACTTGCCTTGCATGTGTGGGGCACTGGGTTCGATTCTCAGCACCACATATAAATAAATAAAATAAAGATGCATTGGCAACTGAAAAAATATTAAAAATATATATATCTATTATATATTCCATTATGGGCATCAGAATTTGGAAATAAATACCTTTTACTCTAAAGCCTCAGTGCTTCAGAGTACAAAATATCAGTGTTTAATGTAGACTGTCTTTTAGAACCTTGATGTGTGATTAAAACAAGAAGAACCATGGATCCTTCCTTCCTTCCTTCCTCTTCTGTTTTCCCTTCCTTCCTTCCCTCCTTCCTTCCACTGGGGATTGAACCAGGGTGGGAGTGGAGGGGCACTACCACTGAGCTATATCCCCAGCCCTTTTTATCTCAAGTTTTCCAGCTGGCCTTGAACTTGAGACCTTCCTGCCTCAGCTCCCCACATTGCTGGGCTTATAGGCATGCACCTTGCTACTCTTCATTTCTTAATTGATATTTAAGACTAGATTTACCAGTCTTAAAAGAGTTAGTTAGTGGCTAGATACAGTGGCATACACCTGTAATGCCAGCCTCAGCAATTTAGCAAGACCCTGTCTCAAAAAATAAAAGGGAGTGGGGAAGCACAGTGGTAAAGCACCCCTGGGTTCAACCCCTAGTACCACCCTTGTCCCCACCACTCTCCCCATCCACTGGGTCAAAAAGAGTTAGTTGACTAAGTAGTTAATTCTTCAGTGAACAAGCAATCAGGTACAGATTATGTACCTCTTTCAGGTCATCTTTAGAAATACTTTCGTGTGTCTTTCATTCCAATAGGGGAAGACTTGGCAGTGTGTCTTATCATAGCATCATTATTATTTGAATCACTTTATTGAATATAAAGCATTTTCCAAGGACTGGGAATGTATATTGCTCATAAGTAGGGCACTTGCTTAGCATGCATGAGTCCCTGGGTTCAATCTCCAGCACTATAAAAAAGAAAGAAAGAGGGCCAGGATTGTAGCTCAGTGGTAGAGCGCTTGCCTCACATGTGGGAGGTACTGGGTTCGATCCTCAGCACCACGTATAAACAAATGAGTAAATAAAGGTCAATCAACAACTAAAAAAATTAAAAAAGAAAAAAAGAAAAAAGAAAGAAAAGAAAAAGTATTTTTCAAAATGGCTTCTGAAGTAATAATGCCAATACATGTTTGTATACTTATAGATGGCCAACCTATTTTGTGTAAGGGGGAAAACAAGTAATAGTGACAGATTGTTTTAACTCCTTATTAAGGAAAATTTCAAACATATATAATATAGGAAGAACAGTATAATGCGCTCTCATGTGCCCATCACCCACTTTAACCATTGTCAAATTGAACAGTCTTGTTTCATTTGTCTTGCTACCTACCTTCCCCAGACTTTTTTTTTTTGGTACGAGGGATTGAACCCAGGGACACTTAAGCTGGATCTCTGCCCTTTTTTTATATTTTATTTTGAGACAGGGTCTTGCTAAATTGCTTAGGGCCTCACTAAGTTACTGAGGCTGGCTTTGAACTTGTGATCCTCCTGCTTCAGCCTCCCGAGTCACTGGGATTAGAGGTGTGTGCCACCACACTGGCATCACCTGGACTATTTTGACACAGATCTCAGATATGACATCATAATTAATCCATGAATGTTACTGAGTTCTTTAATCAGCTGACTTTCTACTTGCTTATTCAGTGAGGAATAAATAAGGAGGGGAAAAACTGGAAGCAAACCATTAGGAAACATATGCAAAGACATTGGTATTTAACAGAGTGGAGATCCAAAATATCTAAATGGGAATGGGAACAGTTGTTTTTGGGGTTGATGATGAAGGAACAGGGAAGTGTGGTCAGTGTTCAAAATGTTGGCTTTTCTATGTTCCCATCTTCATTCTTTTTAACCTTATCAGTGTATCCCATTTTTTGTTCTTTACTGTTTTTTTAGTGGGTTTTCAGATTGTATCAGTAATGAATCACATGCATTAGATGAATCTTCCTGGAAGACTCACTGAATTGTTTTTTTTTTTCCCCCTGAGGATTGAATCCACAGGGGGCTTACCCACTGAGCCACATCCCCAGCCTTTTTTTATTTTTTATTTTGAGACAGGATCTCACTAAGTTGCTAAGTTGCCCATCCTCCTGCCTCAGCCTCCCTAGTCACCCAGCCTCACCAAATTTTTAATTTCATTAACAGTGCTTCTCATTTTCTCAGCCTGTCTGGTGTTTCCCCCCTATGCAGTAATACAAAGTTAGTCTTTCAACCTATTCAAATCTGGGGTTTTGACTTTCTTAGGTTACTTTTTTAGCCATATGTTGGGAGCTTCCCTATCTTGTTGAGCTACTTGGCAGAGTTTTTTTTGTCTCACTTGTATAGAGTTTTTAGTTCTATGAGACAACTTACTTTATATAAGGATCTTAGCTTTAAATTTGACATCATGGCTCAAGTTTTATCTACTGCTGCTCTTTTTTTTTTTTTTTTTGGTACTGTGGATTAAACTCAGGGGCACTTGACCACTGAGCCACGTCCCCAGCCCTATTTTGTGTTTTAGGTAGAGACAGGATCTCACTGAGTTGCTTAGCACCTTGCCATTGCTGAGGCTGGCTTTGAACTCGCGATTCTCCTGTCTCAGCCTCCCTAAGTGCAGGGATTACAGGTGTGCACCAACCCACCTGGCTTCACTGTTGCTCTTAAACTATCCCAGAGCTGCTGTAGAGTTAGTATCTGCTCAGATGCTCTGTTTCTGATATGGGGAGCTCAGAAATTCACATAAGCTTTTTTTTTTTTTCTGTTATTTATGTACCCATTTTAGGTGATTAAAGTAATAGGATCTCACTATTGTCTATTTCTCTGTCACTACCTATGTATGTTTTTTTATGATCATGAGTCTCTTGAGGAGGAAAAAAGCATAAAGACAGTTGAAGTGCAGTTTTCTAAGGTATTTGTATTTCAAAACAGGTAGAAAATACTATAAGATGGAGGATACGCCGAGATGAAGAAGGAAATGAAATTAAAGAAAGCAATGCTCGAATAGTCAAGTGGTCAGATGGAAGGTGAGCACAACTTGCCTAAAGAGTATTGAAATCCCTGGAATGGGCTAAGAAAAGGAGCAAGTTATGGATTACGATCTTATTGGGGGCTCTGTCTCTTTTTTAAAGAGATGGGGTCTCATTGTGTTGCCTAGCCTGGTCTCAAGCCTCTGGACTACTCAAGCCATCTTCCTACCTTAACCTTTGGAATAGCTGGGTTTATAGGCATGCACCACCATGCCTGACTCAGGGCTACCTCTTATTAAAGAGTTTCCATTAGTTATTTCCTGTGAGTACATAGAAAATCTGAAAGAAATCAATAGGTAGTTGGAGGTCATACAGACTGGTGGAAGACATTGAGTGTGCCAAAATGCAGTCATCTTCTTTGTAAAAGTTAGGCTGCATGCTAAGCCCCATTATCTTTTGCTGGGAACTTAGTAGAGGCTGGGCAAACACCACAGAAGGTGTACTCCTTCACCACAGAAGGTGTACTCTGTAGTCAGCCATTTTTTCGTATCATAACTTTTTTATTCTCTTCATTCTTTGTGAATTATGTAAAGAGAGAAAGCAGCAACTGAATCACGTTTTTGGTGAAGTGTAACGTGAAAGCTTTGTAAATTAACATGTGAAATGTTCTTCTCTTCAGCATGTCCCTGCATTTAGGCAACGAAGTGTTTGATGTGTACAAAGCCCCACTGCAGGGTGACCACAATCATCTTTTTATAAGACAAGGTACTGGTCTGCAGGGCCAAGCTGTCTTTAAAACAAAACTCACCTTCAGGTAACTATTTTTATCAATGTTCAATGTACTTTTGGTTAATGGTACAAAGCAATAAAATATAGATGTTTCTATAGTGCCTGATTTTTGGTTAATGTTACCCTACAATATAATTTACCAAGGATCAAGAACTGATTTTCAATTCTGAAGGTCCAAAACCTATTTTGTCAAGTACTATTCAGAATTAGGTCGTGTTAACCAGACCTACAAGAGACTATTTTGTAAATCAGAAATTCAGTTTATTAATTCCAGTGATTATTATAACTGCCAAAAGGTATAACATGCTTTTCTTTGCCTAGTCCATGTGCCCTTTTCAGTAAAATTGTTCTGGTGGGCCAATTAATAACTAGAGGTAGTTGGTGTGCATGTAATCAAAAAGGGATTGAGGGGCTGGGATTGTAGCTCAGCGGTAGAGCGCTTGCCTCGCATGCATGAGGCCCTGGGTTCGATCCTCAGCACCACATACAAAAAGCAATAAAATAAAGATATTGTGTCCATCTACAACTAAAAAAATTTAAAAAAAAAAAAAAAAGGGATTGAGTTGGCAAATATGGGGCCTGGAGTCCTCTCATTGCCCTGTGCTGCTACATCCAGTGCGACTAGAAAGTGTCCACAAGCAGACTGGAATACACAGGTCAGCCCGTGGAGGCACCACCCTTCCCTAGACTGAGTTGTTTATGTTTGTCTTTTCTTGATTATAAACAGACCATCCTCCTTGGATAATGCTCATCTTTAGAGGGGACACAATAATGTTGGTTATGATTTAGCTATTTGAGAATTGTTAATGGTCAAAGGATAGGCTTTGGAATCAGACCTGTATTTGAATTCCCTTTCCACTTGTGTAATCTTATACAATTTTTGTTCCCTAATCTATAAAATGCAAAGTATAATGATAATGTTATAGGATAACTGTAGAAATTAAATCAAATATTGTATGAAGCACAAAGCATAGTGCCTAGCACATAGTGTCTAATTGATGTTGCCTAAGCCTATCCATTTGTTGCTTCTAGAATGTAATCATGCTATATAAATCCTTTATTATTCCACAGCCTTCTGTTTTTCACTTTACAGTGAGATAAAAATGTCTTGGTGAACTGTTTCCTAAAGTAATATATTTAGTTTGGTGTCCCTGCTGATTTTTCTGGTGAATAGGAAATGGTCATTGGCTTCTTGTTTTTGTGATATGGGTATGACTGGCTCACAGATATATTAAATAAATAATGAGACATTTTTCTTCATTTCCTGATAGACCTCACTCTACAGATAGTGCCACACATAGAAAGATGACACTGTCACTTGCAGATAGATGTTCAAAGACACAGAAGATTAGAATCTTACCAATGGCTGGTCGTGATCCTGAATGCCAACGCACAGAAATGATTAAGGTATGTTTGCTAGTCTTTTTCCTGGGATTTTTTGATATACTAAGACAATACTTCCCAGAATGTCTGTTCATCATCTTATTGGCCCACCCTTTCCCCTTCCAACTAACATGAATAGGAAGCTTGATTAATTTCCTAAGCATTGTAACAGTGAGTGATGTAGCAGTAGTGGTAAAGTAGACACAAGAGATTAGATTCTTTCCCACAATGGCCTGAGAGTTTAGCCACAAAAGTGGTGATTGAAATATCTGAACTTTCACATATAATTTTAAAGATCATTAAATCATCTACATCTGGTTT
This sequence comes from Xerus rutilus, assembly GCA_028644305.1. Taxonomy (NCBI): domain Eukaryota; kingdom Metazoa; phylum Chordata; class Mammalia; order Rodentia; family Sciuridae; genus Xerus; species Xerus rutilus. Next base: position 86,803,324 of record CM053401.1, on the reverse strand, counting down.
AGAATCCATGTCAAAAATCAGTGGTGGGGGTGGGGCTGGAGTCGTGGCTCAGTGGTAGAGCACTTGCCTACCACATGTGAGGCACTGTGTTCAATCCTCAGCACCACATTTTTTTAAAAAAAGGCAAAAAACAAACAAACAAAAAATGTTATTAAAAAAAAAATCAGGGGCTGAGGCTGTAGCTCAGTGGTGGAGCGCTTGCCTAGCATGCATGAGGCACTGGGTTCGAGCTTCAGTTCCACGTATAAATAATAAATGAATAAAATAAAAATCCATGAACAATTAAAAAAAAAATCAGTGAGGGGAAAAATTAGTGGACATGCTAGAGACTGTGTAAAAATAGAGAATAGACCAGGAATTTGAATGGGAGAATGTCTAGAGTAGAGTCTAGCCGAGTAAGAATAGATTGTGTATTTTTTATTTTTATTTATTTATTTTTGCTTTTTGGTGCTAGGAATTGAACCCAGAACACACTGCTGTGCTAGATAAGCAGTCTATATCCCCAGGCCAGTTGTTTGTTTGTTTGCTTTATTTTATTTTATTTTTTAAATTTTTATTTTTTGGTACCAAGGATTGAGCCCAGGGGTACTGGACCATTGAGCCACATCCCCAACCCTATTTTGTGTTTTTTATTTAAAGATAAGGTCTCACTGAGTTGCTTAGCTGCTCACCATTGCTGAGGCTGGCTTTGAACTCGCAATTCTCCTGTCTAAGCCTCCCAAAGTGCTGGGATTACAGGCATGCGCCACTGCATCCAGCTTGTTTGTTGGCTTTTAAATAAGGTCCGTTAATAACATTTTACTGATACATTTTCAGATTTGACACAACTGTTAATAAGACACAGATTCAATTCCGGTGCTTTGTTCCTGAGTGATAGAGGATGCTTATATTGACACCAATGTTTTCCAGTGCAGCGCTTGCTTTGAGAAGCTGACTGCAGTGGTCTATTCTCTTGGTCTCTCTCCTCTCCATCTTCTCTAATCTTCACTGAATCTTGGTCCTTACCCTGTTTGCCTCATGTGATTGATTACATTCCTTAGTGAAATAGGACACCTTGAAGCCAAAGCATCCAGTTACCTCAGGACCTTTCTTACTAATCTCATTTTCATGCTTTAAGGAAGGTTTGGCCTTGTCCCTGCTTTTCCCTCCAGCTTGTTCATGGAGGCAGATGAACTAACCCAGACTTAGGAGCAGTACCTAGTCTAAAGGTGCATAAGGGGCATTAGCTTTGGAGTCTGGCTTCTTGCTCCATTTCCCCACTTTTTCTGTGCAAAGGAGTGGAGCTGGATTGAGGATTCTATTCTTAGCATTTTGAAAAGCCCTGTGAACCACTCTGAGAATCCCTCCAAGCCTTCTTCTATATCCTCAACTCCTGTGGAAATGTAGACAAGGAGTCAGTTAATTTGTTCTTAGTCTTTATACCACTGTCAGTGACTTTTATTCTAACCTCAGTACAGCCACATGTTACTTAACCCATAAGTCCCAAGTTTTCAATTCTGTGAAAATTTCAGTGAAATCAATACATTGAAATTGTTTGGGAATTATAATCTAGAGCTTACATATTATATTATAGAGCTTATTTATTATTATATTAATTAATGTTATAATTATTACAGTATAATAATATTATGTTATATACTGTATTTAAATTTTTATAGGCGTCCCACATCTGGGACAATGGAACAGAATGGGTTAAACACTCTATTGCATAGAATTTCTAGCAACAGAATTGGAGTTATATATGATAATATGGAGCAACTGAATGAGGAAGACCTTCAAAGAAATGCTAGAATATCCCCAAACCTCCTTTCATCCTCATTTCCTGTGTGAACTTCAAGTTGAGGAATGCCAGGCAGCTGAGGAAATGAAGGCTCTGCCTTGTGGCTTGGGGACCTCCCGCACCACCACTGGGACCTCCCCACCCTGTTATCAGGATTTGTGGAAAACTCTCTGGGTTGAGGGTTGTGACAGAAATATCTGGGAACCTTGGGAGTTTGATGGAGCCTGGGCAGGTCAGGTGCCTGCAGCTCAGGGATGAGAGAGACAGCCTCCATTGCCCTAGGAAGTCAGTTCAGGTGTCCCGGACACGGAAGGGGTTTCTCAGGCTGGTTGCTTCTCCTTTGATTGTGAGTAGCAACAAAGAGGACAGTGTAGTTCCTGAGACTGCTGTGCCAGTTCTGACTGAACTGGTTAGTATGAGGGATCCCTTCTATCTCTTTATCTGTGTGTGTGGTAACAGGCGAGTGGAGAACTGTACTCTAATCTTATCCTGCTAGGCATTTGCAGATTCTTTATGGTAAAAATGAGTTCAAGTGGGCATGAAAATAGTTTGTTTTAAAAGCTGAATGGTGTCATTAGTTTGTTTTCTGTTGTTGTAAATGAATACTACAGACTGGGTAATTTTTAAAGAATAGATGTTTATTTAGTTCACAGTCCTTGTGGCTAGAAAGTCCAAGAGCATGGCACCAGCATTTAGTGAGGGCCTTCTTGCTGCATTATAACAGTGAAGGGCACCATATGGTGAGACAGCAAGGAGCAGCTGCTTTTTATAACAAAGCTACTCCCATGACAACCCATTAATCTGTTAATTCATGAATTAACGCATGGATTAATCCTTTCTTGAGGGCATGGCTTTCCTGACCCAGTCACTTCCCCCAGATCTTACCACTCAAAAAACATTAACATATGATTTTGAGATTAACACATACAACCTGGGGGGGCAGCTTCACACCATAGCAAATAGTTTATTTGCTTCTTCACAGAAAGAAGAAGAACGTTTGAGGGCTTCCATTCGCAGGGAGTCTCAGCAGCGCCGAATGAGAGAGAAACAGCACCAGCGGGGACTGAGTGCTAGTTACCTAGAGCCTGATCGATATGATGAGGAAGAGGAAGGCGAGGAGTCCATCAGTTTGGCTGCCATTAAAAACCGATACAAAGGGGGCATTAGAGGTGAGTCTGGTGCAGAATTTTATCATGTCAAGGTTCTGAACTTTATCTTTGAATTATACATGATCTGAATGCCATGTCACTGGACAGTTTTTCCTTCTAGTACTAGAGATTAAACCCAGCACATACTCTACTACTGAGTAATAACTTTGGTCACTGGCCATTTTATTTCTCAAGAACCAATGTTAACAAGTGGTCCTTTTTAAGGCTTTTTGGTCTAATTATTACAGAATTCTTTCAGGGAAGCCTGGAAGGGTAGATAGAAACTGATGTTGGTCCCATTTTCAATTGTATCCCTTGAACTTCTGCTTTCCAGATTGAAGATTTGCCAGTTATATTAGAACTTTTTTTTTTTTTTAATATTTTTTTAGTTGTAGATGGACACAGTGTCTTTATTTTATTGCCTTGTACGTGGTGCTGAGGATCGAACCCAGGGCCTCACGCATGCGAGGCAAGCGCTCTACCGCTGAGCTACAATCCCAGCCCCTCTTAACTTTCTTTTTTATTACTAATTGGAGATCAAGAAAATCATGAAAAAATTGAGAATCAAAAAATGCTTGATGTTTTCTTTCATTCTTTCTCTTTTACTTTTCTCTGAGCTGAGCTGTCCTTTGCAGATTTCTACCTTTCACAAGTGTTAATAATTCATAATGGGTAATGTTTTTTCAGCACATACTGAACCCCAGGCAAACTCTCAATACTTGCTGTCCTCTCCTATTTGATCTCTAAACCCTGTGTAGTTTTTTTTTTGGGGGGGGGGGAGTGGGGTGATGCTGGGAGCTGAACTCAGGGCTTTGTGCATGCTAGGCAAGCACTCTACCACCGAGCCACATCCCCAGTCCTATCTATTTCCTTTTATTGTCTTTGTTCTTATTGAGGAAACAGACTTTGAGAGGTTGAGTAACTTGACCAAAGACTGTGGTAATTGGCCAGTTCTTAAACCAAGGTTATCTGGAAAAGGCCTTCTTGGAAAAGTAGAATGAGAACAGAGTCTCAAAACTAAAGACATAGACATGGAACTGCATGCTATGTTCACAAAGGGATACATTTCAGTAGGGTTTGTAGGGTGTCATATTTAGGCTTTGGTCTTCAGGCAGTGGGAATAATGAACAATGTTAAAGACAACAACATGCTCAGATATGTATATTTAGAAATATAATTTTAAAGCCGGGCGCGGTGGCGCAAGCCTGTAATCCCAGCACTTAGGGAGGCTGAGACAGGAGAATCGCGAGTTCAAAGCCAGCCTCAGCAATGGCAAGGTGCTAAGCAACTCAGTGAGACCCTGTCTCTACATAAAACACAAAATAAGGCTGGGTATGTGGCTCAGTGGTCAAGTGCCCCTGAGTTCAATCTCCAGTACCAAAAAAAAAGAAAGAAAGAAATATAATTCTAGTATAAGTTCATAGAACAGACTGAATGTGAATAACATTTTTGATAGAGGTTTCTATCATTTCTGTGAGAGAAGACCAATAATACAGGAGTGTAGAGGTGCAAAGAGAAATGAGAGATGGCAAATATGACAAAGCACTGATGTGACAAGGTCTCTTTGCAGGGAATCCTCCTCAGTAAGCTTCCTGACTATCACAATATGTGGTCAGTCTTAGCACAGACTCAATAGGATATGTAAAATATTGGCAATCTAAGTACTTTTCAAGGACTGTGACTCCTAACTTAGTCTTTCTTCACTTATCTAACATTTCATTGAAAATAAAGTTATATTTGTGGAGGAAGAAGAAATACTTAGAAGAGAATTACTCTAGTCAGTGGAATGAATCCCATAGGGTCATTTTGTATCACCAGGTTGACATGAGGGATATGGTGAGAACTGGTCTTCATGAAACTTTTTTCATATAGTGTCTCTATTGTTATACAGTGACTTGTTGGTATGTAACCTAAGCAAAATTATTTTGATTCTTAGAAAAGGAAATCATTGTGCCTGTGTGTCATATTGGCATATAAATTCTATAAATAATTTAAACTGATCATGTTTATTCTTCATTTGAGATGAGTCTTAAGACATGGACCTCATTTAGTAAGTAAGAAAATACCTCATAGTAAAAAAACAACAAACCTTTTTGGGTCTTATCCAGAGGTTCCCCCACAACTGGTGGCAAGATGAGATGCTGTAAAGGAAACTAAAGACTTGGGCTGAACTCCTGACCCTGCTTACTCTGCTCTCAACTCTGCCACCTTTTTTTTTTCTTTTTAAATATACATGACAATAGAGTATATTTTGACATATTATACATACATGGAGTATAACTTCCCATTCTTGTGGTTGTACATGATGTGGATGGAGTTTCACTGGTCATGTATTTACATATGAACATAGGGAAGTTACGTCCTGTTCATTCTACTGTCTTTTCTATTCCCATCCTCCCTCCCTTCCCTTTATTCCCCTTTGTCTAATCCACTGAACTTCTATTCCCCACCCCTCTTGTTGTGTGTTAGCATCCGCATATCAAAGAGAACATTCGACCTTTGATTTTTTGAGATTGACTTATTTCACTTAGCTCAGTAGTCTCCAGATCCATTCATTTACCCGCAAAAGTCATAAAGTCACTTTTTATTGAATCATTTTTGGAAAGTCCTATTACCTCCCTTAATTTCTGTTATCTCATGGGGGGGGGTTGTTAATAATAGTGCTTGGAGGGCTGGGATTGTGGCTCAGTGGTAGAGCGCTTGCCTTGCATGCATGAGGCACTGGGTTCGATCCTCAGCACCACATAAAAATAAATAAAATAAAGATATTGTGTCCATCTATAACTAAAAAAAATTAAAAAAAAAATAATAGTGCTTGGAACATGAGGGTGTTTTGAGGATTGAATGATGTAGGATGTTTACAATACTTTGCACAGAGCCTGGCACATACTAAATGCTAAATAAATGTTACCTAAAGCTACCATTTGTTTTTCTCACCTCATCAGCCTTGAGCAAATGACTGCTCTTTTCTGATATCATGTATCTTGTCCATAAGATGAAGTCCTAATGCTCTCCTGATTCCCTTTTATATACCTTGGGAATCACAGATGTGGCCCAGGTGATTTTTTCTGTTGAGTGAAGAATTACAAAAACACCCAAATTTCCCTTTCTCTGGCTCTCCTACAAAACTCACTGTTTCTCATTTTTCAGTGACTGCTTTTGTCTGATGACCTGCTATGCCTTACCTACCTACTATTTATATTGGGACAATAGTACAGAGACCTTTCCTTTTTTTGCCAGTGTTAATTTTCCACAGAAAAAGATTAATTGTAAAATTATGCCACACAAAAATAAAAACAACTAAACATTAAAGATATATTTAGGGATAGAGATGTTTAATATTCAGTCCCTCAGAGATTAAAACCCAACAGACAAGTTAAGTAACGCTTAGTTTTGGGCAGTCCTCAGCTAGGCAAGGAGTTGGGATAAGGGAAGGATTGTATTTGGAGGTGGTAAGTCTGCTTCATTTCAACATATTTAGAGCTTTATCTTTAAATCAAAAATTTAAAAATATTTAGTTCCTCTGGGGAAAATGTACAGGAAGTACTGAAGATATTTATCAGAAGGAAAAAACAAGATTGAATAGATTGCTGTCTTTGAAGGTCAGTCTATTTCCTTTGCTTTCAGAGGAACGAGCCAGAATCTATTCCTCAGACAGTGATGAGGGATCAGAAGAAGATAAGGCTCAAAGACTACTCAAAGCAAAGAAACTCACCAGTGATGAGGTAAGCTCACATTTACTCAATTCTAGGGGTTGGCTTCTACTCAGGAGCCAGCTCTTGGGAAAGAAGAGCTCACAGACCAGGAGCACAAATATCTATACAATTTACTGAAATTCAGTGAGACAACCCTCCTTGGAAGTGTCATACTATGAAAGATAACTAGTAAAAAATTTGTTGCATTAATCTGCACGATATTTGTTTTAAAGTAGATGAGGTGACATTTTAATGATACATTTGCAGTGTGTTGAATTGTTGGCAAATGGAAGTCCTCATCTAAGCAGATGCTATTTATTGCTTGGCAAGCAGAAACTGTGAATGAAAATTGAGGAGTACCATGGGACTCTGTTTATTCCTAGTGTTCTCAGAAATGAGATTTTTCTGTTTCTTTTTTAAAAATCCATCAGATATCTGCCTTCTGGGCTGGGCAGTTACAAACCTGTAGCTGCCTGACTCAAAAATGCCTCGTACAAATGGCCTCTACCTTCACCATCCAAATACTCTCTTAGGTCTTCTTTCTTTCCTTCCCTAAAACAAAGGGACAAAAGTAACAAAGACTTTACTTCTGCCTGGACTTCCCAACCTCTGCTACTGCCTCTTCATATTATTCCAGTTCAAGTCCTGATCATGGGTGACAATGGAAGAGAGAAAGAAAGGGAGTATTGCTGTTGGGATCACTGTACTGCTGCCCACTGGAATGAAAGCAGATTCCTTACTGTGGGCTCATAACTTTCTCTTTGAGTCCTTCTGTGGCGCTGCAGGTCTGTGGGAATGCATTTGTGATAACAAGGCAGGAAACAAGTGTGAGATGTTATGTTGTCCCTCAGAGGGTCAGCTGCCGGGACCATCAGGAAAAAAGTGGGTGCACCAGATTACATCCTACATGTAGAAGCACTCGGTGGTCCCAGCAAGATATCAGGCCTTCCCCAACCTTAACCTTCAAACCATTTGTTCATCCATTTAATTTTTGGTGAGGAAGATAGTATCATGTTAGTGCCAACTCCTTGTAATGAGTATTTGATATTTAAATAATGATATGTTCAAATTTTATCTGTAAAAATCGTTTCATAGATATTTTCCTGAATTCTTTCTGTTAGGACATTATACAGAATTATTTTAAACAGAGGAAACTTGTATATAGAACATGTTTAATTTCTTCAAAATTTTTTTTTTTTTTTTTTTTTTTTTTTTTTTTTTGGGGTACCAGGGATTGAACTCAGGGGCACTCAACCACTGAGCCACATCCCCAGCCCCATTTTTTGTGTTTTATGTAGAGACAGGGTCCAAAAATTTTTAAAAATTTTTATTTGTTCTTTTTAGTTATATATGACAGTAGAATGTGTTTTGACATCTTCAAATATTTTCTTAAAGACCTTTATGATATTTTCAATACATCCAAACCAAGAAATTATAATTCCAAAAATAAATAGTGTTTAAAATATGAATTTTAGATAATGAAAAAAAGTTAAATGCTGAAGAAGCAGAGAAAAAATTTTGACTGATTACTTGATCATAGTGAATATATTCCAGGACAAGAAGTGGTTATACAGGTAAAAATTCTTTGGGAGAGCCCTGACCCTTCCCAGGACAGACCCTGTTGTGCACTGGTTCTTTTAAGAGATAAACTCATGATTGCATAGCTCTCCCCTACAATCTGTGGGGGCATAAAGTTGGATTTTATAGTTTGTAGTGAGTCCTGCAGAGTTCATTTTAGAATGCCTCTAATAGATTTGAAAACTGGCCATCATCTTGACTAGTGGTTTTATTCATCTGTTGGATGTTTTTATTATAAGTTACTTTGAGCGTGGTGTGGTAGCACACACCTGTAATCACAGGTATTCAGAAGGGTGATGTAGGAGGATTAGAAGTTGGAGGCCAGCCTTAGCAACTGTGAGACACTGTTTCAATTTTTTTTAAAAGGGCTACTGGTAAAGCTTGGGGTAAAGTGCACCTGGGTTCAATCCCCAGCACCAGGAAAACAAACAAAAAGTTACTTTGAGTTATCAGAGGGTCATTCAGCTCAGAGCTACTTTCTAGAAATGTTCGCTATTGAATTTTAGATTTTTAAAAATTTTATCTGTTTAGGAGGGTGAACCTTCTGGAAAGAGAAAAGCAGAAGATGATGATAAAGCAAATAAAAAGCATAAGAAGTATGTGATCAGTGATGAAGAAGATGATGATGATGATTAAAGTATAAAATGTGAAAACTTTTATATATTTTATTGTATAGTTTGTTTTATAAATATGTAAACATGAGTTATTTTGATTGAAATGAATTAATTTGCATTTGTGTAATTTTAATTGTAATAAAAAAAATTAAAAGCAAGTGACTGTGTTTAAGAAATCTACTTCTCCTAAAGCAAGCTGACTTTGTTAGTGCTTCCACTGAGTTGAGTTTTAGTGAATTCCTGCTACTCTACTCCACTTCCTCTCAACCCCACAAAGAGGTCTGCTGTCAGGAACAAAACTAGAGTGAGGTGGAGTGAGGCCCTCTTCTCAGATGCAGAGTTCAAAGGAGTATGAAAATAACCTCAAGAATCATATTTGTCTCCTCAGACTGCCCTTAAAAAGTATCACAGTTGGGGGGCTGGGATTGTAGCTCAGCGGTAGAGCGCTTGCCTTGCATACGTGAGGCCCTGGGTTCGATCCTCTGCACCACATATAAAGCAATAAAATAAAGACATTGTATCCATCTACAACTGAAAAAATATTAAAAAAAAAAAAAAGTACCACAGTTGAGTGGCTTAAAACAACAGAAATTTATTCTCTCTCAGTTCTGGAGACGAGAAGTTTGAAATTAAGTTGTTTGCAGGCCATGCTCACTTCCAGGAAAGATTCTCCTTTGCCTCGTCCCAGTTTCTGCTGTCTCTTGGCAATCCTTGGTATTGGGTAGCATAACTCAAATCTTTGCCTCTGTCTTAGCCAGGCACAGTGGTGCACCCCTGTAATCCTAGCAACTTAAGAGGCTGAAGCAGGAGGATCACGAGTTCAAAGCCAGCCTCAGCAACTTAGAGAGACCCTAAGCAACTCAGCGAGACCCTGTTTCTAAATAAAATACAAAAAAGGGCTGGGGATGTGGCTCAGTGGTTGAGTATCCCTGGGTTCAATTCCCAGGATCAAAACAGAAAATACTAGTCATGATGAATACTAGTCACTCTCCTACAGTAATCACATTAAATAATGTTACATAAAAATCAAAATTAATGCAAAGTACATGACAAAGTGTTAAAATTTTAGGTAAAGATGAGATCTAACAACTAGAATAAGAGTGAGGCTAATAGAGTCATACAAGGGCAGGTTGATTCTGTTTTGTTGTTGTTGTTACTTGTTTAACAGTGCTGGGGATGGAATCCAGGGCCTCATATTAGGCAAGTGCTTTACCACTGAGCTACATCCACAACCCCCCTTTTAAAATTACATTAATTTATTCATTTATTTGGTACTGAGGATTGAACATAGGGGTACTTTACTACTAAGTTACATGCCCAGTCGTTTTTATTTTGAGACGGGATCTTTTTTTGTTTTTCTTTTTAGATACATATGAAAGTAGAGTGTGTGTGTGTGTGTGTGTGTGTGTGTGTGTATTAGATATTGTTTAGTTGTTGATGAATCTTTATTTTATTCATTTATTATTTATATGTGGTGCTGAGGATTGAACCCAGTGCCTCACGCATGCCAGGCAAGCACTCTACCACTGCGCTACAGCCCCAGCCCCAGTAGAGTATATTTTGACATATTATACATAAATGGAGTATGACTTCCCATTCTTGTGGTTATGTGACAGGGTCTTGCCAAGTTATTTATGTATGTATGTATGTATGTATGTGGTACTGAGGATTGAACCCAGTGCGTCACACATGCTAGGCAAGCACTCTACCACAGAGCCACAATCTCAGCCCCAGGATTATTATCTGTATATATATATTTTTAGTTGTAGATGGACACACTATCTTTACTTATTTATTTTTATGTGGTGCTGAGGATCGAACCCAGTGCCTCACGCGTGCAAGGCAAGTGCTCTACCACTGAGCCACAATCCCAGCGCCCCTCACTGGATTAATTTTTACAAAAAAATTTTTTTTGTTTATTATGGAAAGTCTGTAGGCATGAATTTTGATTTTTTTTTTTAAATATTGCTTCTCAGGGGCCAGGAGGTGGGATGTGTAGCTCAGTGGTAAAGTGTGTGTTTAGCATGCACAAAGCCCTGGGTTGAATCCCCAGCACTCAAAAAAAAGTTTTTGCATTACAATATTATTTATCCTGAGTACAGAGATTTTTTTTTTTTTTTTTTTTTGGTACCAGGGATTGAACTCAGGGGTACTCGACCACTGAGCCACATCCTCAGCCCTATTTTGTGTTTTTTATGTAGAGACAGGGTCTCACTAAGTTGCTTAGCGCCTCACCATTGCTGAGGCTGGCTTTGAACTCGCGATTCTCCTGTCTCAGCCTCCCTAAGTGCTGGGATTACAGGCTTGAGCCACCGCGCCCGGCGAGTACAGAGATTTTTGACATCCTTCTATTTGTGACCAAGGTGAGTGTTGTATTGTTACATCCCTGTCCTGGCCCTGCTTTCTCACAGCATGGGAAAGTTGCTCTGTTTCAAAGGTGAGCACCCTGAGAGCACCAAGTGAAAATTGTATCACCTTGTTTTTGCATTCCCTTGTATAACCTAGTGTGAAAGGTCACACAACCTCACTTCTGCATTCTGTTAGGAGTACCTCACAGTGATCCCAATATTCAAAGGAAGCAGATTAAAAGAAAGTGATATAAAAAGAGAGGAAAAGTGCTGTGGATATAGCATAGTGGTAGAGCTCTTAGCATACCTGAGACTCAGGCTCAGGGTTCATTCCTATCCCTGCAAAAAAGAAGAGTGGGGGCTGATGGAGGGATCCTGAATCACCATCATGTCACTTTCCTAACAAAACTTTTCAGTGCTTTGCTATTTCCTGGTTTATCAAATTGAAAAGTCAATGCCTTTTTAAAAAAATACTTGGGATCCTCCTGTCTCAGCCTCTCAAGTTGCTGGGATTACAGGTGTATGCACTGCGCTTGGCCAACACCTGACTTTTAAGAGCCTACACTCTACCTCTGTCCTTTCCAAGGCAACATATTCTTGTTTGCTCTTTTTTTTTTTTTAACTAATCTACACATGTATCAGTTATTAAGCTCTTGGCTGTTTTCCAAACCCATCCATCTATTTCCGCTTTGTCTTCAAGACTACAAACCATATTTCAGTTTTGCCAGCTGCCACATTAGGGGGCGCTAAAGGAAGACTGGAAGCTTGAAAAGCAAAGAAAGGATTGCTCCTTCCTGTTTGTTCATGGAACTTTCTAGAGGCTTCCTGTTGGCTTGCAGTTTCTATAAAGGGGTCCATGAACACTTCACTCCAGCAGAGGCAGTTCTTCTCTACAGCAGCTGAATCTAATTTGTGGTATACCAACATTTGGAGAATCAGCCTCATTGTAACCCCTGAGAGACATCAATACTAATTGGACAGTGGTCTTCCACAGGTATGAGTTTCAACTCCAAGAACTATTTAAGTTTTTTATTTTTTCCATATTTTTTAAATTGGTGCAGTATAGTTGTACATAATGATGGGATTTGTTATTGCATATTCATACATGAAGCATTTAAGTTTTAATAATTGTACCTCTCATATGTTCAGATATTTTCTCTCAGCTCTATGGGTGGAAGTTACTCTCTGTATTTACTACCTCTCTGATCCCTAAGAGTTCTCTTTACTAATTTTTAGTAATGTAGTCAACAACTTTAATTACTATTTTAAAATATATATTAAGTTCTATCAGTATAGGCAACTAGTGTGTTTTTCCTTTACTCACTAGAAACCTGTCTGGGTGTTTCAGAAAACAAATTTTAAGAGATGAAATAGAATGATTGGTGCAGGACTGAGCTCCCCACTCCTAGGAAATGAGATGCTGGAAATGCACGGTGATACATAAGATCATGATGAATAAAATTATCACATGTGGCTGAGGGGTCAAGTGGCTGCTGCAGGTAATCATGACCGTAATGACTGTGGAGTGGGATGGATACTTCTGAGTCCTTTGGAATACTTAGAAGTACAAACTTAGTTCTTTAAATGTTCAGCTCAGGGCTGGTGCGAAAATCAGTAGCAGTGCTTGCCTAGCATGCGTGAGGCCCTGAGTTCCATCATCAGTACTACAAAAATAAAATGTTCAGCTCATGTCATAGAGGAAAAATGAGATTTCATGACAACCCTAACACAATCCCATATCTTGTAGCTACAAGGCTGAGTTATCTAAAAATCAAAACCAATATTTATGTGGTTGTGGAAGTATAAAGTCAATTGAATTCACAGCCTCTCTACATCTCTCATGTTAAAGTTAAGGCATTGACTGGGAAAGAAAATAGGAATGGGGATGTTATGGACAGAATGTTTGTGTCCCTTGTAAATTTATGTTGAACCTCTAACCACCTCCATGTGATGGCATTTGGGGGCAGAGCCTTTGGGAGGTGATTGGTTTATGGTGTTATAAGGACACAGCACCATGATGTAATTAATGTACTTATTAAAAGAGGAAGAGACTAGAGCTTGCTCACTCTGCATTCTTACAAAGAAAGAGTCGTGAGAACACAGAGCAAAATGGCAGCTGCTGACCATCCAAGAGAAGAGGACTTGATCTTGGACTTCCCAGACTGGTATTTAGTTATAGCAGCCTAGCTGACTAAGGGAACATCTGGTCTCAGATGAACTGAAAAAAGTAATTTCCTAGTCACTCTGGACCCCCCTTGCTTATGAGAAACAGTTTGCCTCCCTGTGTCTGAGGAAACTAGTCTTGCATTAAAACATAGTAATAATCACATTGAGCAGTTTCCATTCTCCTCAAGACTCACGCAACTGAGTGCTGTCTGTCCTGCCTTTTTACTAGTGAACCCATCACTGGGATCTTGTGCTCCAGCAAAACAAGCACAAAGTGTGAAGAAGAAATAGCTTGCACACCAAAAGAATTAAAAGATTTTGTTAATCAATATAGGCGGAAGCCTGGGAAGTATGTATGGAAGTGGACTCTAAGAAAAGAGGTAACAAACAACTCGAGCATGGCCAAATCTTTGAATATGAATAAATAAGTCTGCAAGAATATATTCCAGATTTACTATGTTAGAGCATGTAGCTGGACATGGCACTCTAGTTGAGTGGTAACTATAACTTTAACTAAGCAGTGGCCTACATTATGTGAAGCTGAGATGCCAAAGCTTCTCCAATGTTATGTGAAGGAGGGGATCCAGAGGCTCAGGGAGATAGGAGTGTTAGAGTCAACTTATCTTGTGTGACTCTATACTACCCCATCTCTCCTCCAGCTTCATTCCCTGAGAGGGCCAAGAGATACTCCCTTCATAAAGACACTGAGAAATACATTAGTAAGGGGAGGATGTGTATTCTTCAAAAGCTGTCCATTGGTATGATGGGAAATGCTGCTGTTGAGACAGGCATGACAGGATCCCAGAACAGACCAAGTGGCAATGTGTAAATACCACAGCCAGGATGCATACATTCCTAGTAAGCACAGCTGGGGTATAATAGTAACCAGAATGTTTTGATCTGCAGAGATTTTTGGTAGTGGCTAACCCATCAGTGTTCCTGGGAATGAAAACTATGTGCAGGGTACCAAAGTATTGCTTTGTATAATGGGAAGACTAGAGCTGAAGGCCAAAATCAGTTGCCACAATGGAGAATCACCCTCTCTCATCCAGGTTTCAGATATGCGATATGTTCCCAGACCCTGAGTCCTCTGTTGAATCCTTCCCTTGAAGAAGGATTCTGAAGCATCACCACAAGTATAAATTATGAATCTTCCTCCAAGCAATCCCCCAAAGGAAACTGCAGCCATTTATAAGGATGACAGCAATGGGGAAGGAAATACTCAGAATTTGGGGGATTCCTAAATACTGACTCTCAGTCATTGAATCTAAAATGCTACTGTGGCCTAACTAGCCAATATGGGGGCTTAGAGTGCTCAAGTAATAAATGGAGTTTAGCTCAAGTTCAACTCACAGTATGCCCAGCACATTTGTGAACCCACACTGTGGTTACTTCTTCCAGTTCTTATGATTAGGTTGACATATTTTGTCACTGAGAGATTCCCCACATTGTCTTTCTGAGTCATGTAATAACCATCATTGTGATAGGAAGGACCAAGTAGTAGCCCCCAGAACTTCTTTTCTTATCAAGATAATAAACCAAAACCACTGCATGGCTAAGGGGAATTGTGGAGAGGAAAGACATCATCAAAGACTTGAAAGAAGTAGGGGTGATGATACCTCTCACACACCCCATTTAGCTTGCCAGTTTGACCTGTGAAGGCAGCAAGTTGATCTCAGAAACAACAGGTTATCTTAAACCTAATCAGGGGATGACTCCAAAAGTAGCTGCCATTTCCTATGAGCACGTGTTAGCTGGAGCAGCTCTACAGCTGCCAACACCTGGTCTTCAGCTATTGGTGACATTTTTATTCCTTCCATATCAGTTTATAAAGACAAATAGTTTGCTTTTACTTGTCAGACCAATGCTACAACTTCACAGCTTTGTCTGAGTTCAAGGACCCACCTGCATTCTGATGGAGTCAACGGATATCTTGATCATCTTGACAGTCCCTGTGTCTCATTGGCCTACTACATTGATATGCTGAGTGAATCCGATGAACAGGAAACAGCAAATACTTTAGATGCCTTATTAATGAGCACACAAACCAGAGGGTGGGAGAGAATCCCCATCAAATTTCAGGGCCTCATCACCTCAGCAACAGTTCTGGGGAGCTAATGGTATGGGGTGTGTATGGATAATTGCCTCCAAAGAACTGTGGTGCTTGGCGAACACGTGTAATCCCAGCAGCTTGGGAGGCTGAGGCAGGAGGATCACAAGTTCAAAGCCAGCTTCAGCAACTTAGCAACTCAGTGAGACTCTGTCTCTAAAGAAAAAATAAAAAAGGGCTGGGGATATGGCTCAGGGATTAAGCACCCCTGGGTTCAATCCCCAGTACCAAAACAAAACAGTGGACCCTTTTGGATTTGGGAGCTAATGTACACATACTTCAGTTGTTACTTTGATTTTTTGCCAAGTAAACCATAGATGCTTCCTGTTTTGATTAAGCACAAGACCAAAAGGAATGTTTGGCAGTCAGTCCAGGCTGCAGGGTAAGTTGTTCTTCCACCAGCACCTGATAACCCAGCAGATCCAATGATGCTTGGTGTGTCTGCAGCAAGTACCACCTCTATGTGAACCCTCTGGCCAATATCACTAAAGGAATTGAGCACCTCTAGCAGGTGGGACCATATTCACACCCGGTTTTGTAGATGACCTTGCTTGAGAAATACCTTCTGGCTTGCTTCTAAACACCAATTGTGGGCCATCAAGAAACCACACAGGAAAGAAAAAAGAAAGAAAGAAAGAAAGAAAACAAAGAAAAACATAGGCTGAGCTTCTTGTCAACTGAGTGTTTTCTGTCCCAAACTGTAAGCTGGGTATATGTAATGGCAATCTATCAGCTGGGTCCAATAAGGTCCATAGGGCATGATCAAGTTTCTTACGGGTCCTCAATACTGACACCTATTGAATTGCCTCTTTGGTTTCCTCCAAAAGTAAGAATCCTGGCTCCAGTTATCCTCAATATAGGTATTCATTTGTTTGGTCGTCCTAAATGCAAATACTAAAATGACCATGGATATTTAGTAGGTTCTGAGTATATTCACACACAGTGGCCACATAAAGCAAATTTCTATTAGCTTTGTAGCTCAAAAAGCTCTACTCATACTGAAAACTTTTAGAATTACAGTACTTGTAGTTCAAGTAAGGGGCAGCAACTCTGCACACATCTAATGAGAATATCCAAGAAACTGGAATGGAATAGAGTGACATATGCACTCAGGTGTTCTAAGCAAAATGACAATATTTTACAAAAACGTGAATAAATATGTGCACAATTGGCTTCTGTGAACATTTTACTGGCAGTACAGATACCTTTAGTGCTGGGCTGGTCCTGAGCAGGCTTGTCAGATGCTCTTATGCATAATTTTTTGGGGGGGTCAAAATTGTGTTCCTTTATTACTATGCATTTCATCAGGAAGCCCTGTTAGCATTAGTTAGCAGATGTCTTTGTTACGGAGCCACAATCATAATCAAAGCTACCATCCCTCCTACTTTGTGACAACTTGGAGAATTAAACAAGGGAAAAGAGCATAACTCCATTGCAAAAGATGACTTTTTCTTCAACTTATAAAACAGTATATGGCTGAGCATGGTGGTGCATGCCTGTAATTCCAGCAACTCAGGAGGCTGAGGCAGGAGGGTTCTAAGTGTAAGGCCAGCCTCAGAATTTTAGGGATACCCTCAGTAACTCAGGAAAACCCTATTTCAAAGTAAAAAATAAAAAGGGCTGGGTGTGTAGCTTATGGTAAAGCACCTTTGGGTTTAATCCTCAGTACAAAAAAATAGAATAAAACAAAATGATATAAATTACACATCTAGCTGTACACAACTGCTAGTATATCAAGTTATTGACTTATACACATTAATTGGAAAACAGTCCTAAGCAATGGCAGCTTTCTGTGGTCTAGAAAGTCATACATTTTGGCTCTGTGTCCTGATTCCACACAACATATTTCTATGCATCATTTTTTAAAAGGTGATGATTTAGGAAAGGCTTATAACATTTTTTACAGAAGTGTTATGGTTTTTGAAGGTGAAGTACTAGTAAATTTCTCTAAAGAGTGCATCACAGGGCTGGGATTGTAGCTCAGCGGTAGAGCGCTTGCCTCGCATGCGTGAGGCCCTGGGTTTGATCCTCAGCACCATGTACAAATCAATAAAATAAAGACATTGTGTCCATCTACAACTAAAAAAAAAAAAATTAAAAAAAAAAAGAGGGCACCACAAATGAGCCATGTGTTAACTGATGTGAAGAAAAGGAAGGGCCCTTTTTCTATTATATCCAGCCCTCACAATGGGGCCATCTGGGCCTGAGGTTTTCTTTATTGGAAGATTTTTAACAATGAATTCAGTTTACTTAATAGAAATAGGACTATTCAGCTGAGCAGGATGGTGCACACCTGTAATCCCAGCAGCTCAGAAGGATGAGGCAGGAGGATCATGAATTCAAAGCTGAACTCAGCAATTTAGCAAAGCTCTGTGCAACTTAGTGAGACCCTGCCTCTAATAAAATATAAAAAAGAAGCCGGGCGTGGTGGCTCACGCTTGTAATCCCAGCACTTTGGGAGGCTGAGACAGGAGAATCGCGAGTTCAAAGCCAGCCACAGCAACAGCGAGGCGCTATGCAACTCAGTGAGACCCTGTTTCTACGTAAAACACAAAAATAGGGCTGGAGATGTGGCTTAGTGGTCGAGTGGCCCTGAGTTCCATCCCTGGTGCCAAAAAAAAAGAGCTGAGGATGTGGCTGACTAAGTTAAACAGCACTGGGTTTAATCCCCAGTATCAAAAAATAAAAATAAAAAAGAAATAGGACTATAATCTATTTCTTCATTAGTGAATTTTGGCAGTTTATGACCTTCAAAGATTTGAGTCATTTTGCCCAAGTTGTTGAATGTATGCAGGTTTATTTTTATGATTCCTTCATTATTCGTTTTAATATCTGATGATTCTGTGGGAATCCCTTTTATTCCTCGTGTTTAAAATTTGTGTTTATAATTTGTGTTTACTCTGTTTTTTAGTTTGGCTAGAGGCTTATCAATAAAAACATGAGAGCCAAGTGTGGTGGCCCACATCTGCAGTCCCAGCACTGGAGAAGCTGAGGCAGGAGGATCTCTTGAGTCCAGAAGACCAGCCTGGGCAGCATATCAAGATCCTGTCTCAAAATATAAATAAATAAAATAAAAAATAACATAATGATCTTAAAAGGCCAACTTTTGGTTTCATAGATTTTTTCCCCTATTTTCAATTACATTGATTTTTTTCTTCTTCTTTTTACTTGCTTTGAGTTTCTTTTTTCTTTTTTTCTTTTTGGTGGTACTGGAGATTTAACCTAGGGCCACAATACTACTGAGCTACATTCCCAGTCTTTCTTTTTTTTTTTTTGAGACAGTGTCTTAATAAAATTCATGAGACTGCTTAAAACTTGAGATCCTCTTGCTTCAGCCTGTCAAGTCACTGGGGATTATAGGTGTGTGCCACTACACCCTTTTTTAAAATTTTTCTCAAGGTAAAAGCTTTGGTTATTGACTCAGGATCATTTTTATTTTCCAAAAGAATATTTGATACTATAGGCATCCCTCTAAGGACTTATCTAGCTGCATCTCACAAGTTTTGATGTTACAGTTTTGTTTTTATTCAATTACAAAATATTTCCTAATATTCCTTGAAACTTCTTCTTTGACTCATGGACTATTTAGAAGTATTTTGATTAATTTACAAATATTTGGAGATATTCCAGTTATCTTTCTGATATTGATTGCATCATGGTCAGAGAACATATTTTGCATGGCTTCAAGTTTTTAAATTTGTTAAGTATTATTTATAATCTAGGATGTTTAAAACTTGGCATTTGCTTTTTCTCTACTTGCAAGTTAAGTTTAGCCTGTTACTATTTCATGGATGCTGGTATTAGTATTCATATGTAATTAGGTGTAAATATCATGCAGCTTATATCAATTACTGCAAGTAACATTACCTGTCCATAGGTGAAGTGGGCATTTAGAGGAAGTCCTGGTGAGGCAAGGATGGAGTTCAAGAGCCTGATGTTTCTGGGCCAGGATTCTGTATGTAGACTTTGGAGTTGGGTGACCTCTTTGCTCCTTCATTCCCTGTGTGACTTTCAATAAGTTAATAAGCACTTTAAATTTGAATTCCTTGTCTATCAAAGGAAGAATAAACTACTCCACAGAAATACTTACGTAGACCAGCAATGAGATTTAAGGGAAATTCTTTAGACTCTTATCATATTCATATTAAAGACATACCTTAGCTGGCACAGTGGCACATGCCTGTAATCCCAGCACTTTGGGAGGCTGAGACAGGAGAATTGCGAGTTCAAAGCCAGCCTCAGCAATGGCGAGGAGCTAAGCAACTCAGTGAGACCCTGTCTCTAAATAAAATACAAAATAGGGCTGGGATGTGGCTCAGTACCCCTGAGTTCAACCCCCGGTACCAGAAAAAAACAACAAAAACCAGTGCCCATTTCCTATCTCACACAGATTCTGAGGGTCAGGAATTCAGAACAGTGTAGGGTCTCACAGGCTGCACTGTGGTATCTAGTCTTGGAACTGAAGGCTGTTTCCAAGACAGCTCATGTGGGTCTTGGCTGGGGCCTGTTTTTTCACCACTTGGGTCTCTCCACAGGCAGTTTGAGTGCTGCAGTTGCCCCCAGAGTGAGACCCAAGAGAGAGAGAGCAAGATGGAAAAGCCAGTGTTATTCATAGCCTGACCTTGAAGTGAGGTTGTATTCCATTGACCACATAGAACAATCGTGAGGCAGTGTTGGAGGGGATCACACAAAAGCATGAAAACCAGAAGTGGGAATTACTTCGAGCCACTTTGAAATCTGGCAGCCACAGTGACTTTACCTTTCACCAACTGACTTTGCCATCTTCCATCTCCAAGGCACTTTTCAGGCTTCTGGGGCCAGGCTTGGAGAGCCGGTTTGAGGTTGGTGAACATTGGGAGCATGCTAAAGAACTTTAGTGAGACTAATAAATACTGTGCATTTCCCCCCAACATTGAACATTATAGTGGGACCATGGATCTGTTTGGAGATATAAGTGACATCTCTTCAGAGAGTGATGAGGACAATCCACCACCCATTCCAAGACAGCCCGTTGTAAGTAGCATCATGAATCTCAATTGATCCCACTATTTGAAGATAAGAAAAAAGGTCCAGAGGCTGAGGGTCTGATGTTGAGAGAACACAAGGATAACTGAGCACGTGGGGAATGGGGGTGTTCTTAGCTGTACTGGGAATGTGACGATATTAGAAGTCATAGAAGGAACTATTCAGAACAAAGATGATGCCAAACTTTGAGGCTGGACCGGGAGGACTCATAACATGTGGGCTATGTTGATATATTCTAATTTGAGCAGTTAGTATTGATGGGTTGAACAATTTCACAATAATTTCTGTTGCTGAATGTCTTATGAAAAGTAGAAACATCAATAAAATAGATATTTTTTCTATTAATTCAGGCTAACAGATCTTGTTTCCATGCTGTTTTTGTTGGCTGGGTTTATGGAGGATGAAGTTCTAGGGAGAGGCTTGGAGAGGTTGCTATTTTATGCCTACAGTGGTGTCTGAATTTACCTCCTTTCAAACCTTCGTCTGCCTGCTACAGAGTAAAGCTAGAGCATTTCTACTGTCTCATCACACTCTCACCTTCTGATCTCTCTCTTAGGATGAACACAGAGTACCTCAGGACCAGCAGAAAGAAGAGCCCATTTCTGAAACCAGAATAGAAATAGAAATTCCCAGTATCAACTCTGACTTAGGAAATGAATTATATTTTGTTAAACTACCCAAGTTTCTCAGTATAGAAGCCAAGTAAGAGAACCAATTAAAATTTTCAAGATATTGAATAAAACTTTGTAGAACAAAAATTTTTTTATTTATCTTATGAGTTAACTAATCATAAAGATATATATATATAAGCACACACACATACCTAGGATTAAACTCAGTGGTACTTGACCACTGAGCCACATCCCCGGCCCTGTTTTGTGTTTTATGTAGAGACAGGGTCTCACTGAGTTGCTTAGCGCCTCGCCATTGCTGAGGCTGGCTTTGAACTCGCGATTCTCCTGTCTCAGCCTCCTTAAGTGCTGGGATTACAGGTGTGCGCCACCGTGCCTGGCTCATAAAGATATTTTTCTTGTAACTTAAAAAACAAAGTTAGGATGTGCTATGATAGAAAAATGAAGTATTATTGGTAAGAATTTTAACATTAGTAATCTTTCTAGCATTTTGGTACTTTAAACAGATATTGCAATTGATGGAGGCGTTTTTCACTAGTGTAAAGCAGAATAATTGGAAAATAAGTGAGGAGGTTACAGACAAACCACATTCAGTGCAGATATTGTGAATCTAGAAAAAATGATTTTGACAACAAAATAGTATCGATGGGTACTATTCAATAAAGCACATGTGTACAAGTTTTGGTGCAATTAAGCACGACCTGTTCTTAAAAAAAAAAATGAAATGCTAGATCATGTGTTGCTTACATTTTACAAGACATATTCCTCCAAAGAAGATTTTGAATTGTTAGTCCATTTGGATTTTATTTCAGACAGTATTTTTTATAAATTTCAAGAAAGTACCATAATTTGTGTGCTTCCTTGAAGGTTTACATGAAGTCATCTACTGTGATGTTAAGAAATATTGATGCATATTGTAAAGACAATTAATAATATCAATCATATTCATTATTAACTATGACTAATATGACATTAAAAATTTTTAGACCTTTCGATCCTCAGTTTTATGAAGATGAATTTGAAGATGAGAAAGTGCTTTATGAGGAAGACAGAACCAGGTTAAAATTAAAGGTATTACCTCATGCTCGATTACTTTTTTTTTTGATTGCTTCTTTTATGAGATGGAGTCTTGCTGTATTGTCCAGACTGTCCTTAAACTCCTGGGCTCAAAGGATGCCCCTGCTTTAGCCTCTCGAGTAGCTGAAACTACAGACACACATCACTCTGCCTGGCTACGTTTTTTCTTTTGTAAAGTACAGGAATGATAACTCAAGACTCGAGTTTATGAAAATCTTTCATGTTCCCTGTTTAATCAATAACTGTTTAGAACAAAGAAGTAAACGGCTTTTCAGAGTATTTCGAAGAAGGGACATCATACCCTTTTTTAAAAATTCCTGTAGGTTTGTCACTTTTCTTTCTTCCTTTTTTTTTTGCAACTTCAAGTTTTTGACAGAAGTAGAGATAAAAATTGTTGCAAACTGTTACTTTCTTCAGGATAATGTAGTGAGGTATACAGAACTGCCTCCACATTTTCTAGTGGGTAGGTAGATCTTAGCAACATCCCACAGTAGGAAAGTCATAGACTCTTTATGGATATTCAAATTATGCACAAAAATAAAACTTGCCATTAGCTTGTTCTTCTCTAGAAGGCCTAGGATGGCGAGACACTACCATTGCTCACACAGAGCGTTGTCCTCCTTAATCAGGTTTCCTCTGAGCTCCTACCAGGGGCTCCAGTGATAGCACTGGACACAGTCAATTTTCACTCTACTTTTATGCCTTGAAGTTTCCCACCATGTGGGGACAATTGGGCCTCAAAAAACATGGCAGAGCACAAGTCTCTGGTTTTAATTTTTTATCAATTAGTTAATTGTTTATTTCAGACAATTGAATTTCATGCACAGAGCTCCTCTGTCCCGTTAAGCTAAAGAATAGTTGTTAAGCCCTTCTTTCATGGGGCCCTACAACAGACAGAGGTCTCAATTTCTTTTTCTTTTAATTTTTCTTTTTTGTACTGGGGATGGAACCCATGGCTTCATGCATGCTAGGCAGGTGCTCTACCACTGAGCTATACTCCCAGCCCAGAGGTCTCAGTTTGAACTGCCCACCATATGTGGACCAAAGCCTCAGCCCTCCTTTGGAGCTCTTTGTGTGACAGCACCTCCAGCCTGCATCATGCTTTGTTTCTGCTTCCTCTGCTGTGAACTGGACTTCAGAAAAGTTTTAAGAAAAATGTCTGGTTAGCTCGTCCAATATCTCTAGGTATTTGCAGCAGATGAGTTCCAGTGTTTGATAAGCTTATTCTATCATTACCTACTAATTCTTGGCATATGATTATAGATCACTTGAGGAAAAAAGAACAGGTATTTAAATTGGTTTTCTAATACCTTTGTGGTTTGAACCAGGTAGAAAATACTATACGATGGAGGATTCGCCGAGATAAAGAAGGAAAGAAAGTTAAAGAAAGCAATGCTCGGATAGTCAAGTGGTCAGATGGGAGGTGAGTGCCTCATGTCTGACGAATGTTGAAATACCCCAGGGGGCCTGGGTGAGTGATGTTTTCTGTGTAGGACTTTATTTTGGGGTTATTTTTATTAAAGAATTGATACCATGTGGGCCTCTGGCATTCTGGAAGTTTCTCTAGGAAACCTGAGACAAACTGAGTTGAGGTCATTCTAGCCTTGGAGATCTTGGGCATGGACCCAAGTTGTGATGGAATCCCTTGTATCTGCCTTGTTCATCTGAAAGACTAAGGCTAGTTCCCGTCTGTGAGATTTCAGATGTTTAAATTAATATTTTTTAAAAATGGTTTCTATTGGCTAATTAAGTAGTAGAGATTGGGGAAATTACAAAGAATTATACTTCAAGTTGAAAAGAAGATAGGTGTGACCACTTTTTACTTTGAAGGGAAGTAAGTTAATGACAGCAGCTTTTCTTCCTTCTGAATTCAGTTGAAGACAGGATCCCACAGTTCTACACTACCCTAAGTGAAGCTAACAGGGCAGAATGGATGTTGTAGGGCTCACTAAATAGCCACCTTAATAGCCGAATGGTTTCTCCTTTCCAGCATGTCCCTGCATTTAGGTAATGAAGTGTTTGATGTCCACAAAGCTCCACTGCAGGGCAATCACAACCACCTGTTTATAAGGGAAGACACTGGTCTACTGGGACAAGCCATCTTCAAATCCAGACTTACCTTTAGGTAATCGTTCCTATTCACACATTGTCACTTGTGGCTAAAGAGTAACAAAGCAATGTTGTGCCTGATTCTTCTGATTGACCTAATTCCATAGTGCCGCTCACCAAGGACTGGGGTCTGATTCTCAAGTTAATTAGAGGTTGCTGTTTCAGTTGTGATTTCTCTGGGAGCTAGCTCATGCCATCAGAACTCACAGGAGATGACGTATAACCCAGAAGACTGGGATCTTGACTCACATTGGTCAGTGCACCTGGTAATAGGCTTAACAATGTACCTTGTGGCTCTGCTGCTCAGCATGGTCTTTCCCTTTAGTGACGTTGACTTGGGAAGCTAAGTGTCATCAGAATGGTGTCAGTGTGTGGATGCAACAGGCATGACAGGCTGTGTGCCCAAGCAGTGTGTGGGTCAGCTGAGCTCACTGCCATGGGTGGTGCTGTGGCACCTTCTAGACACCCTCCCTCTGAAAGACACCCTGCTAAGATCAGGATCGACTTTCCTGAGAGAGGTGTAGCATGGGCATAGGTTATTTTGGGGGTCATGAAAATCTTCTGAAATCAGATCACAGTCATGTTTGCATAACTTTGCAAACTATAAAATCATTTCATTCTGTACTTAAAAAGAGTAAATGTTATGGTGTGTCAGTTATAGCCAGTGAATGTGTTGGTCTTTATTTAAACACTGGAAGGGACAGCTCTGCGGTTGTATAATCTTGAGGAAGGGTCTCAAACTCACTCATTTCCAGTTCCCTTTGCTATAACATGAAGATAATATCTACCTCACGGAGATGTTGTGTTAATTAAGTTGAAGACTACACAAAACATCATAGAGAAACCTGGCACAATAAATGGTGCCTCTGTCAAGGATGTCTCCTAGCATGGCATCCTAAAGATACGTGGTACCTGGCTTGCCTGTTCTGTACCGTGCCCTGTGCTGCCCTGGGCTCCCCAGTGGGATATCCACCCAGCACAATTTTGTTTTTACATTTTTCTGTAGCCATGCCTTCTTCAGAGACCCTCTGCTAAGGCTCATCCTTCCTTTGCTCTTTGACCTTCCTTCCAGTTTTATTCAGATGGAGGGGCTTACTTTTGGTTCTCCAAGTGTGCTTTCTGCCATCTGTACCATCCTTGAAGAACTAAGATTTCATATTACCTCTATCCAAGTGGGGCTGTGTGTTCTTTCTAAAAGCCCTCGACCTTCCCACCTGCCTTCCCCCCTTTCCACTCCACTTCTACTTACCCCGTCATATTTCCCCAGGAGGAAGGGCAGCCAGGGGAACTTCTCAGGAAGCCAGAGAATGGGGAACTGTGGTCCTGCCTCCTTGCTCTGCTTAGTGTGAGGCCGTCCCTGTCTACAGGGGTTTTTTCTATTAGTATATTTGCCCCCAAATGTTCTTACTGAAGAGTGTGACTTTTTGTTCTTGTTGCTCATTTCCTGGCAGACCTCACTCTACAGACAGTGCCACACATAGAAAGATGACCCTGCCGCTCTTGGATAGAAATTCAAAGACACAGATTAGAATCTTACCAATAGCTGGTCGTGATCCTGAATCCCAACGCACAGAGATGATTAAGGTATGTTCTCTAGGCTTTATCCTGGAATTTTTTGTGTATTAAGAAGTGTTGTCTTGCTGGGATTGGTGGCACACGCCTGCAATCCCAGCACTTTGGGAGGCTGAGACAGGAGCATTGTGAGTTCAAAGCCAGTCTCAGCAACATCAAGGCACTAAGCAACTCAGTGAGACCCTGTCTCTACATAAAACACAAAATAGGGCTGGGGATGTGGCTCAGTGGTCGAGTACCCAAGTTTAATCCCTACTACCCCCTCCCTCCAAAAAAGCAGTGTTGTTTTCTAGAGTATTAATTCACTGTTTCTTACTGCCACTACTATTTTATTTCTTGTAGTTATCCAAAGCCAGCTTAACCTTCTAAGTATGTAGTTAATCAGCCACAATAATGTCAATGGCCTCTGGTAAGCTTATAGCAAACAAGGGACTCAGGTGCTCTCCCCATGATCTATGAGATTTCAGAGAAAAACTAATGATTTTTAGAACCCAACCTCTGACAGACATTACAGAACTGTATTAGAAAATAGGAAGGTCAAAAGAACATTCCTAACTCACCTGACACTGGCTCAGCCTTTTGACCAAGGTGCAGAATGCCGGGCAGCTGTGAGGCGGTGAAGGTTTTGCCTTGTGGCTTGAGGATCCCCTGACCCCTACCTGTTGTCAGGCGCTGTGGGAAGTTCTCTGGGTTGAGGGTCAGGGAGTGGAACCTAGGAAGGTCAGGTGTGTGCAGCTCAGGGATGACAAAGACAGCCCCCACTCCCCTGGGAAGTCAATTCAGGTATCCTGGGCATAAAAGGGGTTTTTCAGGCTGTTGGTTCTTCTGCATGGGCTGAGTGACAGTTCCGAGACCACTCCTGTGCCCGTTCTGACTGGGCTGGCTGGTGTGAGGGATCCTTCCGGCCTCTTCACCCTTGTATTGCCTTCATGATGTCAAACCCAACCCCACCATCCACTGTGTGTGTAACAGAGGTACAAAGAGAGATATCTGCACTCTGGAGACACACATAGGTGCTGCCTTGGACTAGGCACTTACGTGTTTCTTAGGGTAAAAAAGGGTTCGAGTAGGCATGAAAGTAGCTTTTATTTTTATTTTTTATTTTTTTGAGACAAGTGTGGCTGTTGTCCAGGCTGGTGTAAACCTCTTGGGCTCGAGTGACCCTCCCACCTTAGCCTCCTCAGTAGCTGAGACCATAGGTGTACCCCCCACGTCCAGCTACAAGTAGTTCCTTTTCTAAATTGAAAAGTTTATTTGCTTCTTTACAGAAAGAAGAGGAACGCTTGAGGCTGTCTACTCACCAGGCTGTCCATCTGCAGGCGAAACAGAACCAGAAGGGGCTGAGTGTCCCCCACCAGGAGGACCCCAGCAGTGACGAGGATGAGGAAGGTGAGGCCTCCAGCGTGGCTGACACTGAAGCCCATCACTAAGGGAAACTGCTGAGGAGGGTGTGGTTACATCTTATTTCGGGTGACAGGGTCTGCTTTTGCTCTGGTGAGCTCTTCCTCCCTGTCCATCTGCTAGTACAAAGGCTCCCCTTTTTCAGAGCTACTGTCCCCCAGAAAAGATTAACTGTGAATATAAGACATCTCCAAAACAAAGACAATTTATTAAATAAATGTTTGTGGAGGGAATGTATGTTATATAAATGGTTATATATGCAATTAATTGCATAAGGACTCAAAATTTTTTAATTTCATAGTTCTTTTTTTAAAATTTTTTTTAGTTGTAGATGGACACAAATATCTTTATTTTTATGTGTTGCTGAGGATTGAACCCAGTGCCTCCTGCATGCAAGGCAAGTGCTCTACCACTGAGCTGCAATCCCAGCCCTAAATTTCATAGTTCCTAAAGATGATAATACATAATGTTTCTTGGGTATTTAAAGTGGTCAAATAACTTGAGAACAAAATCTTTCAATCTGAGTCATTTCAGCAAGTATGGAAGTTATATTTATCTTCCCACTGACACTTCAAAAAACAAAACCAAACTGTTGTCTTCTCAAGGACAATTTCTGGTGGGAAGTAACAATATTCAGAAGAAGAGAATTTCAAGAATAAAAAAATCATCATCATCCATGTTCATCCCACTTGTTCTGGGAGAACCCAGTGTAAAAACACTGGCCACTGTGGAAGGTGCTGACAGACTTAAGAAAGAAGTGGACAGTTTCAGGATTGCAGAGTACAATTTACTGGGGACTTACTGACAGAAGCATGGTCAAAGCTGGAAGCAAGACCAGTGGATCTTCACCTTGGGTGAGTGGGAGGAGGCATATATAGTGGTCAGGACAAAGGTGGTGTTCATCTACCAGGTTTATATGTAACTAACAGCAAAAGCTTCAGGCACATTCCTGGTGCTGATGACAGCAGGGTCTGATCATAAAGATTCACAAATGCATAGGCCAGGGTTGCTCAGGGGCAACCATGGTGGTTATGACTCAAGATGGCTATGGTCAGGTCAAGCTGGATCACTACGGTGGTCAATACCATGCCTAAAATTTCTTTGCTTTCAGAGGAACAAGCCAGAATCTATTCCTCAGACAGTGATGAGAGATCAGAAGAAGATAAGGTTCAAAGACTACTCAAAGCAAAGAAAATCACTGGTGATGAGGTAAGCTCACATTTACCCAATTCTAGGGGTTGGCCTTGTGCCCAGGAACCAACTCCTGGGAAGAGGAGCTCACAGACCAGAAGCGCAAGTATCTGCACAATTCACTGAAATTCAGTGAGAAAAATGCAGTAATAGGAGTCAGAGGAGCTCAGAAGAGGGTCTGATGCCTGTGCTTGGTGGCTCTTGGGAGGCTCTCAGAGGAGACTTTTAATGAGTGCTAAGTGGAAGCTTGGCAGGCACACAGACCAGAGTGGGACATTTCAGGTAGGTGGAAAGTATTATAAGGCAAGGCGCAGGACTCTCAGACACCATGGCTCAAGTAGAGAGAGATATTTCAGTGTTGGTAGAGCAAGGGATCTATTGTTTGTTGTGGGAAAATGCTTGTCTTCATTGTTTGGATGTTATAGTAGTTGAGGGTTATTTCATTTCTGTGCTATTGAAATATTTCACCAATAATTCCTTGTTTCCTTTTATGACTTCACAGGAACAAAGAAATTTTAAGTCTCAGCCAAGTGTGAGAATCACTATGGTATTGCCCTTATGCCATATTAATTTATTCATTGTTTTTGTAACACTTAACATGTTAGGTTGCATGTATGTATGTATTTTTTTGGTACCGGGGATTAAACCCAGGTGCACTCTACCACTGAGCTGCATCCCCAGCTCTTTTATTTTTTTGAGACCTGGTCTTGCTAAGTTGCTGAGGTCAGCTTTGAACTTGCCATCCTCTTATCCTCTTACCTCAACCTCCTGAGTCATTGGGATTATAGGCATGTACCACCATGCCTGGCTTGTATTCTAAGTTCCAGAGATACAAATAGGAATAAACATCATAGTCACATACATGCTTAATTAAACTTTAGTGACCTTTTCATCTGTTTTCCATACACACATATATTTAAAAATTTAAAACCATACTGAAAAAATACATAAATCATAAGTAATCTTTGTTTAAAATCAAAAGGCTTTTGAAAAGCTCTAAAATACTGAATTGTAGATAGAGAAAAGTGACGTACTAGAAGCAGAGGAACATATTTCAAGTAATATGGTAAGGTCAATCAATAGACCAGGTATGGTGCACATGCCTGTAATACCTGTACTCAGGAGGCTGAGGAAGTTCAGTTTGAAAGACCACAAGTTTGGGGTCAGCCTGGGTAACGTAGCAAGACCTTGTCTAAAAATGAAACATTAAAATAAAACAGTGGTAGAGGGCTTGCCTAGCATGTGCAAGGCCCTGGGTTCAATCCCCGGTATAGCAAAACAAAAACATAGTCAATATAGAAAGACAGTCAGTCATGCCTGACAGCAGCCCCGGGAAACCCAGTTTCCAGGAACCTGACCTTCTAGAGGCAGTGTCTGTGTGGACACAGGCCAGCGGTCAGGAGTGTCAAGGTCTAACATGAGGAGCTGACTCCTCCACTGCCAGCTCAGAACCATTTTAGCAAGATTTCCAGAAATGCCTTCTATTGAATTTTATAACTCATCTTTCTTATCTGTTCAGGAGATGAATGTTCCAGATAGAGGAAAGCAAGGGGTGAAGAGGAGGAAGATGATTGAAGCATAAGATGTGCACTAGTATGTACTGCATTCAACAGGTTTTATTTTTTTAAAAACATTTTTTGGTGGGGCTGGAGATCGAGCCCAGAGTCTTGTGTATGCAAAGTCCATGCTCCACCAGTGAGCTGCATCCCCAGCCCTCAAGTTTTTTAAAAAATGATGAAATGTCTTGTTTTGATGAAAATGAATTGTTTTTGCATAAACCTAGTTATGAATAAAAAATGTTCAAAACCAACTCTGTGACTTTAGAAAATCTTTTGCCAAATGAGAATATTATTTTGGTAACTGTTTGCTCTGGGTGGGTCCTAAGTTTGAGTGCATTCCTGCTGCCCTGCCCCACCACTCCCTCTTGGCCAGGGGCCAGAGATCGGCTTAAGTTCAGCTCAGGGGTGGCCTTTAGGTGTCTTTCTTGCCCTGGCTAGCTGGGTTCAGGGCCCTTCTGTGCTCCCTAGTCTCCTTGACAAGGCGTTAATTCCATTTACCACATGGCCTGCTATCTTAGAAGAGCAGGCTCTGCATGGTAGGGCTCAGTGGATACTGGGAGCTTCGCTGAGGGCTGTTCTACTCCAGTTCTACCCCTCAAAACACCCTGCAGGACAAGTGCTATTATACTGACCTTACAGATGGAAGCTAAGGCTTAAGGAGCTTAAGACACTGTACAAGGCTTTTTTTTTTTTTTTTGTGATACCAGGGATTGAACTCAGGGGCACTCGACCACTGAGCCACATCCCCAGCCCTATTTTGTGTTTTATGTAGAGACAGGGTCTCACTGAGTTGCTTAGCGCCTCGCCATTGCTGAGGCTGGCTTTGAACTCGCGATCTTCCTGTCTCAGCCTCCCAAAGTGCTGGGATTACAGGCGTGCACCACCACATCTGGCTGCTTTTTCCCCTAATAAGCTTTTTGAGACAAGGGTGAGGATCTCATATCCACAGCAATCACAAGGTTGAACAAATACATCAGTGACCTAATGAAGACAGATGCTCAAGATACTCACCTGACATAAATGAGCAGCCTCAGCTTTAAGGAAGAGCAATAGGAAACATGACACTAACTTTAAGTCCTAGCCTTGTGACTCCCCTGGTAGGTGGAAGATAATAGGCACCTAATAAATATGAAGAATAAAGGAACCAGCAGTGTTACCTTGGGCAAGTCACTTTGATTTCTCTGAGGTCAGCTTCCTCAAGTAGATGGGTTTAGACTTGACTATGTAAATCCTTCATGATCTACTGTTTGTTATTTCTCTGCCTCTGAGAGTTGAATACTAGATGTTTAAATGATGTTTTATTATTGAATGGAAATGATCAAGGAAAAAATGCCCCATCTTCTTAACACAGAAAACTGATTTTCATGCTATCTCCTTCTTTTTCCTATCTTGACAGCACAATTTCATGGATGTATAGTAAACACGTTCATAATTCGCATTAGTTCCTGAAAGGAAATTTAGAGACGCATTCAGAACACCAAGAGGTACTAGTGCAATTTATTTGTAAGCTCAGGGATTCTTTATATAGCCTTGATACTTTGACATATCTGTGAATCTCCAGTTCCTCAATCTTTGCAGACCATGTAGGAAAGTTTAACGTTTGAAGGGAAACAAAAGTTTGGCAATTTTGGATTCACATGTGGTTAGCCACCAGAGTTTGGTACCTAAAAAAGCAGAAGTGCCCCCTGTACTGAGCATCTTTTACTAGGCTGTTTCAGAGGACATGATGAGGGCACTCTCTCCACAGCTCCTGGCACTCAAGTCCTCTCAGACACAGGGGAGCCTCTCACAACTCAGAAGCCTCTCTAACCTGCCATATACATCAAGATGTCCCGTCTGTGAATACAAAGCTCAATGGCCATCCTCAAGAATTCACAAGAATTTCTCTCAGAAAAGCTTTTTTTTTTTTTTTCAATTTTTTTAGTTGTTGACGGATCTTTATTTTATTCATTTATTATTTATATGTGGTGCTGAGGATCAAACCCAGTGCCTCACGCATGCTAGGCAAGCGCTCTACCACTGAGCTATAGCCTCAGCCCCAGAAAAGCTCTTAAATTTAAAAAGTATTTAGCATTTATTCTTAAAGTTGTCCTCAAACCCAATACATGTTTAATTGATTTTCTATTTTGGTTGGATCTAGGTGACTGATATGCAAAGACTGCTTTATTGAAAAACTCATCTCTAGTTGATTAGCAGGATTGGCTCCCATTCGGTCCAGAATGCACTATATCACAGAACCCTGCTTCTTCATATCTGTCAATTTAATTTAGTTCTGTGATCAGATAAGATCAAGTACTGATATCAGATTGAGCTATGTAAAATCATTATTTTTATGGGAAAAAATGGTCATGGTCAACTATTGACAATTTATATGGCTCAACAGGGTAATGTCTTAGTCAGCTCAGACTGACCAAGTAACTGACTAAAAGGGTATTGGTGGTGCACACCTGTAATCCCAGCACTTTGGGAGGCTGCGGCAGTAGAATCGTGAGTTCAAAGCCAGCCTCAGCAAAAGTGAGGTGCTAAGAAACTCAGTGAGACTGTCTCAAAATAAAATACAAAATAGGGCTCGGGATGCGGCTCAGTGGCTGAGTGCCCCTGAGTTCAATCCCTGGTACCAAAAAAACCCAAAAAGGTATCATAGACTGACTGGTTTGCACAACAGAAACTTATTTCTATTTCTAGAGGCTGGGAAGTCCAAAATCAAGGTTCACCTCCTAGTAAGGGCTCTCTTCCTGGATTGTAGACAGCTACCTTTTCAATGTATCCTCACATGACAGAGAGAGCGCTTTGTGTCTTTTGTCTCTTCTCATCACAAGGGCCCCACTTTTGGGACCTTACCTAACCCTAATTTCCTTCCAGAGGCCCCATTTCCAAATACTATCACATTGGGGATTAGGTCTTCAACATACAAATTTTGGGGAGACACATTCAGTCTATAACAGGTAGGACAAGATATTTCAGGAAATTAGTAAGCTTATTCTAGAAGGATATAAAGAATTAACTTTAAAACCCAAGAACTAGAAGGAGTATGTCCTTTTTCAAAAATTCCAAGTCTGTAGAATATTTGGTAAACTTTATTGAAATGATTTGTTACAGTATATAATGGTTAAGTTCCAAATGCCTATAGTACATATTCTTCAAAAGAAACTTCACTGCATTATTATGAATGGGTTTTTAAAAAAATTATTTAAACATCAGTATCATATAATTCATTGCTTTTTATGCTTATAAAAATGGGAAAGTACAGCATTTAGAGTATTTTGGATATTAGTATTTTGCAGCATTAGAAAAATGTATCTAAAATCTTGACTTCATGTGACAAAGAATGATGTTATTGTAATTTTCAAGATTTTAATCCAAAAGACTGAAATAAAAGTGAAAATTTATTTGAAATTACAAAGGTTTTTATGCTGTATGTATGCATACTTGTCTGTGTATGGTTCTGTGGACTGAACTCAGGCCTCTTGCATGCTAGGCAACTGCTCTATCACTGAACTACACCCTCAGCCCCTGTGTGTATACCTTAAAAAACAATTCTTAAGCAGACAAATGTAAAACTTTGAAACAACTGAATCAAAAACTCACTTTTCAGAGGGTATGGTTACTGCTTGAGTCCAAGAGTGGAAGGCCAGCCTTGGCAACAGAGTGAGACTCGTCTCAAAACAGTAACCATAAAATGCAACAACAGCTGGGCATGGTCGTGCACACCTGTAATCCCAGCACTTAGGGAGGCCGAGACAGGAGAATCAGAGCTGGAAGCCAGCCTCAGCAATGGTGAGGCTCTAAGCAACTCAGTGAGACCCTGTCTCTACATAAAACACAAAATAGGGCTGGGGATGTGGCTCGGTTGGTCGAGTATCCCAGAGTTCAATCCCCAGTGCCAAAAAAAAAAAAAGTAACAACAAAACATTTGTCTTTGAGTGGAGATGGAATTTAAACTCTTAATAATTGCTAAACACACCCATCAAGAACCAAGAATTTGTTCTTAAACATTACTCCAAATATATAAATATCTGAAGGATTTTATGCCAGTTACTTGCTTTGAAGTGATATACTGACAGTCAGTAGGAAAGGGAGCAAATCCTCTATACGTAGACTCTTAGGATATGGGAGAATCTTAAATAAAATGTGTGGACTTGTTATAGTTAACAAAAGATGGCTGGTGGCATTTCCTAGTGTTCCTACTTTTATCTAACCTCTAAAGCAAGTATCTTAAGTCCAATTCTTTTCTTTTTTCCCTTTTCTTTTTGTAGTGCATGGGCCTGAACCCAGGCCCTTGGGCAAACAAGGCAAGCAGTACTGAGTTACACCCCTAGCCTAGTTCTTTACATATTAATAAAATCTTCTAAAATATATGGTAATGGCTCACAATAATTTACTTAGTAATGTATTTTTCCCTAGGTAATCCCTAAGGTTGGCCCCTCTGAATAACCAGACTGCGAGGTGGAGTTTAATATTAATAAAATGTTATAAATGTTTTATTATTAAAAATTCCAAATTGTCCAATTTTATAGAGGACTTATAGAACTGAATTATAGTGAAGAAAAATCAATGACATAAAAGAATGACCAAATTAAAATATATGACAATAAAAAAATCATTACATATGCATAGTATTTTCTCAATTTAAAAATCATTAGGGAAGAGT
>CM053401.1:86718541-86768168 GCA_028644305.1 Xerus rutilus | reverse complement strand
GTGTTTGGTTCTCTTGGGTGCCATGTTTTCAGTCAGTACTGTTCAAAAGTGAAGTATCACTGTAGTGCAGGAGCAAAGCTGGACAGGACTGAGCTTGCAGAGGAGAATGGCAGTGTCCGTGGACTCCAGAGATAGCATGATCCTTGGATCTGCTTGGAGGTAACAGTGGTTCCTGGTTTTATAGTGAGAAAATAAGGTAGCCCTGGGAACTGTAAGATTTCATGAAACTTCACAAACTTTTGTCTTATTTTAATGGCAAACAAGGTTATATATAATGTACAACAGGATAGGACTAACATTTTGTCAAAACATTTTTTTCTTTTACAATTTTTATTATATCATGGAATCCCCCTTTGTAAGGAAAACACACCAGAGAATTATCAACTGGAAAATGATTTTCAAAGTTCTATTTATGTAACTTTCCCCAAGTGCACCTCTTGCACAAAGCAAGTGTGTTACTTGATTCAGAGAACAAGATTTGCTATTTAATGACTAAGAAAACTCTCCTTGAAATTGATTAACAATCTGCTAGATTATGTAACACAAATGTTTATTTGGTCTATGATGTGGCACCCTTGGAAAATGTATTTTGCTTATTCTTTAGACTTTTATAAGGCTTTAGCTACAAATATATAGCACCAAAATCCATTTTCATAGTATTAATATTGGCAACAAATATTGAGTTTTAAATACAATTTCATAGAGACATACTGGGAAAATTAGAACTCCAAACAAATATGAATATAAAATATTGTAAGATGAAAAAACTTGTGGTCTTAGAAATTCTCTGACTTAACAATGAAGATTATTTCAAAACCCTATTTTATTTATTCTATTATAAAAATTTTAGAGCAATTTAGAAATACCAAAAGTTAATAAAAGGTTAAAAGGTGGCAGATTTGTTTTTTGGTACTGGGGATTGAACTCAGGGTGCTTTACCACTCAGTTACAGCCCCAGACTTTTTTTTTTTTTAAAGAATTTAACCTTTATTTATTTGTTTTTATGTGGTGCTAAGGATTGAACCCAGTGCCTCACCCATGCTAGGCAAGCGCTCTACCACTGAGCTACAATCCCAGCCCAAGACTTTTCTATTTTTCATTTTGAGACAGGGTCTTGTTAAATTGCTGAGGGCCTCACTAAGTTGCTGAGGCTGGCCATGAACTTGTGATCTTCCTGCCTCAGCCTCCCAAGTCACTGGGATTACAGGCATGAGCCACCACATCTGGCAAGGTACCAGATTTTTTCAAAGTAAACACTGTTTTTCTCCCTTATAATTAAAATTCTTGAAAGATTTCCATATTCAATTGGATGAGTATGCATATTAAAATTATTTATAAAGAAATCTTCAATTGTATTATAGCACAGAACTGAAATGGTATAAGCAAAATACTCAACTTAGTCATACTTTGATAAATAGTAGGTAAAAAAGATATTCCCATAAGTATGATACAAAATTCTAGTTAGGGACCCACCTTATCAATATTAAAAAAAAAAAAAAAAAAAGCAAAAAACACCATATGGGAGAGAGGGGAGCACACTTATTAACTGACTTACAGGGAGACACAAATGAAGTCTGGCTAGAAGTCTGTGACCAATTCTTTGCGGTCGCCTTAGATCCCTGCTCCATGCCTGACTCCAAACCTTGCTGGAATTGCACAGTCTACAAAATCAAGTACAATTAAAAAGTTGTATATGAAAAGAAGGAAGAAGCAAGGGGAAGAGAGAGGGAGAATAGAGGATGGTGGTTGGGGAGGCAGACAGGTAAAAAAGCAAGCAAGCGAAGCTTTTCTGACTTGGAAAAAAAATCAGTGGCTTTTAATTGAAAGGGAATAGTGCAAAGTTAATCTTTGGCCCCTTTAAAATACTGGATACTGATTTTTTTAAAAAAGCAAACACACCATAGTTCCTATGAGGGAAGCTTTAGCCTGTTAAGAAGGCTTATTACTATAATACACAAGCTGCTGCCTAAATCATGTGATAAACTGTCTGGTGGACAAAATAGCAGACATGTTGTGATTCAACTTTGAAAGGGTTTTAAAAAATTAACAATGACAAACTACCTTCCCCTTACTCAGAACTATCTTTTTGTAAATGATCCAGGTAAGCCTTATGAGGCTAGTATTTTTCTAATCCTTTCCTCCCAGTCTTCTGTATGTGTGAGTGCCTCTGCCATCTCCTGCTAAAGTGCTGCTCTGGGATGGGGCATGAATGCAAAACCAAACCCTGTAGCAAAGCTGGGATGTGCAGTCTCTCACCCCTGTCCTCTCACCACAGAACACTGGTCAAGTGCTCACCTTAATACTCTGAGCAATGAAGACCACTTTTGTTTTAGAAAATATTTTTATACAATATGGAAAAAGTGCAAGATGAAAGGAAGCATATAATAAAATCAGATCCTCAACATCAGAACTTCTTCTTCCGGGCTGGAAATGTGTAGTGGGGATTAAATATTGTCTATGCCATTTTGTGCTGCATATGGAATTTCTTGCCATACTGCACAACACCAAGTAATTTATACACATCCCAGTTTCTAACTTCCTTACAGTAACCATCAGTTTAAGTGGCTCTTTTGCAAGTTCTTCAGACCTGAACTCCATCATGTTACCTGTTATTTCACATGTTTAGAAGCAGCTTTCTTTTTTATTTTACCCTAAATAACTGAGAGTTGGCTGTGTGCCTTTTTATGGGGGAAGAAAACAGCTTTTCTACTCAGATGTTTTTTACCATTAGTTTTCATAAAAATTTAATAATGCCCACATTAAAATGAAAAACTATAATAAACAGACATAAGTGGGGATTGAAGGGTAGGAGGGGAACTGGAAAAGGAAAGACAGTGGAATGAATCTGACATAAATTTCCTATGTATATACATGAATATACCACAGTGAATCTCACCATCAAGTACATCCACAAAGAATTAATTAAGAAAAAATAACTGGGTAAATGGCAGAGAGATCAATAGGAAGGAAGGAAGCAGGGGATGGGGAAATGGAAGGGGAAGGAGAGGTACTGGGGTCTGAATTAGAACATGATATATTCTATGCTTTTATTATGTCAAAACAAATTCTGTTGTCATTTATAACCAAAAAGAACCAATAAAAAAATACTCAGACATACTATAATTTTAAAGTATGTAACGTGGCTCAGCTGATGATTCTGTTTAAAAAACAAATCCCTAGGTATTGCTGAGCTGCATCAGACAAGTACAGTAACCTGCACTGCATGAAGATCTCTCCATAGAGGTCTGCTTTGGCTTCTGAACACTTCACCAGACTTTGAGCCATCTGTTTAAAAATCCTGGCATTTTGTTTCCTTGATAAGGAAAAAATATTCCCTTGCCAAGTTCATGTATTTTTTAAAAATGGAAAATGTCTCCAGGTTATAGAATAAAGAAAGCTTTTAAGTGCCTTATACCTCAAAGGAGCAATTGTAATTTTGCTAATTTGTCCCTTTTTAATTTAAAAGATTGGTCCTCAAATTACTCTACATAAATGACTTCTAAAGCTTATTTATAATTGTTTTTTT
This sequence comes from Xerus rutilus, assembly GCA_028644305.1. Taxonomy (NCBI): domain Eukaryota; kingdom Metazoa; phylum Chordata; class Mammalia; order Rodentia; family Sciuridae; genus Xerus; species Xerus rutilus. Next base: position 86,764,642 of record CM053401.1, on the reverse strand, counting down.
TTTTTTTTGCCTAAGACTCATTATAAGTCATTTAATTAAGCTAAATTAAAAATACTGATTTTAGTAGAAAGTGGAAATGCTTCAAAATATAAAATACCAGCTACTATTGATTTTATAATTTTAAACTGATAAGAACTTAAACTAGGAAAATAATGCATAGAGTTAACAAAACAAACAAACAAAAAAGATTTCCAGTCATTTCCCTTCCACCCAGAAAAATTTTACATCTGATGCCACCAACATGAGCCCTTGGTGAAGTTCTGAAGTCTTTCAAAAATTATACCTTGTTGGACTTACTGGTGGTCTCCTTCAACTCGTCTTTTTCGCACTGTGAGAAAAAGAAAAGTATTTGGGGAACTCCTATTAGTTTCTACAATGTCAACTTGCTTATAACAAACAAATTTCTATACAATTCTGTTAGTTTTACAAAAATGAAACGCACATTTCCAGTACACATGATCATTAATAAAAAAATCAAACAATTTCCCATCACTAACCATTATTATTTACCTGCTAAGAACCAAGGGGCTTCTAAATAAGAAAGATGTGTCCTAAGCTCAATGACCCTGTGGTTATACAGTAGCAGTGCTAGAAATCTAAAACACAGAGTAGTCAGCATTAGGTTTGAGTCATCTGTTTATAGAAAAAATGTACACCAAGGCCAGGTGTGGTGGTGCATATCTATAATCCCAGCAACTTGGGAGGCTGAGCTGCAGGATCACAAGTTCATGGTCAGCCTCCAAAACTTAATGAGACTGTCTCAAAAATAAAATGGCTAGCAGTATGGCCTCTGGGTGGTACAGTGCCCCTGGGTTCAATTACCAGTACTTGATGGGGGGAGGGAGAATACCTAGGTTTAAAAAAGTGATTAATAAGTTACCCTATTAAATTTTGCAATGACATTCAGACAGCTGGGGTTAGAAGGGATTAAAAGTAACAATTTGCATGCTCTTGTGGTTAGATATGACAATGTATTTCCTCAGTCTGAAAGAATATACCAAAAGCATTTTTGTCATTTTTTAAAGGTGAGTGACTTGCTATTGTTTTCCAAATTTCCCTTCTCTGTTTTCTAAAAAATGAACCCGTTGAGGGCTCTGATCAAATAACAAATGCAAAAAAAATGAAAATTTCAGACCCTGGTAATGTGATGAGGTTAATTCTGGGTAATATAAATTTTGGTGCCAAAGTGGCCAGTCAGCTAGATCAGATGATGGAGTAAACAAAGGTGCATGTATCTGAGGACTCTCAGCCTGTTTGTGGATGGATGATGCCAAACCACTCAAGCTGTGCTTACAAGCAGCAGGAATAGGTCTTTAGCTTCAGGAACGTGCTATCTGCTCTCTCACCTATCAGCCACCAATGGCATTTCAGTGCTACTTAGTGTTGTAGTGGACTCCTATTTAGAGAGGACAAAAGGCACAGGTTCTGGTGTCAGTGCATATGGAGTGTGGATCATGGCTCTGTCACTATTCTGTAGTGTGTTCTCTAGTAAGTTGGTTAACCTCTCTAAACCTCAACTTATCCTCTGTAGCAGGAGAATAATGATATCTATACCTCCATGGCTGTGCTACTAAAAGCACTATAAGCTGCACTGTGCAGTACTTGGGGACACAGAAAGCCTTTATTAAACAGTACTCAGTTTCATCATTCACCATAGGGAAGATTACATGGTGGGCCTAAGGCCCATTAGTCACCTTTCAAGGGCAAGGAAAGGCAATTTGACTACTGTAAAGGATCTGTATTTACATGTTACTGTCTTGACACTTTTTCAGTTTCTCTGATTGAGGTAGACTGGTCTATTAATTTCCTGCTCTTTTCTGTCCATGGAAGCAAGTAGTAAAAAAATAGACTCTAGCCTAACTGACTGACAGAGGAACTAAAATTCAATACATACACCTGGCCTCCTGACCAGGTCATAGATACTAGCTGCTTTGGCATTATTCTGAATGCTGGCATCTGTTTGTTGGCCTTTAACAGATGATACCAGATGTTCAAGTGATGAATATAAACGCTTATGCAGCCAAATAGAGTATCAGGGTCTTATGAACATTTTAATACTTAAGTATTCAAGCTAGCTCCAACTCTAATTTTAGTCCAAAGTAATGAAGCATAAATTTTACTAACACATAAAGGAAAAAAAAAAAATCAAGAGACTTGAGTTTCCAAATACAAACTTAGCTCATATTTACGTAACTCTGAAAAACAGAAATATCTCAAGTTATTCAGATAATTCTTTAGGGCAGAGTTTGGCTGTTATCAGTAGACTATTTTAGATGTTAAAATGCATGTTACAAAAAATATGTTATGAACAAGCTCTATAGGACACAGTACAGCAAACCAAAAAAGGTGTAGAAAATTGATTATGTAGTTAGCTAGTGTAAAGATGATAAATAGGATGAGGCTCAAGGTTCAACTGAATATTGTACGTATACCATATAACCTCTTTGCTTTTATAGCTGTGACACTTCTTAGCTGGAGAGATGGCAAGCAGGTAGAATTATTTCAATGAATAGCTGTGACTAAGAAAATAATGAGAGAGAGAAAGATGTTATCAAAATCAGAATACCAAAGACCTACTACAGCCCAATTTGCAAGGTGAAGAAAAATAATATGCCCAAGAGATTCTGTGCAAATTTTAGACAGCTCTTTTTGAGTTACTACATATCAGGCTGTTGAGATCTGCACTGTCAGAAGATAGGGTCTTCAGACTTTCAACCATCAATAGGCAGAGATCAGAGTGCACGGCTGGAAAAAAATAAGCTGAGAGTGGATGACCAGAAGCTGCTGCTGTGTGCACAAAGCAGCAGAGAGTGATGGTAAGAGCCACTTTGACTCTTCTTTCCTTACCTGGTGCCCACTTCTTACCTTTCAGCAATTCCTCAGTTTATCCTTGAGATAACAGGCTGATAAATTTTGCCCTATTAGCAATTCTTTGGACCTGGTCCAATTTCTTTCCAAAACCCACCCCACTGCTACAAATTCTTAATATTTCATTAGCAATCAATTGTTAAGTCCTAACTAACTTCATTTTCTCTGAGTAATAGGAATAGTTTGTTTTTAAAAATATTATCTTAATCATACATTCTGAGGTCTAAAATGTTCTCAAATGCTTTCCACATAAAATCTAAGAAATATAATTTTAGTATCTTCCACCAACTCTGCTACTTAATCTGCTAACATTACTTTTTTATTCTGTATTTATTCAAACAAATACTTATGGAAAGTTTATTCTGGACCCAGTATCATGTTATAAGAATTAGTTCTCAAAATCTATGGGTTATCCTCAGCATATAAATAACTTGCTTACTCTTAAATTTGAGCTTTTACTCATGCAATTTCTCACTCCAGGAATGTCCTCCTTGTCATTTCACATCTGAAACCCAGATATGCAAATCTAGTTGGGATCAGAATCAAACAACATGAATGCAGTCTAGAGAACTCCCAGCACAAAGCTATTTGCTTCCTCTTGATTCTGCTGTGTCAGACCTCAGCTTCAACACGGCCTCATCTTCTCTAACACATAAACTGATCAGTGTCTATATAAGGTAGCCTAGAAAATATTTTTCTTCTGCTTCCCTTATTTTTCATCTGCCAAAATCTCCTTACTCTAAAACTAGACATTTCTTTTCCTATGGAAATTTGGGTAAGTGCTTGCCCATCAGAGAGTACAACTGCTGAGGCCTTGCAAAAGTTGGTTTCCCCAAGGTGACACTTATGGGCTTTCACTGTGCAGTTCCTGTAGGGACAGCTGCTGAGATCACCTGCCTGCTGGGAAGGACACAGGTGACAAAGATGGTTAGGGCTATAAATTTGTTGATGGCATTCTGGGATTTGTTAAGATAGTTTCAGAGGACAGGAAAAATGGATGCTTGTGGCTTAGTTTATGGTTATTTGGTTACTAGAAAATTCTAACTTGAGCAAAAATAAATTTTGCCACCTTATTTATTCACTTAATTTTTAATAAGAACTTGCTATCTGTCAGACATGATTTTAAGATTCAACATCTGGACATGACTTCTCTGCCAACAACATGTTCCCTGCCTCAAAAAACTTAAGAGTTTGAAAACAGATTATTTCAATGAAGTAGAACTATTTACTCACTAAAAGTGATTTAGAAAGTATGACAGAAGCTGTGACAAGTAGAGGCTACATGAGGCGAATCTGCTCAATGACATGCCACAATGACAGAAACCAAACTTCAATAGCCACTTATCACTGGAGAAACAAGCCAGCATATCATTTAATGTGAACTGCCTATTACACAATTAGTCGCAATAGTTATTAAGCATTTGAAAGATCAAGTCCTTTACTTCTCTAAGAGAAGAAAAGCCGATGATCTACATGTTTTTTAAGGTCTCCAATTATTTATAAAGTTCAGCCAGACTTGAGAAACACTACTCTATCAAAAGCAAAATTAAATACCTCTAGAAAAAACTGGAAACTAGTGAACCAATACTAAAACAATTAGTGTGATTTTGCAAACTACATCTAGAATCAACAATCCACCAAAACACATCCATTTTTTTTTTCTTTAAATTTTTTTTGTAGATGGACACCATATCTTTATTTTATCGCTCTGTATGTGATGCTGAGGATCGAACCCAGGGCCTCATGCATGCAAGGCAAGCGCTCTACCGCTGAGCTACAATCCCAGCCCACATCCATTTTTATTTTTAAATCCAAGTGGCCAAAGTTTCCTAATGAAAACGACAGCAATTCAAAGGACAGAAAGGGTTTGAATGTTCTTACTTTTGATGGTGATCTGGATTAAAGAAATGAAACTGAGCTGGGCACGGTGGCACACGCCTGTAATCCCAGCACTTAGGGAGGCTGAGACAGGAGAATCCTGAGTTCAAAGCCAGCCTCAGCAATGGCGAGGCACTAAGCAACTCAGTGAGACCCTGTCTCTACATAAAACACAAAATAGGGCTAAGGATGTGGCTCAGTGGTCGAGTGTCCCTGAGTTCAATCCCTGGTACCAAAAAAAAAAAGAGAGAGAGAGAAAGAAAAGAGAACTGTATTTCTTTTTCTGCTCTAGAAACTTTAAAAGGTGGCAAAAGTGGATATGGCTGAGATTTAACAAAACTACATTTTGAAATGTTAACTCCTTTTGAGAAGTCTGATTTGAATTCTTTCTAAAATGCATCTTTTGAGATACCTTAATACCATATATCGTAACTTGAAAGAAGAGTCACTTTTTGGAGACATGTACAAACAAAATTATGAGCGACATATTCTTTAATTCAGCTGTGGCTGGAAAGTTTATTTCAAACAGAAGCCACAAGCTTCAGCAGCTCAACAGAAACATGAAAGAAAGTGATATTACTGTCCTAGCTATGTGCAGTGGGAACACAACAGTATCATGTTAGGGAGGCTGGTAAGTGCAGCATTGTACACATCAGTGACTTTACAGCTTGGGATAAAACTATTTCATCATCTAAAACTCAATTTCCACCTGGGATTGTTCTATAAAAAGGACAAGAACCTTGACTATACTGAAATATTTGTAATTGAGAACAAAATATTTGTTTTATAGAACATTTCCTTAAAGCTATGAAGTATTTGTCACAGAAAATTGGCTTATCACCAACCCAATGAGCACGACCTCGCTGAACTTTAACTCAACCAGTACAAAAGAACTGTGCAGATTTTAGAAGTAAAACAGACATTCCTCCAATCTATTAGCTTAATAATGTAATTCAGAAACTTGATTTGACACTTCAAATGTCTTACCTAAGTCATTGTTTTTTGTTATAGCATTAGCCGCCCTGGTTCGCGGTCCTTGTTGTGTAAACTGATACCCGAATTTAAGGATATTTGCGTTTTCCTCAAGCATCTTGGCTATTTCTAATTCTACAGCTGTTCCCAACTGTTGCCTCTGGAAGAATTAGAAATAAATATTAGTATTAAGAAACTAGATCAAAATGTTTCTCAAGTAAATCAAGACTAAGACATTCAAACACACGCTGACAGCTGTTCTCTTTGAATTTTCTAATTCCTACAAAGAACAAAGAAACAAAAAAATTTTTTTTTTTTCAGTACTAGGGATTAAATCCCAGGGCACTCTACCACTAAGCTATACCTCCAGCCCTTTTTTTAAAAATTTTGAGACAGAGTCTAAATTGCCATAGCTTGCCTCAAACTTGTCATTCTCCTGCTTCAGTCTCCTGAATAGCTAGGATCATAAACATGCACCACTGCGCACAAAAAAGAAAGAAAAATTTGAAAGATCAGTATATGATCATACAGACAAAAAAAAGAGTGTGGATTGCATAATGAGACACCAACTCATGCCCATGAAGATGAGAATGATGGAGGAAAAAAAAAAAAAGGCTAAGCACATGGTGTGGTGGTGTGCACTTGTAGTCCCAGGTGGAGGGACTATGAGGAGGAGGAGGGAGGCAGGAGGACTGCTTAAAGCTCCCAGAAGTTTGAGACAAATCTGGGCAACACAGCGTGAAAAAAAAATAAAAAAGACAGTAGCAAGAAGAATGTGGGGAAAACTGGGACCTCCCCTTTGCATTTTTGGTAGGAATGTAAAATTCTACAGATGTTATGGAAAACCACTTGGCAATTGCTCAAAAAGTTAAACACAATTACCATACTACCAAGCAATTCTACTCGTAGGTATATGCCCAAAAGAAATGAAAACTCACGTTCGTACAAAAACTTTTACACGAATGGTCATAGTGGCATTGTTTTTATTAACTAAAAAAATAAAAACACTTTAAATGTAATAGAATATTATTCACCTACCAAAAAGAAAGAAGTACTAGCCGGGCGTGGTGGCTCACGCTTGTAATCCCAGCACTTAGGGAGGCTGAGACAGGAGGATCGCGAGTTCAAAGCCAGCCTCAGCAACGGCGAGGCACTAAGCAACTCAGTGAGACCCTGTCTCTACATAAAACACAAAATAGGGCTGGAGATGTGTCTCAGGGGTCGAGTGCCCCTGAGTTCAATCCTCAGTACCAAAAAAAAAAAAAAAAGAAAGAAGTACTGACACATGTAATAGCATGGACAAACCTTCAGAACATTATGATGTTAGGTCAAAGAAACCAGTCACAGAAAACCATATATTGCATAATTTCATTTGTATAAACTGCCCAGAACAGGCAAATCCATAGAGATGGAAACTTCATCACCAGTTTCCAGACACTGGTAGAAGCAATGAATATGAATGACTACTCATGGGTATCGGTTTTCTTTTTTGGGTATTTTTCAAATTTAAAAAAATTAGCGGCTATCCTTGATGGAAGCATTTCTAACATGTACAATTCTCTCTGCCTCTTTTAAAGTTTGGATGTGGGTGACCCCAGCATTATTTTAAGTACCATAAGTGTACTTACACAGCCCTTAGGATAACTGGATATTGGAAGGTTTGTTTTCTTTTTTAATGGGACTGTGGACTGAACCCACTCTACCACTGAGCTACATTCCCAGCTCCTTTTTTTTTCCATTTTAAAATGAGGTCTCCCTAAGTTGCTGAAGCCAGCCCTGAATTTGTGACCCTCCTGAGTAGCTGGGATTATAAGGTGTGTGCCACCATGTCTGGCATTATTCTTTCATTTGTCTACTATGTGTTTGGGACTGTGACACATTATAGACATAAAAATCTACAATGTTAATCTTGCTACCAGAGAGCTAAAAAAAAAAAAAAATGGAGGACAGACCATCACATGTATGAGCCCTTCCAGTTCAAAATAGGCAGCCATCTCAATTCTCTTAAAATGATTCAGGGAGAGTTGCCTGGTACTCATGTTTATATACGTTAAGTTAATATTCTGGGTGCTCCAAATGTCCTCTCATCCCCTTTAGTTTCCTGGCTTCCCCACCGAGTTCCCAAACCCTACATGGTGTGGTTTGTAGCCATTGTACAACACTGACCTGATTGTCAATCTTAAGCTCTGCCAGGGTCTCATTATCTCTTAAACCATCAATCAGTGCCAGAACCCCAGCTCCTGTAATGAAGTTGGATTCCATATTTAAGCTCTTTAAAGTTTTGTTTATTTTCAGCATATCTGCAAAAGCCTAGAAATTCAAGAAAATATTTGGAGGTTAAAATTTGATAGCACCTATTACATATTGCACATGCCATAAATAAATACAAAAATTAACATAAGTGCCTTAATGTTTCTCTTCAGATTGTTTCAGCCTGATACAATATTGCATAGGTCTCACATGTTTTCTACTTGTCACATGTACCCTGTTATAATCTTTAGATTTTTTGGTCACATGTAATTTTCTACTCCTATTCACATTCTCATGTTCATTCATGTTATTTCATGTTTCTTTCTCCTATGTATCCCAAGCTTTCTCTCAGTTTTTGTGTAGAAACAATTTCATCAATGTTTCTAGAATATCTTCTCTTACTGCAGCTGGGTCCTGCTGTAGCTGAATTATTGTGAAGTCAAACTGAGGGGAGATTATAGGCTAAATTAATTTTCAAGGCAGAAGACCAGAAAACATCACAGATAACTAGAACTGAAAGAGCACAAGGACTATGGAGAAGAAAGGGCTAACTAAATATTGAATTGCTCAAGGAATATTATCTTCACTCTGCTTCCATTAGATTTCTCACATGAAATTGAGAATGCTAAGGCTTTCTGCTCAGTGCTTCATAAACCCAACACTGATTAATTAATAGAAGCCTGTAAGGAGAAGAGGAGGTAGAGTCAGAAGTGGTGGTAGGAAGGAAGGCGGGGAATGTGTCTGAATTTATATAAAACAGCCCATAGAGGGATCAAAAGCAAAGTTAAACTTCAGATAATATGAATAATATCAACCTTAAAGTCAGGTTTAAGAGGCAATTAATACTCAGCATTAAAAGAGAATAAAATTATGACATTTGCAGGTAAATGGAGTTGGAGAATATGCTCAGCGAAGTAAGCCAATCCCCCAAAACCAAAGGCTGAATGTTCTGATAAGTGGATGCTGATCCATAATGGGGGTGGGGAGTGTGTGTGGGAAGAATGGAGGAACTTTGGGCAAAGGGGAGGGAGGAAGCGAAGAGGGCATGGGGGCAGGGAAGATGGTGGAATGAGACAGACATCATTAACCTAGGTACATGTGTGACTGCACATATGGTATGACTCTACACCATGTACAAGTCGAGAAATGAAAAGTTGTGCTCCATTTGTGTACAATGAATCAAAATGCATTCTGCTGTCATGCATAACTAATTAGAACAAATAAAGAAAAAAGAAGAAGAGGCAATATAAGGGGCAAGGATACTAGAAAGAGCTGGGGCAGACATCTATGCACCTGTACTTTCTATTAGCAACTATTAGCTATATGGTCTGAAACAAATCTCTTATCCATCTGTAATACATTTATTTGAATATTACTGATGGCCTATTATTAGGTAAGTATTACTCCTGAGATACAGAAATAAAACATACAAGTCCCTGCCTGATGAATTTACATTCTTATAGGGAGACACAGATAATAAACAAATAGGCAAGTAAAATGTAATAAAAGATCATAGCCAGGTGCATGCCTGTAATCCCAGCACTTTGGGAGGCTGAGACAGGAGAATTGGGAGTTCAAAGCCAGCCTCAGCAACAGTGAGGTGCTAGGCAACTCAGTGAGGCCCTGTCTCTACTTAAAACACAAAATAAGGCTGGGGATGTGGCTCAGTGGTCGAATACCCCTGAGTTCAATCCCCAGTACCTGCCCCCCGCAAAAATCATAAAAACAAAAAAAGACAAAGTAGGGTAGATGGGAGTGTCATCCCGAGGGTAGGGATAGGCTTGCTATTTTATTTTTATATAGGGTATCCAGTGAGAAACTTACCTAGAAGGTTGGCGTTTGAGTAAAGGCTCAAAGCCATGAAATAAAACTATGTATTATCTTAGGAAGGAAGTCCTGGGCAGAGGAATACGTGTAAAGGATCTGAACTGGCAGCAGGCACAGTATGCATGAGCAAAGAAAAGAATGGCTAGAATTGAAGAGAAGAAAGGAAAAGTAAAGGACATGATGTTTGTTCATATAAGGCCTTATAAGGTCTTTGTGAAAGATTTTTATTTTTAATTTTAATGAGATGCAAAACTGTTGAAGAGCTTTCAGCATGTGTGTGTATGTACACAATGATCTCTCTCTATGTAACAATCTGATATAAATACACAATAATATATGTACATATAGATATAATGATCTAACTCAAGTAAAATCATCAAATTCTGATGCCGTGTGAAAAATTGGCTTTGCAGTGCGTGAGACAGAAGGTAGCTCAATTAGGAGGCTCCTGGAGGAGTCCCAGTAAGAGAAGATGGTGGCTTGGATTAGGGCATAGTAATGAAATGGTTAAGAAGTGGATGGATTCTAGCTGAGCATGGAGGTGCATGCCTGTAATCCCAGTGATTTAAGAGGAATTACAGGTGTATGCCACCATGCCAGCTAGAATCCAAACACTTCTAGCTTCAGTAACTTGGCAAGGGCTGAAAAAAAAATAAAAAATAAAAAAATAAAAAGGGCTGGGGATGTAGCTCAGTGGTAAAGTGCCCCTGGGTTAAATCCCTAAAGCAAGGAAGGCAGGGAAGGAGGGAGTAGGCAGGGAGGAAGGAGTGGTTGGATTCTAGAAACATTTTGAAGATAGTACTGAATGTATGTTTAAGGTTGTCAGAAAGGGACGTCAAGGATGATTCCTCTGTTTTGCCTGAGAAAGGAGATCAAAGTTGCTATTTAAGTAGAAAAGAGTATGAGAAAAGCAAGCATGGGATGTAAGCCAGGAATTTGGTTTTTTGGGACTTTGATGTAGATGTCTATTAGATATCCAAGTAAAGCTGTTGAGTAGGAAGGTGAACATGTGTATGGAGTTCAGGATACAGGTATGAACTGGAGATAACAACACTGGGAGTCATCAGCATACATAGTTAACATACAGCGATGAAATGGAATGAGATCACCTAGGAAGGTGCAGACAGAGAAAAGAAGAATGAAGGCCTGGACCATTCCAATGTTTAAAGGTTGGGGAGATGAGGAGGAATCTTGTGTAGGGAGCTGAAATCACCTGGTGACTTCAGAGGAGAACCAAAAGGAGTGATATTCCCAAAGCAAAGTGAAAGAAAAGGTTCATACCATGACCAGGTGGGACTTATCCCAGAATGCAAGGCTGACTTAATATACAAAAATCATTAGTGTTAATAAAGAACAAAAGCCACACGATCATTTACACACAGAAAAAGCAAAAACAAAACAAAACAAAACAAAATAACTATAACAATCTAAAGCTACAGATCCATATATGAAATCCTCTGCAGATGTTAGAATATAGTAGGTTTTTATGTGCTGGTATGAAAAGATCTCTAAGATAACTGTTGAGTAAAAAATCATGTTATAGAATATTTTATATTGCATAATTCTATTTATGTTTTTGTTTTTGCAGTGCTGGGGATCAAACCCAGAGCCTTGCAAATGTCAAGGTAAGCACTCTACCATTGAGCTATATATCCTAATCCCCAGTTATGTTTTAAAAAGTTCATAGGAAGGAAATGTAGGAAAAAATAAATACAAAAAGGCAGTAAGTAATGAATTGCCTAATAATGAGCTAAAACATCAATTGGAAAAAGGGTCTAAATCTTGTTTACAAAATCAGTTTGACCCCACTGTAACATATCCAGGTATGTACGTATAATTTCAATACTCTTAATAGTAGTGTACTTACAACAGCAACAGGGTCATTGCTCCGGGTGGCTGCAAGACTGAAATATTTCACATGTGTGTTGGTTTCCAAAGCCTTTGCAAAGTCTTTTAGGGTTGGAATTGGGATATTCTTCAAAGACAATAACATGTAACATATAACATTTTAGTTTTCAGGAGATTCAACCCGTTAATTAAATATACTTGTATTTACTTTTTGCTTCAAAAATACTCAGAAATTATAATAACAAGTGAGTTTATAAATGAAAATAACAGTGTCCTCCATATCTACAAGACTTCTCTGTATTGGTGCATTTGCAGAAACTGTTGGCTCAGAGGAGAGCACATACCATTATTTTTCTAGCACTTCAGTTAAAAAGAAGCTCACCATTCTACTTTTAATTGTTTTTAGTGTATGAAGCCAACCCTTGGTTGTCCAAAATGGATCCACTTTTGTCTCAGAGATGGACTCCTCCATCTCCACTGAGTATGATTCCTGAGGCAAATGACTTACTATTCTCAGTTGCCTACTTTACAGATTTAGGAGAGATTAACCCTTTATTACCTAAAAGAGGAAATACGGAAAGCACTGATTTCTCTGGTGGGTAATCAAGATTTCAAGTCCCTATAGTTTTGCAGTCATTAATCTTTACTTAGAGACAGAGAGATACAGGGAGTGAATTCAAAACAAAACAAACCAAAACAAAAAACAGACAATTAGTGATCAATAAGGGTACTGGATGTCTCCAAGGCCTTCTTTCCTCCTCATTTCTTCTTTCCTTACTCTAAGAAAGAGCTGCATTGTTTAAAAACCAGTAAGATCTCAGAAAGCCCATTTCTAGATTATTTACCCAAGAGAAATAAAAACACAGGTTCACATGAGAACACATATTGTAGTTTTATATGTAATCATCCCCAGTTGGAAGCAACCCATATGGATAAACACTGGAGCATATATCCACAGGATGGAATGCTACTCAGCAATAAAGCAACAAAATCCTGATACCTGCAATAACAGGCAAATCTCAAATGCATTATGCCAAATGAAAAAGCCAGACTCAAAGGCTACATCCTATATGATTTCTTTTATATGACATTCTGAAAAATGCAAAATTAGGGAAAAAGAAAATAAATCGGTAGTTGTCAGGGGTGAGTTGGGGGGAGAGAATGACTACAAAGGGGTATGAGGAACTTTTGGGGTGACAGACATGTTTTATATCTTTACTTTGGTGGTGGTCATACACTGTATTTGTCAAAACTCAGAGCTGTACACAAAAGGGGAGAATTTTACCACATACAAACAACACCTTAAAAAATCTAATTTGACTGGGTGTGGTGGCACATGCCTATAATCTTAGAGACTCAGGACGCTGAGGCAGGAGGACTGCAAGTTGAAAGCCAGCCTCAGCAAAAGTAAGGTGCTAAGCAATTCAGGGAGACTTTGTTTCTAAATAAAATACAAAATAGAGCTGGGGGTGTGGCTCAGTGGTCAAGTACTCCTGAGTTCAATCCCCAGTCCCCCCAAAAAAAAACTAATTTAAAAAACAACAGAGCTCGGGTTGTAGCTCAAGGCAGAACATTTGCCTCCTATGCACAAGATCCTGGTTCAATGACCAGCACCACAAAACAAACAAAACCCTAAAGGCTGAAGTTCTTCAAAGAAGGCAGTACTTTAAAGGTCAGAGAGATTTGCCAACAGTCTTTAGGGCTTACATTTTTATATAATAAATTTCTTTAAAAGTAAGTAAAAAACACTATTCTATAATACTTTAATTTCTAAAAGTTGAAGGAATCTATATTAGTACATGCTTAGGAGCAAAAATTTTACCTTGAAGTAGAATCAGACTACTATATCAAAACTGCCCTGCTGTTATCCTAGGTTCCACTGATTCAAAGCAATACAAAACAACTTTATTGTCTGCTTAACACACTTACCTTTATGTTATTCAAATTAACTTCAACAAGGCGAGCATCATTTTCTTTAATTCTCTTTAAACTCTCTTCAACATTGGTTGGATTTGGTGGCTCATCAAATGCTGGAAGAATCTTTTCACCTTTCACCACATCTATAGTAACCAATGTAAAGAGCAAGAGTTGACTGAGAATGGATGCACACAGGTACTTGGTAACACATTTCTCTCTCTCTCTCTCTCTCTCACACACACACACACACACACACACACACACACACACACACTCTTACTTATTAACAGGATAGATTTAAGAGTTTCTTCTACATACTTCCTAAAAGATCCTGTGTGTTGACATATAAAGTCCAAATAAGATGTTACTGAATACAAACACCAAGGGAAGAGTAGACTTTTTCATTTAAATTCAGCAAGACAGTCTTTTCTTTTTTTTTTACTTTTTTAGTTGTAGATGGACACAATATCTTTATTTATTTATTTTTATGTGGTGCTGAGGATTGAACCCCCAGTGTCCCACGTGTGCAAGGCAAGTGCTCTCCCACTGAGCCCCAGCCCCAGCCCCACAAGACAGTCTTCTGCAAGATAGCGAATCAAGGGAGATGGGGAAGTTCTTTCTCACTGAATGAAAAATTTAGTGAGTTCTATTTTGGCGGGGGGGGGGGGGAGTACTGGGGATTGAACTCAGGGGCATTCAACTACTGAGCCACATCTCCAGCATTATTTTGTATTTTATTCAGAGACAGGGTCTCACTGAATTGCTTTATGCCGAGGCTGGCTTTGAACTCATGATCCTTCTGTCTCAGCCTGCCAAGCTGCTGGGATTATAGGTGTGCACCACTGCTGCTGGCTGTGAGTTCTATATTTTATAAAACCAAAGGATTTCTTTTCCCACTCCACAGAATATGTATATTTAAAGAGCCCTGCTCCTTAATGAAATAAGAGAGCTGGTCAATGGGATGCTGAAATCATTAGGTAAATAAGAAACTTTACGTGGATGTATCTGCTTGCCAACATCTGACCCTACTGATCAATCCTAACATGTTCCCCAAAGATGAGGACCAGTCTTGATGAGCAGCTGCTGCTGCTGCTTCTTCTCTTTTCTTTCTTTTTTTGGTATGAAGAATTGAACACAAGGAGGCTTAACTACTGAGCCACATCCTCAGCCTTTTTAATTTTTTTATTTAGAGACAAGGTCTTGCTAAATTGCTTAAGGCCTTGCTGAGTTGCTGAGGCTAGCTTTGAACTTGTGATTCTACTACCTCAGCCTCCCAAGCCACTGGGATTACATGCATGCGCCATCTCACCTGGCTTGATAAACTTCTTAATGTGATTCAGTCACCACTTATGAAGCATTCTTGCAAAACAAAACAAAGCCCTGCACCTGAATCTGATCAAGCCACTGGACTGAAGGAAAACAAAGGAGACAGAAAAACAAAGTAACACCATGGGGTTCCAATTAGCTAAATCTAGGATGCAGACATTTTTACTTGACAATAAAACCCAGTTTCTTCAAGGAATAAATGGCATGAAAAAGGGGAGAAAGAGCCAGTTGAGAACTGTTAAGAAAGTAAGAGAGACTGGAAAATCAAATAAGTAAATGCAATGTGTGACCTTTATTTGGATCCTGATTTGACCCAAGCATGAAATGACATTTTTGAAAGAACAGGGAAAATCTGGACATGGACTGGATTTTGGAGATATAAAGAAATTATTCATTTTTAAGCACCACATGGTATTGTGGATATGATAAAAAGAAAAGACTTGGCTAGGTGCGGTGGTGCACACCTATAATCCCAGGAGATGAGGGGATTAGGAGTTCAAAACCAGCCTCAGAAACAGAGAGGCGCTAAACGACTCATTGAGACCCTGTCTCTAAATAAAATACAAAAAGAGGGCTGGGGATGTGGCTCAGTGGTTGAGTGCCCCTGAGTTCAATTCCTGGTAACCACTCCCACTTTATTTGTAAGAGACACATATCGAAAATATTTATGAATGAAGTAACACAAGTGAACAGGTTTGGCGTTAAAATACTTAAGGAAAAAAAGGGTACTGAGTTGTAAGGGAGGCACAGAAGATAGAGGAAACAAGGTTGACAAAATGTTAAAATACAGCTGAAACTAGGAGATGAATACATTATTCTTTTTTATGTGTATTCAAACATTTCTTAAAGAAAAAGTTAAATTTAAACTGGGGAGTATGGCCAAATTACAGAACATTATAAAACAAAACACTGTGAAGATGTCTAAATGAGGTAGATCTACATAATACTAACCAGGAAACATGGTACATTGCTGTGTGATTTACTGCACAGCATGGGTTAAAACAGCTAATTGTGTGTGACACTGAAACTGGTTAAATCTTCATTCTAAAATCCTAGCTTCTTTACATGCAAATTAAATATGATAATAATAACAATAATACCTATTTCATAAAACTGTTGTGAGGACTGAGAATAACCCACATTCAGAAACTGTGCACAGAAAACCAGGGCCGACAGTAAGCATTGAAAAAATTAGCCAATAAGCATTATCACTCAAATATTAAGTTTCAAGGAATATTTATAACATACCACTTATACCAAAAAATAAAATCAGGGGCTGAGATTGTGGCTCAGTGGTAGAGCGCTCGCCTCACATGCGTGAGGCACTGGGTTCGATCCTCAAAACCACATAAAATAAATAAAAATAAAGATATTTAAAAAAAAATCCCCCAAAACAATTTATATTATATATAACACATATACATTTGTATAAGCAGTGCAAAATCTAGAAGAGTATATATCAAATTGTTAATGGATGTTGGTGGAGTAGTGGGCACAATGTCTGTGGATAGAGATATTTTTACTTGTTACCTTTATACTCTATTTAAATGTGCTACAAATCATGTGTTGCCTTCAGAATTTAAACACCCTATCAATATATTTTTTAAAAAGCTTTAGGCCATTTAATATTTCAAGCCAGAATGAAAAGCTTAGGGGCTGAATATTTTTGTGGTTTCTCCTGAATCTGATTTTATAATGTAGGTTCTTTGAACTGCTTTGGATTTCTTAAAAATTAGCAATACCAATGTCAATAAAAAAAGTCTGACTAGTTTTTTTCTTTTATTTTTTTTTTGAGGTTCTGGGGATTGATTCCAGGGTCTCGCATACTAGCTTTTATATTGCTTACTATTAGTATTATTTACTGAGATAACAGTGGTTCCTATTACATTTGCTGACAAATTAAGCATAACGTATTTATTACTCTATTTTCAATGGCTTTCTGTCAATATTATCAAACTGAAATTTTGTTTCAAGTACATATATACAATATTTGGTATATAAACACTGAGGTTAATACATGAAGAAAACAATATATTTAGTAAAGGATTGGAATTCACAAAACATTTTAAATACTCACTTGAAAAATGTCCTTTGTCAACACCATTACTACTTCCCACTATATTGCAGAATTGTGTATTTGTTATCAAATTATGCATCCCAAGAATAGCTGTAAATATAGAAAAAGAGAATTAGGTTTTATTTCTGCTTTATTTATTTATTTATTTATTTAGTTAGTTAGTTAATGACAGAGTCCTGCTCTGTTGCCCAGGCTGGTCTCCTGGGTTCAAGTGATTCTCCTGCCTCAATCTTCCAAATAGGTGGAACTATAGGTTTGTATCAACATACGTGACTTACAACCAATAACTGCTATCAATAACTTTAACATGCTCTAGACACTTTCTTAATAAACTAAAAGCAAATTTTACAGCAAGAAAGGAGATAAGTGATTAAAAGTCACCTACAATCTAATTCTCATAAATATCCTTGTTATTTTCCTTCCTATTTCTGAACTTAAGATTACCCCCCACATTTTAAAATTCAGATTCACAGCTCAAGCAAGTCTAACCATATTTAAGGTAAAGCTATGCTTAGCTCCATCTGGTGGCTAAAAAAGAACATTGAAATGATAGATTTTTCCTGTTCATCTATATCATAAGGTTTCTAGGAACATAATGCTATAAAAGATAGGTCTCAACTTAATCTCTGCTTGCTTGCTATCTATCTATCTATCTATCTATCTATCTATCTGTCTGTCTGTCTGTCTGTCTGTCTGTCTGTCTGTCTGTCTGTCTATCTATCTATCTATCGATCGGTACTAGAGATTGAACTCAGGGGCACTCGACCACTGAGCCACATCCCCAGCCTTATTTTGTGTTTTATGTAGAGACAGGGTCTCACTGAGTTGCTTAGCGCCTCGCCATTGCTGAGGCTGGCTTTGAACTCGCAATTCTCCTGTCTCAGCCTCCTAAAGTGCAGGGATTACAGGTGTGCGCCACCGCACCCGGCTTCTGCTTTTAAAAAAAAATTTTTTTTTAGTTGTCAATGGACCTTTATTTTTATTTATATGTGGTGCTGTGAATCAAACCCAGTGCCTCACACATGCTAGGCAAGTGCTCTACCACTGAGCTACAACCCCAGCCCCTCTGTATTTTTATATTTGTTAAAATCATGTCATTTAAGTTACATTTGCACTCTAGCTAAGATTAGAATACTAGAAATACTATTAAATTTTCAAATTGAAGAATAAAGGAGCATCCCTCTGAAAATAAATTTAATTTTTGATGCCCTTTTGCACAAATAAGGCAGAAGCTTCAGTATGCCCCTGGCCCATTTCACTCTGATGAATGTACATTTACAAATCCACCAGTCCTCAGTCCCTCAAGGAATATATCACATGCTCTGTGACACCACACTTCAACTTTCCTTTTCCAAGGTCCTTCCCAAAGAATCATCATTACTACTTTCAAACATGTTAGTTCTTGGGGTTATTTGGTACTAGGATCTTCCCATGTGTCACATTTTTCTGTTGAAGAAAATGGCAGAAATTTCACTGGTCTAGACAAGAAATTCACAATATTTTTGACAATATAGAGTTTGGAGTGTTCCATATGCATTTCGGAAAAGTTAGGAAAGTGGCAAGTAACACTCATGATTGACTGATCCACTTGTTTTCCAGTGACCCATCTTGAGGTCTTCTGATAAAATGAGGCAGCAGTTGACCCTTGAAGACTCTTCCAGTTTTCAGATGGGACAGCTTCTAGTCCAGCACCAGGTGATGCAAGATTTTTATAAAAACTTTCAAATATGGCAACATAGGAGAAGATGTCAAATATAAAATAAATCCTTTTAGTGTAAACACTTCATTATTGAGAATATTTAAAGAAATCTGCATGTCAGATTGTTGTGTAAAATACAAAGCTACTGATATGTGGCTACTGATCTACAGCAGGTTGTTAGGCAAAGCAAGCATTTGTAGGATGTATACTAGTGCAGCCTTGTGATTTTTCCCCATCCCATGTGCTCATTCACAAATTTGTTTTAGGGATACCTGCAAGGTCACACAATTCTGTATCAGAAGCACTCATCAAAGCTTCTTCTAATTCTGGATCAACAGATACACTTTCCTCTGTCAAAGTCTGTACAGGTTTCTGTTTGGGGATAAATATTTTTCCTGTAAAATAAAACACTTTATTAATTTCACTACTACAGTTATTGAACTCATTACCATTTTACCTTTCTTCTAACAAACATTATTAAAAGTATGTGCAACTAAAGTTAAAGTTAAGATTAACATCCACAGTAATTTTGTTTCATTTTGATATGGATTTATTTAATTTCCAGGGTAATAATCTGGCTATACCTTCGAAAGAAAAGATAACTGAGAAATTTTCCCACCTGAGGAAATAAAAATTGGCTCTTTTTAGAGTAATTATGAGTTGCTTTATAAATACTGAATTAATAAATAAATAGGGGCTGGGGTATGGCGCAGTGGTAGCGTGCTCGCCTAGCACACGTGAGGCACTGGGTTCGATCCTCGGCACCACATAAAAATAAAATGGGGGGGCTGGGATTGTAGCTCAGCAGTAGAGCGCTTGCCTTGCATGTGTGAGGCCCTGGGTTCGATCCTCAGCACCACGTACAAAGCAATAAAATAAAGACATTGTGTCCATCTACAACTAAAAAAATATTAAAAAATAAAATAAAATAAAATAAAATGGGGATATTCTGTCCACCTACAACTAAAAACAATAAATATTTAAAAAGTAAATAAATAAATAAGCAAAACCTATAAAACTTCAATGAAACAACAACAAAAACCCAATGTCTTGTTCTTAAGCAACAAACTGTTATAGTCACTTGAGGAATGGTAGAAGCAATCATGACTCTAGAAATTTAACACATAATTGCAAAAAAAATCCCATATGTTCTGAATGGTATTCTGAAATTCTTGATCACTGTTCCTCTACGCATCAATGGACACTAAGAAGGTTATCTTTGCTGTGCAAGATGGCACATGCTTGAAATCCCAAAGGCTCAGGAGGCTGAGGCAGGAGGATCCCAAGTTCAAAGTCAGCCTCAGCAAAAGCAAGGCACTAAGCAACTCAGTGAGACTCTGTCTCTAACTAAAATATAAAATAGGGCTGGGATGTGGCTCAGTGGTCAAGTGCCCCTGAGTTCAATTCCCAGTACTCCCTCCCTCTCCCCCATAAAAAGGGAGGAAAAGAAGGTTATCTGTTAGTCACCTTCAAAACTGGAAGTCTTTACTACTATGTGAAAAATCAGTATGTTTATAACCATATATCACACAAAATTGAAAATACGAAGTGAATGGAAAATAACAGAAAATAACTCCAGCACTAGCTGACCTAACAAGATGTACTATCACAAGTTGGGGACTTGGTTGCCTTGTTTTGTTTCCCAAGACAGGTGAAAATTCTAACTAAAATAACCTGGATAAGCCTATATGGATTTAAAGTACTTATTTATTTATTTATTTTTTGGTCTTGGGATTGAACTCAGGGATACTCGACCACTCAGCCACATCCCCAGCCCTATTTTGTGTTTTATTTAGAGACAGGGTCTCACTCAGTTGCTTAGTGCCTCGCCATTGCTGAGACTGGCTTTGAACTTGAGATTCTCTGGTCTCAGCCTCCCCAAGTGCTGGGATTACAGGCATGTGCTACTGTGCCCAGTTCTGACTTTTTTTTTTTAAATCAAAAAACTTCCAGGAATATGTGAGCCTCATGTGGACTTTTGAATCTATGCAATACTCTATCAAAGGAAATGCTTGTCAGCTTAGAGTGAAAGTTGAGTATTTCTTGCTTAAGGTATATATCTATCAATGCCATAAGGAATCCTTCCCAATACAGGCTGTTCTTATAAATTTGACCAAGGTTGGTCAAGTATTTTTTTGCTAAGCCCATCTAAATGATTTTAATTCCTGATTTTTTATATATATATTTATATTTCTTATTTTTAGCATTTCCATTTGGTTCTTTTTTCTTAGTGTCTCAGTAGTTGTGATGCCATTTGGGTCTTTTTTAAAACAAAATTGTTTCCATATCTCTGCTAAAAATTCCCCATATCTTCACACATGCCATGTACCTTTTCCTTCAGATTCTTTGTTATTTTTATCATAAAGTCTCTGAATGAAAACACCAATATCTGGGTTGCTTCTGGGTCTTGACTATGGATCACATATTCTTGCCTTCATTTAAGATCTTTGCATGCTGAGCATTTTGTATAAAAGTATAACACACAATTCTGAAAAAAAAAAAAAATTTTCTCCTAGAAAGGAGTACAATCTGGGCCTTGCTGCAACTTCTGTTTGATTGTATTCCATGAGGGCAGAATCAGAGGTTTCCCATTGGCAAGGACTGGGATTAGGATCCTGCTGAGATTCTGAACATCTGCTAATCAGCCTACTTTCCTGTGCACTGTGAGAGATTTCTTTTTCTTTTTCCGTACTAGGAATTAAATCCGTACTAGGAATTAAACCTGGGTGCTTAATCTCTGAGCCACATCCCCAGCCCTTCCTCCCAAGCTGCTGGGATTACAGGTGTGCGCCCCCATGCGCATGATAGGAGTGATTCACACTTTTATCAGTTTTTTGGGTAAGTGGATAGCAACAGATAAAACCCCCCTGCTTTTTATGCATTGGAAGATCTTTTAGCTTCATGTTTGTCTTGTTTGCTTTAAGTAGTGAAGGGGAAATGGCCTGGAAGGAATTTCTCCTAAATCTGGGGCTCTTCCCTCAGAATACTCCAGCTGAAAATTCATGCCTTGGGGATTTTCTCTCAGCTCCTCTGTTTTTGGAATACTATCTCTAGCATTAAATTAATATCTGTTGAAAAAGAGTTTCACTTTGACTCTAGGGCTGCACTCTTCAATATGGTACTCACTAGCCACATGTGACTATTTAAATTAATTAAAAATTCAATTCCTTAGTCACACCAGGCACATTTCAAGTGCTCAATAGATACATGTGGTTCCATATCTATGCTAGCCAGGTGTAACTCATTCTGCGTTTTGGTTACAGTGAGAATCATGATTTTTTACAACTCTCTACATCTTAAAGTCTTTCTGGTCAGATGTCTTCTTACTTAAAAAAATGGCACTTGGTCAATCCAAAATGTATTTGAATTAGTAAGCATGTTTTAATTGCATATTACAGAATATTCAATTAAAAGTAGTTTAAACTGGTGCTTCCCAAGCATTAATGTGCACTGCAGTCACCTGGTAACTGATTAAGGTGCAAATACTGACACAGCAGGTCAGGTGAAGTGGGGTATGAGATTCTGCATTCCTAAGTATAACCTCCCAGATGATGCTGACATTTCTTATCCACAGAATGCTCTTAAAGCAGCAAGGGTTCATCTAGTAAGGATATTTACTATCTCAATAAGTCCACAGGAAAGTTCTAGGGTTTAGAAGCTTAATGTTGAAATCAAGAATCCAGACTCTTTCCACTTTTTTTGTCTGCTCCAGCATGAAGTCCTTTGTTCTGAAGCCTTCAAAGTCTCAAGATGGCCTTTATAGTGCCAAGTAACTGCCCCTATGAAATAAGGCAGGAAGGAAAAAAGGGTACTTTCTCAATTGTCAACTCTTACAAGGAAAACTGTCCTCAGACTTCTCTGGTCTCACTGACCAGCTATGGGTTACATGTTCATGCCTCAGCTTCAAAAGTGGCTTAGAAAGAATCATTGCTGAATAGGCAATGAGTGTTTATCCCAATATTGAAAGCAAGTGAAGTACTTCTGTTTCCTTAATTCCCCAAACATTACTCATGGCTACACTTACACATTCTGCACACGTGCCTGCATTCTTTCAACTTTTCAAGGACATGGTCTACATTCTGTTGATCCCTGTGTCCTTGCCTAGCGCACAGTAGGCAATCTAACTTGTTCAGTAAATAATTTGGTAATCACCTCCCTCCAGTTCAATGACCTCACTTTATAAAGTGTAATTTAAATATGTTGGTTCAAAGTAACAGCAGACTTAACACTAGAGAAGTTCCCAAACTCTCCCCCAACCCCTTTTGCCAGGGGAGTACTAGGGATTGAACCCAGAGACACTTTACCACTGAGCTAAATCACCAGTCTTTTAAAAAATTTTTAATTTTGAGAGATGGTCTTACTAAGTTGCTGAGGCTGGCCTTCAACTTGTGATCCTCTTGCCTTTACTTCCTAAATTGCTAGGATTACAACCATGCACCACCACACCCAGCTAGAAGTTCCCAAACTCCTAAGTCAGTGCTTCTGGTGGCTTACAAATTTAATTTTCTTAGCAGCAGACTCCCCACCTGCCAACCAAAAAAAAAAAAAAAAAAGCCAATTCATATGGGAGTATGCATAATTGATCTCAATACCAAATTTTGGAGTTCTAGTGATTAGATAATCTTTTATTATTAGTTCACAGATAAAGGCAAATAGCAAATCATTATGTTCTAGTAATTTCATAGTAGTTTTCACTGTTGATATTAGTGGCATACAGGAACTAGGGGTATAGTTCAGTGGTAGAGCATGTGCTCAGTATGCACAAGGACCTGGGTTCAATTCCCAGCTCCAAAAGAGAAAAGAAGGAAAAATTTATTTAAAAAAGTGGCACAGGGGCTGGGATTGTGGCTCAGTGGTAGAGTGCCTGCCTAGCATGTATGAGGCACTGAGTTAGATTCTCAGCACTGCATATAAATAAATAAAATAAAGTCCACTGACAGCTAAAAAATATTTTTTAAAAGTGGCATATTGGGGCGAGGGTTATTGGCTCAGTGGCAGAGTGCTTGTCTAGCATGTGTGAGGCACTGTGTTCAATCCTCAGCATCACATAAAAAAATAAATAAAAAAAATAAAGGTATTTAAAAAAAGTAGCATATACAGTTCAGGGAGCATGACTTTAATTGCCATGATGAATTAATTATATTTTCCTGAGCTAAATCTCTCACTTGCATATTCAATTGTCTAAGGCAGTGGTTCTTGTTGTTGGAGGCACACTGGATTCACCAGGGAGCTTTAAGAAACTCTGATATCCAAGTTTTACACCCCGATCCTACCTTATGCCACTCCAGTCAGATTCTGGTTTAATTGGTCTAGTGTGCTGCCTGGGGTTCTCGAAGGATTCCAATGCATAGCATACATGGTTGAAAACCAATAGATTATGGTATTTACTAATTAAACAAAACTACACATGCTACTTATCATAAAAAAGTGAAAAATGAGGTGTAATACTTATGTTAAACAGGTTCATTTAGTCTTTCTAGAGTATGTATATATACCAAAACATAATGTTGTACACCACAAATATATACAGTTTTTACTTGTCTATTAAAAAAAAATAAAAAACAGGGGCCTGGGGTTGTGGCTCAGTGGTAGAGTGCTTTCCTCGTATGTGTGAGGCACTGGGTCTGATCCTCAGCACCACATAAAAAAATAAATAAATAAAATAAAGATATTATGTCCATTTACAGTTAAAAAAATATTTTTTTACAATTTAATTATTTTATTTAAATGCGTTTCAAGTCATAGTACATAAACAGAGCTCAGTTTTTCCATTTCTCTGGTTGCAAACCAGATAGAGTCACACTATTTGTGTCTTCGTACATGCACCAAGGGTAGTGATGACCATCTCAATCAACCATCATTACTGTACCCATTCCCCTTTCCTTCCTCCCCCCTCCCGCATCCAGAGTTCCTGCATTTCTCCTATGTTTCCCGTTCCCACCTGCCTTATGTATCCTCATCCACAAATCAGAGAGAACATTCGGCATTTGGTTTTTTTTTTATTTAAAAAAATAAAAAGAAAAAAAACAGGAAGAAAATTACACAAGCTATTGAATAGCTGCCTATGTCTTATTCAAGGAACTGACGGAATCTAAAGCATTACAAAAATCTAAGATGTTTATTTTTGTAATCCTCATCTATATTTCTTAAGAGGCCTCATACATACCTAATTTCTCCCACATACAAACTTTTGCTAATGCTTTAACAACAAAATGAATCTCATCATAAAAAGCAACAGGGCAAAAGAAAACAAAACTCCCAAGGGCCTGTGGATTTTGTGATAAGAGAATTTTTCTCTATTTTATAAAGCTCTCACATAGTTTGCTACCTCTTCTGGCACTCCTCTTTATGATAATATCTCTGTATATAGAAAATTTTGCTGTAGAGATATTTTGCTATAGAGATATTTAGCTTATACAATATTGTGTTTTAAGTAACACAAATAGTAATCCCTTCATATTTTCTTTTTTCTTGGTACTGGGGATTGAACTCAGGGGTACTCGACCACTGAGCCACATCCCCAGCCCTATTTTGTGTTTTACGTAGAGACAGGGTCTCATTGAGTTGCTTAGCGCCTTGATGTTGCTGAGGCTGGCTTTGAACTCACGATTCTCCTGTCTCAGCCTCCCAAAGTGCTAGGATTACAGGCATGCGCCACCACACCCGGCTATTCCTTCCTATTTTCTTCATGGTTAGTTTAATATTAATACACTGCAAGAACTTAAATGCACAAACATAAAATCTAGTTATAGAAAACAAAAAAGTAATTCTATGAGGATAAAATCGATAGTATCTAAGTTTAGTATTATGAATACAAAATCTAAGGGGTGTCTACATATTGATTTTACAGACTTCGACAATCCCTTTCAAAATCCTAGTTTGTCATTGTTGATTTTAATCTGGAATATCCACCAAAGGCTCATGTCTTAGTCCCCAGAGCAACAATACTCTCAAGTGAGGCTCTAGGGAAGTGAATGGATCATAAGGGCTCTAACCTCATCAGTGGATTAATGCATTTATGGATTCTTAGGTCCATTGGGAGGTGGTGGGAGCTATGAGGTGGGAGCCAGTCAAAGGGAGTGGGTCTTTGAGGGTGTGCCCTTGGGAACTATATTCTGTGCCCTGAATCTTGTTTTTCTCTCTACTTCTTGGCTGCCACAAGGTGAGCAGCTTTGCTTTGCCACACCCTCCCTGCCATGATGTTCTGTCTCACCACTGGCCTAGAAACAACACAGTCAAGTAAACATGAACTGAAACCTCTGAAACTATGAACCAAGATCAGTCTTTCCTCTTTTGTTTTTCTTTGATATTCTGTCACAGAAATAGAAAGCTGACTAACAGATCTGTTTTACAGAAAGTGACAAGCTAATCCAAAAAGACATATTGAAATCCAAGGGATCCAGAAACAGCCAATCTTGATAAAAACAAAAGTTGGAGGACTCTCATTTGCCAACTTCAAAACATAATGCACAAGTTGGACCTCCTACCTCACACCATACACAAATATTAATTTCAAAGTGGATTACAGACCTAAATGTAAGAGTTAAACTATGTAACTAGTAGGAAAAAAATCCCCACAAGATTATATCTTTATGATCTTGAGTTAGGCAACAGTTTTCAGATATGATGGCCAAAGCATAAGTGACAGAAGAAAAAATAGATAAACTGGACTACAACAAAATTAACAACTGTGAGGGAAATTATACCATCAAGAAAGTGAAAAGATGACCTACCAAATGGGAGAAACTATTTTCAAATCATGTATCTGATACAAGGAACTTTTGTTCAGAATATATAAGGAATATTTACCCATCAATAATAAAAAGACAACACATGCCGCCATTTCTAAAAAACATGAAAAATCCTGCAAATTTGATACAGCTTTTATCCAAAACAAATATATCAGAATTTTAACAAATATATCAGTATTCTACTTTATTAGTCATCTTAACTCTGACATGTTTTTCCCCCCAAGTCATGATTATTTACTTACAGAAATCTCAATGTCCTGATGATTTAACCTATGTAAAGGAACTGGTTTATAGTAAACATAACAGACACGCATTAATTCCTTATCCACACTGCCCTCATTTTTTTTTTAGTTGTAGATGGACACAAAACTTTTATGTGTGTGTGTGTGTGTGTATATATGCATGTATGTATGTATGTATGTGGTGCTGAGAATCGAACTCTGCCTCACACGTGCTAGGCAAGTGCTCTACCACCGAGCCACAACCCCAGTCCCCTAAATTTCTTGTACACAAGTGTGTGTGTCTTAAAGAGAGAAATGGGGGAGAGGGAAGGGAGAGAGATTTTCAAAACAAATTGGCAACCCAGGAAAAATGAAAACCACAATCCCAAGTACCTATTATCAGTGCTTCTTAAATTCAGAATGAGGACTGGCTAGGCATGGATATTTTGAAAAAGCTCCAGAGATGATTCTGATTCTTACTAAGATCAATAACCATTAGTCTGTACAATTTTGAAGTAAAGAAGTAGTGGGGATTAAACCCAGGGCTTTGTACATGTCAAATACATACTCAATCACTGAACTATACCTCTGGCCCCATAATCTGGAGATTTACGACATTATCTTTGATCTAATTTTATTTTTCCTCTTGAAATATGGTCAAAAAGCCCTGGCTTGTAACTTTTAATACATGTATTAAAAACAACAATAACAACATAATGTCTGAGAAAATAGCTACTCATTTCTATCCTTCAGTAAACAGCATTCTATCTAAATGCCATTAATTTCCTTATTTAACAGAAAAATCTATAACTAGAATTTCAAAAGTTGAAATTATAATTCTTTACACTATAGCAAAATACAAAATTAAGCAATGACTAGATCAGAAAAAGTCACTCAGAAAAGTATGAAATAACACATCAGCCACCCCCAACTGAAACAAAACAAAAAAAGGGCTGTGACTGTTGGTTGCTAAGAATGTTAAACTAGTTCAGTAATGTTTCTGCTACCACAAAGTGGCAGCTAAGGAAATAGAAGAAACCAAGATAAGAATTCACATAACAATAACTTAAATGTTTGGCAGTTATCCAAAAACATGTTTGTGACAAGAAAAAATAAAAAAAGAATACCCTGCCAAGATTCTTGTTTTTGTCACAAAATCAGTAAGTGATACTGTGAACCAGTAACAATTTTATTGCCAAGGACATCACTTTACTAGTCCTCATCTCTTTTGCTCTGACACAAAGTTACAGCTACAACAAATGTTAAAAATTATCTTAGTCACAACTTCCATCCTTGTTAAATAGATTAAAAAAGAGAGAGAGAGATGGCTCTTATTTAATTTCTGCAGAGTTGAAAGGCTCTAATTTATTTTTTTAAATTTTTTTAGTTGTAGATGGACGCAATATCTTTATTTTATTTATTTATTTTTATGTGGTGCTGAGGATCGAACCCAGTGACTCACGCATGCGAGGCAAGCACTCTACCACTGAGGCACAGCTCCAGCCCGAAAGGCTCTAATTTTTACTGTTTAGTTAGTTGCCTTGTTCCAGAAAAGATTTAAGTCAACATCACTATGTTTCCAAGGGGCTTGGGACATATCTTTTGACAGGAAGCACACAAACCTCAAACCAAAGATTGAGGGGGCAGATTCTGGAAGAGTGCTTTTGTTTTGATCCAATGGTAACACATGATACTTACCTGACAGTATGATATGATCACCAATATGGACTTATTTATTCTACAACATTTAGTGAGTTTGTGCATACTAGATAATGAGCTAGAAAGACATTATAAGAAAAATAAAAAATCTTTTATTTGGGGGAATGCTATAGTTTGGATCTTGAATGTCTCTCAGAGGACGTGTTAAATTTTTGGTCCCCAGGTTGATGCTCCTGGGAGATGGTAGAACCGTTGAGAGGTGGGGCCTTGAGGGATGTCCCCAAAGGGGACTGTGGGACCCTAACCCTTTCTGCCTTCTTTGCTTCCTAGCTCATGATGTAAGCAGTTTTGCTCCACCATGCCCTCCCATCAAATTGTGCTGTGTCACCACAGGTCCAAAGCAATGGGGTCAGTTGATTATAGACTAGGATATCCAAAAATGTGAGCTAAAATAATCTTTTCGTATAAGTTAATTATCTCAGGTATTTTGTTACAGTGATAGAAAGCTAATACTATAGTGGGGGAAATAGAATAGCTAGTCTTGTATTCTAGAGACTTCTACTTCTAGCCAAGATGGTGTAATGGACAGAGTTTATCTACATGCCTGAAACAAGCACTAAATGGACAAAATATATGAAATAACACTTTCAAGACACTGATCATCAGGCAACAAAGATAGTGATACCTGAGAATGTGGTACGGGTCGGGGTGAGTCTTACAATTCCTTAGCTTATTCCTTAGAGAAAATCTCCAGGCAGTAGAGCAGGGAGTAGGAATTAAGGCAGATCCTGGTAAACTCTCTGAGCTGCAGAGACAAAGCTGAGGTCCAGAGAGACCAAGATGGCTAGTATTTGCAGGATAGAGGACCAAAGAGAGAGAACTGCACAGAGAAAGAACCCAGGAGTTGTGCAGGGAGTTGCCTTGAATACTCAGCAGATCACTGATACAACACGAATGTGAGTAAATTACCTTGAGCCAAGGGCAGGGGGGGAAACCCTGAAATATTAGAAGTTATGATGCCTACATTCACACAGGGCTGGGAATAGCTTCTATCCCCACTAGGCAGACTGGAAAATCTCAGAATTCACAGAACAATTGAGTAGGGAATTCAGAAAGGCCTTGCCTCAGTAGTTCAGGGGCACTTAGTTCTGGAGCTACATCTCCAGACCTTTTTTATATTTTATTAGAGACAGAGTCTTTCTGAGTTGCTTAGGGCCTCACTAAGTTGCTGAAGCTGACCTTGAACTCAATGATCCTCCTGCCTCAGCCTCCCAAGCTGCTGGGATTACAGGAGTGTGCTGCCGCGCCTGGCCCACCTAACAGATCTTAAAAGCAAGATTCTAAACAATCAAACTTTTAAGGAACTTTATCTTATCTCAGGATGAAACTCAGTATTTATAGGGATAGCAATATATCTAGCTTCCAAAAGTTAAAAACTAATATTCAATAAAAATTTGCCAGCATACAAAGAAGCAGGAAAATTCAAACCATGAGAGGAAGGAAAAAAGTCAGTCTACCAAAACTGATTTGACAATAACAGATGACAAAATCAGCAAGCAAGGGTATTAAAATTTATTCCATTTATATTCCATATGTTCAAAAAGTTAAGTAGCAACCAAAAAAACAAGAGAGGAAAAGGAAAAAAAGGAACAGAATGGCCAAACAGGAAAGATATACCACACTAACAATAATCAAAAGAAAGCAAGGGCTTAATGGTAGGGTACCTGCCTAGCTGTCTAGCATGCAGAAGGCCCTGGGTTTAATACCCAACACAATTAATTAAAACAAAACAAAACAAAACAAAAAGCCAAAAGAAAGCAAGATTTGTTCCATTAATATCATACAAAGTACATTTTAGAGCAAAGAATATTACCATGGACAAAGTTCATTTCATAAGAATAAAAGACAATTCATCAAGAAGAGATCCTATTAAAAAAAAAAACTAGTAACATGCCTTCATGGTATGATTCTGAAACAACTAAAAGTACTCTATGATATGTAAATTATATGCAGAAATGTTGGAGGAAAACAACCATCCAGAGTGGGTATAGTTATCCAGGAAAGGTTTCCCGTAGAAAGAGTTCTTTTTTTTTTTTTGTAGATGGGCACAATGTCTTTATTTTATTGCTTTGTATGTGGTGCCGAGGATCGAACCCAGGGCCTCACGCATGCGAGGCAAGTGCTCTACTGCTGAGCCACAATCCCAGCAGAAAGAGTTCTTAATATGAGTGATGAACCATCCATCTAGCTAACTCCTTACCCTAAAAGGAAAGCTAGTATGAATCATTACAATGATATAGGGTGAGCAGACTGAAATGCCAGCATGTACATGGCTGATTTAAGCAGCTCATTTCAAGTATCAGCTTCAGTGCCTGCGAATATCACTTTTCAGAGGTATACAAGGGACATTTCAGATTCATAAAATGTGACTACAAAAAAAAGACAGTTGTATCTTGAATTTATTGGAGCCAGTTGCCCACTGGCAGTTAACATAATCTTGTTGATTTAGGCAGATCTTTCTGTCTTACTAAGGGATCAGGTTTCCTCCAAAGAAATTGTGTACTAAGCAAGATGAGGGAGGACATTTTTACAAGAGTGACTACATTAAGTTTTCTGGAAAGAGAAGATAATTGAGAATAATTGGGAAGTATATGAGAAGCCCTTAGTAAAGGAACCTGATTAAATTTACTTCTGGAAAAGCAGGGTGGAGTATGTGCGATTCTTGGGCATTTCATTCTCAGGGTGGAAAAGGCAAAAATAAGGAAGGGAGGAGCCCATCCTGGATGAGTCAGCAGCTCAAATGGAATTCAACGGCACACTTCTGTGTAGTATATAAGGTGCAGCCATGGCTCTGGTCCAGTCATGAAAATAGGAACACAGGAAAAAAAAAATCAGTCTTGGTAAGGGTGAAGTATGATACTAGAGCAATGGGGAGGAGGACTACCAGCAAAGCAAAGCAAAATGGCAGGCAGTGAAAAATAATAAAGACTTGGGCAAATTATTTCTCCAAGTAACAAATTCATTGTAATGCTCTGAGACAGAATATTTATGATCATAAACATGTGATGGGAAACAATCAACTAGACAGTCAGCATTCTGTGCATTTTCACTATTCTCAGGAAGAGATGGATGAATACTTTCTTTCACCTGTACCTTGGTCTAAGCCTCAGTTTATATTTTGCAAAATTTTAAAGAGGAAAAAGCTACAAATTTTTCTGATATTTTAAAATTATATCTACAAATGCTGGGATTACAGGTTATTTATTTATTTATTTTTGGTACTGGAGATTGAACTCAGGGGCACTCGACCACTGAGCCACAATCTCAGCCCTATTTTGTGTTTTATGTAGAGACAGGGTCTCACTGAGTTGCTTAGCGCCTCGCCATTGCTGAGGCTGGCTTTGAACTCGCGATTCTCCTGTCGTAGCCTCCCCCTAAGTGCTAGGATTACAGGCTTGCGCCACCGCGCCTGGCTGGATTACAGGTTATATATGCCTGTAATCCCAGTGATTTGGAAGGCTAAGACAGGAGGATTGCAAGTTGCAGGCCAGTCTGGAAAAGTTAGCAAAATCCTGTCTCAAAATAAAAATAAAAAGAGACACGGATATAGCTCAGTGGTAAAGCACCCCTGGTTCAATCTCCAGTACAAAAAAAAATACGTGTAGATATTTTTTATAAATATAAGAAACAAACTGAAATTACTTTAATTTTCTAAACATTTAGTTTTGTGACAGACTCATTAAGAAAGTTATTTCCATTAATTATGACAATATTACTTGACAGCAACAGACAAGTTTCTGGTTTTCTAGAGCTAAGAAGGATATATAAGTTAACTTGATTAGGAAGTACATTATTAAGATGTAGAAATATTCTAAGGATCTTTTGGACTGTAATCAGGATCTTAGAGATGAGATGCACTGAAAGGAAGGCATATTAGTGACTAAGGATAAAAAAGGCTAATGATTTAAGGATAAGAGTCTAGGGTGGATTTGAGAACACCAGATCTGGCATTTTCCTATATTTCAAAGCAGAGCTCTACATCTAATGCTTCCTATTTTTTTTTAAATATATATATATATTTTTTTAGCTGTAGATGGACATAATGTCTTTATTTTATTGCTTTGTATGTGGTGCTGAGGATCGAACCCAGGGCCTCACGCATGCGAGGAAAGCGCTCTACCGCTGAGCTACAATCCCAGCCCCTAATGCTTCCTAATTTTTGAAGAGGAATTTGGCTCTCTTCAGATCGATGGCACTGTGACATGGCTTAATGTTTGATTCTGCCCAGTATGGTAGTATCTGCTTCCATCAGGTAGACTGTTGTCAAAAACTCATTTCTGAGTGGCTCTAAACCACTCTTCCCTGACGGAGAATGAAAATCTCTTTTTTGGTAGTAATCATCCATAAGATCCTTTACAGTGATTTTCACTGTACCCATTAATAAATTTGGTCCTCATAAAAACTATATGACAGACAAGGCAGATAGGCAGACTGTATAAATCCATGTATATAAAGGTAAAAATTGGCAGAACTAATGTATTATATTAGAAGCTATGTTGATTGTTACCTCTGGGAAGAAGAAAGGAAAAAGTGCCTGCAGAGAACAAGAGGCCTTCTGGAGGTGCTAATAATGTCTTGACCTTAGTGGTGATTATGTAAGTATGGTCACTTTATAATTCATTAAGCTGTATACTAAAAATTTGTGCATTTCTGTAAGCACTAAAAAGTTCATTATATTTTTTAAATGCCTTGGTCTTAATCACTGTATCACAGCTGTTCATAAACAGTATTTAACATGTAGCTAAAAGAGGCAACAAAAAAACCCAATGTATAAGAAGCAAATCACTGATTGTAAAACATCCTTTCCTAATTCAACTATTTCCACTTTTTTTTTTTTTTTTTTTTTTGGTCCCAGGGATTGAACTCAGGGGCACTCGACCACTGAGCCACATCCCCAGTCCTGTTTTTGTATTTTATTTAGAGAGAGGGTCTCACTGAGTTGCTTAGTGCCTCGCTAAATTGCTATGGCTGGCTTTGAACTCACGATCCTCCTGCCTCCACCTCCTGAGTCACTGGAATTACAGGTGTGCACCACTGCACCTGGCCTTCATTTATTTTTTACTCATTTAAAATCTGAAAAGTAAAAGGAAACAAAAACTACTGCTCTTGTAGTTGAAGATAGAGCACTGTTTCCTATTGTCATACATATTCTTCATTACTATGTTTTTCCCCCTCTCAATTTCTTATTTTCCATAATCATTCTCTATTTTCTTTAATCCTTCAAGATCTTTTCCCTATGTAACTGGAGGTTATGAACAGAGAGCATGTTAGGAATCTGTCTTGAGTCAGCCTAGGATAAATGTATCTCTTTCATCTCTCTTCTTGTCTTCTTGTCCTACAATTCCAGTTTTTTTCTGACATCTCTGACTATTTCTACCTCCATTCTTCTTCCTACCCAGAGGCCACCTGGAACATGCAGAATAACAAAAGGTGATTGACCAATACTTGTTCCCATAAAATTATTCTTCTATGTAAGCAGGATTAAAGCTACAAACCCAGCATGGTGGTGCATGCCTGTAATCTCAGCTGAAGCTGAGGCAGGAAGATCACAAGTTCAAGGCCCGCCTCAGCAATTTAATGAGACCTCTTTTCAAAATAAAAAAATATATAAAGGGCTAGGGATGTAGCTCAGTTGTAAAGCAGCCTGAGTTCATTCCTCAGTACTGGAGGGAAAAAAGCTATAAACAATAGAGTAGGTATGTCTGTATAGAAGCAAATATAACCAGCAGTCTTTTTTTTTCTTTAATTTTTTTTGTAGATGGACATATTTTAATTTTTTATGTGGTGCTGAGAATCAAATCCCAGTGCCTCACACATGCTAGACAAGCACACTACCAACAAGCCACAACCTCAGCCGCCCAGCAGTCTTTTCTATGACAAATACATACAGGCCTTTGCTTAGCTTTATGACTCACCACACTTCAAGACCCTGCACTGATTTTTAACCTTCTTTTTGGTCGCAAACACCTGAAGGACGTGATATTGCCATCTCTAGCTGTATTGTGAAGGTTACTTTTATGTATCAACTTTGCTGGCTTATGGTGCCCAGATATTTAGTCAAATATTATTCTGGAAGTTTTTGTTTAGGTGTTTATTCTTTATATGTGTGTGTGTGGGGGGGGGTACTGGGGATTGAACTCAGGGGCACTTGACCACTGAGCCACATCTCCAGCCCTGTTTTTTTGTATTTTATTTAGAGACAGGGTCTCACTGAGTTGCTTAGCACTTTATTTTTGCCAAAGCTGGCTTTGAACTCTTGATCCTCCTGCCTCAGCCTCCAGAGCCTCTGGGACTCCAGGTATGTGCCACTGTGCCCAGCAAGGTGTTTATTCTTGAGATTAATATTTCTCAAGAGTGGACTTTGAATACAGCAAACTACCCTTGATGTGTTGAGCGCATCATTTGATCAATTGATGGTCTTAACAAAGACTGACCTCTTCCAAGCAAGAAGGAATTCTGTCAGCAGACTGCCTTTGGACACAAACCTCTCTAAAGAAAGAGCAGAGGGACAGAATGAGGGGTGACAGATAATTTTGAAAAGAGCCTGATACAGACCTTATAGATAACTTACTTTTTATTGTTAGAAGCTAGAATGTTAAAAAAAACGAACTTTCTAGGTTCTCTTTAAACTATGGGACATAGCTCTGGCCAAAATTCTTGAAAAGGGTTACCTTTCCAAATAAGAAGGCAAAAATCTTATTAGGATAAAACACTGTTTTCCACTCCTTTCCTCCTGCCCATATCACAACAGACTCAGATATAGAAACAGTGCCCAGTAAAGCTGATCTTCAGCTCTGCTAGGCTGCCACCATTCTGTAGTATTCTATGTATGATATCCCAAATCCGAGTGCAAAGTTTGGTTTTCTAGGCTCAACTGTATTCTGACCAACTCTGAATGCCAATAAACTTCTCTCATTTCATTTAAGTGTTATTATATAAAGAATATTAAAAAACAGCTTTAAGCCAGGCACAGTGGTGCTAGCAACATAATGAGATTCTGTCTTGAAGAGAAAAAAGAAAGGTTGGGGATGCAGCTCAGTAGTAGAGTGCCCCTGGTTTTAATCCTGAGTACCAAAAAAAAAAAAAAAAAGGCTATACTCAAGTCTCCACTGAGGATAGATAAGATTGGACACTGCAATGGGAAGCAGTTGAGCTAGAAAAATTTCCTGAAAGTAGTGATTAGAAAGCACTAGTGAAGGATGCTAAGGAAAGATATCTTTAAAAAGGAGTCTTTGAAAATACAGCATGAATAATTTGCAACATTTGCACTCTGTAATTCACTAGTGAATTTGCCGTAAAAATTTACCTCAGCACACTTTTAGATTTCTGATATTAAAGAACTAGGGAGGGTTACACAAAATCATTGTGCAAAATATCACTTATGAGTCAGTAAGAAAAAACTTAATGGCAAAGTAAGTACAGAGTCTAAACTACATGATAAATTTTAAAATCTATAGTATCATATCTTTAAAAGCTATGAATGATGAATCTCTAAAAACAAGATTTTCTCCATATCTACCTATAAAATGAAAAATCCAATGCCATCAAATAATGACTTCCAAATTCTGGGCTTACCTTTTTTTTCTCCAGTGTAGGGCACATAGTCTTCCCTGTCCTTTTGCTCCAGTGCTTCCTTCTCCAGATATGAAAGGAGGTGTTCTCTATCAAAAGGCCCTGTGGCAGACTTTGATGTCTGATTCTTTTGCCGGAACCCTGCAGGCAGAAGGGCATTCTGCCAAAGAGAATATATTAGCCATTATGACTACCACAAATGCCAATACTATAGGCTTCCATATATTTGCCATATAAGAAAGAATTACAGACTAGAATGTGATGTAGGCATTAAACTTCATTGCAGGATTTCAAGGTAGTAATATAAAAGTGATCCAAATGAAGAAGTTGTTGTGTTTGAAAACAGATAATTCATTCACATTATTGTTAAAATTGGTACCTACATATTTTCTTCAGAAAGTATTCTAATAGCAGGAAACACTTTTTAAAGTGTCCAGGGATTGTAATAAAAAAGTTTTCTTAATACTTAAAAACTGCTGGGCAATTATGTACCTAAGACTAATTCTATCACAAAAGAATTTTAAATGACTATATATAATATTCCCTCTGATGACTTCCATTTAATCACAGACTTTCTCATGATATATATACAAATATAGGCTATCAGGAGATTAATGTTCACTTGTTTTGCGTAGAAATAGTATGAATGCTTCCACATACATACATATATACAATATATATACAGTATGTATGTTTGTATAGTGTATACATGATCACTAGGATGTACTTGCACTGATTACTGTCATAGCTGCTCAAGGTCCAAGGCATTCCTTAGATACAAACTCAACATCCTTGGATTTTCACGTGGACACGGCCTTTTTGAGTGCATGGACTGAGAGTAGGGATTAGGGGAAGAATGATGGGTTAGATTAAAGTTGTCTCTGGCAGTCCCTACTCTAAATTTTCATTAAGCCAAGAATAATAGTGATAAGATAATGACAGCATCATCTTTTTGTTTATCAAAATCCACAGGTGTGAATGCCTTGAATCCTATTTCTGGTATTCTTTTCCTCTACAAATAAAAGGCAGCCAGAGAAGTCACACCTCTTTAGTAACACCTCCCAATACTGGCAATGATGCTGAATCTCATGGTACTGTAAGACAACATTTCATTATAAAGGTTGCTCTTACAGCTGGGCACAGTGGCGCAGGCCTGTAATCCCAGAGAATTGGAAGGCTGAGGCAGGAGGATCCCAAGTTCAAGGCTGATCTCAGCAACTTAGTGAGATCTTGTCTCAAAAAAATAAAAAGGCCTGGGAATGTAGCTCAGTGGTAAAGCGCCTATGGATTCAATCCCTAGTACCGAAAAAGTAAAATAAAATAAAATAAAAAATAGAGTACTCTTACATAGACAATGACAAAAGAAAATGTTCACAACTGTGCATTTATACCTAGTTATAAATGTTTATAACCAGAAAATATAGCACTTCAACTCTGGCCATTTGCTGAGATCAATAATAATTTTCATAAAATTCACTTTGATGTTCTCTTTAATGTAATGGTTATTATTACATAGAAGGCTGACCTATAAAGATAAACCATAAATGCAGCCTGTTCCGGGCTGGGGTTATGGCGCAGTGGTAGCGTGCTCGCCTAGCACATGTGAGGCACTGGGTTCGATCCTCAGCACCACATGAAAATAAAATAAAGATATTCTGTCCACCTACAACTAAAAAATAAGATATTTAAAAAAAAAAAAAAAAGGCGGCCTGTTCCTACATGTATTTATAATACAAAATTGTCTATGGGACCATATGAAAGAAAATCAAGATTTCTACCTTTAGATTTTTTTCTTTAAAAATTTAAAAAAATTTTTTTTAGTTGTTGATGGATCTTTATTTTATTCATTTATTATTTGTATGTAGTGCTGAGGATCGAACCCAGTGCTTCACGCATGCTAGGCAAGTGCTCTACCACTGAACCCCAGCCCCAGCCCCTCTACCTTTAGATTTTGAAATCAAGATAAGAATGTTATATGAAGAGTCCATTCCCAGTCTATCTGTAAATCCTATCCATTTTTACTTTGTAAAGAATTCAATCATCATTTTCCCATTTCTAACATCATTACTCTGACCCAAACTATGATCCAAGCTTGCTGGAATGTTACATTAGCATCCCAACTGATCTTCCTGGATCAGATGCCCAGTCCTCGTCATTCCTCACTCCTACTCCCTAATCTGTCACCCTAACCTTATCTCATATATCCTCTCTATTCTAGCAGACTAGACACTTTTTTCTCCCTGTGCTTGTGATATACTTCTTTCTATCACCACAAGGCCTATAAGTGTATCTAGAAAACTATCCATCATTTTTGCTTCTCATTTTTAAGACTGCAGTTCCATGCCAAGGGAAGCTTTTTCTGTCACTGTAACTCAGAGTTCCTAATGTTCATCATTCTTCTAATATGGTATGATTATTTGATTAAAGTGTAATTCCTGCACAATGAGCACTCTTGTATCTGAGTCTAATATACTACATGTATATTAGATTTATAGGTTGCCCCGCCCCAAACATTTAATGAGTAAAGAATTTAGAATAGTTTTAAAGAAAAATGATCACTGAGGCAAATTTATAAAGAAGTTATTTTCTTCCTACATCAAAAGCATTTGTATTGCCATTTTATGGTGGTAGTAGTAATACAGTTGCATTATGCTACCTGCCTGCTCAAGCCCCTATGAAACACACAGTCTTAAAATATGTCAGCTAAAATCCTGGCTCTTTAAATAGTTTGACCAGAAAGTAAATGGTAGTTCATTGGTTTCAGAGGCTATAAACCCATGCACTAAGCTTCATTAGAAGTATATTCTAATCAAGTTAATAGATCAAAATTACTTAAGAAACACATGTTTCTCCCTTAACGAATTTTTTCCCCTCCAGTTCTGGGAATCAAACTTGGGACCTTGTGCATGCTAGGCAGATGCTCCACCACTGGGCCACAACCTCAGTCCACTGTAGTGTAATTCTGTTGTAGCAATATACTCCCAAGCTTGGAAATGAATAAAACAGCTTTAACCTATGCTGGCTGTCTTTTGGAAATAGATGTTTTATGAAAATGTAGTGAGTTATCAAATAAATACACCTAAGTACAGCCTAAGTACAATAAAATAGTCCTTTAAAATACAACAAGATGCCATTCACACCTTCATACGCTCTTATCCTCCCCTCTGAGACTTGGTAAGCTATAGTGTCTCCAGATGAGGCAGCTGTAACTACCCTTGCCCTCTTTCCTACCCAATACTTTACTTGAACTCTCAGAAAACATTACCTGACAAGTGGCATGTTATCAATAAACATGATTGTTTTCCTGGTCTCAACTAATAGTATCTGAGGATGAAGGAGTTTCAAATGGGGTTGGGGAATGTGCAAAATACATTCAGAGGTTAGAGCTCAACCTTCCCATATGAGAAGTAGACCGAGGATTTGCAAATAAGAAAATACAAGTGATCAGATTTTAGACTGATACCACAGTACACGAGTTCAAGAGGGGACTCACTGTGGTTTAACAGAAAGACTGCCAGATCCCAGATATCAAACAGGCAGTGAAGGATCTAGTATCAGTTCTTTTCCTAACTTAATACCGAGGCAAGTCATCTCTTTTGTTTTACATCTGTAAAACAGAGGGCAGGGACTAGACTGTTTTTCAACCAGGGACTTTTTGTTTCCCAGAGGACAGATACCTGGTTACCTGGTAATATCTGAGAACAGGGGTTGGAGTATTAAACACGTTTTTTATTTTCTGTATTTTATGATGCTTTGATATCGTAGGGACCTTACCAATCCTGAAGAGACAGCCCCTCCCAGTGTTAGCTAATTCCTAGAGATAGCATTAACCCCTCCTCTTGCCCAACCCTACCAATTGTATAATTTTCATATGCGAACCAGTCAATCCAGGCTCCAGGACTCGATAATCTCTTATCTAACTTCTACAACTCAAGCCAATATTTCTCCTGATCTAAGCACCCCAGGGCCAGGTACCAGGCAACTAAGGATCAATTCTATAGCCTGGAGTCTATTGTCTCATTCATTCATTCATTCCCTTAGAAACTGCAATACAGGCTCTGGACCACTATTGCTCCTTTCTCCTTCCTGAACAAATAAAGTGCTTCCTCCTGTGTCCCTGTGTCCATGTCTGGACTGCCTCCAGCTCTTGGACCAGGCATAATAAATTCTTTATTTTTTAAGGCAGTTGTTTCTGTGTCTGTCATTTTACCACACCTGATTAAAATAATACCTCACATACAATTCAAAACGGGGTGTGTGTGTGTGCGTGCGCGCACATGCGCGTGCTATTGGCACACTTAGCCAGGGATGCTGTTAAATATTCTGTAATACATAGGACAGTCCCTCACTACAAAAAAATTATCCAGTCCCAAATGTCAATAGTGCTGATACTGTCAATAAAACACCTAGATTACACTGCTGAGCATGGTGGCACACAACTGTAATCCCAGTGACTCAGGAGGCTAAGGCAGGAAGATCCCAAATTCAAGGCTAGCCTCAGCAACTTAAGCATCCCTGGATTCAATCCCCAGTACCAAAAACAAAAACAACCTAGACTACATAATCTTGCGTGTTTTTTCAGTTCTAAAATAATTTGCTTTAAAGAGGGTTAATAGGCTGAACTGCCTATAGGACATAGTGCTGAAACAGCATATAAACAGCACTGTTTTCCTGAATAATCCCCCAGTTTTAGGCATACTGATAATTTTTCCTTATAATACTGATATGGTCAAGAGAACTGATCTATGGAAGTGTGGCTCAGTGTACAGTGCATGCTTAGCATACTCTGGGTCCTAAATTCAAGGGCCCTCCAAAAATAAAACAAACAAAACCAAAACTGTACCTCAATTTTTTTTTTTTGGTACTGGAGATTGAACCCAGGGACACAACCACTGAGACACAACCCCAGATCTTTTTATTTTTTATTTTGAGACAAGGTCTTGCTAAGTTGCTTAGGGCCTCACTAAATTACTGAGGCTGACTTTGAACTCGTAGTCCTCCTGCCTCAGCCTCCCAAATTGCTGGGATTATAGGCATATGCCATAGTACCTGGCTTGTCTCCTTTCTTAAAAGGCACTTAAAATCAATGGCTGGGAACTAAAAAAAAACACGTGGTAAATTCTAGCAAATAAACGATATTTTTAGGTTCTGTCTTGTTGCCTGTCCTTCTGTAAATGAAAAATTCAAGGGTTAAGAGTCTCTACTTTGCCTTGTACAATTTGTAAAACAAACAACATTTACTTTGCAAATTAAAATGTGTGTACCTATAGAGACATCGTTGGATTACAATGATTCAACTTTAAGATGGTACAGAAAGTGAAACTAATACAATCATTCTGGTTTTCACTTTCAGTATAGTATTCAATAAATTACATGACACAGTCAACATTTTTCAAAACAGGCTCTGTATTACATAATTTTGCTCAACTGTAGACTAACTGAAGTGTTCTGAGCATTTTTAAGGTAAGCTAGGCAAAGTTACGATGTTTAAGAAGTTAGGTGTGAGTGGCATGGTGGCACATGCCTGTAATCCCAGCACCTTGGGAAACTGAGACAGGAGAATCACGAGTTCAAAGCCAGCCTCAGCAATGGTGAGGCACTAAACAACTTATGGAGACCCTGTCTCTACATAAAACACAAAATACGGCTGGAGATATGGCTCATTGGTAGAGCAACTGAGTTCAATCCCCAGTGCCAAAAAAAAGGTGTATTAAAGGCATTTGACATAATATTTACAACTTAAGATGGGTTTATAGGGATGTAATGCCATAAAGTCAAAGAGCATTCATGTTTAGATCTGCTCCACAGTTAACTGGTATACTGCTATGAGGCTACCCAGATCTATTCTACCAATGACTAGAAACATGCCCTTCAGTCAGCATCTGTCAGCAAGGTAACAATTACGTTTAAGGTCATGAAAAACCTTCTAGAGACATTGTACACTGCAGCCATCCTTCTCTAGAGGCTCTGAAGAGACAGAAGAGATCAGCATATAAAAGAGCTAATCATCTCATCATCTGTAATATTTAACCAAAAATATTCTTCCCTGCATGGAAAGAAAAGATTTCTTAGAGGAGAAACAAATTCAGGAGATGTTGAAATACAACAATGCTAGCTAAAGATGATAGTTCAGAATAGTCATGTCATAAAGATGACTATGGACTACCATAGTCCACTTCTATGGTGGTAACTGGAGAGGAAGCAAAAAGCAAGTTTATATGGATAAAGAGGAGGAAGAGGGCTCCAAAAGAAAGTCATGAGAAAGCAAATTGCTAAAAGGCAGCTACTTTGTTTCAAAAGGTTTGTATAGTTATTTCATTTCTCTTCCTCAGCCAGAACCTACCTCAGGGTCAAGATCATCCAGAACAGTTTCTAGTTGTTTCAGTTCTGTTTCTGACAAATTCCCAAGAAGCTCATCTTCATCCAGGTCCTTGTACTTTTCTAAGTCCTTTCGGAATGGTAGTGCCATGATCTGCAGTGTAGGAACTCACTTGATTTTTTGCTATTCAGTATAGTCAGAAGTGACTTAAAGCTATGGAGAGAAGAAACAAAAACATTTTAAATATGTCATCTCACCTGTTCATATCTATTATTATGACAAGTAAAATGCTATTTCCATGTGTCATATATTATTTAATCATGTATCACATGCTACTTTTAGCTATCATCATTCGTCTGTTGTTGGCAAAATAATCAACTGGGAAAAAACAGGAAGGAATAAATACATTAAAACAGCTCTTTGGGGGCTGGAGTTAGGGCTCAGTGGTAGAGGACTTGCCTAGCACATGTGAGGCACTGGGTTTCAATCCTTAGCACCACATACAAATAAAATAAAGGTGAAGTCCATCTACAACTAAAAAAATATTTAACAACAACAACTAATTGATAGATTTTAGATAACTGATAATTAGATAATTTTCTGATAGCTGAATTTTAGGAATGAAAAAATTATGATATATGCCAAAATAAATTTATTTTCCATCAGTGATTTCTAATTATTCTACCAGAATATTTCAGACCGATGTTTAAGGTATGTTAGTTTTACTATAATCTATTTAGGAGAAAAATATAACTCAATATTAATACAGAGGGCATAGAAATACACTCCCCATGTAGGGAATGGTCTCTTGCTACTAAAAAGTAATATTTTTTGAAAAGGTACATTTGAAAATATTTCCCTGAGCTGAGTGTGGTGACACATGCCTGTAATTCCAGTGACTTGGGATGCTGAGGCAGGAGGATCGAAAGTTCAAGGCCAGTCCCAGCAACTCAGCAAGGCCCTAAGCAACTTAGTGAGACCTTGTCTAAAATAAAGAATAAAAAGGAGATGTGGTTCAGTGATAAAGCACCCTCTGGGTTCAATCCTAGTACCAAAAAAGAAAACAAAAGTTTTCCTGAAAAGGTGTTTTTAAAAGAAAAAATACAGCATTCTGACATCTTTTAGCAAAATACTCAAAATCATCCTAGGATATATTGGCTACTATATGACTTGCAAGGATAGTCAGGAAATCCTGCCTACAGGAGAGGACCTTCCCTCTTTCCTTACAGTGAGGCTCTTCTAAACAGCTATGAAATTATTCAATAAGAGCATCTCTCCAAATACAACAAGACTGTTCTACAGGAGAGAATACTTAAAATATGTCACATACAAAATGGGAAGTAAAAAATCAAGTACTTCTATAAATTCTAGCCATGTATGTGAACTGTTTATCGCACCAAATTGCTGTGGGAATAAGAAATAATCCTTGCCTGGGGAAGAAGATTGACCAATAATGTTATGCACAAGTACAAACATGGCATAATGAATCACACCATTATATATAATTATAATACATCAACAAATTTTTTAAAGTAAAAATCAAAAAAGGAATAATCCTTGGACTTAGCGAGTTGTTTAAATTTTCCCAGGCTGAAAAATGCCCACTACTTCAAAAAAAAGTGGGTTTATTTGGTACTAGGGATTGAACTCCAGGGCACTCAACCATTGAGCCACATCCCTAGCCCTATTTTGTGTTTTACTTAGAAACAGGGTCTCACTGAGTTGCTTAGTGCCTTGCCATTGCTGAAGCTGGCTTTGAACTCATAATTCTCCTGTCTCAGCTTCCCAAAGTGTTG
Source organism: Xerus rutilus (assembly GCA_028644305.1). NCBI lineage: Eukaryota > Metazoa > Chordata > Mammalia > Rodentia > Sciuridae > Xerus > Xerus rutilus. The sequence continues at coordinate 86,720,602 of CM053401.1, read as the reverse complement.
GGATTACAGGCGTGTGCCACCATACTCGGCTTACTTCAAAATTTTATATATGTACTTTGCCTCCTTCCTCCAAGTTTCCCAATTTGATATTTAACTAATATATCTTCCTCTACAAGCCAATAGCACTAAGGATCCTTTTATGTGTTTTCATCTCCTCTGAACAGAACTGTTCACACCATATATAGAAAGTTCACTCTAGGCATCTGACAGCTAACAACCTGACTAGCAAACATTTTAGGTCCCATAACAAGTCAATGAACAGAATTTGCTTCTGCAGATGCTAAATTGCAAGCATTTTGTTTAACTGTACAAGACAGGTCTGGCTTACACCTGTTCTACTGGGGACTCATCTGGGTTAGCAATTATCCTGAATTTTTTCCTTTATATTTTTGAACAAATTATTATCATTGTTGTCATTACTGAGATTGTTAAACCTCCACTTTTTACTTCTAACTTTAAGACAGAAGGCTTACAAGTATTCTGAGATAGTTTTCTCTATTAAAATAATACAGTCTATTTTGAAGATTCATTGGAAGATATTGATCATTCAATAAAAGGTAATGCATGGGAAATTTGAAGAAAGGCTCACTTTTTAGAATGGTGGTCCTCCAGCTGTACAGTGCAACAGAATCATGTGTTAATTTTTTTAAAAAATGAGAATTTACAGTAAAGCAGTCAATACCATATTCCCATCAACAGCAATTTAGTATTAGCAAAAAATATCACTTAATACTAGGATCCAAATTTTTTTCCTTTAAAAGGGGCTTATAAATTATTAGTATATTTTATATACTAATAATTAAATTAACATTGTTCTATTCTCCTTAACTAACCTCTATCTATTTTCTTCTACTTTTATATTTTTATAGAGTAAGGTCTTGACCCTATGTTAAAAAAACAACCGTAGAATTATATGATTCAGCAATATATTTTCTCAATATCTGAGATGTTAGCCCCCCAGTTCATCATCATTTTTATAGGGTGGGCTTGGAGTTTTCAGAGTGTTATGTGTCTTTTATGCACACACGTGGTCATATTATCCTCTGGCTCTAAAACTTTATATAGAATCACATACTATTATTAACCACAACAGGTTCAGGGAAACTACAGTTAGTGGGCCAAATCTGGCCTTCTGTCTGTTTTTGTAAATGAATAACTCTATTATATTTACAGGCTATATTATACAATTATACAATGGTAAGAGAATGTTTCTCCAAAAGTGACTAGAAAAATTACTATAAAATAATAGTAATATAACTAAAGAAAGCTGTAAGCATGCAGGTGGAAGAAAATGAAGTTTATCAAAGCAGATTTGGCTGTTTGTTAAACCATGAGGGGGCCATGGTGTTCCGACCACATTTGCCTGGCTGGTTCCCATTGAAGTTAAGTCCTTGGTATAAAGAAGCAGCAGCAGGAGGCTGGGATTGTAGCTCAGCGGTAGAGCGCTTGCCTTGCATGCGTGAGGTCCTGGGTTCGATCCTCAGCACCACATACAAAGCAATAAAATAAAGACATTGTGTTCATCAACAACTAAAAAAAATTAAAAAAAAAAAAAAGCAGCAGCAGCAGGTGACCAAACCCTGATGTCATTCAACATTTATATCACCCATTGACCTTACCTTATTTTTCTTCATGTTTACCAAGTAATCTAGTTAAAACCTAGCTATTCATGTAACTTTCCTCACTGTAAATTAACGGACATTGTGATTTATATAGTAATCTTTTTTTTCATATTTAATTTTTTATCCTATTTAGGCTTACATGATAACAGTGCAATTTGATTCACTGTACATAGGTAGAAGATAACATATCAATTCTCTAGTTGTAAGTTGTATAGAATCACAACATATATGCAGTCATACATAAAGTTAGGGCTATGATGATCATCATATTCCACCACCCTTGCTGTCCCCATGCCCCCTCCCCTCTTATACCCCTGTGAACAGAGTTCCACCATTGTTCCCATGACCTTCCCCACATTATGGATCAGCATCCACTTATCAACGAGTACATTCGGCATTTGGTTTGCTGAGATTGGCTTACTTCACTTAGCATGATATT
>CM053401.1:86646672-86718441 GCA_028644305.1 Xerus rutilus | reverse complement strand
TTTAAGTCTTCTGGGTATAGATTGAGGAGTGGGATAGCAGGCTCAAATGGTGGTTCCATTCCAAGTTTTCTAAGGAATCTCCATACTGCTTTCCAGATTGGTTGTACCAATTTGCAGTTCCACCAGCAATGTACGAGCGTGCCTTTTCCCCCACAACCTCACCAACACTTATTGTTGTTTGTATTCTTGATAACTGCCATTCTGACTGGCATGAGATGAAATCTTACGGTAGTTTTGATTTGCATTTCTCTGATTGCTAGAGATGTTGAACATTTTTTCATTTCTGTTGATGGATTGTATATCTTCTTCTGTGAAGTTTGTGTTCAGTTCTTTGGCATTTATTGATTGGGTTGTTAGTTTTTTTGGTGTTTTTTTAGTTCTTTATATATCCTGGAGATGAGTGCTCTATCGGATGTGTGTGTGGCAAAGATTTGTTCCCAGAATATCGGCTCTCTGTTCACTTCATTGATCATTTCTTTTGCTGAGAAGAAGCTTTTTAGTTTGAATCCATCCCATTTGTTGGTTCTTGATTTTACTTCTTGTGCTACAGGAGTCTTGTTAAGGAAGTAGTAATCTTTTATAAGTATGGCTAGCACTGGCCAATTTTTTTTCAATGTCATTTTCTGTGTTAAGCTTTATTAAATTATTTATATTGGCCAATTTTTAAGAGATTAGGGTTCTGTTGTTAGACTGATACTGGAACTCTGTAAAAATAAAGTTGTGGACCATGTAAAATCCTACCCCAGGGCTGACTGGCCAGCTACCCTCTAAAGGCACCCCTCAACCTCACTTCAAATGAATAATTATACTGTATTAGAGTTAGTCACATACCTGCCTCAACTGCTAAACACTAAGGTCCTTGCAGGGCAGAGATTCTTTTCTAGATGGATTTCCTCACTGGGTTTCCACCACCAGGTATGGTACCTGGTAGTTCATAACTAAGCCAAATTTTATTTAATTGAGTCATATATTATTCTCTACTTTCTCTTCTTCCTTTCCATCTTCCTCCAGATAGCTAGTACTCTCTTGCTCCCTAACTCTTTTTTCTCTTATCACAAATAAATAGGGAATGAGAGTTAGTTTCTGATACTGTTGCTAATTCTTTCCGGTCTCCACATGATTCACTTTTATTTCCTACGTGTCAACCCATTTTGGTTTGGTATGAAGATTTCTCTGTCTAATCTTCTTCAATTAAAGAAAAAGCAAAACAAAAAAAATACCTGATCATCGGTCATTAGATCTCTGAAATTAAATACACTTGATGAAAATTTGATTTTAAGGAATGAGTTTCTTCCTCCTCATGCCTCAGGTTGGCTCCACTTCAGCTATGGGAGGGCTACCCTCTAGACACATTTGTTTCAAGACTATGTCTTCTGGCTTCTCCTGGTACCCGTGGGTACTAAGCCTCTTTTACTCCAGATCAGACTTTTTTTTCAGTCTCAAGATTTCCAGATGAATATCTGTTTTCCAATATATTTATTGTTCATTTGACAAATATTTCTTAACATCTCCTGTGCCAGGAATTGACTTGTTCCTGACAACAGGAGTAAGCAACATATAAGACAGATAAGTTACTCATTCTAATTTACCTTAATGATGAGACACGGATTAAAAAAAAAAAAAAAGAGAACAAAGAAACATGATAATACCAGATACCAATAAGTACTATAAGGGAAAAATCCCAATGCTATGGGGTGGAAGGTCAGGGAGGCTATTTTAAGTGGTTCAGATAGACTGTTGTGAAAAGTAACTTCTGAGCTAGGACTTGAAAGCTAAGAACCACAGGCTAGGGCTGGGGTTGTGGCTCAGTGGTAGAGCACTTGCTTGGCATGAGGCACTAGGTTCGATCCTTGGCACCACATAAAAATATATAAACAAAATAAAGGTATTGTGTCTGTCTACAACTAAAAAAGAAAAAAAAGAATGACAAAAAAAGAAGCAGGCTAGGTGAGAAATAGTGGTAGCTTTGACTACAGTTGTGGCCATGCAGATGGAGAAGTGAACAAACAGGATGCATTTCAAAAGTATGGCCAAAATATGTTAATAGGCTGGTTGTGAGGGGATAAGAACAAGAGATAAGAGATGCACTTGAGATGATTTCCAAGTCGATTTCAGTTAGTATTAAACATTTTTTTTATTGCATGTCTATATTTCACCTGAGGATCTGAATATGAGCCTATGTCATCTAATATTTCTAGATCTGGAACAAAAAATTTATTGGTTAATATTTTCTTATTGGTCTGTTCTGAGGTCCATATTATGAACTACCCTAATGACATATTTGTGACCAAACCTATAATAAAAATAATCAATTAATTAAATGAATATAAAAACCCAACCAAAAATTACTAAATAAAACATTTGCTGGCTATCCTTTAACATTTATAGGCTACAAAGTACCTTGCTTTTTATTTTTTTAAAATATTTTTTAGTTCTAAATGGACACAATATCTTTTTATGTATTTATTTTTATGTGGTGTTGAGGATGGAATCCAGTGCCTCACATGTATGAGGCAAGCGCTCTACCATTGAGCCCCAGCCCTGCACTGTTTTTATTAATCATTCTTTGTATCATCTTTTGCAAGTAGCTGAGTCTAAAATGAAGCAAGTAAATAATTTTTTTTTTTTGGTACCAAGGATTGAACCCAGGGGCACTTAATCACTGAGCCACATACCCCAGCCCTTTTTTGTATTTTATTTAGAGATAGGGTCTCACTGAGTTGCTCAGGGCTTTGCTAAGTTGCTGACGCTGGTTTCGAACTTGCAATCATCCTGCCTCAGCCTCCTAAGCTGCTGGGATTATAGGCATGTACCACAGTGCCCAGCCTTGTTACATTTTTTTGAAAAAGAATCACACAACTGTTTCTAACTTTTCTTTCCAATATCTTTAATATTTATTAGTCATACTGCTGAATAATAGATGGTTACACATTTGTCACCTCACAATAGTGGTGACTTCATACTCTAAGTAGCTGACTCTCCAACACCTGGTCTCTGAGTTTCTCAACCTCTCTGCTGATGGTCCAGTCCTCCAGCCTACCTCAGCCCTACATTTCCATGGTTATCCTCTACTCTTTTTCAACACCAGTACATGTACACTTCGTTAACTCTCAATGCCTTTGACTGTCTCTGGAATTCCTTCAGAGAAACACCAATTCTGATTAAAACTAACTCTTCTACTTCTTACCAGCACCAGAATGGCAGATGAAGGTGGACAAAAACACACAAATTGGCCATATTTTAAAATTCATCACCACTATCATCAGAGTACTGCCTCATAATTCTGTTTCAAATCATAGTACAGTCACTCTTCTGCTCTTTTTTTTTTTTTGGTACTGGAAATTGAACTGAGGGACACTCACCACTGAGCCACATTCCAGCCCTATTTTGTGTTTTATGTAGAGACAGGGTCTCACTGAGTTGCTTAGCACCTCTCCATTGCTGAGGCTGGTTTTGAACTCATGATTCTCCAGTCTCAGGCTCCCAAAGTGCTGGGATTACAGGCTTGCGCCATCGCGTGCGACTACTCTTCCACTCTTAAATGCCTTTCCCCTCTCTTCTTCTCTGCCTTGCCTGGGTACCAGGGACTGAACCCAGGGGTGCTCTACCATTGAGCCACATCCTCAGCCTTTTTTATTTTAAGACAGGTCTCAATAAGTTGCAGAGGCTGACTTTAAACTTATGATCCTCCTTCCTCAGACTCCCAAATCACTGGGATTACAGGTTTGTACCAGTGTACCTAACTTCCACTTTTTTTCCCTCAAACCTTTAATACAGCCTGTGCTTTACTCCCTGATGAATACGTTACCCTTAATATTTCACTGAGAATATGTAAGCAATTATAATAGCACATCCAAGATCTAACCACATCTATCAACTTACTTGCATCTGTACCCATACACTCTACTTTCTCTCTTGCTTTCATGGATAAATTGTCCAGACTCTTATCTAAGGCCAACCCTACTTCTTGTGACCAGATCCCACCCCTGTTCATTTATACAGGATTACTCTAGTAATTGTGCTCTATCTCTACTGGATCATGCCCTTTAGCATGGAGACTAAAATGTATCGCCCAAATCAAAAACAAGTTTCCCCTCAACTTCACATTCCTTTCCAAACACTACTCTGTGTCTTGGCTCCCCTTTCAATACTTCAAGTCCTTATTCTTCAAAATCTTTTCCAATCTGGGTTTCATTCCCACCCCTCACTCCATTCAAACTGACCTCGTCAGCACAATGACCTGCATTGTTCCAAATCCAGCTGTCAATTGTTAGCCCTCATCTCATGAGAGCTATCAAAAGCAGTGCCTGATAATAAAACAATTTTCTCGGGCTGGGGTTATGGCTCAGTGGTAGCGTGCTCGCCTAGCATGCGTGAGGCACTGGGTTCGATCGTCAGCACCACATAAAAATAAAATAAAGATATTCTGTCCACCTACAACTAAAAAATAAATATCAAAAACAAAAAGCGATTTCCTCACTTGGTTTGGGGGACAATAGTTTTGGTCCTCCATTATCTCCTTGGCTGCTTCATTTCATTCTGTTCTGCTAGTTCCTCTTCACCCTCCTCATCTTTAAATGTTAGAAAGCCTTCAGGACTTAGTACCTTGGTTCTCTTTCTACACTTACCCCTTATGATTTCATATACTGACAACTCTCAAATTTATATCTCCAATCTGGACCCTTCTCCTCCACACTTAAAAATAACTTACCTAGCCAGGCATAGTGGTGCACACCTATAATCCTAGTAATTTGGGAGGATGATAATGAAGGCATACTTCATTTAATTGTATCACCCGTGTAGGTTCATGTATCCATCATCACAGTAAAGATATTGAACAGTTTCAACACATTAGGGATTCTTCATGTTGCCCTTCCTCTCTAAGCCCTAGTCCAAAAGAATGACAATTCTAAGTATTGGCGAATACATGGAGAAACTGAGACTCTCATAAGTTGCCAGTGGAGTACAAACTGAATTAAATACTAAAAACCATTTTAGCATATCTGCAAAAACTAAACACACACGTACTATAATGACACTGAAATTTCATTCCTAGTTGTATACCCAAGAGAAATGACTACTCATGTTCAGAAAAAAAGATGTACAAAAATCTTCATAGAAGCTTTGTTCATAATATGCCTAAACTAGAAATGACCAAATGTCCATTAACAGTTTACACAAATGAATTTATATAATAAAATATTACATAGTTATAAAAGGCAAGTACGGATACGTACAAAAAGAATGAATCTCATATGCATTGAGTGAAATTTTTAAAAAACAATTAGAAAATAATACATACTATATACTTTCAATATATGAAATTCAAGAACAAGCACAACCAATCCATGGGGATGAAAATCATAATAGGGGACTTTTAAAAAATTTTTTTAATATTTATTTTTTAATTGTAGGTGGACAGAATATCTTTATTTTTATGTGGTGCTGAGGATTGAACCCCGTGCCTCATGCATAACCCCAGCCCCATAATAGGGGATTCTAATTAGTTAGAGTTATCAGATAATATTCTGGGATGATGAAACTATGTTATAGAATATGAACTGAATGTGAATATAGAATATGAATTGTTATAGAATATGAATTGGGCAGCAGTTATACAGGTATATACAGATGCAGAAAATTTATTGAACTGTACATTTAAGACTTTCTCCCTTTACTTTTAAGTTATATGTCAAAATACTTAAAATACATGTTTGTTTTGTATGATTATATATATTTTATGCTAAAAATTAAGTTTCCACAAACTTGGAAAACACTGCTTTTTCTGCAGCCATGATAATAAGTAGTCATCAAAAAATGATCAACAATTTGCCTTTACAAGACCATCTGTCACTGTTAGCAGCTTATTTCTTAAAGTCAGTCAGGAATAGAATAACTCCAGTAAACACTCCCTGAGTGCCAGCTAACCAATCATAATCATGCTTTTTCAGATGTCAACCCATGATGGCCTCTGAAATTTCCCCAATCCTTGAGTTCCACACTTCTCCCAAATCCTATGGAAAAAACAAACAAACAAACAAATGGTCTCTTCTGCTCAGAAAAACTATGCCTGGCTAGAAGGCTTTCCCTTAAGAGTAAGCATAAAATTTGGGCTGGGACTGTAGCTCAACGGTAGAGTGCTTGCCTCGCATGCGAATCTTGTGGGTTCAATCCTTAGCATCACATAAAAGCAATAAAAAAAAGAGTAAGCATAAAATTGAGCTTTACCTTGTTGTTTCAGATACTGACTGAGGGTCTCATCATCTTTTCATGCTGAAGAAAACTTTTAGTGATTACATTTGTTTGTTTTTAAATAAAAGTGCTTCATTTTGTTGTTGTTTGTGGCACTGGGGATGGAACTCAGGGGTGCTCTTTTTATTTTTATAGCATTTTTGAGCTATATTCCCAGCCCTTTTTATTTTTTCTTTTGAGACAGGGTCTAAGTTGCCCAGGGCACCCTCAAATTTGTGATCCTCCTTGCCTCAGCCTCCCAAATCGCTAGGATTACAGGGGTGTATCACCAAGCCTGGCAAAAGTGATTCATTGTTGATACATACTAAATAGTGGTTAAGATCAAAATATTCCCTCTGGATTAATAGCCATGTAATTTTTTTTGAACTGAATATGGTTCAGTATTCAATAATTTCAAAAGTATCTGCTTCAATATACTTTGGTAAAAATTTTTCAAATAGGAGGCCGGGGTTATAGCCCAGTGGTGGAGTGTTTGCCTAGCATGTGTGAAGCCCTGGCTTTGATCCTCAGCACCACATAAAAATCAGTAAAATAAAAGATTTTATTGTTCATCTACAACTAAAAAAAAAAAATTTTTTTAAATTTTTTCAAATAAATATTTCTTTTTTGTTAAAATAAATTATCTCTGCCTGGGATTTTAACATTTAAAACATCTAAAAGCTCTCCTAATGTCAGGCTTGAGTTTCATCTCTGCTGTTCTGAGGAACATTCACATTGATGAAAAAGGCTGAAGGAAAGAAAGACTTCCATTTATTCCTGGGATTGCTAAAGCACAGGTTGAATCCAAGTATCCATCAACATAGAGTGGTGAATTCCTCAACTGCAAGGGAATATTCAGAGCTTCATAAGATGACCCTGGGCCTCTCACAGTGTCTGGTCCCAGAGTAAACCTTGATGCTAAATGAATGCTTGGCCTCTGTGCCCATTGGCTATTGGTACTGAAGCAAGTTGTACAGGTGGAAGAAAAAAGTCTCATGTAGTCAAAGAAAAAGTCCTGGTAAAGAGGTTATTTCCTCTTTACTAGTTTATGATTCTAAACACTGATTATAACCCAAAAATTTAATCAGTGTCATATTAGGGCTGCTATAGCAAAAATGCTATAAACTGGGTAGCTTATAAACATAGTTCTCACAGGTCTGAAACTTGGGAAGTCCAAGATCAAGAGGCCAGGAGATTCAGAGTCTGGTGAGGGTCCACTTTCTGATTCACAGAGGGTAGCTTCTAGCTGTGTCCCTGTGCGGCAGAAGAGGCAAGGCAGTGCTCTGGAACCTCTTTTATAGGGGCACTAATTCCAGTCATGAGAGCTCTGCCCTCATTTCCAAATCACCTTCTATAGGCTCCACTTCCTTCATACTATCACATTGATGATTATGTTTTCAAAAATAAATTTGGAGGAAGGGACACAAACATTCATACCACATTCAGTGTCTACCACTTCTAAAGCACTGTGCATTAGTATTTACCTTCTAAAAAAGGAAACTCATTTTATTTTAGCTGTATATATTACATATTACTTTTAGAGTGAATAAGACTTTTTTTTACATAAATACATAAAAAATAAACTGGATGCTATATCTATCAATTTATTGTCTTTTCTGTACAATAAAGCCTAAAAGACAGTGCTTTAAATGACCTTGGTGGTGTTCTTGAGATTCAATAGTGGACCCAGAGGTGGGCACATCTGATATAATTGCTTTGCACACAGAAGCCTGAGGAAATGGTAGCTGATTATTATGCGTAAAAGCTACAGGAAACTAACCAATTCAAGTATGAGATCAGAGTAGCCCTGCCTTTGTTACTGAAGCCATCTTGAATTTTTATTTTGTTTGTTTATTTTTGGTATTGAGGACTGGACTGAGCCACATCCCCAGACCTTTTTATTTTTTATTTTGAGACAGGGTCTCACTAAGTTGCTTGTGGCCCTGCTACCTTGCTGAGAATGGCTTTGACCTTGTGATCCTTCTGCCTCAACCTCTGTAGGCGCTGGGATTACAGATGTGCGTCTCCATGCCCGGTTTATTTATTTACTCTTAAGTTTTTGAGACAGGGACTTGCCAAGTTGCTGAGGATCTTGCTAAATTGCTGAGACTGGCCTAGAAATAGGATCCTCTTGCTGCAGCCTCCCAAGTCACTAGGATTACAGATATGTATCACTGTACATAGCTGCCATCTTCATTTTTTTGTTTTTGTTTTTTTTTAAATGTTTTTATTAGTTGTTGATGGACATTTACTTTAGGTCACATGTGGTTCTGAGAATAGAACTCAGTGCCTCACACATGTTAGGCAAGTGTTCTACCACTGAGCCACAACCCCAGCCCCCATCTTCAGTTTCTTAAAAATGAGATCTGTGGATCCCAAAAGCACAAGGAAAGAAAATGAAATCTGAAGTCTAAAGGCAGAAAAACTTGTTAAGGCCAGAACAAAGAAAGGAATTTAATTAGGATAGGTGGGGCAATCTTAAAGAAGAAAGCAGTCAAATCATTTCTGTGACTATTACAAGAAAATACTTAACAGGTTGTTCATGCCACTTCATAAACAATATTTCAATGAGACCCTACTGAGAGAGTCTGTAGTTCCCATGTGAGTAACCCACTTTTTTTCCTGGCTTATAGCAGCAGCAAGCCAGCTCCTACTCCTATCCCATCTCCTCTCTTTTTCTTCTTGGTAGAGTTGTAGCATCAGAGATAAAAGCAAGGTCAGAGAGAGGAAACCAGCCTGTGCATACTAAAGATGAATACCAAAACAGTCACACCCTAAGCATACCCAGTTAGTTTCTCAGCACCAAATATTCAGTCTTTTTTTTTTTTTTTTTTTTTGGTTTGTTTCTTTAATAGACTGGGTAGACCAGGAAATGATGAAGCTTTTCTAAAAATTTGTTGTGAACTCAAAATATCTCAAAAAAGAAATGACATCATATGAACAAGTCTTCAGGGTAATGAAGTTACAGAGCTCTTTATCTCAGCTGGTTATGCTGTAGACCAAAAAAACAGGCTACCAGTCATGCTGTGGACCACAAAAGAAGATAGGAGGTAGCTTGCAGGAAAACTTATCAGTGCTCAGCCATCAATCAAAACACAGAATCCATTCCAAATGCATAATGGAGAGATTAATCTTAGGGTTTTCTTTCTCTCTCCCAAACGGAAGTATTGCTATGACTCATTCTTCCTCTTGCAAGAATTATCTTAATCCACCAAGTTAGTAAGCATTGAGCTATACATAAAATACTAAAATAAAGGCGGGTCTAAAAGAAATCTTACTGAGAGCCAAATGAATTTTATGCATTGAACAAAAGGTAATTATCTTTCCTTAGTTTTATTCCTTCTGAATTTCTTGGGCTTCAGATCTGATTTTTTGTTTCATTTTGGTATGGACTCTCCAAATTCTTAAACTTTCCTTTTTGTACTTTTCCGATTTTTCCATCTTTAAATCAATATCTACTTGTATACATTTATTAAATGCCTATCTCATTTAATGTACTATCTTGGCGGGTGGGTACAGGACTGGTAGGACAAGACATAAGGAAAAGAAACAAACCATGGGAATGAAAGAAAAAGAATTTAAGAAATTGAATAAAACAGACTGCTTTCTCTCACCCCTTTATAAATGTTTCTGGAACTAGAATTTAAGAGATCATAAAGCTCAAAGATATGGCACAAACATGGTACAGAGACTATAACAATCAATTTTAGTAGAAACTTAACACTTTTCAATTTTCTTTTCATACACTACTGTTGTCTCTGAATTTACAAGAATGGTTACCAACGAAATTGGGCAAACTGCAAAAATAAACCTGCTTCTCTTCTGGGCCCTCTCCTGTCACCTTCCATCCTAAGAACACAGCTTGAGTGGTGGGCTGAAAAGTAGCCATTATCAGGATGCCTCTTCTGTCTCTCCACTCCCTTTTTTTTTTTTTTTTTTTTTTTTGGTACCAGGGATTGAACTCAGGGGCACTCGACCCCTGAGCCACATCCCCAGCCCTATTTTGTGTTTTATGTAGAGACAAGGTCTCACTGAGTTGCTTAGTGCTTCGCCGTTGCTGAGGCTGGCTTTGAACTCGCAATTCTCCTGTCTCAGCCTCCCAAAGTGCTGGGATTACAAGCGTGAGCCACCGCGCCCGGCTTCCACTCCCTTTTTATAGCCAAAGATAGGTATGTAGAATCCTGTCTTCTAGTAATGCTATATATGAATAATTGTGTCACAATCATTGTTCAACTGAAAACATGTTTACATAGAAATATATTCCCCCAAAAGAAAAAAAATTGTGCTGGAAGAAAACTATTCAAAAAATGAACAAACATGTACATAACTGTTGTTAGGTTGCTAGTAATAATAGTAGACTCAATGATTAAGATTTAAAAAGGTATGGGGTGCAGTAGAGGATGCCTGTAATCCCAGAGACTCAGGGAGGCTGAGGCAGGAGGATTCAGAGTTCAAGACCTCAGCAATTTAGTGAGGCCCTTAGCAACAAGGTTGTCTCAAAATAAAAAATTAAAAGGGCTAGGAATGTGGCTCAGTGGTAGAGCACCCCTGGATTCAACTGCAAGTGCCCTCCTAAAAAAAACAAAAAACAAGAGTTAAAAAGGCTTCAGAAAGAATATTTTGAATGAAAGCTGTTCCAGCATTCTAGATACTTTAATAAGGTAAAGTTTTCAGAAAACCATGGGAGAGAGTATTCTAAGGAATTACCAAAACTAATTTAAACCACCAAAATAAACCCATATGATATGAAAAGTATCAGAGAGGTTGTTTTTCTATAAAGATTTCCCAAAGTGATTATGAAATAAGCACAGTGAACACATAGTAAACAGTTACTATTGTTACTTATGTTAACTATAAAATAATGGATGAGCCTGGCCAAAATGTCAAACTGTACAGTATATAAAAATCTAAACTAAAAAGTTCTTAAAGTATCACCCATTCTGCCAGGCGCAGTGGCACACACCTGTAATCCTAGCACTTTGGGAGGATGAGACAGGAGAATTGTGAGTTCAAAGCTAGCCTCAGCAAAGGTGAGGAGATAAGCAACTCAGTAAGACCCTGTCTCTAAATAAAACACAAAACAGGGCTGGGGATGTGGCTCAGTGGTTGAGTGCCCCTGAGTTCAATCCTTGGTACTATAACAACAACAACAACAACAAAAAAGCATAACCCATTCTATCTGATTCTACTAGTGTTTTCATCCTTCCAGATCAGATTTGATTTTTGAACCAATAATTTCTCTTCTTTCTAATAAAATCCTATTTTTTCCTTTTTTTTGGGAGAGGGTGGATCTAGCTGGATCCTAGTGGGGATAAGATAGCACGTTTTTAAAATTTAATGGGAAAATCTTCAGTCTTAAAAAGTGATTTTTTTAAAGTTTTCAATTTTATTTTATTTTAGAATTTTTTTCAGTTGTAGATGGACACAATATCTTTGTTTATTTTTATGTGGTGCTGAGGATTGAACACAGTGCCTCATGCACACAAGACAAGCACCTCACCACTGAGCTACAATCCCAACCCTCAATTTTAACTACACTATGTAAACTCAAACCTCCTATCTTTGCTAGAATAAGAAAAATTCTCCATCTTTTGACTGCTTGATGAATACTCCAGAGTCTTCTCTGAAATCTATGACAAGCTTAAGCACCTAGCAGAATTTAAATACCATCAAAGAAGTAAAAACAAAAACAAAACCCAGGGAAAAGCAAAATTCTTTGGGAAAGAAAGCCTACCCTTACTTAGCTCCTAGCATGGAGCTATGTACTTCAAAGTGCCCTCTGACTTTAAGCAAGTTCACTGCTTCTCAGTTTCCTGAGCTAGATGAAGAACAGTCAAAAGGTGGCACTGGTTCTAAGACCAAATGCTCTATGCCCACAACAAACACTGCACATCAGCCTTTTCACCACTGAGCACATATTCAGCCTCAATCCTGAATGCAGCCACCACCAACAGGTGAAAATTAGCAAAGGGATGAAACCTATTCACTCTGTCCCTGGGCTCCACCGACTTAGCTATCTTCTAACTCTAAAGGAAACACCATTTAACTCAAAAACAACTGACTTGCCCTCATCATTGCCAAGAAAAACAACATACAAAGAGGAACAAAAATATGAAAGCTGAATCATGCTAGACATGCAAAAAGAAAAAACAATTTTTTCAGTAAAGTGACTTGAAAACAGCCAGAACTACACAGATTAAAAAAAGAAAGTGAAAATGGGCCAATGTCATTAAGTAATAGAGGAAAAAAAGTCAGTTATAACCACATTAATAAATGCTTTCCAGAAAACTGACCATACGTAGCAAATTTCTGTAGCTTGTTTCCTATTTTCCCATTAATCCCATAATAAAGTGTTTCTAGGAAAACAAATTCTCAGCACATAATACATTGTAGGAAGGAAAAAAAAGTAAGCAAAATATAGGAACAAATGTGAAAGGGGTTTAATCACAAAATTAAGTATAAATTTTATTAATACAGTAAAAATACTAAAGTTAGCACATTCATTTCTTGCTTATTTCATTTATTCTCTCTACTTTTTTTTTTTTTTTGGTACTGGGAATTTAAACCCAGGGATCACTGAGCTACATTCCCAGCCCTCTTAATTTTTCATTTTGAGACAGGGTTTCGCCAAGTTGCTGAGACTGGCCTTGAGTTTGTGATCCTCCTGTTTTAGCCTCCCAAATTGTTGGGATTACAGGTATGTGCCACCATGTCAGGCTATTTCTTTTTATCTTATTAAAATAAATTTAAATTTAAAAGCATCTAACAATTGTCTATATTTTGACTATATTTTATAACTAAGCCTCTCAAGAGGACAGTAGTAGACAGGAGGGGGAAAAAGACTTCAGAATAAGAAAAATAGATTAGGAAAATAGATTTGGAATTTAGGAAAAGGGACCTTTGGGAAACAGATCTCATAAAGACTTTTAATTTCAGGTGACACTCTAAGGAGTTGTGGAGGAATTCCCCCACTCCTTTATTCATTCATATTCATTCCTCAAATTTAGCCTACTTTTCTCCAGTGCAAGAAACTCTAATGGTTAATAAAAGGCATATAAGGTCGTTTTTAAACACTCAAGTTTTAAAAATAAGGGTCTTAACTCTGGAAGGACCTACAAGATTAGAAATAAGATAGCTGAGAACATAGAGTGCTATATTTCCAATGGTACCTTATGAATTCTGTACCATGTTCACTTATTAATTTTTCACTTAAAGGACAATCCAATAGTCTTACATTTTGATGATGACAATCAAAAAAACAGCAACAAATATTGTTCTGACTTTTGAATTATGCATACCACGACCTGGCAGTAGCAAAAAGTGCTTTGGTGGGAACAAAACAAGAGCCATTAACCATCAAACAATCCTATTAAAAGAATTTCAGGGGCTGGGATGTAGCTCAGTGGTAGAGTGGTAGCTGAAGTGGTAGCTTTAGCATGCATGAGGCCCTGGTTTCAATACTCAGCACTAGAGAAAATGTTTTTAAAAACCTAGAACATTAATGTTTAAAAAACTAACAATCTATGAAACCAATAACAAAAAAATCACTTAGAGATATAAAATTATATATTCTCCCAAGTTCCACAGCCTGTGACCAAAGGCTCTATTTAACTGAACCTCTGAAACAGTTTTGGGGGTTTTTTTGTTTCAGTTTTTGTTTTGTTCTCCTCAAGACCTTTTCCCTAAGTAAATGTCAAGAGAACCAACAGGACTTCAAAGCCCTGTGTCTCTATCCCCTACCCCTTCCCAGGAAAGCTTCCAAGACTAAAGAAATTTCTGGAACCTCTTAAACAGAGGAAATAGAAACACTGTTTTATCAAGCCCTCTTTCCCAGGCTTCAAACAAAATTCCTTGCTTGTATGACTCTGCACTACTGTTTTCTTCCTCTAGTGCATCTTGCTTATAGTCACCTAAAATACCTCTTTAAACATTTCAGTCCTTAGAAAATTTTTTGTTAGTTTTTTTGGGTGATTTTGATAAAAACTCCCCGTTACTACTAAGAATCACCAGGAATCTTCTGCTCTTCTCAGGCCAACTTCCTCAGTTTATCTTCACTGGCTGCCTCACTTGTTCTCATGAGTAGTAGTGTATGCTTCTCTTCAACAATCTTCTCTACCTATCCCCAAATGTCATTGCTCCATTCAGTCTAAACTCTGCACAATTTAAAGAGAGCACAAGTCTGTTCCATTCAAAGCCTCTCTTAGCTCCTCCCATCCCACCAAGTCTTCTCTTTGAAAATTAATGTTGCTCAGTGTGTACTACTTAGCCTCATTACTTGCCACTGATTCATGTGTCTGGTATACCAGCTGGTATGAATGTACTCTCCTTGACAGACAATACTTCACTCCTACATGGTAAAGGCATTTCATACACATCTTCAGAGACACAGTGTACTTGTGACGTTTTTAGAGATAACACTGGTATTACTCTAACCAATTCCAGAGGTCTTAGGACATACCAAGCTTTGTTATCACAAATTATTTTCAGATTAACAGGGAGCAGTTATAATAGGTATTTGAAAAGGGACAAGCCTGTAATTTGCATAATGTATCTTGATGCCTCATGAAGGAAGTTAGGGAATACAGTACCACTCGAAAGCTATTTGATAACCCCTGGAATTATAGCACAATTCTCATCAGATGGGATAAGAGCATGCACTAATTACCTAAGAGAGAATTTTCTAAGTGAACTCCCTGTCAGTAGCAGAGCAAAAAATAAGGCAATTCTTCAAGAAAATGGCACTGCCCTATAATCTTGACCCTGGGTCCCAACTGTAGAGAACCTTATGCTTAATGAGGTCCTATAATATCCTACCCACAATGAATAGCTAAGACAAAAACCAACAGACAGGGTACTTGTAAGCAAACACATAGCAGCCAGGAGCAAAACCCACACAACTTACCTAAAGTGATCCTGGGAACAAAAAGGAAAAAGACCAAGATAACAGTCCTTTCCTAGACCAAAGACAGCACTGAAAAGTTTTTACTAAGAAAGGTAATTTGAAGCCGGGTGCAGTGGTGCACGCCTATAATCCCTGCACTTTGGGAGGCTGAGACAGAATCACAAGTTCAAAGCCAGCCTCAGCAAGGGCGAGGTGCTAAGCAACTCAGTGAGACCCTGTCTCTAAATAAAACACAAAATAGGGCTGGGGATGTGACTCAGTGGTCGAGTGCCCCTGAGTTCAATCCACAGTACCAAAAAACAAAAACAAAAACAAAGATGGAGTATTTGCATGTGGAGAAGTATTTCTTCTGGTTTATAATGTGGGGTTTTTATTGGAAGTTTCAAGACAGAAGGCACAAAACCTCTGGCATAAAGGTGGAAAATTTTCATGATATTAACATAGGCGAGTTCATTATAAATGATAAAAAAACACTGAAATATAGCCTTTGAAAATATATATATATGGGAGGATGAGGAAAAGGTTGATCAAAGGGTACTAAGTTACAATTAGGAACAAGAAGTTTTGCGGGGCTGGGCTGTGGCTCAGTGGCAGAGCGCTTGCCTCACATTTGTGAGGCACTGGGTTTGATCCTCAGCACCACATAAAAATAAATAAACAAAATAAAGATAGTGTGTCCATCTATAACTAAAAAATTAAAAAGTTTTGTGCTATGGCATGTAGCTACAGATAATAAGGTACTGTACATTGCAAAAAGCTAGAACAACTTTGAAAGTTTTCACCATAAAAACATAATAAAGAAAAATAAATGCTTAACCTGATTAAAGGTAATGCAATATATACAAGTATTGAAACATTACATGGCACCCCCATGAATATGTATAATTTTTATGTATCAGTTAAACAATTTTAATGCCAGGTGTGATAGCACATGCCCATAATCCTAGATATTCAGGAGACTGAAACATGAGAATCACAAGTTTGAGGCCAGTTTGGGCAACTTTGTGAGACCCTGTCTCAAAATAAAAGGGGCTGGGGATGTAGCTCAGTGGTAGAGTGCACTGGGTTCAATCCTCAGTACTGGGAAAAGAAAAAAACTTTTTTTAGGCTGGGGTGTGGTTCAGTGGTAGAGCACTTGCCTAGCATGTGCAAGGCCCTGGGTTCAATCCCCAGTACCAAAAAAATCAAATACACATACAAAAATCAAACTATATACAACTACTGAAACATGAGAACCATACAGCTAGTGATAGTTTTCAGAAAAGGAGAAGTGGAAGAGAGTGGAGGTGAAACAAAACAAAACAAAACAAAACAAATGAATATTGAAGACTGATGGTAGCTGAAGAAAGCAGAACTGATGAAAGAAAGACTTAGAAATCACTGCTATTGGGCAAGAAGCTTGGTTAATTGTCCCCAGCGTATAAAGTCTGCTTTGGCATAGGTTCCTTTTTTTAATGGTTCTAGGGATTGAACTCAGGGGCACTCGACCACTGGGCCACATCCCCAGTCCTATTTTGTGTTTTATGTAGAGACAGGGTCTCACTGAGTTGCTTAGCGCCTCACCATTGCTGAGGCTGGCTTTGAACTTGCGATTCTCCTGTCTCAGCCTCCCAAAGTGCTGGGATTACAGGCTTGCGCCACCGCGCCCAGCTTGGCACAGGTTCTTTAAAAAGAAGCTAAAGGACATTTTTCCTTTAATGGCAAATGAAGGAAATCAATAAAGCCACACAGAAGTAAAAGCAACTTAATTTAATGCAGAGAAGGAGAGGAGGTTGCAGAGGGCTAACTGTAAGAACCCAAAAGAGCAGTTCAGACTATTTCTAAAATTAACATTTAGGACAACAATTGCAAATTATTTTTTAGTGACAGAATAAAACTGGCTATAATGTACTTACCTTAGGAAAACATTTCTTTTATTTACCTGAGTCAGATTTGAAAAGGGATCATGTACCATATTCCAATTTAATGAAGAGAAAAAGGAATTTTTTATTTGCACACTTATTATATGTCTGACATTTGCCACATACATGACAATTTATATCTATAAATATATAAAATGTTAATAATGTGGGGCTGGGGCTATAGCTCAGTGGTAGAGCGCTTGCCTAGCATGTGTGAGGCACCAGGTTCAATCCTTAGCACCACATATAAATAATAAATGAATAAAATAAAGATCTATTAACAACTAAAAAAATATTTTAAAAAATGTTAATAATGTATATTTAATAATAATAATCCTGCAAAGTAGTATGTTCCTATGTTAAAGATAAACTGAGGCTCACCGAAATTTAAAAAGACTGTCCAAGAATATACTTCTCATGGCTGGGGCTATAGCTCAGTGGTAGAGTGTGTGCCTAGCATGTGTGAGGCACTGGGTTCAATTCTCAGCACCACATATAAATAATAAATAAATAAAATAAAGATCCATGAACAACTAAAATATTAAAAAAAGAAGAAGAAGAATATACTTCTCAACAGGGGATGTGAGATTTGAACTTGACCTTAAAACCCTATTTTCATACAATAAGCACACTGCTTCTATAAAATATTCAATTTACTGTCATGTTTTTAGTTTTATGCTATTACATGCAACCCATTAATAGAAGCAAATTAAGTGAAAGTAACTAATGGTAAGAAGCCAGTTAAGAGAAGGAAAAATAACAAAGAAACTAAAACACAAAAGTGTGGAACAATTTAATACAGTTTTCAAAGGCCTACAAATTGCAACAACCTCAGAAGGCAATGTGATAGGATATAATAAATGATGCAAAAATGAATTCTAAATTCCATAGTCCCCAAATCGTCTAAATTAAATTAAATATGGAGAACTCCATTTAAGAAGACCAGGAGAGCCGGGCGCGGTGGCTCACGCTTGTAATCCCAGCACTTAGGGAGGCTGAGACAGGAGAATCGCGAGTTCCAAGCCAGCCTCAGCAATGGCGAGGCACGAAGCAACACAGTGAGACCCTGTCTCTACATAAAACACAAAATAGGGCTGGGGATGTGGCTCAGTGGTCGAGTGCCCCTGAGTTCAATCCCCAGTACCAAAAAAAAAAAAAAAAGAAGACCAGGAGAAACTTTATAAATTTCTTGCTAGTTTTGTAACTTTGAACAGATACTAAACTCCTTTTTGTCTTTTTTGTTATCTGCAAAATGAGAATAAGTACCTATTTCAAAGGATTGATATATTCTGTAAATGAATACATATAAATTAACTAGAACAGTGCCTAATATAGATCAAGTACTAAAAAAAAAAGTTAGCTAATAAAGTCATTGTCTTAAAAGTTCATTCTTAAGAGACATTATCTCATTTTAGACATTCATTATCTCATTTTAGTAAGTGACACATTACTATACTCTGACCTGCATAATACAGGCAATTAATTGCAGAGACCCTGGATAAAAAAGATGTGTTAGTCACCATTTCACATTTACTTCTAGCAATATTTATCTCACCATATCATAATCATTTGCATAAATACCTATTTTTGCCATAAGCTATGAGCACACTGAGGTTAGGACCTCTTCTTACATTATTAGCCCTTAACACAGTGCCCATAACATGATAAACATTAATATATAATAATAAGAGAGGGCTCAGTATGCTTTGAGATCAATGACAGGAATATGTCTGGTTTTACCACATTCTAATTGGGCTGGGGTCAGAATCAGGAAAATAAATATATTTTTATTTATTAAAAATAAATATTTGTTTATCAATGTTCTACCCCTCTATTGTTCCAGAACTAGGCATTAAATTTCAAAAACCAATGTTAAAAAAGTTAATTTGAGCCAGGTATGGCGGAGTATGCCTGTAAATCCAGTGATTCGAGAGACCGAGGCAGGAGGATCACAAGTTAGAGGACAGCCTCAGCAATCTAGCAAGACCCTTAGCAATTCAGCAAGGACTTGTCTCAAAATAAAAAATTAAAAATTAAAAAAAGGGCTGAAGGACTGGGGATGTAGCTCAGTGATAGACCCCTTACCTAGCATGTGTGAGGCCCTGGGTTTGATCCCCAGTACTGGGGAAAAAAATAAGGGAGCAGGGCATATAGCCATGGTAAAGTGCCTGAATTCAATCCTGACCCCCCCACACACAAATAAATAAAAATAGTTAATTTGTGCCAGGCACCATGGCACATGCCTGTTATAATAGCTATTCCCCAGCTAATCAGTAGGCTGAGACAAAAGAATTCTAAGTTCAAGACGAGTCTGGGCAAATCAGCAAAACATTGTCTCAAAATTAAATGTTTTTTAAGAGTGGGGGATATAGCTCATTGGTAAAGTGCCCCTAGGTTCACTGGTTTTTATCCATAAAACAAGAAAAAGAAAAGAAAAAATTTGCTAGAAACTTCCCATAATTTGCTATAAATTTTTTAAAAATTTCCAATGGTAAAATGACTTTTAGTAATTTGTTTTAAATCAAATTAAATTTAAATAACATGCTATGCCTAAAAGTTAATCCTAATGGTCAAATGGTCAGGAAATTTTAACAATAAAAAGATAGCAAATATGAGACTTTTTTTTTGGTATTAGGGATTGAACCAGGGATGCTTTACCACTGAGCTACATCACCAGCCCTTTTTATTTTCATTTATTTTTTTTGGTACTATGGACTGAACCCAGGGGCGCTTAACCACTGCGCCAAATCCCCAAATCCAATAAAAATATTTTTATTTAGAGACAGGGTCTCGCTGAGTTGCTTCAGGTTCCGCTAAATTGCAGAGGCTGGCTTTGAACTTGCAATCCTCCTGCCTCAGCCATCCAAGCCACTGGGATTACAGGTGTGTACTACCACGCGGGGCTTTAGTTTTTATTTGGAAACAGGGTCCTGCTAAATTAGTCAGGGCCTTGCTAATTTTGTTGAGGCTGGCCTCAAATCTGCAATCTTCCTGCCTTGGCCTCCTGAGTTTCAAGGATTATAGGCTGGTGGTGCCATTGTACCCAGTGAGAGACATGTATTTTTTAGTTATGAATCTGCTAGGTGTGGGATAAATACAAAAAAGGCATCTGGTCACTTCCTTCTGAACTTTGGTATCAGAGTAAGTTTTGGGATAACCAAATCCAAACCTGGTTGTCTGGGACCACTCTTATCCCAGCTCCTATAAAGTACACAGCCTCAGCAAGCTCTTAACAACACCCCATCTCTCATAGCTGTTCGGTACAGGAATCATCCTCAGTCCCAAGCAGGATAGATATAATCTAATGTAGGAATCTGGAAAGCTAGGAGACAAAATCTAAGTTGACAGATCATCTATCATCAAATCTAAAGGTAGGGGCTGGGGTTGTGGCTCTGTGGTAGAGCGCTTGCCTAGTATGTGTTCAATTGGGTTCAATTCTCAGCACCACATATAAATAAATGAATAAAATAAAGACCCATCAACAACTAAAAATACATATATAATTTTTTTAAAAAAAATATGAAAGTAGCACTATAATAAGCCAAAGTCATTTAAACTGAAGCCAGAGGGGGAAGCATAAGCCATGAGAAAGTAGAAAATGTCAGTCTGCAGTGAAGAAAAAAGAGCTGGACTGGATAGAAGAGAAAGAGGGAGACAGTGTAGGCAATAGCCTTGGGCACAATATTTAAGAGGGCTCCAAAAAATTCAGTAATCAAAATAAATTATACTGTAATGTACACTATTTTTAAAAATCAAAATTAACATCCTGGAATGGAGTAGAGGCACAGAAAGGAGCCAAAAAGAATCTATGCAAGCCACAGGCAGAGGGAGGATGGGGTTTTCCAAGTGCCTGTTCTGGGTTCCAGCTGCAGTTCATTTCAGGGAGCTCAGTGGCCTTAATAATAATCCACTACAACTCCCAATTCTAACACTAGAGCAAGCTAGCTTAAGTGAGTTTGTGTTCCTTGACTAATACACTCTACTTGGGAAAAATAAGACATGCATATAAAGTTATTTTTAAAAAAATCAAGGCAATATATTATTAGGTGTCAAAGGGACTGGCAATTAGAGATCAAAAGTTCAGAGATCAGAGATCACTGTGGGTGGTCAGAGACAGATTTAGCTAGATGGGGTGGGATGGGGAAGAAGTACACACTAAGCAAAGAGATCAAAGCACAGGCAAAAGGAGGAGGGTGTTGGAAAGGGAGCCAGGGGAAGGAGAAGTAAAGGAAAAGGAGTGATCTTCATACACCCTGTGTTAGAGCCAAAAATCAGTACACCTCCATACTTCATTGCCTTCAGCCCTTAGATCACACTGTTCATTACACTTGAAATATCCTTTTGCCTCTTTTCTCATATTTTAATCTTTTTATATTTGTCAGGGACCAGTTCAAATAACATTTCTTTGAAGGGGCTTCCCTGTTGTCTGACTCAAAGAAGCAGAATAGAACTAAGGTTGGAGGAGGAAGAAGAGGAAGGGAGACAGAGTAAAAGGAAGAAGCTGGTAGTGGTGGTTTTACTCTGAGGCAGGAGAGAAAGCTAAGGGACTGAATGCAGTGGCAAGAGCTATTCTCTGGAGAACAGCACAAACTACATTCACAAATTCACTTAGGATGTCTGCCCATGTCTTCAGAGGTAAGAAAGATCCTTGACAAAGAGTTGCACAAAAGGCCTTACAAAGGTGAAACCACACAGCTCTGTCTCAGTCATTTCCATGTATGGTTCTGGGATTTTTTCCAAGCAATCACAAGAAAACAACAAAAACAAAAACCAGGGTGTGCTGGGGGGTTGACTTTGAAATTACATACTTAACTGATAGTTCCCAAATTAGGCCTACTCCCTTTCCCTCAGCAGATATAGGCCCCCCACCCCACCCCAGCTGGGCATATTAAAGAGGAAAACAAGGGGTGCAGGAGACTGGGAGAGCAGTTAAAAATATCAGTTTGGGGGCTGGGAATGTATTTCAGTGGTAAAATGCTTGCCTAAAATGAGTGAGGTCCTGGGTTTAGTTTTTGCACACAGAAAACACACACAACAAAATAAGCAAAAAACAAAACGAAAACCCAAAACCAAAAAACTAATGAGTTAATAAGAGCCCACCACTATTGAAAATAAATCCTGGTATCATATCAAATCTTGCCATTCTGTACATAAGCCTGAGGGGCTGGTATACATATAGAGGGAATGTTCCTTAACAATTACTCATTAAATTTATAGCACCACACTCAGAAAACCAAAATATTTTGTTGATTATAATTTTCCATATGGAAATCCCCAGGGTGTAATTATTAGTAATAATTTCTGCTCAAAAAATTGCTATATAATAGGTTAAGAAGCTACAAAAATCTTACCTACAAGTCTATATACATATCAAATAATACATACTTATCAGACAATTGTGACTGGTTAAAAAATACTAAGAGCTCTAAGAAGAGCTTTTAAACACCAGGAGAATGTACTTGAAATAAATTCAACTTGACATCACTCTTATCACTCTTGTCCACTCAGCCTTCATTATCTCCCAGTTTACTATATTTTCATCCATTTTTTCGTGTATATTTCAGGAATTGTATTCCCTTGAATATACTTAGAGTGACATTAGAGCTTAGATATGCTCAAATATGAAACTATCTGTAAAAGGTTATCACTACATCAGTTACCCTAGTTTGAAAGTTTGTCTTAGTGTGTTTGCGTTCCTTTCTTCGTGAGAGGTATTTGACAATACATACCTAAGGGACTATATATCTTCACAGGTCAAAGAGGGTGCACATTTGTGTAGAAATCTTGACAGTATTTCAGTAATACAATGAACTATTAGGAATTCAAGGGTGAAAGCAGCCTGTCACAAAAGACAACGTATTACATGATTCCATTTATATGAAATGTCCAGTTTAGGCAAATTTGTAGAGTATGTTACTGGTTGTCTAGAGCTAGAAGGAAGCAGGTAGTGACTGCTAATGAATAAGGGGTTTCTTCTAAATATTTCTTTTATTTGTCCTTTTTAGATATACATGACAGTAGAGCATATTTTGACATATTATACATACATATTCTAATTAGGATCTCATTCTTGTGGTTGTACATAATAAGGAGTTTCACTGGGTGTATTCACTTATGAACATAGAAAAATTATGTCCAATTCATTCTACTGTCTTTCCTATTCCCATCCTCCCTCCCTTCCCTTCATTCAAAGAAGGGGTTTCTTTTTTTTTTTTTTGGTACTGGAGATTGAACTCAGGGGCACTGGACCACTGAGCCACATCCCCAACCCTATTTTGTGTTTTATGTAGAGACAGGGTCTCACTGAGTTGCTTAGTGCCTCGCAGTTGCTGAGGCTGGCTTTTGAACTCACGATTCTCCTGTCTCAGCCTCCCTAAGTGCTGGGATTACAGGCTTGCGCCACCACACCCAGCTAAGAAGGAGTTTCTTTATGGTGTAATAAAGATGTTCTAAAATGGATGGTGCAGAGGGGTACAGTGGTGCATACCTGTAATCCCAGCAACTCAAGAAGCTGAGGAAAGAGGATAGCAAGTTCAAGGCCAGCTTCAGCAACTTAGTGATACCTAAGTAACTCAGCAAGACCCTGTCTCAAAATAAAAAATAAAAAGGGGTAGGAATGTGGCTCAGTGCTTAAGCACTCCTGGGTTCAATTCCTAGTACGAAAAATAAATACATGGTGCACAACTCCATGAGTGTACTAAAATCCACTGAATTATACCCTCAAAATAGATGAATTTTATGGTATGAGAATTATATTTCAATAAAGTTGTTATATATTAAAGCATAAAAATGAATAAGGAAACAAAAGTTGTCCTCTATTTTCATAGAAGGGAAGCTTGTGTTTGATAATCTTAGCTATTTTCTGCTTTCTTTTTTTATTTTTTGGTATTGGGGATTGAACCTATGGATGCTTTACCATGGAGCCACATCCCCAGCCTCTTTAAAATTTTTTAATTTTGAGATAGGGTCTCATTAAGCTGCTTAGGGCCTTGCTAAGTTGCTGAGGCTGGCTTTGAACCTGTGATCCTCCTGCCTCAGCTTCCTAAGCCACTGGGATTACAGGTATGCACCAGGGCACCCAGCTTCTGCTTCTATTTTAGTTGAGCTCTAGGATTCCAGATTCCCCACTAGTAAGTCCCCTAGTCATCTTTTCTCAAGCTCTAATCTTCTTTGTCTTTACTAACAAAAGTGATCCACAGAAAGAAGATAACATTCACTAGTTAAAACTCAATCTCTGAACAAAACATAACAGGTACACTATTATTACAATCTTATCAAAATATGTATGTGAGTGAATAAGGTCTGATAGGGAATGAGGACAAATGAAAATAGTTAATTCATTTTTTCCCCATCATCCCAAATGTGGAACACCTATAAAAATTTAAACATAGTACATAGTTATATAATATACAATATAACCACACTATAACTATATTAATATATAGATTCTATATTATGATTTCCAACCTATTTTAATGTACTTGTGTCAATTTTGTTGAAATATTTCAAGAACTGAAAACTTGGGACTTAGTGTTTTGTTCAGAGATTTAGTAATAAAGTTGGGGTGACATTCTTATAAAAATACTGTTATTGTACTGTGTCATCAGTAAACAAAACCTAGAATAAAAAAATGAATAAGCCTGTATCCTTAGAAACTATATCAAGACATATTCAGGAATTTTTTTTTTTTTTGGTACTGGGGATTGAACTCAAGGGTACTCGACCACTGAGCCACATCCCCAGCCCTATTTTGTGTTTTATGTAGAGACAGGGTCTCACTGAGTTGCTTAGCACCTCGCCACTGCTGAGGCTGGCTTGGAACTCGCGATTCTCCTGTCTCAGCCTCCCTAAATGCTGGGATTACAGGCTTGAGCCACCGCGCCCGGCTCATATTCAGGAATTTAATGTCACAAAGGATTGGAATGGACAATAAAATAGATAAAAACTAGAATACATGGGTTATATATATTTACCTCTACTCCAACCAAGGCAATACATAAAAAATATTGTGCTTTCAAGCCGGGTGCGGTGGCGCAAGCCTGTAATCCCGGCACTTAGGGAGGCTGAGACAGGAGAATTGCGAGTTCAAAACCAGCCTCAGGAACGGCAAGGCACTAAGCAACTCAGTGAGACCCTGTCCCTACATAAAACACAAAATAGGGTTGGGGATGTGGCTCAGTGGTCAAGTGCCCCTGAGTTCAATCTCCAGTGCCAAAAAAAAAAAAAATATTGTGCTCTCTATAGTATGCTCTATTTAGAGTTCTGAGTGATGTTTCTATGAGCTTGAATCTTTCTTTCTCCCCCAAATCTGCCTGTAAGGCAAGGTACAAAGGCTGACAAATGAGATGGTCTCCATTTAACTCAATCCACAGTCAAGCCATTTAAAATTAAAATTCATACTCGCATTCTTATGGCAGAAAATACATGGCAACTAGTCCTGAATCTATCTCAGTTTAGTGGTAATCGGAAAAAGGTACACAGAAGTATTTTTAGGAGCCAGGCACAGTGGCGCATGCCTGTAATCCCAGCAGCTTGGGAGGCTGAGGCAGGAGGATTCTGAGTTCAAAGCCAGCCTCAGCAACAACCAGGCACTAAGCAACTCAGTGAGACCCTGTTTCTAAATAAAATACAAAATAGGGCTGGGGATGTGGCTCAGTGCCCTTGGGTTCAATCCCTGGTACACACCCCGCCCCAAAAAAGTATTTTTAGGATCCAGGGTCTTTTCTTAAGAAATGGGCAACACAGGGATGGGGTCGTAGCTCAGTGGTAGAGCGCTTGCCTAGCACGTGTGAGGCTCTGGGTTTGAGCCTCATCACATTAAAACAATAATAAATAAAATAAAGGCATTGTGTCCATCTTCTTCATTAAAAAAAAAAAATGACAACATAAACACAGCTAAAATACAAAATACACCCTTAATTATCAGGAAAATGTAAATTAAAACCACAATGAAGTACAACTCTACATCCACTAATGTCACTAAATGAAAAGGGTGGTATGCGCTCGTGGCCACAGATATTTAGGAGGCTGAGACTGGACGAATACCTCAGTCTAGAAGTTGGGAGGTAAGCCGAGGTGACATAGCAAGACCCCGTCTCCAAAAAACAAAAAAAAAGTTCAGTGGAATTTTCTGTTTTCTATACCATTTTCCTCTCAATATGATTTTTTTTTCTTTTTGGTACTGGAGATTGAACTCAGGGGCACTCGACCACTGAGCCACATCCCCAGCCCTATTTTGTGTTTTATGTAGAGACAGGGTCTCACTGAGTTGCTTAGCACCTCGCTATTGCTGAGGCTGGCTTGGAACTCGCGATTCTCCTGTCTCAGCCTCCCTAAGTGCTGGGATTACAGGATTGCGCCACTGCATCTGGCTTCTCAATATGATTTTTTACTTAAAATTTTAAAGGATCTGACAGAAAACTGAAAAGACAGACATAAATCAAATGTCAGCATGGAGGGTCAACAACAGCAAGTAACAGTGCTTTAGCCACCACCACAGCCCAGACAATAATGCCCTGAACTAATCAAGACAACACATGCATATTATACTTTAAGAGCCCCTGAACCACAAAGAATAATTTACCAGCTAATTTAATTTTTAAAAGATAATGAAGGGCTGGGGTGGTGGCTCAGTGGTAGAGCGCTTGCCTAGCATGCGTGAGGCACTGAGTTCGATTTTCAGCACCACATATAAATAAATGAATAAAATAAAGGTATTGTGTTCATCTCCAACTAAAAAAAATTATTAAAAAAAAAGATAATGATAACACAGCCTAAATAACAATAGCCATGTACAACAAACTGACATGGAAAACATACTAAAAATCCTCTTCTCTCCTGGCTTACTGGAGCTTTGTCCCTTCCTTTGCTGGTTTCTGCCAGATATATTTTTTTATCCCCACTGCCTCTCACCTTCCCTACAATATTGATTTTCATGTACCTAGCTCATTTCAGGTTCCAAATTAAATGCACAAAATTATACTATACTCTATGTAGATACATCATGTACAATGACAGGATATACAGGAGGTAGCCTGATAGAACAGAGATGATTAGTAAATGGAAAGGACTGACTTCATTTGTATCCCCATCCATACCACCAGAAAAGATCTCTCCTGAACGAACACCTACCACATTTTTGTACTTCCTATGAATGGCTCCTATAAGTACTTTGGACTATAAACAAGTACACATACCTAATCCCAAAGAACATAAGCTCCCAAACAGGAATCATATTATATATAATATGAATACACATGTATTCATATTATACACACACACACACACACACACACACACATTCATCAGGAACCTTAAGATAGTGTCTGACAGAATGGGGTAAAATATAGTTGTTGAATTGGTGAAGTATTAAGTTAATGTGAATGAAAACAACTGAGGGGACAAGGAGAGGGGAAAAAAGCTGAGAGGATACAGAAAAAAGGGAAGTGGGGCAAGAGAAAGCAAAAGGACTTCACACTGGCAATTGTTTATATCACAGTGAAATAATTTTTAAAAAGTGAGTTGGAAAAGTCATGGATGTTTCTAATATCATAGTTATCAGCAACAGTCTTTAAGTTATCATTATAAACACCTTAAAATTTCTTTAAAATTATCTCACCATTCTGATATTCCAAGTGTGGTCTTTAGCTGCATCACCTATCAAATACACAGATTCTAGGGCTCCACTTCAATAGTACATGATCCTGGATGATTTATGCATTCCAAAGTTTGAAAAATACCCCCTACACCATTAAGATCCTTTCTCTTGTACTGAACCTGTGTTTTATTTAAGTGGGCCAGAAAATGAGAGTTAAAAAGAATCTTTTTTTTTTTTTTTTTAGCAGTGTTGGGATCAAACCCAGGACCTCATCCATGCTAGACAAGTGCTCTACAACTGAGTTACATCCTCAGCCCCTCCAAAAACCTTTGATTAGAGTGAAACCAATAATTGTAATGGAATTTGACCTACATGCACTTAACTTCAGGTGAAATTATAGAGTAATGTGGTCTATTGGTCTACTACAAAGATTAAAGAAAATGAGCAGTACGTCAGTAGCATCCTCAAGAACTCAATTTTGTTCCTTCATGCCTAGTACAGGGCTTAGAATGATACATGTGGCCAATGTTTCCTGAATTAATAAAATAAGTAAATTTTTAAAAATCAACAAAGGCTAGGATGTGCTGGGCTTGGTGGTGCATGCCTGTAACCTCAGCAGCTCACAAGGCTATGAGAGGAAGATGGCAAGTTTGAGGCCAGCCTCAGCAACTTACCAAGGCCCTAAGTAACTTAGTGAGACCATGTCTCAAAGTAAAAAATAAAAAGGAGCCGGGTGCGGTAGCGCAAGCCTTTAATCCCAGCACTTAGGGAGGCTGAGACAGGAGAATCACGAGTTCAAAGCCAGCCTCAGCAATAGCGAGGCACTAAGCAATTCAGTGAGACCCTGTCTCTACATAAAATACAAAATAGGGCTGGGGATGTGGCTCAGTGGTCCAGTGCCCCTGAGTTCAATCCCTGGTACCGAAAAAATAAAATAAAATAAAAAATAAAAAAAATAAAAAGGCCTAGGGATGTACCTCTGTGGTAAAGTGCCCCTGACTTAAATTCTTGGTTAAAATAAATAAAATAAATAAAAACCCAAAAAATCTGGGGATAATTAGTGGGGTCAGTTGGCCCATCAAACTCATTTTAAAGATGAATAACCTAGGTGTGGTGGCGCAGGCCTGTAATCCCAGCAGATTGGTAGGCTGATGCAGGAGGATCACAAGTCCAAAATCAGCCTCAGCAATTTAAAGAAACTATAAGCAATTTAGCCAAAACCTTTGTCAAAATTAAAACTAAGGGGAAAAAAAATAAAAAAAAATAAAAAATAAAATAAAAAATAAAAAATAAAACTAAGGGGGCCAGGGATGTTAGCTCAGTGATTGAGCACCCTGGGTTCAAATCCTGGAACCAAATAATAATAATAATAATAATAATAATAAATCAATAAAGATGAACAAGCTAGAAATCCTGAATAGTGCTAAAGCAAGAAAGTTACAAGAGCTAGAACGTTCGGGAGCTCACATTTTCATTCTCTTTTTGTTCTTTTGGAAGGATTGCGTTTTTAATGACTGTGGGCTCTTAAAGAAGTGACAGGGTAAAAGGTGCTTAGGCTCCCAACGAGGTGGCACAAGCCCATAAGACACTGGGAAGGCTGAGGCTGGAGGATCTCAAAGTTAGCCTGGGCAACTTGGTGAGACCCAGTCTCAAAACAGAAACTAAAAAAGGGTTGGGGACCTAACTTGGTGGAAGAGGGGCCCTACATTCAATCTCCAGTAGGGAGTTTAGTAGGACTAGGAAGAAGAAACTAACAAGAGTGAGCCTGGGCAGAACTTTCCTTAAGCCTAATATAAATTTTTGACAGGCCAATTAATTAATCAATTTTATCTGCCAACATTTTTGACAGGTCAATTAATTAATCAATTTAATCTGCCAAAGAATTAATCTGAAGGGTTCTCAGAAAAAGAAACATGAGCTGCATGAAAATGGTACAATCCAAGGGAGACTGCACATAAGTAATTTAAATCTCCACAGGCTTATTTCCTGTTTAAATGTGACCTCCTGGGATAAATTTTACTGCTGTGTTCATTATCAGATGACTTTTGGTTTTAAGAAATGTCAAGGGCAAGTTGGAAACGCTGTTCTTAACTAAACATTTTTAAAAACGGAAAGAAATTAGAAAAGAAAAAAGGACATTGCGGCTGTTTCCCATTTCTGTTTGTAATCAGAATACAGGCTTGCAGAGGAAACACCAACTTCTGTAAACAAAAATATAACGATTCAGTCACGTCCTCAAGACAAACCAAAACACGAACTTCACAGCCGGACCCAGCTGTGCTGCATGGGAGCCAGGAATTTATTCTAAGAACAGATCAAAACTATGAATGCAAAACTAGTCAGATTTCAGTCACAAAAGGCTGTGCCCTGAGTCTGTCTGATTTTTGTTTTTCCTCCTTTCAACAAGCAAAAGCCTTTGAAAGAGACTTGGGGAGAAAACCCTTTAAATTTTTAGTCCCCAACTCACTCCCGGATGGGGAGGTAGAGAAGGGCAGACACCATGGGAGCGTCACCAAGCGGCCGGCGCCAGCTCTGCAGGAGCAGGGGCCGGTCCCCAACTGGAAGAGGCCGGGCCCGGGGTGATTCATCAGCTACTCCAGCTTCGCGCGCCTCAACCAGCGGGCGACGCCCAGCGCACCCCTCGACCCTACTGCGGTCATTTGGTTCGAAGCAGCCCCCCAGCGTCCCTCTGCTCCCCGAGAGGGGCAGGTACGGAAGAAAACCGGAGACCCGCGACTGGAAAACACAACCTCTCCCTCCTCAGCCACCATGGCCGGTGCGACTCCCTGCCGCGCCCGCAGACGGACTTCCTGGAAAGCACCGGGCCGAGCTTACCTGACAGACGCCCGCTGGCGCCCGCAACCTCCTTCACAGACCCGCGGGAACTGCCTCCGCACGCCGCTGTTAGATTCCCAGCAGCCGCCACTCGGCCGGCGCCTGACTTCCACAGAGTTGCCGGACCCACCCGCCCACGACTCCCCCAACCCGACCGCGCTGTCGGTGCTGCTGGTTCCCCCTCCGCCAGCGACGCGCGTGCGCACTCCTGGTTCGCGGGGCATCCTGGGAGTTGTAGTTCGAGCGAGAAGGGCGAGGCTCTGCTCAGACCCTGGTCTTTACAATGGGTTAGGGCGTTGGAAACCGCTGTGGATACCGAGGCGTAGCCCAGCGTGAGACAATGCTTTCCACTCGTGGAAATACCAACCCTCGACCTTCTGGAAGCTAGAAACCGCATCTAGAGACTCTTTCGGTAATAGAGTTCCTTCTTTACTTGGACCTTTCATAAAGAGGCACTCATGGCAGGGCTCCACTGTACCCTTGGTTATTAATGCAAGGACGTGACATCAGTTCTTTAAACTTGTCATGAAAGACTGATAGAAAAGTAAACAAAACAAATAGACGCTGAGGCCCGAAAGGGTCGTAAGTCTAGCATGACACCTCAAGGGCATGGTGACCCTAATGGTATCCTTAGGCATGCAAATAGGGATGTTATCGCAGCTATAACCCTTGTCTTCCTAGGCAGTTTCTGCCCCATTTCATGCTCCCATTACTGCTTCAGGTTTTACACCAGGCAGTGGAGTTGGGCTGAAGTGGGTGGGAATAAAGCACAGAAGCGACTGTTCAAAGTAGAGGATTGGGGCAAATAACACCTCCCTCAGGAATAGACAATCCCCAAGAGTAATGCTCAGGGATTGGGGTTGAGGCTCAGTGGGAGAGCACTTGTCTTGCATGTGTGAGACCCTGGGTTCGATTCTCAGCACCACATATAAGTAAATGAATCAAATAAAGGTCCATCAACACTAGAAAAATACTTTAAAAAAAAAAAACAGTAACGCTCAGTTTCTATACACCTTTCAAGAATGTAGCCTAGGTAGAGGAGGACTGAAGTGCCTGCTTCAGGTACATTCCAGCTACACCCAGTGTATGGGAGTTGCCTAATGGTTAAATCTCTTCCTGGCATCTATTTCTTAGAGCCGGGTTCACCCTAGGCTAAGTAAACACTTTGGAATTTCGTGCAACTGGCATCCACTAATTCGAGTAATGAGGATCACTGATGATTTGAGTTTTGAAGACTTGACATTCAATCTTGTGGCTATTGCATCTTATTTTCTATAGCATCTTAATATGAATTAATTTTTCAAATATTCTTGGAGATAATAGTTTTCTGAAAGTAATTTCCTACAAAGTGGTTCAACTAATATTTATTAAAT
The DNA here is from genome assembly GCA_028644305.1 of Xerus rutilus. NCBI lineage: Eukaryota > Metazoa > Chordata > Mammalia > Rodentia > Sciuridae > Xerus > Xerus rutilus. The sequence goes on along the minus strand of CM053401.1, from coordinate 86,686,602 downwards.
ATTTAACGTGTACCAAGAAGGGTACCAGTGTTTATAGCATCTCATTGAATCCTCAAAACAATCCTACAAAGAATAAATTAGTATCCTCCATTTCTGCAAATGAGAAAACTAATTCAAAAAAAGATGAATAATTTCCACAAAGTCACATAGCCAGTAATTAATTGTAGATCCAGAAATGAAGCACAGGTATTCTGACTTAAATTCTAGATAATGTGCCTCTTAAATCTCATCAAATTGTTTTAAGTAAGATAATCTGTGACCATGTTCAAAAAATATGAAAAAAATCTCTCTAATACATTCCAGGGAAAATGGTACTCTGGATGGATGTGATGAATGTCTGAATTCCTTTGCTAGTTCTAGATTTCACTCTAAGTTAGTATTCAAACTTATCCTGGTTTACCAGCAAGTCTGCTATAAATTTCTATTACATACCTGGAACACCAATCCTGGAAAACCAACAAGATGAAGAGTTATAAGAAGCAAAGCAGCTGATCATGGTGGTACACACCTGTAATCCTAACAATTTGGGAGGCTACTGCAGGAGGATTGCAAGTTCAAGGCTAGCCTCAGCAATTTTGTGAGGCCCTAAGCAACTTAGTCTCAAAAAATAAAAAGGATTGGGGATATAGCTCAGTGTCAATCCCCAGTGTCCCCCCTCATACACATGCACAAGAATCAGCAGCAAAGCAGAGGCCTTGACCATCCTGATATGGTTTATTCTAAGAATGACTTCCCTCTACAATATGGTTTCTTTTGCTTTGCTCTTTGTCAGAGAGGGATCTTTTCTTTTTCTTTTTGGTACTGGGGATTGTACTATCCTTCATGGGTTGCCCACCATTAACTATAGTTAGAAAATGCAGTTCCTGAAGAAAAGGAAAAACCTGAAATTTTTATTTACACAAATAAGTGAAAAGATAAAGCTACAAAATGCCATTGATACATTGAAAAACTGTTCCCAAATATTTGCTTTCTGGAGGAACAGGCATCCCTACCCACTGCTCTGTGACTTGCAGCACTGTCCTTTAGGCATTTTCAGGCTTGGCTATGTCCTCGCGATAGGTTTTTCCTTCTTTCTTTTAGACAAACGTCTTCTTATCATCTCAAACCTTGCTTTAGCCAATGAAATGTGAGGTGACAGTAGGATCGTTCTGAATGGAAGCTTTATGAATGATTACTGGTCTTTTTGTGCTACCAAAGGAGAGATCCCTATGGTGGCATTGCTCTTGATTCCCATTATATCTTAAAAGGACACTGTCACAATGTCTGGAGCCCTTGATGCCCTGCAAATGAAAGGGGAAGATATCCTCAAATTCCTTGCATTTCCAGATGGAGGAATATATATTCAAAAGGAAAATCAATAGCATATACTTCATAAATCCAAAGAGGACCTGGGAGAAGCTTCTACTGGCAGCTTATGCCATTGTTGCCACTGAAAACCTGCTGACGTCAGTGTCATATCCTCCAGGAATACTGGCCAGCTGGCTGTGCTGTTTGCCACTGCCATTCCTATTGGTTCTTCACTCCTAGAAATGCACTAATCAGATTCAGGCAGCCTTGTGGAAGCCACACCTTCTGATAGTTACTGATTCCAGGGCTGACCATCAGCTTCTCACAGAACATCTTTGGTCAGCCTGCCTACCATTGCTCTATGTGGACAGATTCTCCTCCATACTATGTGGACATTGCCATTCTGTACAACAACAAGGGTCTGATGTGGTGGATGCCAGCTCAAGAAGTTCTGCTCATGTGTGACAACACTCATGGGAAGTCATTCCTGATCTGTACTTCTACAGAAATCCTGAAGGGATTGAAAAGGAAGAACAGGCCACTGCTGAAAAAGCCGGAATTTCATGGTGCATGGACTGCTTCAGCTCTTGAGTTCACTGCTACTCAACCTGAGGACACAGACTTGTCTAGAGTCATGAAAGGTGCCCTCTGTGCCTAGTCATCAGTTCTCTGATGAAGACCTGAGCACCAAGCTAGTCCACAGCTCCTACTGTTCAGGCCATGAAGTGGGTAGGAACAACCAGCAAGTGGACTTGAGCAGTTCTTCTGCAGACACTTAAGCAGAATGGAAATAAGGTTATGGAAAATAAACACCAGTTTCTAAAAAAAAAAGCAATTGCTGTTTCTCCACAGGGTACTTGTTCTTTCCCTACACCAAGAGACAGACGTGTTCTCAACAGAGGCTGGTCCTTCTACCTGAGTCCTAGAATAAGAAGGTGTGTGAATCAAAGCTTCAACCAAATATAGGAGTTGACATTATAATGTAAGAAAAAGCCAATGGAAATTAGGTTTATTTATTACCTACTTTATTCCTACAGTGCCTGATCAGAGAATGGTGATACTCTGAAATAGAAGTGGTACGGTACCCTCCCCTGCACTTCTAACTTTAAGTAACGGAAAACAGTTGAAGTTCAGATGTACAAAAGAGAACACATCTGAGACCTTTAGGTAAAATATCTGAATAAGAACAGAGTATGGTTCTTAGTTGTGTTAGACAACTTTTTGTCATGGTGACTAAAATACTTGAGAAAAACGACTTAAAGGAGAGATTTATTTTGGCTCACAGTTTCAGGGGTTTCAGTCCATGGTTAGCTGGCTCCATTGGTTTGGGCCCGAGAAAAGGCAGAATATCATGGAGGAAAGCTGCTTAACTCATGGCAGCCAGGAAGTGTAGGGGGTGAGGGAGAAACAGAGAGGGAAAGAAAGAGAAGGGAAGGGGAGGAGCCTGGGGACAAGACATAATCCCTGGGCGCATACCCCAAAAGACCCAATTCCTTCAACTAGGTCCCACCTCTTATAGTTTCCACCACCTCTCCATAATCCAGTCTGCCAGATGGATGATCCTTTGATGAGGTCAGCACCCACATGAATCAATCACCTCCTAAAAGACCCAGCTTTGACTATTGCTGCATTGGGGCCCAAGCCTTCAACATATGAACCTTTGGGGACATTCCATATCCAAACCATAGCATAGTTTTCAGGGTTTCATTAAGTGAAAGTAATTGATAGATAAAATGACACTTAACTCTACCTAATGTATTATGAGCCCTACTTAGTGTTATCTTAAAGCTGCCAGCCAGAGTAACTCATAGAGCATGTGTCACACTGAATCATCATAAGTAAATTAATGCCAGTGGCAATTTTCTTGTTATCAAATGGTTCCTTAAGGAAATAGTTTCCTTGGTATACTTATGTTTTGTTGTTGTTGTTGTTTGTAAAAACATGTAGTTTATAGGACAGTTGAGAAAACTCAAGCAATAGTCATAAATTTGAAACTAAATGGTAAGGGTTTCATTCTGGAGACTTGGAGTTGAAGAGAAAGGTTGGCTAAGACCAAAAACACCATGCCCGGGTACATAATTTTATACAGAGGATGCAAGCAATTTCTGTGACCTGAAATGCCCTTCTCTATCACCCTATCTCTGCCTGTTAAATGCCTCCTTGTGTTTCATTGTCCAACTCAAATGCTTATTTCTTACTGAAACTTTGCCTTTTTGCATATTTTATACCCCATTATGCCTCTTCTGGAGATGCACTTAATATACCCTTCAGCCAAATGCCAAAGAGCTGAGAATCAAAACCACTCCAGCTGAAGCCAACATTGACGACAAATATCATTATCAAAGAATGAACTTCTAGGAGACACAAATAAACCTAAAATGTTTTCCAAAAATTTTTATTTTTAGTTTAATATCATTAAAAATATTAGTGCTAAAAATCTTAACATTTTGTATAGAAACAATAATATCGTAGAACCACCTGCCACTAGACTCTCCTGGAGTCACCATAAAGAGCTCAGTTTCAACCAAGGAGAAAAGATGAACATGACTCATGTTCTAAATGGAATTAAATAAGAATTCAGTTCAGGTTTTACAATATTAACTACCAGATAAACCAGATATTTCCAGAAAGACCAGTGTTATAATATGATGTGACCTCTTATCCTTCCTTGTATTACTTACATTTTTATAAACATTTATTGGTTCAGAAGGATATGCTGCTCTTCCTGAGTTATCTGGCTAATATAACCCCTTTTTATATTTGTAGTAATGATGAATTTATTTCCCTATTTACTTATCTAATGAAGAAATTTCTTATTTCTGGTGTTGGTTGGGGATCAATTTCAGGGCTTTATGCATACTAAGTATGTGTTCTATCACTGAGCTATTCCTCCAGCCCCAACTGAAAGTTTTTAATAATTGTTTTTCATTGATTTTGAACATAAAAACCTTTTACAATCAATTATTATAGCATTCTGCTAATCCAATAATTAATATACATGTATACTTAGATAGAATTTCAACAAATAATTTAGATAGTCTTTACTCAGATTACATCTAGCATATGTGCCTGTATCTGAAAATGAATACTTACATAAGTCTAAATGACATATTTTGTTCCAATCAGTGACACTGTTGACTGATAAGATGTGAGAATAAATTTATGAATATATAGACACCCATCATGCCAAAGTTGAAGGATGATGGAAGTAATATGGAAGTAGGCATTCCAAAGCTGAGGGTCAAAGTCAAGGACAAGTAGCAGATTTTTGGCCAAATACCACGACTCTGTTTAATGTCACTTAAGATGGAGACAGTCAGACATGGTGGTGCATGCCTATAACCCCAGTGACCTGGGAGACTGAGGAAAAGGATCGCAAGTTTAAGGGCAGCCTCAACAACTTACTGACACCCTGTCTCATAATAAAATGGAGAAAGGGCTGGTGATGTAGCTCAGTAGTAGGGCACCCCTGGGTTCAATCACTAGCACTGGAAATTTAAAAAGATAGCATTTAGACAGATGCATTCTACTATTTACATTAAGTTTTTAGTCAGTTAAAATACCAAAGTATTTACTCAGATGGAATTGAGTGATATTAATATTGTAGTTGAGTTTGATTTTTGGGGGAGGGTGTTTTTGGGGTCCTTTTTTGGTACTGGGGATTGAACCCAGGGGTGCTTTACTACTGAGTTCTTTTTATTTTTTAAGACAGGGTATCACTAAATTGCTTTGGGCCTTGCTAAATTGCTGAGGCTGGTTTCAAATGATCCTCCTGCCTCAGCCTCCCAAGTCACTGGGATTATAGATATGTATCACCATGATTTCTTTGGATTAAAAGTAGAAAATGATGGGACTGGGTTATAGCTTAGTGGTAGAGTGGTATTTGCCCAGCTTGTTTTAAGCCCTGAGTTCAATCCCCAGCACTAAAAAAAAGAAAAAAAAAAACCCTAGAAGATGATATTAGGGCTTTTTTTGTTTGTTCTTTTTATATATACATGACAGTAGAGTATACTATAATATGTCAAAGTACTATGTCTTCTTATACTTTAATTTTTTCAAATATTTTGGAACTTGTCAAAGTATTCCTTGTCCCTCCCAGTGTCTGTTGGTATTCTACAGCATCACATACAAATAGCTGATACACTGCTAATCAAGACATGCCCAGGAAAGAGTCCAGTGGTGGCTACTAAGTCCTTCTAGTTGAAATTATCACATTCATCAGCACTTACTTGCAATCAAGAGCAAAAAAATATTATTTAGACTAGTCGTCTAACTACTTACATGCACTGTCATGTAGCCCTTATTCCTCAAGGATGTTGTGAGACTGCCAAATATTTTTTGCTGAAATCCAAAAACAGTGTGTTCTTTTTATCTTACTCTCAAGATTTCCTGTAATTTATTCTAAATGAACCCATGCTAGCTCTTAGAGATCTCTGCTTCACTCCCATATGCTTACAAATCACTAAAGTGTTTAATCAACTATTTTGAAATTTTCCTCAGAATTAATAAATCCAGTAGTCTACAATCCACAGAATCTCCTCGCCAACCTTTTGTGTCATATTCCTGTGTGATTTTTTTTTAAATATTTTTTTAGTTGTAGATGGACACATTATCTTTATTTATTTTTATGTGGTGCTGAGGATCAAACCCAGTGCCTCACGCATGCGAGGCAGGCACTCTACCACTGAGCCACAATCCCAGCCCATCCTGTGTGATTTTTGACATCATCTATTGCCTAGCCCAGCCTCACTCAATCACACATATATCTGGATCCTTCTGAGGTCCTGGTGTTAGGGAATAGACAGGTGAGAATGGTGGGAACACAAGGTTAAGAGAGTAATTCTATACAGTGGGCCCACTGTGCTGATCCACACGTGCTTACTTTTCCAAGAAGCAATTCACTTGCAGCCCTGCCTGGCCTAAGTGGACAGGATATGTCACATTCTTCAGCAATCTACCTGTTAACTGCAGAAGTGAAGGCCCAAGATAGTGTCAATGGGAGGAACCCAGGAGACTTTTGTGACCAGATTCTGAAACTCTAGGAGACAAGGATAGTTCCTCCTAACCGTAAAATCTGTAAGAATGTATGGCTAAGAATCCAATTAGAGGGCTGGTTTTGTGACTCAGTGGCAGAGCAATTGCCTAGCATGTGTGAGGTACTGGATTCGATTCTCAGCACTGCATATAAATAGAATAAAGATCTATTGACAACTAAAAAAAACTTAAAAAAATCCAATCAGAGCCAGGCACGGCAGTGCACACCTGTAATCCCAGAGGCTTGGGAGTCTGAGGCAAGATGATCTCAAGTTAGAGGCCAGCCTCAGAAATTTAGCAAGGCCCTAAGCAACTCACTGAGACCCTGTCTTAAAATAAAATATAAAAAGGGCTAGAGATGTGGCTCAGTGGTGAAGTGCATCTGAGTTCAATTGTGTGTACCAAAAAAAAAAAAAAAAAAAAGAATCCAATTAGAACCAGTCAGCATGGTCCAAGGTGACTTAAGAGTTGCCATGGCAGTGGGTAGTTGAAAGTCTGATGTCACCCTGTTGTCAGTCCAAAGTCAAGAGATGAACCTGGGCAGGTACTCTCTGGAAGCCTCTCTGGAATCCCCAATAAAACTGGAGTGCAGGAGAGGCATGTTTAACAGGGAAAGGACACACTCTCTCAAGGGAGAGAGTGTGTCCTTTCCCTTTTCCTATCCTTTCAATAAAGTCATTCCTGAGCCGGGCGCGGTGGCTCAAGCCTGTAATCCCAGCACTTAGGGAGGCTGAGACAGGAGAATCGCGAGTTCCAAGCCAGCCTCAGCAATGGCGAGGCGCTAAGCAACTCAGTGAGACCCTGTCTCTACATAAAACACAAAATAGGGCTGGGGATGTGGCTCAGTGGTCAAGTACCCCTGAGTTCAATCCCCAGTACCAAAAAAAAAAAAAAAAAAAAAGTCATTTCTGTTACTCTAAGTGACATATCTGAAATCTTTCTGACTTTGTGCTCCCTTAGTTTCTCAGAAGGCCCCAGCTCTGTAACACAGGGATGCTTGTTAAAGGATGTGGGCATCTGATTGATTTTGTTTCCTGACTGGTAGGATTGAACAGTGGACTGGTAGCCAGGGTGGACAAGGAAGGGCACTACTTCTTATAGCCATAGAAAAGGCTGAGCTATCAAAGTGAGAGATCGCAGCCCATAGTAAAGTCAAATCTGAAAGTAAAGATACCAGACTGCCATATCTAAAAGAGGGTACCCAGACAAGCACAAACAAGTTCAAATACCAAGGAGGTAAGCAAGAGCTGAGTTAAATGAAAGGGTGGGTCAGGAGCAACTCCTGAGTCAGCTCTATCTTGTTTGTATTTAATTCTCAGAGAATGAGAGAAGTTCTGTCTGCCAGAAGGGGATGGGCAGTGGAAATAAAAGAATGAATAAGATTCATTTGATCCTCTTTAAATTCTTGACATTGTCAGCATAAAATGGAGATTTGGGTTGCCGTGATTTATTTAGGCTAAAATTTAGGATAGTAATACACAAGCACCTCCTCCATGTCAGGCACTATTGTGTTTTACACATGAATCTTCCTCACAATGGTACTGCTGTGATTTAGTACTATAATTGTTCCTATTTTACAGACCAAAATCCTGAGGCTAAGTAATTTGTATAAATTCAAAATAACTAATGGAAATGAGATTTGAACCAGGCAAGTGCGACACCCAATCTCTATTCATTACAATGTTATAGACGGAAAAGGAGAATTATTTAAACAGCATAATATAGAAATGTATTTCTTTGTCCAAAAGAAGGTGTAAAACAGCAAGTATAGGAATTAGAACTAAGTCCTCTACGTCTCAGACCCCATCATTGCCTAAATGGTGAAATTCAGGGATCAAAAAATGGGAACATAGAGAGGTAGCTCAATGGTAAAGCACTTGCCTAGTGTTTCTGAAAGTCAGGACAGAGTTCAGGAGAAAGGCAGGAAGTGCAGTGTTTCCTGTTTTTCCAGATCAAGCCTTTACTAAATAACTTTATTATTTTAGTGTTCAGTGTTAGAAATTCCCGGGAGAGGTTAAACACACACACACACACACACACACACACACACACACACACACACACACCTCTGTATTCCTGCTTCTATATATTCTAACAAATTTTAACTGTTTAACCAAATGCATGCATTTTTGTTTTGGTAACAAATTCCTATTTCTCCCTCTAGTTGCTTGTGGTTGTCTACTTCTCATCTTCTTCGTATTAAGGCACTTTACAATTCTTTTTGTAAATGTGCTCATCTAATGGAAGAGCACAATGCCAATCACTTATTTTCAAGAGACACTGTCTAAAACTTTGCAGATAAAACCACTCTTTACTTTTACTTTTAAAGTTTATTATTTCTCAATGTTCTTTACATTTGCATTTAGAACTGTCATTCCAGACACAAATGAATACATTACATCTTTGAAAGCAGAAAGATGTTGGTTAATTAAAACAGTTTACATTTACCTCAGCATTAGTGTGGCTGGTAATTCCAAAGGGCCAAAAATTGCACCTATTTGGACCAACTGGAGTCCTAATTATCAGGACAAAAGTATTTTACAGTTCATACATTTTACTTTATTTCACATTTACTTTCCACATGATGTTCAATTTCACATTTAAAATGCAAATTAGTCTTTTATTTCTTTAATGACCATAACAAGTTGTCCAGCTTTGATTGTAAAGTTTCAAAAGAAAAATGAAACCATGTGAATTTTCAATAACTGCTAAGCCAAATAACAGTTGCCAACACAAATTTAAATACTTTACAAAAGTATTATTTCCTTTGTTCTCTTCAAAACAATACATGTAACAATACACTTAGGGTCACACAATATATAGGATCTGATCAGGTAAGGTATTACAGGTCAGTGGCATGCAAATATTTTACATTTTTAAATGCAATGAAAATGCTGCTTATTCATTTTCTGAGAAAAAATGAAACAAGATAAATGCTTAATTAAAATATAAATATTATTTTCCATGGATATAGAGGCTTTTTACCTTAAAAAGAAGGTGACAAATAAGAATTTTAAGTCAGAATAATTTCACTCTTAACTAAAGATTGTCACTGGCAACATTTGGTAATAAAATAAAATTACCTCAAAAAACACATTTTCTATCCAATTCCTATCTATCTACATTTAGATTATTCATAGAAGTTTTAAATCCTGGGCCAGTTTCTCTCAATGCACACTGCATTTATGATTGGTTTCTCTCTGCTACCTAGTCAGTGTGTGTTCAGAAAAACAAATACAAATTTTAAATCAAAGCCTACAAAAAACATGCAGTTTTTACTGTGTTTTCTTCTTTGCATTTCTTCCTCTACTTTCCCACTAATTTTGAGGAGAAAAACATATGTTTAAAAATATCCTTTCTGGTTTTCTTGCCTTTGAAAATTTTTTTCTTTTTCCTTTTGCAGTACTGGGGATTGAATCTCCATGGGCTAAGCAAGCACTCTACCACCAAGCTACATCCCCAGGCCTAAAATATTCTTTCTGAAAAGACTGTTCATCTAGAACTATTCTGAAGACAATAAAAATTGCAGAAGAGGGATAAATAGTTGTCTGCAGAATGTTCATATCTGTTCCTCTGCACAAAGTCTTCTGGAGAGAAACGGAGCTACAGTGGAAGCACTACCCACCCGCATGCAGACTCAAAGGAAGTGATTTAGAATCATGGGGTTGTAAAGCATGAGAGCTGGAAGGGACCCTTGAGAGCATCTAGTTCACTCACTTCGTTTTACAGATGAAATGAAGACAAGATAGATGGAGAGTCTTGCCCAAAGTCCCATATAGCTGACATCCAAATCAGTGTTGTTTTCAAAAAATATCACATGGTAGCAAATGTGGCATAACTCTCGTGGGGTTGGAGGACAATTTCAAGCAACATTTATTAAGCACCTACTGTGTACAAAGCACCTTACCAGATGGTACTAAAGATACAAAGATTGGTAAGACATAGTCTCTGCCTCCAAGTGCTCATGAAAGTCATGTGTGGCCATTCTTTAATAACTTTCTTAGCACAAATAATACTGACCAGGGCTAAGGTTGCTGGTGATCTGTAGCTGCTGCCCCAGAGAGCTGATCTAATAACAGGTGGCACTTTCTCCCCTTCATGATCAGAGTTAGTACCTGTTACACAACTGCTAGGCATAAAAATTCTTGGAGCCCTAAGGACAATGTTCTCTCCTCAGCCTCCAGTGACACCTCCCCTGTCCTCAGTAGTGATAGGAAGGCAGTAGTGCCCTAGGCCCTTCCCCCAACTCTTAGTCACTGTTTGCTTTCCCCTTGTGTCCAGCCTTGGGCCCTCTGCAAGGATTGTGACCATTTTTTTAAGGTAATGTCAAAGTGATCCACGAAAATGCTTTATCACATACATTATGCACATAACACCCACCACCACTACTGACCATCTCTCTCACCTGTGTTCAAAGTAAAATAGTTCTAGTCCCCTACATCATACCCATGCTTCAATTCCCTCTACTCCAAAAGATGTGGAAGATGTTGGTCAGAATAGAACAGATTCAAGAAGCAGTGGACATTAATGAATTGATAATAAAAATGATCTCCCACTTCTGTATAGCACTTTCCAGTTTTATAGTGTTTTCATCCAATTATCTGATTATATTCTCACCACAATTCTGTGAGGTAGTTAGTGAAGATATTATTCCCATTTTATAACTGACGAGACTTAGGCTTGAGAAACCAAGTGGCTTGCCTGAAGTCTCCCAGCTAAGAAAGCATGGAGCCAAGTGGCTAGGTTTCTTGGCTCCAAATCCAGTGCTCTTCCCCCTATATAGTCTATAATTGGCAGGCAATTGAATGAATTGCCCATGATCATATACCTGCTAAGTGTTGGTGATAGGATTAGGATTCAGTCTTGAAATCTGTTAATATGGTGCCCTTTCACAATACCAACCAGCTGAGCCAATGTGCTCAGAATAACTACCATGGAAGATATCAGAGAAAAATCTGGCTAGGTGATTACAACTTTCTGCCTATGTCTTCAGCCTTCTCCTTTACTGTCTCCTAAGGTCAGCAACGTATCCCAAACTCAGATACACATACTGTTATTAGCATAGTACCCACAGTCTTGTAACACATTTAAAACTTCCAGCTGCTCCTCTTTACATCTGCCGATTGTTCCATTACTGCTGTTGCAGGCAGATGAGAAAGAGGCAAACTGAGCAGAGCTCCGTGCAGCCACTGAACAGATTTAAATCTTTAACTCTCATCCCGCTTCCCCCCATCAGCCAGCACCTCCACTTTTCTAAACTCCTGAACCACAAAGTAAAATACAATCAGATCTAGAATTGAGGAGCAAGAAAACAGTGAATGAATATATCTTGGAGGTTCTGGGCACTTTTCTCTGGCCAGTTAGTTCCAGGAGGATGATCATGTGATTTGCATGCAGTGAGCTCAGCTGAGGCTTCCAAGTGCTCCAGCACTTTTGCTTTGACTGTGTCAGTCTTTTCTTTGTTGTTGTTGTTAAAATATATGTATTTTTTAGTTGGTGATGGACCTTTATTCATTTATTTATATGCGGTGCTGAGAATTGAACCCAGTGCCTCACACGTGCCAGGCAAGTGCTCCACCACTGAGCCACAACCTCAGCCCCTTGAGAGTCTCAGTCTTTTATCTTTGCGGATGGAGTGAAGAGCAGGGATATTTGAAATGAGGAGCAACAGGGGAGGTAAAGGGAAATCACTAGTAGAAAGCAGAGCTAGGAGATTTCCTTAATTATCTGTGCATTAAAATGGAAATGGTGATTACTGTCATTAAGGGAAAAGTGGAAAGAAGTTTCAAGATCATGACTTAAAACCTGACTCCTGAAACAGTTCTTCTGTGTCCAGTTAACACACCACAGAAGCCAGCATTCACAACTTCCTGCCATCTCTCCCATTACTCATGATGCTAAGACTTGAACTAAAGACGGCGTCTACTTTGCAAAAAAGCACTCCTGTCTACTCTCCAAACCATAAAACACACATAAAATTATGTCAATCTAGAATTCTTTCTCCCTCCTCTCCCCACCTTACTGGGTTCCGATTGAACCCAGGGCACTCTACCACTAAGCTACATTTCCAGCCCTTATTATTTATTATTTTTGAGACAAGTTGCTGAGGCTGGTCTCAAACTCATGATCCTCCTGCCTTAGCTGCCCAAATTGCTAGGATTACAGGTGTGTGCCACCACACCTGGTTCAGTCCAGGATTCTTGTTTCCTCTGTCTCCTTCACAGTATCTAGGAGAAGGCTGAGCACATCATATCCATGGGAAAGGACGTATCTCCAAATGCTTTTGCAAATTCCAAAGGACCATCTTAATTTGAAAGCATGCTGATGCTTCACACTGGTTTTAAGTTTTGAGCATTAAAAATGTTCTCATGGCAGTTATTTGGAGGACAGTGGTTTCCCTAATGCTGGTTGTCCTACCAGGGTTTCCATGTGGAAAAGAAGTAGCTGTTCTTCTGGTCTGGTGTGCCAGTCTTCCTTCAGGGAAATTGGTTTGAGGAGTACAGGCACTAGGATGATTTCTGAGTTTTTAAATGGAGATGGGCTTTTATTGAAAGATGAACTGTGTGCCATAAGATGGATGAGCTGCACATGCCCCCCCAGGCTCAGGGTCCACAACCCTGAGATGGGCAAGGGAAACAAGGCTGGGAGAGAGTGTCTCCCTTCAATAAGATGAAGCTAAATACCTCAATGCAGTATTTGGTGATTGTTATGTACAAAAGATCTATAAGCAATGTGCCCTACAAAGATGGAAGGAAGGGACTTGATCGTGTTGATGAGGATGAAATGCTATACATTTTAGGCAGATGAGAAGATTTGGTGCTGGAACAATGAAATGATTTTAGGCTTCTAATGTTTATTTCCTAAGAGTCATCCTCCACACAGTTGTGAAATGTGGTGGTTGGTGACATAAACTACAAGCTCCAGGAAGTAATTTCACACTTAACCTGGGCCTGCAGCAACTCTACAAAGGGCAAGGGAAGTGGAGCTGGGGAGACAGCATCTCCCTTCAATCAGTTGTCCAGATGTAGCCAAATACCTAATTAGATATCTGACAATACATACACACACACACACACACACACACACACACACACACACACACATATTTACATTATGCCCTCCATAGACATAAGCAAGGGATTCAGTCATGTTGATGAGGATGAAAGAAGTTGCATTGTACACTTGAGGCAGATGGGGAGATGTAGTGCTGGACTAATCATATGATTTCTAGACTTCAAAAGTTTATGTCCTAAAAGTCATCTTCTACACATGCTGTGAGAGACATCTCAGTGATATGAACTCACAAGTCCAGAGGAGTGATTTTACACTTATGTGAAACTGCACAACTCTAAAGGGGGAATGGAGGTGGGCCTGGGGACACATAATCTCCCTACAATCACTTGTCCAAGTATTACCAAATATCTCAACATAATTTCTAGCAAAACACATACATAGAAAAATATTTTATATACACTATGTCCCATCGTGATGGACAGTGAGGGATTAATTGTGCCCACTATCATGAAAGAGCTTCTACTTACACACTTTGGGCAGATAGTAGATGAAGTCTTAGGCTAATTAAATGACTTAAAAGTTTTCCCCAAATGCATGTTTATCTTCTAATAGTTATCTTCAATATGTAAATACTTGTGGAAACGTCAACTTTCAAGCTACTTTTAAAATATAGAAAGCAATAAGACACTATGATTAATAATAAATATTTTATCTCATAGACTCTGTGATGTGACCCAACTGTTTCATAAGCTAAAAAGCGCGCTACAGTTTTGATAATGTCCTATTATCTTACTTTAATACTATCAACAACTGTTTGTTAAAAAAAACAGCCATGATCCAATTCTGACTTTTTTCTTGCTTTTGCTGGAGTTTCTCAACAATTGCTTTAGCCCATGACTCATACTGTGGGGCTGCAGGGAGCTCTCCACAGGGTCCAAGATTTCTTAGAGGTGAAGGCAAGAAAATAAGAAAGAAAAGAAAAAAGGCTTACTTGAGGCATGTTAGGAACTCAGCACTTAAAGAGATCTATAACCAATTCAGAGATAGGAGGAAAGATAGGTAAGGAAAATATTTTTCCTTTTGGCAACAAGGTAACCAAGAGTATGTATAAAAATCATATACATTTCACCCACTGGTGTTCTGATGACTGTTTATTGGCCAGCAATTTAGAGGGGAAATAGTCCCAGTTTGTAACACAGCACTAATTTCCAAGGTATAACTACTCTCACCATGGCCAATCTCAAGCTATAAGAAGTTAATGGTGATAGAGTTGGGAAGAGTCACGCAGTAGCGTACTTTAGGCAGTTTTCTCACAATATAACCAACAGATGTAAATAATCTCAGGACCATAGAAAATAGTAAAATGTGGTATTCTTGAGTACATAAATTTATTTCATTTTAAGCGTATGCCATTTAATTTTTAATAATGGCTCTACTGGCCCGGGAATGTAGCTCAGTGGTGAAATGTTTGCCTAGCACGTGGAGGTCCTGGGTTTGATGCCCAGTGCACACACCCAGTGCACACACACATATACATACACAAAGGCTGTGCTGAACAGCTTGTTTGCAAAATTCTTGAAAATTTAGCAATCAGCAAGCTTGTACAAGTTGGCTCCAACATACTACATCTAAATGCCTGAGAGAGAAGGAAAAATCTAACTGCAAACTATCAAATAGTAGTTACTTCTTTTTTTTTAGATTGACAATGAGGTGTGATAATAAACAAAAGGATTTTGGGGGTTCCAAAAAGGTCAGAATGTTCTGCTTATTGTGCTCTCAAAAATGTGAAAAATTCTCAAGAAAATGAGATGCTTTAAAGGACTTGAGAGACATAATGTGGGTACTTATAATACAAGTAAATGTTCAATTTTATAAGGGATCTCCTAAGCAGATTCCATGTGCTTTATAAGCTAAATTTTATAGTAATATTTTTTCCATTAGTTTGTTTTACTGCTACAAAGTAACTCAGGAACACTTAGTTATTAAACATTTTGGATTAAGCCCACCTTCTGCCAGGATCAGCAATCTCTTTAGCTCTAGATGTCACCGTTATAAGGTTCAGAATTATGGAGGAAAGGAGTGCTGGGGGGCGATCTGAAAGGAAGGGAGAGGAGAAGACAGAAAGAGAGGGGCAATCTCCACAGGTGTGTCATGGTGTTACCAGGCACAGTCTCAGATCCCAACAGTCATCTGAGACAGGTTAACTGCACTAAGCCAAGAACTCCTGTCACCTGTTTCCTTACCTTTATTTACATCACACTGTTGCACTGCTACATTAAGATTAACACTATAATGCAGTCATCTCAGCTGTATTTTCACAGGCTTTGTCTTTGAGATGACAAACATCTGGAGAAGTGATCATTCATATTTCTTCCCGATATTTACAAATGTCAGGATAGATCATGTCATGTAGACAAAAATCTGTATGATTAACCTGAATGCTCACATTTTTACCCACCATCTTGTTACACTACAGGTAAAGCAATAAACTCTTTTAGAATCTGTGAAATTAATGTATTCTTGTATATCAGATAATTGATTAAGATATGATTATTATTGTTTTATTTAGGAATGTACTGTTTTAAAATTCTCTTACTAACATTTAAAAATTTCCTATCATACCTGGAAAACTCTGAAACAGCTCTGAAGTTATCCATTAAAATCATGTTAAAGATTCAATTTACATTGAGTAGTCAGTAAAGGTAGGTGTGCTAATTCATTTTGCTGCCTGTGAACCTGATTTAAAGCTATATTTGCGGGTTAATAATCAGTTTATACTTCTTTACTAATGCTGTGTTAAAGTGTCATAATGCTGTCTTTTTTATGAAGATGATCTGCAATCATTTGGACATGTATATTTAGTGATTCTTCTGGAACTAAGGGAGAATTTGTGCTAAATTGGTCACACTTTCTCACCCAGTGAGAAATTGGCAATACTAATTTTTCATGTGGTAAGCAGAACACTTCTGATGTATTTAGCCTAACTCAAAGCTATGCATGTAAACAGAGATAGGCCTATATCATAATCACAGTTACAAATATGTGTTATATACTAAATTTCTTTCAGTGATTAAAAAAAAAGTTCATGTAAGAAAGCAAGACAACTCAACATGAAAGTGGTTATGATCATTTTCAATGCTGTCAGTCTCTAAGATCTTTGTCAGTCCACTTATGCTAGTTGCCAGAGGTGCCCACGAGCAAGTAAAAGAATTGTACATATATAAGAATCCCAGATAAATAAGTAGGACTAAAACAGAATAACAAATTACTAGTTGTATGGTTAACGGAAATGAACAACCTTTGATAAAATGGTCCCATGGGGAAGGAGGAGAATTTGTGTTGGTTTTTAGATGGCTATGTGGTGAAAGCTCCCCTCTTCTAGTGGAAGTTTACCTTCGGTCTCCTTCAACTCTCTTCTTACGAACTAGGAGAGAAGGAGAGAAAAGCTTAACAAGACAAACTGAAGGAAGGGATATTTTTAAAATTCTTAATTAATCTCACAAAACAGCAATCTCACACACCTGAGGATACAAATTATCTTAAACTTCAATATGTAATTCATCATGGCAATAAATGGAAATGATAAAATAATCCAGTATCTGAAGAAATTTACATTGAAATAAAGTCACGTCTGATAGTTGGGAACTTGAATATTAGAACTTTCTTATCTTTGTGGAATACAAAGTCCAGAAGAGACCTGTGAAACAGTGAACTTATAAATATTTTCATGGTCATTTATCCTAGACATATCTTCTCAACCTCTTTTTGTACAACTCAATCACTGACTGACTTTAACAAGCTCCCTAGGTTAATGCAATCACAGTTTATGAATTGTGACTGTGGCTTGAAGATCAGGATTCTGAAAACAGAAATTCCATTTCTAAGCTTCTTCTCAGTAAAAACTCCTAAGTATCAACTTTCAAAAAAGATGTGATCCAGACAGTAAGCAAATTTAGAGATTAAGCTTCCTTAAAACTGGTACTTGGGATCAAAGAAATTGCCCAGATTGCGTGATTTCCAGTTTCTGCAACCCTCTTCTTCCTGTCACCTCCCCATCAGCAGGTTCTTCTAGTGGCTAGCAAGAGGGCTATCCAAAGCTTCCTGCATTTTGCAAAATGGTGTCCAGGTTGAGGTCCCGCCCTAATCTCCACTTTAAGAAGCCCAGTCTGTAAGGAATTAGAAAGAAAGATCTTTTGCCCACAGTTACTACTCTTGGATTCAGGATCACCTCTCGATTTACTTAACACCTCGTTTTGCCTGTTTTTCTGTGGTTACTATGTTGTTTAGATGTGAACCCAATGTGCTTTCCTAGACAACTTTGGAGTGCTGCCTCTACTTTTTTTTCAAAGCCCCTTCCTGGGCTGCCTGTTAGCCTCACCTTGTGTACCCCACAGGTAAGCATGGCCCTATATGCCTCTTGATGCCATACACCTTGGCTGGGTTGCAGGGTCTTGGCTAAGCTTGGGCAGGAAACTGGACACTAAATTCGACTTGACCCTTCCTACTCTAACCTTTAGCTTCTATCGTCCCCACAATCTGAATCCTCTTCAGGACCAGAAAAGCTATATTTGGAAGAACACCTTGCCCAGTTCCTCTGTCCAAGGTCTTGTAATACTGTTCCTGAACCTCAAAACTGGGGACTGAAACCTGTTATCAGCTGACTCACTGCTTGCCAAGTGGACTTCTGCTCCTAGATGTTCTCTTGCCATGTTACTCCAAGTGGCTAGAATGTCCCCATACCATACCTTCCCTATCTGTTCCATTCTTCTGTGCATTTTTTGTTTGGTGTTTTTTGATTTTTGGTACTGGGGTTTGCACCCAGAGGCACTTAACCACTGAGCCACATCCCCAGCCCTTATTTATATTTTATTTAGAGACAGGGTCTCGCTGAGTTGCTTAGAGTCTTGTTAAAATTGCTGAGGCTGGCTTTGAACTCGTGATCCTCTTGCCTGAACCTCCTTTGCCAGTGGGATTACAGGTGTGCACTATTGGACACTGCTTCTAGCTTCCATGCTATATTTAACCAGGACATGCCTCACCTCTTCCTAACAGAAGAAATGGCATGCATCCTCAACAAAATTAAAGAGGGACTAACTGAAAAAGCTACTTCTGAGTTTAACTTCCATAATGCACCTCCATTAGTTTATTTCACATGTAAAGTACCAAAAGTATCAGACATACCTATATCACATATAAATATGTGAAGAAAGAACAATCGTAAGTAGCGAAAACGTCCATGTCCTTGTGTTGATTTTTTGATGCAAACAATAGAGCACAATCCATTAGTGAGAAGTAGGTAAAGGAAAAAGAAAAAAAGTAAAAAGAAGAAAGTAAAGGAGAAGCAAAGAAACAAAAGAAATAAAGCAAGAATCAAAGGCAGTTTGGAAAAAAAGAACAAACAGCTGTTTTTGAAAGAATGCTATGTTGACACTTTAACACTCCAAGGACCACAAGGATGTCTATGACCATGTAATCACGTGCCTTTGGTGAAGAACTAAGTGACACGAAGGCCAGTGGGACAGTATCTGTGAGAGGGGCAGCAGAGGTGGAAAAGTGAATGTTTAGCAGGCTCTTCCTACTGTCACCAGTGCATACGTGGCCACATTACCCAGGTCATTATTCTTTGTGATGGCAGCTGCCACTCTTGTCCGTGGCCCTTGCTTGGTAAACTGGTATCCAAACTTGAGGATCCTTGAATTTTCCTCCAGCATCTGGGCAATTTCCATCTCTACAGCTGTTCCCAGCTGCTGCCTCTGGTTGCAGATGCATACACACACATACATAGGATGACCAAAAAGGAAAAGGAAACTGTTAATGCACAGGAAAGATATGTGGCTACTTCAACAAAAATGCTAAGAAGTAAAAGTCTCAAATTCAAAAGTGACAGAGTCATTAAGATCTGTCCACCCACACAGTCATTTCAGTCCTGTTTCTTATCTAGAAGCAAAATCCATAAAGACAGCTGAATCTGCTGGTGTCCTAAGCTGAAAAAACCAAGCAACCATTTATGAAGAAACAGGTGATTCAAGAGGTACAATTAAGGCAAAATTAATATTTGGGGCTTCCAAGTCATCCCAGTATCAAAATAATTTAAACATATTTTTTGTTCTTGCAAAGGCCTTCGGCACATTAGGCAAGCAATATACCACCAAGATACAACCCTTTTTTGTTTTATTTTGAGAGAGGGTCTTGCTAAATTGACCAGGCTGGCCTTGACCTTGTAAGCCTTCGGCCTCAGGCTCTTGAGTATCTGGAATTACACCTGGCCAGTGTTTTTTCTTCTTGTTTTCTTTAATAGTGAATCTGTCTTACAGTAATCAATCCAATCACTGAATTTTCTACTCTAGGATCCATACCCAAAAATCATTAAAGATCTTCAACTGATCTGCCATTCACTCAGAAATTTCAGTTGGAGATCCCAAAGGGGCTTTACTGTGTTTTGAACCACATGCAGGATCAGATGAATTATCAAACACTGGAGTTACTGTGCTATACAAAAATCCCTAATTTTAAGTTGGTGAGAAGATGGGTTTTTGTTTGTTTTATAAGTTGAGACATAGAATAATGGAAAAGAGTAGAGGTTGTTTTTTTTTTTTTTTTTTTTTTTAATTGGAGCATGTGAATATAGAAATTAAAAATTAAATTTAAGGAACATAGTATATATTTTTTCATAATATAACCATTGAACTTAAAAAAAATAAAAAGTACAGGTTTGTTCAGAAAAAGCAAACAAAAAGTATATAAAAGCCACCTTCCCCTAACTTCCCCCTTGCCCATATGTAGTCTTCTAAACATTTTCTGTGCATTTGTATATCCACAAACAGGTACACCCATGCTTTTTTTAAAAATATTTTTTAGTCATAGATGGACACAATATCATTATTTTTTTTAATGTGGTGCTGAGGATTGAACCCAGTACCTCACATGTGCGAGGCAAGTGCTCTGCTACTGTGCCACAACCCCAGCCCGCTTTTTTTCACATAAACCAATCAGAGTAGTTTATGTTTCTGAAATGTGTTTATTTTCCATTCAGCATTAATCTTTTCATGTTGGTAGATAAACATATAGAGTTACACAGCATCCCACCATAGTGATGGGTCAGTGAGTTAGCCAGGCCCCACACAGACTGACTGCCACACTGCTTTCCATTCCCACTGTTACAAGCAATGCTGCTTTGAACTTCCCTTGTGCACACAGTATATCTTGGGGCATTTCTGAAACTATGTCTGTAGGGCAAGTTATAGCTGGGTCCAAGAATAAGCAAGCATGTTTCAAATTTTGATATATTACTGACTTATCCTCAAAGGTTATGACAATTTTTATTTCTGCCAACAATGCATGAAAGTTACTGGTTTTCCTATCCTAGCCAAATTATCCATTTTTAACAATCTTGTCCCATTTGGTGAAAAATTATATTTATCTTGCTTTTTTTTTTTTGGTATGGGGGCTTGAACCCAGGGGCACTTTACCACCAAGCTCTATCTTCACACCTTTATATTTTCAGACAAGGGCCTTGCTAAGTTGCTTAGGGCCTCATTAAATTGCTGAGGCTGGCTTGGAACTTGTGATCCTCCTGCCTCAGCCTTCAACACACTGACATCACTGGGATTACAGGCATGTGCCACCATACCTAGCTCACTCATATTTATCTACTTTAATTTACATTTCTCAGATTATGAATAAGAAAAATCATTTTCTTATGCATTTGTATTTCTCTCTTCTTTGTGGAACTAACGATCTATGTCACTTGCTCATTTTGCTGCCAACTTAAAATTCCTGTTTTTTAAAAAATGACATGTCTCTCATATATTCAGAAATTAGCTCTTTGTCAAATGTACTAAAAACACATTGCTTGGTTTGTCTTTTGATTTTCTTTTTGATTACTATAAAACCTTTTTTCTATTTTCATATGATTGAATTTATCAGCCTCCGGATTTTGTTCATGTTCTCTGTATTCCTCCTAATTTCTTCCACTTGTTTTATGACTTCATATATTTTAATATTTTTTTTAAAGTAATACTTTTTTAAAAAATTTTTTTTTTAGTTGTTGATGGACCTTTATTTTTTATTTATTTATATGTGGTGCTGAGGATCGAACCCAGTGACTCACGCATGCTAGGCAAGCGCTCTACCACTGAGCCACCACCCCAGCCCCATTTTAATATTTAAATCTTCATTTCATTCTAAATAAATTTTGGGATAAGATTGAAGAGACCCAATTTTATTTTGTTCCAACTGGTACTACCATCTTTTACTTCATTCTTCCCTGATTTGAAATACTGACACATGACTGCAAAAATTTCAGGTGTACACAGATTCGTTTCTGGAATCTATTCTATTGCTTTGCCATTATAATATATTAAAAACATATACCTTTCAAGTTTGGGAGATGTAACCATGTATTAGATGAAGGAGAAAATTTAATGAAAGAACTTTTGTGTCCAGACAAATTTTGGGGTGGGGAGGAATTGGGGAGTGAACCTAGGGTTGTTTCACCACTGAGCTATTCCTCAACTCCTTATTTTTTTTATTTTGAGGCAGGGTCTCATCGAGTTGCCAAGACCGGCTGCAAACTTTCAATCCTCCTGCCTGGGCTCAATCCCCAGTACCAAAAAAAAGAGAGAGAGAGAAAGAGAGACTGATTGACTTCTAAATTTCATAAGAAACTTCAGCTCATGACACCGGTTAGAAGAGTGGATTCTACCAAGAATTGATACCTGCCTCATAGGGACTACAGGCATGTACCACCTCACCCAACTACTTAATTTGAAGTCTCTTGTGTTATGTTATCCCAGGACAAAAAATGGGCATAAAATTTCTTAATACTTGGATATTTTTCTTTGCATAGTTCATCACTAAATACAAAGAAAAAAACTGAAAGTTTGTGCATGCATGTTTTCAAAATACTTTTTAAAAAAATATCCAAATATATTTAGCAGTTACCCATCTGTTTCCTCAATATGCACCACTGTTTGTTTTTCTCAGTGGAGGCACATGATTAGATCATTACGTATTTACCTGGAGCCTGGCCACAGCAGCCCACCCCAGAGGAAGGTTCTCAGCAGGCCTCATTTTTGTGCAGCTGCCTTTTGCTGTGATGCTAAATTGGTCTCAGCTGCTGGTCCTCCTTAGGAAACTTAGGAATTTTTTTTTAAATTTTTTGTAGCTGTAGATGGACAGCATGCCTTTATCTTATTTGTTTATTTTTTTATGTGGTGCTAAGGATCAAACCCAGTACCTCACACATGGTAGGCAAGTGCTTTGCCACTGAGCTACAGCCCCAGCCCTTAGAAATTATTTTATTTCAAATTCTTCATAAGGAGAAAACTGAGGTTACTTCTAAAAGTCTATGATTCAATGAGCAAAACTGGATGTAAGACAAGTTTAAACTCTAAATTCCCTTTTTCTTCTAGTAAAGCAAATAATTTTTCTAGTTCCTCTAGGAAATCTTAATCCTCCTTGTCACAAACATATAAAATGAAACCATTTAAACCAGGCATTAGAGACACACACCTATAATCCCAGTTACTTAGGAGGCTGAGGCAGGAGGATTGCAATTTCAAGACCAGCCTTAACAATGTAGCCAGATCCTGTCTTAGAGGGAAAAAAGAAAAGGCTGGGGGAAGCTCAATGGTAAAAGGCTGCTGGGTTCAATCCCTAGTACCCAGGGAAAGAGAGGAGGTAGATAGGAAGGGAGAGGGGGGAAGAGGAGAAAGAGAGAGAAAACATTTTAGAAGCATAATGGAGGACTAAAGCTGAAGAACTGCACAAACCCATTCCTAGATGGCTGGGGAGAGGTGATGAGGCTGAGTTAGAGGGAATTTAGAGACAAAGTTCAGAATTCATATTTCACGGTCTTCTTCTACCTGCCACCTCCACCTTCTAAGGTACTAGGGACTGAATCTGGGGCCTCTCATATGCTAAGTAAGTGCTCTATCACTGAGTTATATCCCTACCCCTTCTAAAATTTTTATTTTGAAGCAGGGTCTTCCAGAATTGCCCAGCTGGCCTCCAATTCATAATCCTCCTTCCTCAGACTCCCAAGCAGCTGAGATTACAGATATGGGTTACCATGCCCAGTTTCAGGGTCTTCTTAAGCATTAGAAAAAATCCTTTAAAATTTCAGGATTCAAGCTCATCATTCACTAGGGGTAGTATTGCCAGATTTAGCAAATAAAATTATAAGACAATGGCTAAATTTGATTTTCAGATAATGAATAATATTTTATTATAAAGATGTCTCAAATATTTCCTGGATCATCCTTTTACTAGAAATTATATATTATGTACCTGAAAGTCAGATTGAACTGTATTTTATGTAGCAACCTTAACTAGGTGGTATCATGCCAGGAACTAGGAACAGAGTGTGACATTATTTCAGATATGGGGTTTCACAGTGGCCTAAAACAGCACAGAAAGTTAAACATACTTTGGAACAAGGTATCTACTTCTATCTTACATCCTTTGGAAATACTTCCTAAGAGCCTACTTCTTCCTGATATGAGTCTATTCCACAAATATCCCTGAGTTACTGCTTCTTTCCACTCACTTCACATTTCCATTTCCCTAGTCTCCCAATTCTGGACGCTTCTTTCTTAATTTACTAGCAGCTGAACACACATGAGGATATATAGCACTGAGCTTCCTTTGGGTGTGTGGGGCCATGTGTGGTACATTTCCAGGGTGTTCCCAGCCACACCTCTCCCAGCCACACATTTGGGAGAGTGGTTTTGGTGGGACATCCCTTTTGGAAGGGTAGGAACCAAGAAGCCCCTATCTTTTGGTGGGTTTTCCCTGATATCCTGACAACAAGCCTCAGGAGGAGTTCAGAGTCAGAAGGCCTGCACCGAAATAGCTTGCTTGACCTGGTTAGCAAAGACAGAGAGTAAAGCTTCCATGGGAACTGACAGGGGTCTCCAGGCTTAGGCAATAGTCCCAAGTGATCACTCATATTCACTGAATCCCCATTGTAGACACTTCCCTATGGCCAAAGGACCAGGGCACAGCATGAAGCCTGAGAGCTGAGGGTTGCTACCTGCAGGCAGGAGTAAGCTGAGCCAGCAGAGCCAATTTCAAAGGCCTGTAGGCTGATGCCCAGGAAAAAGGTCTCCAAGGTGCAGGCAGTGGTGGCTCCAGGGAAAACCAATTTGTTCTGGCTGATTTGAGGACCTTGACAAATAGGATGGCAGAGTTGAGATTGTGATCATACTGTAGGCAAGGCCTGCTATTCTTTTAGAACCCTGATTCCTTTAAACAGGCTCAAATGCCAGCACCAGACTGTGGGAGCTGAGGTCTGCTCTTTCAGCTCTGGCATCCTCCAGCCAAGGACAAGTGGCCTGAGCAGGGTCACCCTGCTTTCTCCTTCCAAACACAGTCCCAGTGAGAGGCAAAAGCAATGCTGGGACAGCACCAGGCTGAGATTCACACTAAAAGGTGAAGATGAGCAGGTGTGGTGGCACATGCCTGTAATTCCAGTGACTTGGAGGCTGAGGTGGGAGGATTATGAGTTCAAAACTAGCCTTAGCAATTTAGGGATGCTCTAAGTAACTTAGTGAGACCCTGTCTCCAAATAAAGAATAAAAAGGGCTGGGAATGTGGCTCAGTGGTTAAGCACCCCGGGGTTCAATCCATGGTTAAAAAAAAATGTGAAGATGAGATGGCTGAACCAAATAGCTGCTAACACCCCTGCCGCCACCACCTGGATTTCTCCACTGCTGCCTGACTAGCCAGGGCAGGAGAGCCCAGCTCTCCATGTCTCAGGCTGCTCCATTGTACAATGTTTAATTAGTAACCCTCTGCAACACGCCCTTCATGGTTCTAAAGCTGATAAAACTTACAGGAAAGCCAGAACACCAACTGGATCGCACACAGAACTTGTCTTTTTCACTCACTCTTCCCTCTCACCCTGCACCTGTGAATTAGCTCTGGCAGCTCAGCCTTACCTGGTTGTCGATCTTGATCTCTGTCAAGGTGTCATTTTCTTTCAGTGCCTCCACCAGGGCCAGGATCCCAGTTCCAGTGATAAAATTGGATTCTATGTTTAGACTTTTCAAGGTCTTGTTTACTTTCAGCATATCTGCAAAAGCCTTATTATGCAAAAACAAATAACCACTAGGGTTTCTAAAAACTGAGGTAGTAAACACCCCACCCCAAAGTGCAGATATTTTTTATAGCACTTGAAGAAAACCTTAATTAAGTCATACTTTTACCCCCAAATAAAAATATAACAATTTAAAACAGCAATGACAATAGTTTAGTCCACAGTTGAGGCTACGTGTATGTCTTCTTTTGAGAAATGTGGATTCACGTCATTTGTCAATTTTTAAAGTTGATTATTTTTTGGCTGTTGAGTTGTTTGAATTTCTTGTATTCTGGACCTTAATCCCTTATCAGATGAATAGTTTGCAAATATTTTCTCCCATTCTGTAGGCTATATCTTCACTCTGTTAACTGTTTCCTTTGCTGTGTAGAAATTTTTGGTTTGATGTAATCCTATTGTCTATTTTGCTTTTGTTGCCTGTACCTTTAAGTATTATCTAAAAATCTCTGTCCCACTACTGGGTATGTATCCAAAGGAAAGGAAATAAATATGTTGAAAAGCCATCAGCACTCCCAGATCTATTGCAGCACTATTCACAATAGCCAAGATATGGAATCAACCTAAGAATCCATCGATGCATGAATGAATACAGAAAATGTATATATACACAATGGAATGTTATTCATCCATAAATAAGAATAAAATCCTATCATTTGTGGCAAAATAGATACGCCTGAAGGACATTATGTTAAGTGAAATAAGCTAGGCACAGAAAGACAAATGCATCAAGTCCTCACTCGTATTTGGAAGCTAAAAAAGTTAATCTCATGGATTTAGAGAATAGAATAATGGTTAACAGAGGGTGGAAGTGGGTATGGAGATGGAGAGAAGTTGGTTACTGTAAACAAAATTATAGTTAGAAGAAAGAAGTGCACTTCAGTGTTCTATAGCACAGAAGAGTAACTATAGCTAATAATTTATTGTATATTTAAAAATAGTTAGAAGAGCCAGGAGTAGTGGTACATGCCTCTAATCCTAACTACAGGGGAATCCAAGGCAGGAGGATTACAAGTTTGAGGCTAGCCTCAGAAACTTGAAGGGACCCTGTCTCCAAAACAAAAAAAGAACCAAGGATGTAGCTCAGTGGTAAAGCGCCCCTGGGTTCAATCTCCAGTACCAAATAAAATAAAATAAAATATTTAATAGACTTTAAATGTTTCTAACATAAAGAAATGATAAATGTTTGAGGTTGCAGATTGCTGATTACCCCGATTTGCTCATTACCTAAGCATAAATATATCACATTTACCTCATAAATATGCAAAATCATTCTGCATCAATAAAAATTTTAAATGGTCATTATCTTGAAGAATTGCTAAAATACAGAAAGTAGAAAAATTGGTAGAAAAAACAGCACAAAATGTTGTTGCCTGAGATGCCAGAGGTAAGCCCCATTTGGGATGTTTCATTAAAGAACTGCCTTCAGGATAGATGGAAAAGCTGGAGCAGATGGAGAGCACACTGCCCTCCTGGCAACTTCCCTGAAGAAGAGCAGCTGCCAGCATGACTGCCAATGGCAGATCTCCTGGGAAGAGCCATGACCTGAGACAAAAGCAAGACAGAGGTCTGGGGTTGTCGTTCAGTGATAGAGCCCTTGCCTCGCACATGTGAGGCACTGGATTTGGTCCTGAGCACCACATAAAAATAAATAAATAAAAGTAAGTTATTATATCCATCTACAACTAAATATATATATATATTTAACATATATAAATATATAAAATATGTATATTACATATTTATATATTATAGTACATATGTATATATATACGTATATATATATGTATATATATATACCCACACAAAGCAAGAAACTGAGGCACTTCCAGACCTTCATACAAGATGTAGTGTAAGTATAGGAAGCAGGGCAAAGTGGCTATACCAGGAATGAAAGGCACTGAAATGTACCTCTCCCAGAATGCAGCTCTCTTAACTAATAATTACAGGGGCCTCCCAGGCTGCATCACACACAAGGAGAATGTTTCTGGAGAATTCACCTGCCTGCCGAAAAAAGCACTCATTCATTCATTCATTCACTCACTCATTCACTCATCTGCCAGGTTTTTACTGTGCTCCCTCCAGTATAGAGAAGACAAAAGTTTCCATCCTCAGGCAGCTTATCATTGAGCAGGAAGATGAATAAGTTAATAAATAAAATAAATAGCTTGGAAGATGGTGAGACAAATGGAAAAAAAATAAAGAGGGTTCTCTTTTAAGGGAAAAGTCTATTGTTGTAATAGTTCTACTCAACTGCAGAAAAAAATAATCCCCCCTTTATATAAACCAACCTTGTTCTCATTCCCAAATATGATTGGGCAATCAATAATTGCCAGATATGATGGGAAAGTCAACAATATGAAAGAGAAAAGCCAATTGAAAAACAGGATGACATACCACACAGTGAACAAAAATCAATGTAAACTTACATTATTAGTATCCACTCCTCCCTTCCCCCTCCCTACTGGGAAAAGAAAAGGCATTGCATACATTAAATAATTACTAGCTATTACATTTTTATGAAAGAGGAATGATAATGCATTTTGAAAATGAAAAATACCATACTGAAATAAAAGAAAGAAATAGACATGCAGAATTTTAAAAAAATGAGCATGGCTGAAGACCAAGTTGGTAAGCTAGAAGACAAAGCTGGTATGTCTAAGGATATAGAGTAAAAAGACAAAGAGAGAAAATATGAAGAAAATGTTAAGAGATATGAAGGGAAGAAGCCAGAGATTTAACATTCATCAAAGAGGAGTTCTAGAAGAAAAAAAAAAGGAGAAGATGACTATAGAAAGGAAAAAATTGTCAAATAAGTAATGGGAAATTTTTCCTAGAGCTAAAGAAATTCATGAGTCTTTATCTGAAAGAAATCACTAGATGTTCAGAAGAACAAATAAAAAAAGTCTAAGTGGACACAAAAGTGAACTGTCAGAACTCATCAGGGAAAGGAGGGAGACCTAAAGATTTCTATCAAGAAAAAAACAAGTTACCTACAAAGGAACAACATTAGTCACTAGATTATAAGGCCTGTGGGAATAGAGATTTATATTCAAAAAGTCATATAACTGGAAATATGAGTAGGTTTTTAATTTTTGGAATCAAGAACTTGTATATATATCTATGTAGATGGATAAAATGTATAAGGCTCAAATGTATGAAAATAATGGGAAGAGCTACAATTTGGAGGTACAAGAGGAAGGAAGGATGGAAAACAAGAGTTAGTATAGGATTGCCCTTACCTTTTACAATAATAAAAATTATCTGGGCTGTGGCTGTGGCTCAGTGGTAGAGCGCTTGCCTAGTATGTGTGAGGCACTGGGTTTGATCCTCAGCACCACATAAAAAATAAATTAATAAACAAATGATGTTGTGTGCCCATCTACAACTGAAAAAAAAATATATATATATAAATTATCTGTCAGGCACAGCAGTGCACACCTGTAATCCCAGTGGCTTGGGAGGCTGAGGCAGGAGGATCATGAGTTCAAAGCCAGCCTCTGCAAAAGTGAGGTGCGAAGTAACTCAGTGAGAACCTGTCTCTAAACAAAATACAAAATAGGGTGGGGATGTGGCTCAGTGGTCCAGTGCCCTGGAGTTCAATCCCTAGTATCAAAAAAAAATTATCTAAGATGATAAGTAAAAATATGAATTTCTACATACTGCTGGCTTTTCACCTTGACTGTATGTTAGATGGATCTGGGAGCTTTACCGTGAATCATGTGCAGCCAGGATTGACAACCACTTTAAAGTTATAAAGACACCAACTAGAAGAGTGAAAAACGAATTGCTAATGTGATTGCTTCTAGAGAGTAGAATAAGGAAGTTCTAAACTATTTTAATTGTTTTTATTGAAGAAAAGATGAGAAAGAGGAGGGTCAGAAGGAATTCAACATGGAAGTAGAAAAGGGTTTCTCATCCTTGGCATGACTGACATTTGGGGCTGAAGAACTCCTTGTTGTGGGAAGTAATATTGTGTACGGCAAGATGTTTGGCAATATCTCTGGCCTGAGACCTGTTAAATTCCAATAGCACCCCTCCCAGTCATGACAACCCAAAACATCTCCAGACATTGCCAAATGGAGGAGCAAAATAGCACTTGGACTGAGAACCACTGGAGTAGAATAATCATCTTGTGTTAGACAACTGCTTGAACTGCAAAGAAAGCTCCAGGATTTGGACTGACTTTATGGCACACCATGTAATTTTAAGTACCTTTACTCAGTACTCAACTTTTAATGGAAATTAAATGTACACATTTAATCAGAGCATCAGAGGGGAATGCATCAAGCCTTTCCTTAGGGACACAGTTTTAGAATAACAAAATGTCAGAGCAATTAGTCCTTTACAAAAAGTTGCAGGACCTCATGGCAAACAGCCAGAATCTTGCCAATTTCTTTTAAACTTCAGAAAACACTTTTCTCATACTGAACAAAACAGAGGAGACCCAGCCAAACAACCCTGGGCTGTAGGCCCAAGTTCACTTTAGTTCAGCAAATATTTGAGAATCAATTACATGTACTAGGAATAATAATGTTAGTAAAACAAAGACCAGATTTCTTAAACGATACATAAATAATTTGAGTAGAAATATGTTTTTCTTTTTTTAAATATTTTTTTAGTTATACATGGACAGCATCTTTATTTTGCTTACTTATTTTTATGTAGTGCTGAGGATCAAACCCAGTGCCTCACACGTGTAAGGCAAGCGCTCTGCCACTGAGCCACGACCTCAGCCCTAGAAATACATTTTTAAAGAAAAGGTTTTGTTTTCTGTACTTTACAGGATTGTATCAAAATTCAATTTTCTACGTTGCCCAAATGGTAGCCATGAGAAACACGTAGCTATTGAGTTCTTAAAAAATGGGCTAGTCTAAGAATGCAACCATCATATGACTCAGTTACACCACTCCTTGGTATTTATCCTAAGGAATTAAAGTCATCATATTATAGTGATACATGCATACCCATGTTTACAGCAGCGTAATTCACAATAGTCAAAGTCTGGAACCTACCTAGGTATCCATCAATGAATGAATGAATAAGGGAAATGTTTTATATATACACAAAGAAATTTTATTCAGCCATAAGAAAAATGAAATTATGTCACTTGCAGGAAAATGGATAAAACTTGAGAACATTATGTTAAGTGAAATAAGCCAAACACATGAGGTCAAGGGTTGGATGTTTTTTCTTGTATATGGAAGCTAGAGAGGAAAAAGAAATAGAAGGTGAGAGGGTGGGGATCTCATGAAAAACAAAGGGAAATCAGTAGAGGAGAGGGACCAAGGAGTCGTAGGTGGGGAGGGAGGGAGGAAATGCTGGGAGTGATAATTGGCCAAATTATATTGTTACATTGTCTGAATGTATGAATATGTAACAACAAATCCCACCATTATGTACAACTATAATGCACCAATAAAAAATGTGGAAAAACAACATATATAATATAATGGAAAAAAAAGAGGCTAGTCTGAATTGAGATGTGCTGTAAATGTAAAACATACACTGGATTTCAAAGATATAGTATGAAAAAAACCATAAAATACAATAAAATAAAACATCCAAAATTACATTTTAAATAAAATATTAAAATTATTTTCACTTTTTTTTTAATGTGGCTACTAGAAAATTTTAAATAATACATATAGCTCACATCTTATTTCTTTTGGACAGAGTTGTCCTTAACTCTTGACTTTTATGTGTCATCATGGTTAATAATACCAACAATTTTTTTACATATTTGGGCCTTCTTTCCTTGTTGTAATCCAGCAGGGGCAAATTCCATTCATATTCCTACAATGCTATCGATATGGTTATATGGAAGTACTTGGGCCATGGTGAACTTGATTACAGGTGACTTAACATTTGCATCCTGGGTTGGCCACATACTGTATAATCTAAAGTTACTCAACCTTTGTGAGCTTTAGTTGCCTCACCTGTAAAATGAGACTAATGTCATTTCTCATACACATAGTTTGTGTACATTAACAATAATCCTAGAAGTGCCTGGTTGAATCTATTTGAAACTTAAATAGAAGTCTTTTTTAAAATTTTATTTTATTTTACTACCTATTTTTTAATTTGGTACTGAACCTAGGGGCACTTAATACTGAGCTACATCCCCAGCCCTTTTTCATTTTTTTTTTTTTTTTAAATTTTGAGATAGGGTCTCCCTAAATTGCTAACTGGCCTCAAACTTGTGATCTTCCTGCCTCAGCCTCCTGAGTCACTGGGAGGTTTATAGGTGTGCACCCCCATGTCCAGTTAGACAAGTCTCTTGAAGTTCTTGGCTTCAGGGTTCAGTCATAATAATACTTTGGAGATCTCTGTTCCCTGTGGAGTAACGAACCAATTTGCAACCTACAGAAAAGTTCTTCCCTGACAATGGCCTAGCTGTAAGAGGAATCCTCTGGGACCAGCCAGATGTGGCCACAGAAGGTTTCTCTGAACACTCTTAAG
Source organism: Xerus rutilus (assembly GCA_028644305.1). NCBI lineage: Eukaryota > Metazoa > Chordata > Mammalia > Rodentia > Sciuridae > Xerus > Xerus rutilus. The sequence goes on along the minus strand of CM053401.1, from coordinate 86,654,708 downwards.
GATAGAATTATTCCTCACAATTGTGTGGTGTGTTACCTGCTTCTGGGTGAATATGAATTCACCTGACCCTATCAGCAAACCTCAACTATTTGAAGAAACTAAGTTCCAGAGAAGTTACTGTAGGAAGAATAATAATGATAACCATAACAGTAGTAGTATCTACTTGAGTTAGAGGACTTTCTTATTTTTCCTAATTACCTAAAATACATAGAAAGAATGGGGCTTTTGATTGTTGTTTTTCATATTCTGATCAACAGAATGTCAAACAACAACGAAAAGTGTTTCTGTATTTGGTTGTTTGAAATACTTTGGTAACATGTTAATCTATTTCAAAAATTAAAATAAAATATACTTTAATGTTTTTGTTAATTATTTGTTTGTTTGTTTTTACCTTTATTTATTTATTTTTATGTGGTGCTGAGAATAGAACTCAATGCCTCACACATTCTAGGCAGATGCTCTACCACTGAGCCACGACTCCAGTCCCTTAACAGTTTTTTTTTTCTTTTCTTAATATTATATATGTGCCAAGTTCCTGTAGGAGTTTAGGACAGGATCCAATGGCTATAACAAAAAGTTAATAGGGAAGAAAAAGTTTCAGAAAATTTGTACTAAGTACAGAGCAAATCCTAAAGATTTATTTAGCTAAATGCCACTTACATTGTTTCTTGAGTAGAACCAATAAGATTCTAGTTAATTCAAAATGCTTGACAGTTGGGTTGTGAAGTTTTACTACCTCATTTAACTTTAATTCCACTTATTAACTGTGTGGGATTTAACTTTACCCCATCTAAAAATTGTTTATTGATTAAAAATAAATTTAAAAGTTTCAAGTGAATTAAAAATTCATGTTATATTTCTAAGAATTTTACTCACAATGGCCACAGGGTCATTGCTGCGCGTTGCAGCTAGGCTGAACTTCTTTACATGAGTGTTGGTCTCCAGAGCCTTTGCAAATTCCTTCAAGGTTGGAATTGGAATGTTCTACAACAGAGAAGACATGGCTAGCTGACAGATAAACCATTCTACAACACACCTACCCTCAAGTTAAAGTCCTACAACATTTTTTTTTGGTTTTGGTGCAGGGATTGAACCAGGGCCTCATGCATGCTAAGGACCTATTCTATCTCTGAACTATACTCCTAGTGCCCCACCCCCACTTGTAAATACCATCTATGTTTTTAAAATTATCATCATTATTATTTTAAATACAATGTATGTTTAGAAGGCTAGATAACATGATATTCCCTTGAAAAGAGGTTCATGACCCTCTCTTAGGCAACAAGCTATCCTAAGTCCATAGCACCACTTAAGAGTCCAATAAAGGAATCTAACACAGTGGTGCATTCTGGCATTCTCTTTTCTCTAACCAAGAAACTATACACACACTATGCTTTATCTTTATTTCTTTTGCTCTCTATGGCCTAGCCAGATGGACCTACTTGCCCACCTTTTAATATATCACAGTCTGTCTCTCCTCTGTATCTTTAGATGTGATTTCCTTTTGCCTGAAAATTACTTTTGTCTTTTTCTCTGATTAATTCCTACTCATCTTTTTAAAAAATATTTATTTTTTAGTTGTAGGTGAACACAATATCTTTATTTTATTTTTATGTGGTGCTGAGGATTGAACCCAGTGCCTCAGGTGTGCTAGGCGAGCACTCTACCACTGCACCATAACCCCAGTCTCTAACTCCTACTCATCTTTTAAAACCCAGCTGAAATACCTCCTCCTTTGTTTATTGGCTTTCCTAGGCAGCATTAAAATTTTCCTCCCCTACAATTCCATACATTTGGGGGCTTAATACATCATGTTTTAATTGTTTCATGTTTTTCAGAGTAAATGAATCCTACTCATCTTTGTACTCTTTTTCACAGAACACGTAGCACAGTACTGACTACTGGGGAGGGAGGCAATATGAGGTGTGTCTAGCAGTGAACAAGTCCTGGCTGCACTGTAGACTAGATGTGTGACCTTAGCAATTTAAGCTCATTAAGTCTCACTGAGGATTAAATGACATAATAAATTTCAAGTATTTAGCAAGAGGTGTGGCACTTAGTGAATACTCAATAAAAGTGTTATTATTAAATGCAAGGAATTGGTCCAAAACCTTTGGCAATGTTTAAACACACACACACACACACACACACACACACACACACACACTCTTTCCCCTCCCTTTGAGAATGGAATAACTTATTGCCAAATAGAGTAAAGTGGAAATGACAATTGTGACTTCAGAGACCAGGTCATAAAAGGTATTAGGGCTTTCTCTGTGCTCTTTTACTATTGGATCATTTATTTTGGGAGAAAGCAGCTGTCATGGTGTGAGGACACCAGGCAGCCCTAATGAGGGGTCCATGCTGTGAGAAACTGAAGCCTCTTGTGAAAAGCCATGTGAGTGTGCCATCTTGGAAATGGATCCTTCTGTATCATCAGGCCTTCAGATTGGGGCCTGGCTAAGAGTTTCACTACAGCCTCATTTCAAACCCGAGTCAACTGCCCTTCTGTGTCATTCTCACATTTTTTACCTCAAAACTGTATGAGATAGGAGTCTGACATGTAGCTCAGTGGTATAGTACTTGCCTACCATGAGTTTAATTTCCAGCACTAGGGGGAAAAACCCAACAGTGTGAAATAATAAATGTTTGTTGTTGCCTTTGAGTTTCAGAGTAATTTGTTATTCAGGAACAGATATAACTAATGTGCTATGTTTAACTGAGTGCTATGATTCTTTTCAAAGAACTCTTGAAATCACTTTTTTTAAAAAATTTACTTCTTTTGAACAGGATATCTTCCCTCAAAATCAGTGACAACCAAGGACACTAAATGGATATTAAAAGCAAGCAACCAGTCTCTCCAGTAAGTTTTCTGACCTCATGATAAATCAAGTGGCTGATGACGAAGATAATGAAATACCTTGATGTTGTTGAGGTTGACTTCTTGCAGGCTGGGATCATTGGCTTTCATCTGCTGCAGACTGACTTCCACATTTGTGGGATTGGGTGGTTCCTCAAATACTGGCTTGACCTTTTCACCTTTGACCACATCTAAAACACAAGTTTTGATTTAAAAAAGAAAATGCAAGGGCAGTCCTGTCAAAATAGAGATGACCCCCCCCTTCCCCCCCTCCAAATGATAGTTCCTTCGTGTGCTCTGATTCCAATAATACTGTAATATCAATGACAATAGGCTTATTCTCAAGCATGGAAGTGACATAGCTCTGAGTTAAAGTTTGCAAGGTTGGTACTTCTCAACCACAATGAAAATTCAGAAGGCTGAGGCAGGAGGATGGCCAGTTCAAGGTCAGCCTCAGCAACTTAGCAAGACCCTCAATAATTTAGTGAGACCCTGCCTCAAAATAAAAAATAAAAAGGATTGGGGATGTAGTTCAGTGATAAATGTCCAGTATCAAAAAAAAAAAAAAAAAAGAGAAGTCTCAATGGATGACACTGCATGGACCTAAAAGTATGTAAGGCTCTATAAGCAAACTCTAACCCCAAGATACTTGTGGGTGGTTATTGCCGCTCATATGGACTACTTTCAGACTATTATCACCAGATCACAGGATATGAGATGCCAAAACGATATCATAATACGTCTCTTCATTTCCCAAACCTTATTTTTTTTTGCGGAGGTGTTGGCGGCTAGGGATTGAACTTAAGGCCTCCCTCATATTAAGCATGTTTTCTACCATTAAGCTAAGCCTCCAAGCCTGCACTTCCTAAATTTTTTTTTTTTGGTGCTGAGGATTGAACTCAGGGGTACTCGACTACTGAGCCGCATCCCCAGCCCTATTTTGTGTTTTATGTAGAGACAGGGTCTCACTGAGTTGGTTAGCGCCACCATTGCTGAGGCTGGCTTTGAACTCGTGATTCTCCTGTCTCAGCCTCCCAAAGTCCTGGGATTACAGGCGTGCGCCACACCCACGTCCTAAATCTTAATACCCCTTTGGGCTCTTGATCATACTCCACCCTCTTCTGATTTCCATTTTAGAGCTTTAGTTTTGAGGAAGATATGGAAAGACAAAGGAATGGAAAAGAAGAATAAAAGATTTCTCAAAAGCAAATAATAGAAAATTATATATATATATATACACACATATATATATACAAAGGATTAATATTCTCATATAGACAGAGCTCCTACATATTCATAATACAACCCAATTAAAGATGGACAAATTAAAGCATTCAGAAGAATCTGTCACTCAAATTATGTCATTTGCAGGAAAATGGATGGAACTTGAGAATAGATAAGTTGCTTTATTATGGTAAGCAAAATAAGCCAAACTCAGAAAGTTAAGGGTCATAGGTTTTCTCTCATATGTGGAAGCTAGAGAGGAAAAAGGAAAAGAAATGTGGGGTGTATCTCATGAAAATTGAAGGGAGATCAGCAGCAGAAGGGGATTGGGGGAGGGTGGAGGAGAGGTAAAGGGGAAACACTGGGGAATGATATCAGCCAAATTATATCATTCTATTAAGTATTTATATGAATATATAACAAGAAGTTCCACCATTATGTGTAATTATAATGCACTAATAAAAATTATGGGAAAAATAAACAAAAAAGAAAAAAAAAGAAACTGTCACTCAACCAAAAAACATAAAAAGTAATTAAACTCCAAAATTTAAAAATGAGATACTACTTCAATAGTAAAAAACTATAAAAAGTGATAAGATTTAGAGTTGGCAACAATGTTGGGGAGAAGTATCCTTCTATGTTATTGGTGAGAATGTAAATTGATGCAAACATTTTTGGGAGAGTAACTTGGTATTATTTATCAAAATTTAAATGTGCATACTATACAACCTAGCAATTTTATTTCCAGAAGTCTAACCTAGAGAAGAAGAAAAGCATGAATACATAGATACACATGTAGGCATATTTCCTGATAAATTATTCGTGCCAGCAAAATATGACAAACAAAATGTTAATCGGTGTGAAGATAGTTAAATTCTAGCATAATCACATAACAAGATGCTATCTATTCATTAAAAGAATGAAGTAAGCATATATATACTGTTAAGAGATCACAATTTGAAAAGAAGTCAATGATACCTGTGTGTGTGTGTGTGTGTATCAGCCCAGAAGGTCATGTACCAGATTGCTAATAGCAAGCATGTTGTAATGCTACTCTTTGATAATGAAGCTTAAAAAGATGAGGCTTTCATATCTATATATATAAGAAATCAGAGGGCTGGGAATGTGGCTCAGGGGTAGGGTATTTGCCTAGTATGCATAAGGCCTTAAGTTTGATCCCTAGCACCACACAGACACACACACAGACACACACACACACACACACTCACACAAATAAATAACTATTTACATTTCTTAAACAAAAAGAAACCAGAAAAAAAACAGCCAGTTGTGGTAGCCTATAATCCCGGCAATTTGGGAGGCTGAGGCAGGAGGATTCCAAGTTTGAGGACAGCCTCAGCAACTTAGTGAGACTCTATTTCTAAATAAAAAATAAAAAGGATGGGGGTTGTATGTAGCTCAGTAGTAAAGTGCCCCTGGTTCAATCCCCAGTAGAGAGAGAGGGAGAAAGGGAAGGGAGAAATCGTAGAAGGGAAACAAATAAAAAAGAAAGACAAAAAGAAAAAAAAAAAGAAAAGAAAAAAGGATATTGCTCATTGTCTGGTTAACTTACTCACTACAAATGCTAATTCATAAATATGTTACTGACTAGAAGGCATTTCCCAAAGCTCCATCAGTGGGAATAAAATATAATTAATCAAAGTGAAGCTATGATCTGCTGTGCATTTTCATAGCATCTGGATCACACTGTACAAAGATCACCTGATTAGTGGCCCATCCCTAGCCTGGACAGGTAAGTTCCTTTGGGCAGGAATCATTTGTTCTTTGCATCTAAGCCTAGAACATTCTGGGCATAAGGCAGGTATTTAGTTGACTGATGAATGAGTGAATGAGAGAGTCTAATTAACTGTACACTTCTCCAGGAAATGTTGAAATAGAAGAAAGCAGACTGGAACTTTTCTGGGCCAGAAACTCCACACCAGCATGTCCTTCATGCTCTCTGGGGGAAGGACGTATTCAAATTCTAATGACAAGCATCCATTATTGAGACAAAAAGACACCTGAACAGAGAAAGGAACTTAGTCAAGCTACCATCATCAATTAAAACACCATTAAGGGACATGAAACTTTGCCTTTGGTTCTGGCTATGTGACCCTTTTACCAGCAATTTTCTCTTTTGACCGAACACACCTACCAAGAAAGTGTGCTCTGGGCAAAATACACAGGCTGGTACTAGTTACACTGCCAGACAGAGCTCCTGTCATCAGCTTGTCTATGCTGAGTGACTGCTCAGAGCTTGATGATCCTCGTAAAATGACACAGCGCCTTTCTCCTACCAGCCACATGTGCAGAATTCGAAGCCTCATGGACCCCAATCCCACAATCAACTCACTCCTTACGGGGCCCTTGCCACCTTTGCCGTTGGCCGTTTCTTCATCAAACTTTGGATTGTTCAGCAAGTTGTGTACTCCAAGGACAGCTAAAAACAAAGACAACAACGAATGAGAATTAACTTTGGAGAAGCATGTTAGGATATCCATGTTGCTAATTTGCTCCTTGAAGAACAGTTCTTTAGATCATGAAGATAAGTCTCTAGGTTCCCTTTATTTGCAGTGTGTGGTATATGGAAAGTGTTAAAGAAACTTATTTTCAAAACCCTCCTTCCAAGACTTCCAGCAATCTTCAAATGTCTTTCTATATCTAAATGTGTGAAATCACTTAGGATCTGAGAAATAATGGTCTACTTATGTTCCCCAGTTACTGAAAAACTGCCTAGATCCTCTAGTTAAGTATATTCAACCATTCAGTTTTCTTATCTGTAAAATGAGCAGGTGGGATTGAGTCTCAGGATTTTGAAGATCTAATATTATATAGATTACTGCATATATCTTTCCAGAGGCAAAAACAGAAAGATAGTGATCCTCTTTCAGTATAAGCCTCCCTGTCTCTCAGTACTAAAAGAAGTCGTTCTCTCTCCATCTTCAATCAGCATCCCAGGGTGGGAAATAAAAGTGACATCAGCAATAAAAGGTCAGTGAAGCATACTGATCTTAGTCTCCTGTATTACACGGAACTTGCACTAGGAGGCAGCACAATATGCAGGAAGCCACCATGGGGCAGGTGAAAGAGGCACACTGAAGCAGATTTCCCTTTGCTAGTGAAATTACAGGAGAGAAGCAGAGGAGCACGTGAGATTCTCATCAGTCATACCATCAGATACATATTCAAAGGAGGGAGGCAGCCAACACAGCACATGGAAGGGCAAATGGTTAGAGCCAACAAGAAGAGTTAAGGGCTGGGGTATGGCTTGGTGGTGGAGCATTAAGCTTTGAGTCTGATCCCTAACACTGCAAAAAAAAGAAGAAAAAAAAAGTGAAAATTGGGAACAAATAAATAGAGTTAGATGAGGACTCCAGAGCAGTCAACCAGAGTTTGAGTCCTAATTCTGTCACATACTGTGTGACTTGGGAAGTGACTCAATGCCTATTTCCTCATGTCTAAAATAGGGATAATGATTATACTTTATTATAATGATTACATGGCTTCCTCTTATGTGACAGTCATTGCTCTACATGCTTTAAAAATTCTTGCTAAATGTTTGATTTCTAGAATTTTATTTTGATTCTTAAAGTTTCCATTTTCCCTAACATAGTTCATAAGTTTTTGCATGCTGTATACTTTTTTCCCATTAGAGTATTTAACATATTAATCATAATTACTTTAGTTTTTTTTAACTTGGCAATTCAAACATGTATGATATGTTTGAGTCTGATTTTTATCTTCAGACTACATTTTAGCATGTCTTCTGGCCTGTCTTGTAATTTTCTGGTCAAAGCCAGACGTATTTTATTGAATAATAAAAAATGAGGTAAATAGGCCACTGATAGGAGTATTTATTCTATCTGGTGAGGACTTGTCTGGTGTTTAATGCTTGCTTGCAGCTAAAGGTACCAGAGGCTTTAAACTTTGATCCCGTATTTTTTTTTTTTTT
>CM053401.1:86285310-86646172 GCA_028644305.1 Xerus rutilus | reverse complement strand
GAGCACATTGGGTGTCAGGGATCCCACGAGCAACTGTAGAATACTCTTTTAAAACCTAGGAAGCAAAGCATTGTGGGAGGTAGCAATGCAGGTGTGGTTAGTAGTACTCCCAAAGGAAGGTCCAGATTATTTCTACATAATTACAGAGCAGGTTTAAGCACCTAGGATCAATGGCATTTAGTTCTTTTACAGATATTGTTGTTGTTACCACTCTTGATGGCACAGAGGAGAAATTTGTGTGGAAAAAACAGATATTGAAAAGTGGTTTTAAAAAAAGTTGAACTCTGAACATAAAGAAGTTTTAAGAATACCGATGAGCCAGATGCATGCCTGTAATCTCAGACTTGGGAAGCTGAGGCTGAGCAATTCATTGAGACCTTGGCTCTAAATAAAATACAAAATAGGGCTGGGGATGTGGCTCAGTGGTCAAGTGCCCCTGAGTTCAATCTCCAGTATCCCCTCCAAAAAATAAAGTAAAATAAAAATAAAAAATAAAAAGGGCTAGCCAGGCGCAGTGGCGCACACCTGTAATCCCAGCACTTTGGGAGGCTGACACAGGAGAATCGGGAGTTCAAAGCCAGCCTCAGAAACAGCGAGGCACTAAGCAACTCAGTGAGATCCTGTCTCTAAATAAAATACAAAATAGGGCTGGGGGATGTGGCTCTGTGGTCGAGTGTCCCTGAATTCAATCCCCAGAACCAAATAAATACATAATTAATTAATTAAATAAAAAGGGATGAGGAAGTAGCTCAGTGATAAAGTACCCCTGGATTAAATCTCCAGTACAAAAAAAAAAGAAAGAAAGAAAGAAAAGAAGCCCAACCAAAGTAAGAATATATGCCATAGAATTCCATTTATCTAAAATCCTAGAAAATACAACTTTATGACAGAAAGTAAGTAAGCAGGGGTTTAGGGATGAGAGACAGGTGGGAGAGGCTGAAGAAAGGGACAACAAAGGGGTACAAGAAACTTTGGAGGTCATGTATATGTTCACTGCTTTGTTTTTGGTGATGGTCTCACAGCTGTATGCATGTCAAACGTTATCAAACTATACACTTGAAATATCAGCATTTTATTGTGTGTCAACTCTACCTTAATAAAAAAACTTTGAAAAATCTATTTGAAAATCTGAAACGGCTCTTCTAATAAAATAAAAACTATTTTTAAGAAAGCATGTGTCCTGGGAGCTGGGGTTATGGCGCAGTGGTAACATGCTCGCCTAGCACGCAGGAGGCACTGGGTTCGATCCTCAGCACCACATAAAAATAAAATAAAGATATTGTGTCCACCTACAAATAAAAAATAAATATTAAAAAAAAAAGAAAGAAAGCACGTGTCCTGTTTTGATCGGCAGCATTTTTTCTCAGTGTTACACAAAATATTGGAGTTTTACAATCGATAGTATCTAAGATTTTATTTATGCTAAAACTCTATTTGAATTTCTACTCTAGGATTCTCTGACTACATTCTAACTCCTCATTTTGCCCTGAAATAGACTTGCTTTCTAGATTAATCCATGTACCAGCCAGCCACTTCCAACACTGGGACCAACCTTAGATTCTCCCCCTTCTTCCCATGTTCATTGATCTGGCACCTGCTATAGTTAATTATTGCACAGGACTTTTCACACCATCCCCTTTTTTTTCACTGTTTTGGATTCTTGTTCGTTAGGCCTAGACTACTTTTATTGTATCTGAAAGGTTTTTGTCCTTCCCTCCTGGCCATCTTTCTCGACACTGCTACCAAACCACTTTCCTGGTCAAGAACGTACAATGGTTCCTTGTCCACAAAATGGAATTCAGATAATCTAGCATCCAAAGTCCCCATAATTTGTGTTTTTTTAAATATTTTTTTAGTTGTAGATGGACACAATGTCTTTATTTTATTGCTTTGTATGTGGTGCTGAGGATTGAACCCAGGGCCTCATGCACGTGAGGCAAACGCTCTACCGCTGAGCTACAATCCCAGCCCCCATAATTTGGTTTTAATTTGCTCTTCCTGTTTCCTCTCCCATTACTTTCCTAGAGAGACCTCTGCTCCAGCCAAAATGGTTTATTTGCTGTCTGCTATAGATAGACTTATGGACTCCTAAAAATGTCCAGACCCTAGGGCTGGAGATTGCAGCTTAGTGGTGAGGTGCTTGCCTTGCATTTATGAGGCACTGGGTTCAATCATCAGCACCACATAAAAATAAATAAAATAAAGGTATTGTGTCCATCTACATAACTAAAAATATTTTTTTAAAAATGTCCACACCTGATCCCCAGTCTTGGGAATGTGTTGCTTTACATGGCAAAGGAGACCAGATGTGATTAAATAAAGGGTATTAAAACAGGAAGATTACCCTGGATTATCTAGATAATTAATAATCCAAAATTCTTAAAAGATGGAATAGGAAGGCAGAAGAGTCAGACAAAGTTGTGATGACAGAAAGCAAAGGTTCAGAATAATATGGCTTTTGGCTTGAAGATCTACAGAATGGAGCCAGGAGCCCAGGAACATAAGCAGCATCTGGAGGCTGGAAGAGGCAAGAAAATAGACTCTCCTGTGGAGCCTCCAGAAACAGTACAGTCCTGCTGACACTTTGATTTTAGCCCATTGAGACTCTCTTTCTCTCTCTCTCTTTTTTTTTTTTTGGTTCTGGGGATTTAGCCCATGGGTGCTTAACCACTGAGCCACATCCCCAGCCCTTTTTATTTTGAGACAGGGTCTCAATTGCTTAGGGCCTCTCTAAATTGCTGAGGCTAGCTTTGAACTCACAATCTTCCTGCCTCAGCCTCCTGAGTCGCTGGGATTACAGGCATGTGCCACTATGCCTGGCTCCTACTGAGACTCTGTGTAGACTCCTAACTTCTAAAATTATAAGATAATAAATTTGTGCTGTTTTAAATTACTGAATTAGTTACAGCAGCAATAAAAAACAAGTACATCTAAACTCTTCCATTTCCAAGCGAATTGTTCTGGATCTCTTCTGTTTGTCCCTCTGTATCAACTCCCACCCTGTTTTGAGCCTCAGGAACAGTATCTGTTAGATTGCATCAATGGGTTCCTGTCCTTTCTGGCTTCTCTTTGGTCAACTGGAGACATCAGCAGGGAATTGGAGAGCAGAAGGAGAGGGAAGTGGGATCCAAAAGGTCACATCTCCCCACTGCCGTCCCTTGCTGCCTTCAGGTGTTAGGGTGGTGAAGGGTCTCTGCTGTGTCTGGTGCCAGAGTTCTGCCTTGCTGCATTCTCTCAACCCTCTCCACATCTTTGTAAATAGTCTCTTTATTAGAATTTTCTCAAGTCATTCAGTTTGAGTGTGTCCTCTGTTTCTTGTTGGGAAGTTGGCAGATATAGCACTATTACTTGGAATGCCCTTCTCTATTCTCATGGCCTATCTCTGTGCTCTGCTTTTGTGACCTGGCTCAGATCCCAGCTCTGCAGGACCACAGAATGTCAGAGCTGAGTGAGCTCTTGGATCACCCAATCCAAGCAACATGGTTGTTTTCCTCCTATTTCTCTGATCTCTTTTCACAATTTTTCTTCCTCTACCTTAAATACTGGCATTTCTCAAAGTCTTGTCTTAGAGAGTCTTTTCTCATATTACTTACCTGTCTCTGAAGTTTTAATTTATACCCTGAAGACTCCAAAATCTGTACCTTCATCCTAAGACTTTGTTCCTGAGGACCAGAACCATATATTTCCAATTGTCCAATCAACATCTCTCCTTGGCTGCCTCAGACCCTTCCAATGTGTCAGAAGAGCTCTTACTCTCTTTCTTCCTCTAGAAATCCCAATTTCAGGAAGCTAGCCAAGAAACCAGGGAGCCATCCTTGACATCTTCTCTCCCTTGTCTCCTTCTACCCATCAATCACCAAATCTTGTCCTTTCCTAAACGTGTTGAGAATTTACCTACTTCACTCATCCACACTGCCACATCTAGCCCCCCCACCCCTTTCTGGTCCATTCTCCACACAAATGACCAAAGTGAACTTTTAACCAACTCTGTTCTAGTTACTTAAGATCCTCCAGTGGTGTCCCACTGCCTTGAGAGTAAGGTCCAAATTCAGTCTGGCCTCTATCATCCTGGTCAGCCTCTTCCTGCCTTTACTCCTCATTTCCTCCTGGATCCAGCCTCCTGGACCACTTCCAATTCCTCTGCCTAGAGCACTCCCACTCCTCCTCCTATAGCCCACTCTTTCTTAAGTCTTAGAATGAGCTTCACTTCCTCCTTCAGACTCCTACACAAAATCTGGGTTGCTCCATACCATGTAGTTCCCTTCTGATTGTAACTGTCCTTGGCTTTATTAGAATCACATGTTTTATCTCTGTTTTCTTTACTGATCTCTGTGAGGGGGAGTACTATATCGGATTTATTCACTGATGAAATATTAATTTCCAACATGAGTCTTGACCCACAGTAGGCATCCAGTAAATAGTGTGCAACTGGGCTGAGGTTGTGGCTCAGTGGCAGAGTGCTTGCCTCACACGTGTGAGGCACTGGGTTCGATCCTCAGCACCACATAAAAATAAACAAAACAAAACAAAGACACTGTGTCCATGTATAACTAAAAAATATTTTTAAAAAAATAGTATGCAACCAATGTCAAATAAAGGAAATGAGCTTAAGGAGGTGCAGTGACCCCCAGATCCAACGATCTCTCCACTACATCTACTGCCTCTACCTCCCGCCATGGAGCTTTCTGATATCAACAAAGCCTACAGAAGTTGCTCCTTTCCCTATATTTGCACTGCTTTGTCACCAATTTGATGTTCATCACTTGCTGTTACCTTTCACATGTGCTACATGTATGGTTCTCTCTCCAGCTACACCACAATCTCCCAGAAGACAGGGACCACGTTGTAACCCTTTATATTCCTGGGCTTCTCGAGGTCAGGTTTGTATATTCATTCAACAAATGCCTATTTTAAACCTACCTTTCTCAGACATTGCTGGGACAAGAGCAGTGAATAAAACCAATTATACCCTGTGCTAACTGAGCTTATCATTCATCAGGGAAAGACACATTAAGTAATTATAATAATGTTAAAGCAAATGGCATATGTTGTGTCAATGTACCAGCAAATCTCAAAGTCAGAGGTGAGGAAAAAAAAGTTGTATCCTTCATAACTTTGAAAATTCAGAGAAAAGTTAGTTATTATTTAAATAAGGAAAAAAACAAATACAGATATACTATGGAGAGGAGTGCAGCCTTTCATACATTTTATTTTTTATTCATTTATTTATTTACTTTTGCAGTACTAAGGATTGAAGCCATGTTCTCATAGCTTTTAAAGTCAAATCATAGAATTTCTGGCTCATGGCTGGCCTTTGTAGCCCCTCCCAGGCCCCACAGGGGTCTGCATTTGTCATCTCAAGCTAAACATGCTACAGTACAAAGTTTGCAAAGCTCTATCAGAGCCTTGCCTCTGGCAGGGCATGTGTCCCACAGCAAGCATTCAACATGCAACAGGACACCAACACACACACACACACACACACACACACGAGTGAAAAACATGCCAAACAAGGCTTCCAGAGTCCAGGTGGGCAAACACACAAAGCTGGTTAGCAAAACAGAAAATAGGAGTAGAGGTTTGAGCTGAAGGAAGGATGGTTTGGGCCCTTAAACAAATCTTCCTTTTTACCCAGAAATATGGGCCTGGGGAAGGAAAACAGAGTATGGCTCTCTTTGCTTCTCTTTCCACTACCTTATTTGTATAACTGCACTATGAAAAAGAAAAATCAGCCAGTAACATGGTGCATACCTGTAATCCCAACTACCTGGAAGGCTGAGGCAGGAGGATTACCAGTTGGAGGCCAGCCTCAGCAACTCAGTGACTCTGCCACAAAATAAAAAATAAAAAAGGGCTGTGGGTGTAGCTCAGTGGTACAGTGCTCCTGGGTTCAATCCCCAGTACTGAAAAAATAAAAGGAAAAGGAAAATCAGATACAACATGAAGTGTCCAGTTTTTGGCCCTGCCTATACACAAAGACAGAACCAAAGCCCAAACAAACATCCCTATTTATTAAACCCACACCAAATAACAAAGCAGTAAATAAAAATTACTCTTAAATTAATAAAATATTTAAATGGGTAAAACAGCACTAGAAATTGCTTAGGAGTAATTACATAACTAAGAATGCTATGAAGAACAGCTCATGGAAAGGAAATATGCCATTTTGGGCTTCAACTGTGTTGGTAATAATTTATTCCTAAGTGAGTGAGTCAGTAAGTGAAAAAGTATTGTTCTTTATTCTCTTCATATATCTTCAATATTTTTTTAAACATTTATGTTTTAGTTTTAGATGGACAGAATATATTTTTTATTTTTATGTGGTGCTGAGGATCGAACCCAGTGCCTCATGCATGCTAGGCGAGCACGCTACCACTGCGCCATAACCCCAGCCCTATCTTCAATATTTTTTAATAATTTAAAAACAAACACTTTCACAATAGCTTCATCAGCATTTTCTAAAACCAGCAAAAATTAGAACAAAATTAGTCTATCAGTGTATCCTCCAACAAAACATGGACTGATCCTATATATTTAATTCATTTCTAGCTCCTGGGCAAATATAATGATGTGACAACTATAGGCTGTGTTTTGGAATCTGGCTATTTGAAGATGGGCCAGTTGAGTCTCCCTTATTTTAAACAACCAAATGCCTCATACCACATTGTGGGAAATAACTGCAGAGGATGAAGGACAGAGAATGAGTTGGAATGAGGAGGAATTTCAGGCAAAAAGTATGGCAAAGCAATGGGAAGGAGTGAGCAGAAAGAGGAACAAGGAACAGATCTCCCAGAATCTGTTTTTGATTTTTGAGTATTTGTTTTCGAGACTATTTGTTCTTCATTTCCCAATCTCACAACATAAAAATTGCCAGAGCTTAAATCATGCTGGAAAACCGCTCCCCTTTATAACAGGTGTACTAGTGACGGCTTCCCTCCAGGTTCAGAAGAGCACAGAAGACTACGAGCACGGGCTTGGAAGCAGCCAGCCCAGGTGATGATGCCAACACAAGTGTAAGTGATCACCTTTCCAAACTTCTGTCCCTTCCTCTGCAAAACAGGCACAGAAGAGTACAGCCATGCGCTGCCTGACGACAGGGACACGTTCTGAGAAATCACATTAGGTGATTTCATTGTTGTGCAAACATCACAGTGTATTTGATCTAAGATAGCTACAATGTCACCAGCTGATATGATCTTATGGGACAAGGGTTGTGTATGTGGTTCATGGTTGACTGAAAGATCATTATTAAGCACATGACTGTTTTTATTCCAGAAGGCAGAGGTGATGGTTAAGGAGATACTGTTTGTGCTGGGCTCAGTGCCTTGTACATGCAAGCTCTCAAAGCTATTTCTCTTTTGTCCTTGGCCTGGGAATAACCTTCTTTTGGGGGGTGTTTCTTCCCTCTGTTTTCTTTGCCAGGATTTATAGAATACAGAGAGGCAGTTTCCTGGAAGAGCCCTGGGTCAGCACTGCCAGGTAGAGCAAGCCACTAGGTATTGGCTGGCCAGACTATGACATAGACTTCCACCTGGGCAGGAAGCAGCCAAGAAGTGTCCTGGCTGGGACAGAAGTTTTTTCACATGGAAGTCTTTTTTTTTTAAATTTTTTTTTTTAGTTGTTGATGGATCTTTATTTTATTCATTTATTATTTATATGTGGTGCTGAGGATCGAACCCAGTGCCTCATGCATACTAGGCAAGCGCTCTACCACTGAGCTACAGCCCCAGCCCATCACATGGAAGTCTTAATGTGTGCGCAGACTGCCAGTTCTCTTAGTAGGTCATACCTCCTGGTGCTTCCTCATCCCTCTGCCTGGCTCTATTTTCTGAGTTCTTTCTTTCTACTCTCTCACTTCCCTCCATGCTAGAGATGGAACCCAGGGCCTTGCACATGCTAGGCAAGCTCTCGACCATTGAGCTACATCCCCAGCCCAACTTCCTGTTTCTTTCTTTTTTTGGTACTGGGGATTCAACTCAGGGGCACTCACCACTGAGCTACATCCCAAGCCCTATTTTGTATTTTATTAGAGACAGGGTCTCACTGAATTGCTTAGTGCCTCGGTTTTGCTGAGGCTGGCTTTGAACTCATGATTCTCCTGTCTCAGCCTCCTGAGCCACTGGGATTACAGGCATGTGCCACCATGTCCAGTTAGGTTCCTGTTTCTTGTCCTCTGTCTATCTCCCTGCCTTCCATTTGAGTATCTGTGTCTTTCTGGTTTGTTTTTGGTATTAGGAATTGAACCCAGGAGCACTTAACCACTGAGCCACATCTCCAGACTTTTTTATTTTTTATTTTGAGACAAGGTGTCACTAAGTTGCTTAGGGCCCTGCTAAGTTGCTGAGTCTGGCCTCAAACTTGCAATCCTCCTGTCTTAGCCTCCTAAGTCACTAAGATTACAGGTGTGTGCCAACTGTCTACCAGCCGGGTTTAGATTTATGCTTTGCTATGGCTTATGGGCTGTGTATACCTTAACTCATGATAATTTACCAAGGGATAGGAAAAACATCTAGCAACTGATGTGCAATGGGAACTGCCAAATCAGAATGAGTGTCTGTAAACAATGGGGATAACTATACCCACAAAACCTGGAGAGCAACCCAGTTCACTGTACTCCAGATTCCTCCAAGCACTCTGATGAGAGGCTTCCTGGTTCTGTCTTAGGGATGGTGCTCCAATTCTGCTTCTTATGTCCAGGCTTGACATGGCTAGCCTTATGCCCCATTTCAGAAGCTCCTGTCACCCACAGTCCTACAGATGACATTCTCATTCCCATACCATCTCACTGTCACTAGGATGGTCTAGTGACACACATGAAATACACAATACATAGGGCGATCTTAATGCCCAAACAGGAGGGCAAAGCATATGAGAAGAAATAACACTAAATCACAGCTTTGAGAAATGTGCTGAAATACAGGACCAAGACCAAGGAACTCAAAATAGATATGGGAAGGTGGAGATGCCAGCTCTATTGAAGGGCTATAGCAGAAAATCCATCTAGTTTTAACACAACTACAATTTCAAAATTAAGTATAAATGACTTTTTGGTGTATTGAAAATAAAAATGGTTCATAATATACAAGCAAAGTACTTAAGCAGGAGAGTTTATAGGAAGAAATGGGAAATTAAGGTTGGAAAAGTAGATCAAGGTCAAATAGCGATGATTCATTAAAACCAGAACCTGAAATTTGAATTCTAATCTATAGGTAATAGGAAACAAATGACAAATATTTACAATCTACACATTTACTGAGATGTCCTGGTCCTCCACTCAAAAATGTTTTGAAGGCAGTGTTTCCCAAAGTTAGTTCCATGCAACGCTAGTCCCTCAAGATTTTTGTTTTTTACCGAGTGCAGCGGCACATCTTTCTAATTCCAGCAACTTGGGACACTGAGGCAGGACTGTAAGTTGGAAGCCAACCTCAGCAACTTAGTGAGAATCTATCTCAAATTTAAAAATATAAAGGACTAGGGATATAGCTTAGTAGTAAAATGCTCCTGGGTTCAATTACCAATATGAAACAAAAAGGATTTTTATATTTTTGTACATAATTTGAGAAATATCTCATATCATATCCTGCAGGTACTCCCACCCTACCTCCCATGAAAGGCGCTGAACAGTAAAGAGCAAACAAAGGTTTTTGTTTTTGTTTTTGATACTGGGAATTGAACTCAGGGATACTCGACCACTGAGCCACATCCCCAGCCCTATTTTGTTTTTTATGTAGAGACAGGGTCTCACTGAGTTGCTTAGTGCCTTGCTTTTGCTGAGGCTGGCTTTGAACTTGCAATTCTCCTGTCTCAGCCTCCCAAAGTGCTGGGATTACAGGCATATGCCACCATGCCTGGTTTCAGTTTTGTTTACTATAGGGTTTCCCAGATCTGACTAGGTGCTTTCTTTGTCTTGTAACACTAACTTCTGTCTTTGGGGAAATATTGATTGAGAGAGTCACAGATCATACACACATATGCTATTTTAGACATGCATGCAAGTAAACATGCATACTTTAAATTATTATTTTACATACACACACACACATGCATGCATGCACGTGCACGCACACAATTCAGCTATAGCAAAATTATCCTCACAGCAAAGGAGTTTGTATAAGAGAATAAGTGCTGTCTTAAGAGTTGATTGTTTTCTTGTTCTGGTAATAGGGGTCTCTTCTGCCCATGCCTTCTATGACTTCTTTAAACTATTTATAGTCTATAAGGAAGACATTTGGTTATGTGTGATTTTGTGACACACAAAAGGAATGAAAGGGAATCTCATAATTTCTGTTCTGTCCAAAAGCTAGATCAGTTCTTTCCCCAATATTTCCTTAACCCCAAATAAAATGAACCACTCCATATATTCTCAAATTCATAGCAGTCAATCACTAACCACACAGTTCTCTACAGCACACTTTCTCTTTTTACTTATTTACTGATCTCCAGTTTCTCACTTAAAAGTCCAAATCTACAGGAAAGTTAAAATGGTGCAACAAGCACCTGTATATGATCTTAACCCACCAGCTATCTTCACTAGGTCACACATGTTACATTCCTGCACCTGTTCTTCCATCCCTATGTATTTTTTTCTGATTCACTTGAAAGTTATAAATGTGAATGCACTTCACCTCTACTACCAATATCTCCAAAAATAAGGACAGTCTACCACATAACCACAATACCATTATGACACTTAAGAAAATTAACATTGATTCAATATTACCTCATATTCAGTCCATATTCAAATTTCCCCAATTGCCTCCAAATTGTCCTTTATAGTTTTTTTTTCCCTCATGTAGGATTCAAAGGTCACAGACCCCAATTCATTGTTATATCGCAAGTATTTTAATCTATAATAGATGCCCCCTCTCCCCCTCATCTTTTTGGCAGGAACACCACATAGGTGAAGTTAAGACCTTACTACAATAGGAGACCCCATAAC
This sequence comes from Xerus rutilus, assembly GCA_028644305.1. Taxonomy (NCBI): domain Eukaryota; kingdom Metazoa; phylum Chordata; class Mammalia; order Rodentia; family Sciuridae; genus Xerus; species Xerus rutilus. Next base: position 86,635,233 of record CM053401.1, on the reverse strand, counting down.
AGGTGAAGCTAAACTTGATCATTTGAGTTGGTGACCTCATTCTAAGTAATTCATGGTGAGATACTTTGGAATAATGTGAAAATCCCACTTCCCAAGAACCCTCCGCTTAAAGGTTTCAGACCAGCTGATGAGTCCAGCTGTGTGAGTCAACTGTGACAGTAGGATCTGCACAGCACTGATTTTCTGCTTCTCTCATTGCTTCTATTGTGTATTTATTTTTCAAACAATGACCTATCACTGCGCATCCTCCCTTCTACTATATCTTCTCTCTGGTTACTTCTCCTGGAGCTTCCTCCTCCACCTCCTTGCTGATCACATTTGACAGCTCAGGCCCAGCTAACCCTTTATCTGCTGATTCTATCACCTCACCTTCAGCCAACAGAAAAACCACCATATAGTGGCTTACCAATCACAGTAACTTACAAAAATTAAAATGGTTAATATGCACTGGGTTAAACGGAAGAGAACAGATAGAGGAAATCAGTTTTATTTTCTTTTAGATTGCCTAAGCCATAAAGGAAAATCTTTCTTCCTCACTAGGGCGCTTGTTCTGGCACAATCAGGCTTTTTGTAATGGTGTTAAACAGAAGCACCCTCATTTCTTCAGTTCTCTGATAGGAGAATCTAGGAAAAAACGAGGTTTAGAAATCATTTAGTCAAATGCTCCCATTTTACATGGTGAAAGCTCAGAGAGGTGAAGGGACTTGCGCAAGGTTCCTCAGCTCCTTAATAGTGGAGATATGATGGGGTCCAGGTTTTTAAAATACCCCCTTCGATGTTCTTGTTCATTTCCTTTGCAAAGGCCTCGTAAATCAGATATTTAATAGGCTCAGAAGACGCCGTAGCATTCATGGCCTTTTAATTGCTAATTTGAATTTTAACCACATCACTTTCCCATCTTTCAATACTTCAAGTAAAATTTTCCACTAAGAGCTTCTTATTTAAAAACAACAACAAAAAAATCAACCTTCATTTCTGCCGGTCAAGAGGGAAAATTCAGGCAGCCGTGGGGAGCACATACCACCATTACTTTAACCAGAAAATGATACGATCATGATAATAATAATATTTAATAATAATAGCAATATTATTATCACCATCATTGTCTCGAGGACCCGCATGAGGCAGTTTTCTGGGAGGCTGAAACGCCCTGCCAGTGACAGCTCCAGATATCTCTGGAAAAGACGCCCGTGGTGTCCACCCTTCTCTGTCGCCTGCTTCAACGAGGCCATGAGATGCAGAAGACTCAGGGAGCGTATCAAACGTTCACAGGAAAAGAGAAAGTGGGGAACAAAGCCCAGCGTGGAAAAAACCATCCCGCAGCCCGAGGGGACAGGAGACCGCGCCCTCACTGCAGCGGCCGCGCTGGCTGCAGATGCTGCAGAACCGCAGTGCGGGGCGTGGGACCCACCCGCCGGCTGCCTCCCGCCCGCGCCACCGCGCGCGGCTCCCGGCCGATCCGCGCAGCCCTCGGGGCTGAGTAGCAAGAAGGGGCCCGGCACCGAGCGCCTGCTTGGCGGAGCGCCGACACCGCGTAGCATCCTCCAGCGGACAGGGAGGGCGCGGCGGGCACCGCGCTGCGGGTGCAGGGGCTGCAGCCAGAGGCTGGCCGGGACCAGTCCCCACCCTACCCCGGAGCGCTCACCCGTCCGTGCGCTCATCCCGGAGCCAGCGGTGCTGGCCGTCAGTCGGTCAACCCCGAGGTAGCGGGGTCGGATGAGCAGGGGCGGCGCCGTGGCCGGGGCAGGCGCGGCGATCAACAGGCGGCTCCCGGCCGGGCGCGGCGCCGGGGCGCGCTGCTGCAGCGGAGCAGGCTGGGAAGCGTAGTTCCCGGCGTCGCGCAGCGGCCGCGCGGAGGCGGACCCCCGCCCACGCAGGAAAGGTTCTGCGGTCCTCACCTTTCCGCTCTAACCCAGCAGGTGTTCTCTGGTAGAATCCCGGTCCGCGCTCATCCGCGTTCTGTAAGGGAGGAAGAATCTCAGCTTGGGGAAAAAGCTTTGCAGGCTCTTTTGAGACGCTCGAGGCTAAGGATGGGGTGGGTGGCAGAGGCTTGTCAAGCTTGTAACGAGCGTTTGGGTGAGTGAGCATCATTACGTGGAGTCTTGTTAAGACGGGGTTCAGGAACGGCTATGCTTGCTCGAAGATTTACTGGCTGGGCGGGGGCGTGAGAAAGAGGAGTAGCTGAGTTAATTGCCCTTGGAAGAGAGATAAGCAAGGTGGGGTTTATGGAAGTTAAAGTTATGTCCTGAGGATGTCGGGGAGCCCATGCATACGTGGTGTCTTCACTACTTGTGAAACTGGACGGTTTAGCCTATCTGAGACTTAGCATCCTCATCTGTAAAATAGGCTTAAAGCTTAAAGATGTACTGAGGATTAAAAGACCCATAACATATGCCTGTGTCAGGCACTTAGTGCATACTCAATAAAGATTCTTTTTTTGGACGTTACAAGGGAGTTCTTGGGCACACCTCTTGACAGGAAAGTCCTGGATATAGTGCTAAACTAAAGAGAGATGGGCCTCGTTGGGCTGGGTAAATGTTAAAATCCGCTGGGTTTATTATTAGTCATTTATCCCCTTTCCTTCATCCCTGAATATGTACCGAGATGTCCTCTCCTCTGCCTGTTTCTTAGGCGTTGCAAGATAGAGAAAACACTGTCTTGTTTCTGAAGCATCAAAGTTGGGTGGGATGACAGAACAAAGTCCAAAATTATGCAGATATATGACATAGTAGGGTTTCCTTCCAGAAACTTGTTCTAATTATATGTAGTTTTTCTTCCTTTTCAATCCCTTGCTGCGCGCTTGGAGTACAACCTTTGCTTATGGAACTTATCTTGACAGTTTCAGATATGTTGAGTTTTGTGAAGTTACTACTATGCAGTGTTTCACATTATGGTGGAATTTGCACTTAGAGATGAGGTGGAGGAAATTATACCAAAGGGAAGGATGCAGCATGGCCTGTAATCTCTGAAACAGGCAAAGGGTGAATGGAGGTGAAACAGCATTATAGTCTGGCATGAGGTATACAGTAATCATGTGGCCAAAATAAAGTGCTGTAAAGGAAATGCTATACTTAAAAATAATAACTCTGTTTGGCATTTTTGAAAATACTTTCCTATTCATGTTCTCATTTGATTTTTGCAACAAGCCTGTGAAATGGACAGAGAGAGGTGTTTTTCTCCAGAGTTATGTGAAGCACACAGAGGTGATATGACTTACTCAATATCCTCCAACTGGTCAGTAAGCATAGAGTGCCTTTGTGCTTTCCTTTGTACATTTCACAGCAGGACCATATCTTTTCCAGCAGGTGGGATGAATCAGAAAATAAAGTTAATTCTCTAAAGCTCTTAGAACTAGTATGATGAACTCTGGCACACAGTAGCTGATGATCTGAGAGGTCAGTGTTGTTTCCACTATCAGTTGTGGTAATGGTCTGTACTATGGACCTCCTTGTCCAAATTACAAATCTAAGCTGAAAAGAATTAAATGAAATGGAGATGTGACCAAACCCATTTAAATCACGTTCTCAAGTTTTCCCATTTGTTATTCCAAATATCCTGTATAACAGACATTTGTCTGACTTTTTTATATTGCGCATTTGTTAAATATTGTTCCTTTCCTTAAATAAGAATAGAGCTGCTTACAGATCCAGCCAGCAGTTTTCTAGAAAAACCTAATGGTAGGCTAAAAATAATGAAGCAGTTTTATTCATATTGTAACAAAGAGTAGAAAAGATACTTGGTAGTCTGCCATCTTTTTCTTTGGTTTTCTCATGGTTCCCCACAAAGAAGATGGCTACATGTGATAAAACGAATGGAACATTACTTCAGAGGTAGATTGTGAAAGGAAGTAGATAGAAATGATTTAAGTTAAAGACATAGTTGGCAGCCAAAGACAGGATAGGAGAGCTATCCAGTACTCCCAGATCAACGTGTAAACTCCAAGAGAACACTGACAGCAAACTAAAGAAGGTAAACTGTGAGAAGGAACTCCTGGTCAACCTCTGTGTGTTCCATGAGGGCTGGAAGCTAGTAGGTATTAATGAATGGATGAATGAAGATAAGAGATGCCCCCAGATCTTCTTATTTTTATTATTATTTTTTTACATTTTGAGACAGAGTCTTGCTAAGTTACTTAGGACCTCTCTAAATTGTTGAGGTTGACCTTGAACTTGTGATCCCTTTGTCTCAGACTCCCTCAACCTCCCAAGGGATGGGATTACAGGTGTGCACCACTCTACCAGGCTTTACCTTTTAATGTTAAATTTTTAATGTTAAAACTTAATGGGAAAATAGTACTCCCCCACCACCATGCTGGGGCTTGAACCTGGGTCTCTGCACATGACAGGCAAGTGCTCTACCAATGGGCAACAAACCTAACCCCATTTAGTCTTTAAATCTAATGTCAATGTCATACTTTTTTTTAAAAGAATATGAGCCAAGTCTATGACTTAGTTGAAACCCATCATTATTTCTGGACAATATCTTATAGGTTTAACTTTTCAACTTGCTTTTTTGGAAATGAAAGTGTAGGAAGGGAAACAGAACTCCTAGAGCTGGAAGGAACCTTACCAATCATCTTGTGTTGTCTCTTCTTTATGTAAATGAGGGAGTCTGTATATTGACAACAAATGTCAAATGGCAGAAAGTAATACAAAAAAATTTGTGTAGTAGTTACAGTGAAGTAGTTCAGTTATGCAAAATGGGATATGTATCATACCTCATTGGGAACAAGTAGTAGGTGCTGTGGGTTGCCTACTCAACTTCCAATCTGCTCTCACATATTTCTTTACAGAGTCCCATACAAGTGTTCTTCCATCAGGGATGGTGGCACTAACATTACCTCAGAAGCATACTCCTAAGCCTATTGTGGGCAAAAGGAATAGGATCCTCTTAACTGTACAAGATTAGGAGTAGGCACCTGGCATTGTTCTGGCCAGTAAGATCCAAGGAGAGGTCTGCTGAAAGAACTTCTGGGAAAGGTTTCCTCGTTCTTAAACAGAGACACATAGGGAAACATGGCACAGTCTCCACTACATGATGTTGTATCTGGCTATGTGACCTGAAGTTAGAATGACCATCCTAAAACCACCAGAGGATCCAGACTCAGGACAAAAACAACACATAAATGATGGCAGAATGAAGAGACAGAATGAACTGGGGTCTACAATGCTGTCAAGTCAATAAACCTGTCAGCCTTAGTACTGTTCTGCTTCTGGATTTCTTGTTATATGAGATAATAAATACCTGTATTGTTGAGTCAATTTGAGAAATGGTTTCTGTTACTTGAAGCTGAAGGTATCCTAAGTGTTACAGGTGAAACCTGAAAGTAAATTCTTTGGGTGGACTGAAAGACTGCTTCCTTGAACTCATAGAAACAAGCAACCACCACAAAATGACAGGCAAAGGAAATGTGAGTGCATCTTATCACATCATAGATAACAAGACGGATTGACATGAGTTTGAACCCTGGTATTTACTGGTAGATTGACTGTGGCACAATTTCTTTAACTTCTCTAAGCCTTATTTTATTCACCTCTAGACTAAGGATAATAATATCACAGGGGAATGTAGAGAAAAAAAGTAATATCACAAAGGGATGTTACAAAGATCAAATGAGATAATTTGTGTTACATATGCTACAAAGGTTGTTAGTAAGGACTATAAAAGCAGCAACTATGTTGATGATGCATGAATTAAATCTTATTCATAATGTAATTGGCAGCAAGCATTTTAAAGTGAATCACTATGTAATAGTGATCATGTTAAATGACACATAGTGATACCATCAGCAAAATCCAGAATATGGGAAACTACATGACAAACAGCACAATTTCTTCAATAAATAAGTTACAAGAAAAATAAAACAGGGAGGAAAAGCTTATGTATATGTGGAAATATAATAGATAACCAAATGGAATATGTAGATATTTATTTGAACAAAGCAACTGTTTAAAAAGAACATTAATGACACAATTGGGGGAAGTATGAACACAGGATGTTTGGTTATATGAAGGTTCTATTTAAAATGTTTTGGATATGATAAAGGCATCATTATCATGTTCTGTAGAGTCTTTTTCTTTTGAAGTGATAAACTGAATATTTACAGAAGAAATAATATGCCAGGTGCAGTGGTACACACCTGTAATCCCAGCAACTGGAGAGGCTAAGGCAAGAAGGTCCCAAGTTCAAGGCTAGCCTCAGCACTTAGTGAGGCCTTGTCTCAAAATTTAAAAAATAAAATAAAGGTGCTCCAGTTGTGGCTCCAGTGGTAGAGCACTTGCTTAGCACATATGAGGCACTGGGTTCGATCCTTAGTACCATATAAAAATAAACACGTAAATAAATAAATGAAGGTATCGTGTCCATCTACAACTAAAATAAAATAAATAATAAAATAAAAAGGACTGGGGATATGGGCTGGAGATACATCCCCAAGAGCTCAATGGTGGAGCTCTTGCCTAACATGTGTGAGGCACTGGGTTCAATTCTCAGCACCACATATAAACAAAATAAAGGTCCACTGACAACTAAAAAAACATTTTGAAAAAAAGGACTGGGGATGTAGTTCAGTGGTAAAGCCTCTCTGGGTTCAATCTCTAGTATTGAAAAAAAAAATCCAGGACAGGAGTGAGGGTACAGTGGCAGGGCATAGGTGTAGATGAAACAGGATTGGCTGTGTTTTGGTAATAGTTGAAGCTGAGTAATAGGGCTTTACCAAACATTTCTCTCTACTTTTTCTTTTTTTAAAAAATACTGTTTTATTAAGATATTTCATGCATCATAAATTCACTATTTATTTGTGGTGCTGGGAACTGAATCTGAGGCCTTGAGCATGCTAGGCAAGTGCTCTACCATTGAGCCACATCCCTAGCCCCTAAATTCACTCTTTTAAAGTGTACAATTCAATGTTTACAAAGTTATATAACTCTTTGAATATATACACTCAAACTCCAAAATATTTTCTAAACCCTCAAAGAAACCCCATACACACTAGCAGTCACTCCCCATACCCACCCCTACTCTCACTAATCTTTTTTCTGTCTTCCCTAGATTTGCTTATTCTAGACATTTCACATAAATAGATCCTAATACCAAAACCAGACAAAAACATTATAAGAAAGGAAAATCACAAGCCAGCATCTCTCATGGGGACAGAAAAGTCTCCAACAAAATATTAGCAAATTGGGGGTCAGTACTGGCCAAATGATACTGTATATTATGTACATATATGAGTGTGTAACAACAAATCCCACTATTTTGTATAATTATAATACACCAATAGAAATATAGAAAAAAGAAAAAATATTTGCAAATTGAATTTGACAATGCATACAAGGAATTATACAGCAAGATCAAGTGGCATTTATTATAAGTATAAGAATGGTACATCATTCAAAAATCATTAATGTAATTTATCACATCAATAGGCTATAAAAGAAGAAAAAAGCCATATTACCATATCATAGATGCAATAAAATCATTTGACAAAATCTAACATGGATTCATGATAAAAAGCTCTCAGCAAATTAGGAATAAAGGGAGACTCCCTCAATTTGATAAAGAGTATCTATAAGGGCTGGGATTGTAGCTCAGTGGTAGAGCGCTTGCCTTGCACACGTGAGGCACTGGGTTCGATCCTCAGCACCACATACCAAATACATAAACAAATAAAATAAAGATTTTAAAAAATATTAAAAAAAGAGTATCTATAAAAACTCTAAAGCTAACATCATACTTAATAGCAAGAAACCAGATATTATCACCTAATGTTAGGAGCAAGGCAAGGATGTCCTATGTTGATATGCCCATTCAACACTATACTGCAATTTATAGCTAATGTAATAGGACAAGAAAGGCTGGCTGGGAGCAGTGAGTACACAGATTGGAAAGAAAGAAATAAAATTGTCTTTATTCATAAATGATATGATTGCCTCTATAAAAATCCCAAAGAATCATTATTGAAAACTCCTGAAACTAATATGTGACTATATAAAAGTTGTAGAATACAAAATAATAATAATCATATTATTTGTGGGAGGTTCTGGGGATTGAACCTAAGGATACTTTACCATTGAGCTACATCCCCAGCCCTTATTATTTTTTATTTTGAGACAGGATATTGCTAAGTGGCTGAGGCTGGCTTCAAACTTGCAAACCTCCTGCCTCAGCCTCTTGAGTTGCTGGGATTACAGGCATGCACCACTGTACCTGACTTCTAGATACAAAATTAATATTCAAAAGTCAAGTGCTGCTGGGCGAGGTGGTGCACGCCTGTAATCCCAGCAGCTCAGGAGGCTAAGACAGGAGAATCTCAAATTCAAAGTAGCCCAGCCACTTAGGGAGGCCCTAAGCAACTTAGCAAGACCTTGTCTCAAAATTAAAAAATAATAAAAAGGGCTTGGGATATGGCTCAGTGATTAAGTACCCCTGGATTCAATCCCTGGTACCGAGAGAAAGCGGGGGGGGGGGGGAGAGGGAACTGGAGCCCAGAATAAACCTAAAGAAACATACTGAACTGATCTTTGACAAAGGAGCAAGGGCAGTTCAGTGGATAAAGGCTGGACTTCTCACCAAATGGTTCTGGAGCAATTAGACATCCACATGCAAAGCAATCACTCTTAAGTACAGGCTTTACACAATTCACAAAAATTAGCTCAAGATGGATCGCAGACCTAAACATAAGGCACAAAACTACAAAACTTCTTCAAGAAAACAGAGGAGGATATGTAGGCAATGTTAGATTTGGCGATGACTTTAGATGTGAGATCAAATACATGACTCAATAAAGAAAAAATTTAGTTGACAGAAGACACAGACAGAATACACTATTAAAGGAATGAAAAGACAGGCACAGATTGGGGAAAATATTTAAAAAAATACATATCTGATAAAGGACTTTTATCCAAAATACTTGAATAATGTTTAAGAAGTCAACAAAAGGAAAACAATTAGCATAATTTAAAAAATGGGCAAAAGATCTAAACAGACACCAAAGAAGGAAAAAAGTAGCAGATAAGCATATGAAAAGATGGTCACCATCATTAATCATTAAAGAATTGCAAACACCAATGAGATATCACCACACACCTATTAAGATAGCTGAAATTCAAAACACTGACACCAATGGTGGTAATGTGGACCAACAGGAACACTCCTTTATTACTGGTAGGGAGCAAAACAGTACAGCTATTTTCAAAGTCAGTTTGTTAGTTTCTCATATAGCTAGATACAGGTTTACTATATAATCTAGCAATTGTGTCCTAGGTATTTATCCAAATGAGCTAAAACTTACATCCACACATAGACCTGCACATGGATGTTCACAGTTGCCAAAAATTGCAAACAACAAAAATGTCTTTCCATAAGTGAATGGAAAAACAAATTGTGGTACATCCATACAATGAAACATTGCTAAATGATATGAAGAAATGAGTTCTCAAGCCACAAAAAGACAGGAAGAACTCTTATTGCATATTGTTAGGCATATGATGTCAGTCTGAAAGTTTATATAGACTATATGATTCCAACTACATAACATTCTGGGAAAGGCAAAACTACAGAGACAGTAAGAGGCAGTGTTTTTCAGATGTTCCGGCAAAGGAATCCCCTGTGATTCACCTTTATGAACATAGGTGGCTGTAGTGCGTTCATTTTTAGCAAAACTTCATTTTAGCAAGACTTATTACACAAGACTTCATTTTAGCAAGACTTATTACATAATAGAAAGAAATAAATAAAAAGTACCTAAATTGGAAAGGAAGAAGTAAAACTGTCTCTGCAGATCACATGAAAACCCCAAAGGATCCACAAGAAAGCTACTATAGCTAATAAAAAATTTCAGCAAATTTGTAGAGAACAAGATTAACATATACACAAATCAGATGCTTCTATCTACCAGCAATGGACAATTGGAAAAGGAAATTAAGAAAGAAATTTCATTCACAGTAGTATCTAAAAGAATAAAATGCCTGGGAATAGATTTAACCAAGGAGGTGAAAGGCTTGTGCTCTGGAAATTACAAAACTTACTACAGAATGAAAACATAGTTTTGGCATACAGAGAGACTTATAGACTGATGGAGTAGAATTGAGAGTTCAGAAAAAAAACCATATATTTAGGGCCAGTTGATTTTTCTATTTTCCTTTTGAACCCAAGGCCTCACAAAGGCTAGCCAAAAACTCTACCACTGAGCAATATCCCCAGGCCATCAGTTGGTTGTTGACAAGAGCAGAAGTCCAAGCAATGGACAAAGAATAATTTCTTCAGATGGTGCTGGGAAAACCTGATTTTTCTCATGCAAAAGAATGAAATTTGTCTCCTATCTCAAGCCAATTTAAAAAATTAATTCAAAATTGATCAGTGACACAAATATGAGAGCTAAGACATTAAAACGCAGAAGAAAACACAGAGGTACATCTTCATGACTTTGGATTGGCAACGGATTCTTGAATATGATACCAAAGCATAAACAATTAAAAAAATAAAATTGGATTTTATTAACATTGAAAATTTTTGTCCAACAAAGGACATTAACCAAAAATGAAGGGGATGGAGATGTAACTCAATGGTCGAGTGCATGCTTAGTATATAAAAGGCCTTCAATTAAATCCCAAACACCCAAAACATAATAAATTTCCACATAATGAATGCGGAAATACAACCTACAGAATATGAAAAAAAGTTGCAAGTCATATATCTGATAAGAGTTTAATATATATAAAATACATACAATGCAAAAACAAAAAAGACTAAACCCCAAATTTTAAAAAAATGAGCAAAGAATTTAAATGGACGTTTCTCCAAAGAAGATATACACATGGCAAATAAGTATGTGAAATGATGATCAATATTATTAGTCATTAGTGAGATGAAAATTAAAACCAAAATGAGGTCTAGGAGTGTGGCTCAGTGGTAGAGTACTTGCCTAGCATGTGTGAGGCCCTTAGGTTCCATTTTAATTATGCATAATAGCAGGATTTGTTGTGACATATTCATACACGCACATAACAAAGGTTGATCAATTTAATTCTGTTTTCTGTGAGATCTCTCTTTTATTTCATTTTTTCTCTTTAGCCTCTGCATATGAAAGAAAGTATTTGATGCTTGACTTTCTGAGTCTGGCTTATTTCACTTAACATTATGCTCTCCAGTTTCACCATGACTGCACTATTCTTATCCATTAGTCTCTCAGTGAGAATGTCACCCTCTATTAATTATCTTTCTTCTCTGCTGTACTGGGGATTGAACCCAGGGATGCTTTACCACTGAGCTACATTTCCAGCACTTTGTATTTTTTTATTTTGAGACAGGATCTCGCTGGTCCTGGAACTGGTGATCCTTCTGCCTTAGCCTCTCTAGTAGCTGGGATTATAGGCATGCTTCATTGCGGCCAGCTTCTCTATCTTTATGTATTGGTTTAAACCAATTGTTTATGGCTCTCCCTTTTAGGTCTCTCTTGTTTTGATACATAAGGTTGTATGTATTTTTTTTAACAGCCTGGTTCAATTATGAATTTTGCTTAAAATATTTGATTTAAAGTATTTGTAGTAGAAGAACTTCTATGTTAAACAGCCAGGTTGCCAGAATCAGAACTCCCAATATGTACTTTTTCAATTTTGCTGGATATTACTCTATAATTTTTCAAAGTGATTATAGCAATTTGCATTGCTACAAACACTATTCAAAAGTTGTTTGACAACCTCAACTGTTCTTAGAATTAATTTTTTTATTAATCCAATGTCTGTGAGATTGTGGTTTTAGGTTGAATTTCTTTGCTTACTGGTAAGGTTGAACATCTTTTCCAAGGTTTAGTGGCCATTTGAGTTTTCTTTTCTGTAAATTCCTTGTTCATAATTTTGACCATTTTTTCTAATTAGTGTTAGTCCTTTAATAATTTGTAGACATTTAAATATATTCTAGATAATAATATTTTGTCACATATTTATGGCAAATATCTTCACATATTTTGTCTATTCAAAATTTTAAGATGACTTTTGATGCACAGAAGTATTTATTGTTGAAATATAGGATTTATCAGTTTTTCTTTTTCTTTGTGGTTTGTACTTTTGGTATGTTGTTAAAAAATCCTTTGCTATCCCAAGGTTTCAAAGATGCTGTTGTAAGATTATTAAGGTTTGATTTTCCTAATCATGTCATTAATCAATCTGTAGCTGATTTTGGTGTATGGGATAAGGTAGGAATCTGACTTTATCTTTTCCCACTTGGATAACTAATTGTAACAGCAACATTTATTGAATATGTAATTTATCTCTGTTATAGATTAAGTTCCTTAATATGTATAGGTTTGTTTCTGGGCTTACCTCATTATCTTTTTGTTATACTTGTCTTTCTTAGCATCAGTACTATAACTAGTTGAGTCTTAGTGGTTTTATTGTAAATCTCGATGGCTATGAGGGCAAGTACTTTTTTCTCATTCTTTAGGAATGTTTTGCCTTGCTTTGCTTCCTGGTTTTCATGTCCTGAGTTGCTTTCCTTTGTCATGCCCTTCCCCATAATGTTCTGCCTCACCTCAAGCCCAGAGCAATGGAATCCATTATTTTTGGACTGGACCTCCGAAACTGACTCAAGATTTTACTAATCTGTACCCGCTAAAAATGAAAGAGGCCATCTTTGAAATTTTAACTCATTGACTAAGGGCAACAAAAATTCATCCCAGTTAGGGCACTTGGAAATTTTTTTCTTTTTCTTTTAATACAGGGGACTGAACCTAGGGGTGCTCAGCCATTGAGCCACATCCCCAACCCTTTTCTTTCTTTCTTTTTTTTTTTAAGATACATTTATTCAGCATCATGATCAGACTATTACATTTAGCAATCAATAGCATGGGTGCAAAAAAAGAAAAAGTCTACATTAAAACCCTTTGTTGTAATGCTTTACACTTTCTACAGAACAGAAACTAAAATAACCTGTTATACAATTAGTCACAAATACAGTCCTCAAGTTTTTCTGTCCATACACATGAGTATTGTCTAAAGCATGTCTTCTTTGTAGCAGTGAGGCCCTGCCAACACTGTGCTTGGCTGAGTCCACAAATCTGTTGTAACCTGCAGCTTCCCTGTCACTTCTCTGGCTCTCCTTTCCTGCTAAGTTTTGTTTCCTGGCAGTATTAAAACCTTCTGCCACTGCCATAGCTACTGCTGCTGCTGGAACCACCATAGCCACCTTGGTTTCGTGGTTTGGCAAAATATTGGCTTCCGCCACCATAAGATCCAGAGCTTCTGCCTCCAAAGTTTCCACCCTTCATGGGTCCAAAATTTGATGACTGATTGTTGTAATTGCCAAAATCATTGTAGCTTCCACCACCTCCAAAACTGCTTCCGTCATTACCAAATCCATTGTAGCCCTCCTCGCTGCCACCATATCCACCACCACCACAGCTGCCACCAAAGCCACCACGACCACTGAAGTTCCCTCCATGACCAAAACTGTCATTTCCACCAAAACCACCTCCACAACTACCACCAAAGTTCCCAGAACCACTACGACCTCTTTGGCTAGATGAAGCACTAGTCATCTCTTGCTTTGAAAGGGCCTTCCTCACTTCACAGTTGTGGTCATTCACAGTATGGTATTTCTGAATGACAATCTTATCCACAGAGTCATGGTCGTCAAAAGTTACAAAAGCAAAGCCCTTTTTCTTTCCACTGCCTTGGTCAGTCATGATTTCCATAACTTCAATTTTCCCATACTGTTCAAAATAATCTTATAGGTGATGTTGTTCAGTGTCTTCTTTAATGCCACCAACAAAGATCTTTTTCACAGTTAAGTGGGCCCCTGGTCTTTGAGAATCTTCTCTTGAGACAGCTCTCTTTGGTTCCATAACTCTCCCATCCACCTTGTGTGGTCTTGCATTCATGGCTGCATCCACTTCCTCCACAGTGGCATAAGTGACAAACCCAAAGCCCCTGGAGCGCTTGGTGTTTGGGTCTCTCATTACCACACAGTCCGTGAGTGTTCCCCATTGCTCAGAATGGCTTCTCAGACTCTCATCAGTCATTTGAAAGCTCAGCCCTCAGATGAATAGCTTCCGCAGTTGTTCTCGCTTTTTTTTGGTACTGGAGATTAAATTCGGGGGCATTCAACCACTAAGCCACATCCCCAGCCCTCTTATGTGTTTTATGTAGAGACAGGGTCTCACTGAGTTGCTTAGCGCCTCGCCATTGCTGAGGCTGGCTTTGAACTTGCGATTCTCCTGTCTCAGCCTCCCAAAGTGCTGGGATTACAGGCTTGTGCCACCGTGCCCATCTCGTTCCCGCTCTTTAGGGGACTCTGATTTAGACATAACGGCAGCAGGAAGAGAGACTTCAACGATTTTTTCTCGGCGGTATCCACAGGCAGAAAGGAGTAAGCTAACGAACATATCCCCCATATATGGAGGATATATGAACATATCCCCCATATATATATATATATTTTTTTTTTGAGACAAGTTTTCACTAAGTTGCTTAGGGCCTTGCTAAATTGCTGATGCTGGCTTTGAACTTGCAGTCTTCCTGCCTCAACCTCCAGAGCTGCTGGGATTACAGGTGTGTGCCACCACACCAGGTCACTACCTGGAATTTCTGCAGAGCTATTTTCCAGGCTTTTCCTGTGTATTTTAATAATGCTGTTTTCCCTCATCTTTTCAGAACCAAAACTAAAAGGTGTGGCAAACTTGGTGATGACAGAGCAAATGTAAGTATCATAGCACGCCAGAGATGAAATCTACTTCATGTCAATTCAGTGTCTTATTTTGTGACATCTTCTAACTTGGACCAAATCTAACTTACACCAAATCCAGACCATGCCTTCTTGCCACCTTGTACAAACAGCAAAGCCAGGAACTAAAAGTCGCAGGATTAAAAACCAAATATACACCAGTGTACTCTATTAGTTGTTGCAGAAGTCTTATTACTTCAATAAAGTCAAATACTGTGATTAAATATTGTAATTGTCTTTCTTTTAACAACAAAATTAATTTTGAGCATTAACCTACCTTGAAACAAAGAACTCTTTACTTGTGTTAATATTTATTTCCTTAGAGAAATATTAAACTATCATATAGGTCAAAGTACTATGGCTACAGTAATAGTTTTATTATTCACAAGGATGCATACTACTCTAATGATATACATTTTTATCATGAACTTCTCAAACATACAAATAAGTAGAAAATATATGAAAATGAGATAAAGAAATTGTGGTATATATACAAATGGAATATTACTCAGCCACAAAGAAGAATAACTTTATGATATTTGCCAGTAAATGGATGGATCTGGAGACTATCATGCTAAGTGAAATAAGTCAATCCCCCCAAAACAAAGGTCAAATATTCTTTCTGATACGTGGTGGAAACTAACACACAATGGGGGAGAAAGGAAAGAATGAAGGGAAGGGAGAGGGGATAGGAATAGGAAAGACAGTGAAATGCATCTGACATAAATTTCCTATGTACACATATGAATGCACCATAGGGAATCTCAACATCGTGCATATCCACAAGGCTGAGATCCTAATTAGAAGAAGGTATATTCCATGTTTGTATAAATATGTCAAAATTGACTCTACTGTCATATATAACTAAAAAGAATAAATAAAAATAAATAACTACGTAAAAAATGAGAGTGTCGGGCTGGGATTGTAGCTCAGTGGTAGAGCGCCTGCCTCTCATGCATGAGGCACTGGGTTCGATCCTCAGCACCACATAAAAATAAATAAATAAATAAAGATATTGTGTCCATCTTCAACTAAAAAAAAATTTTAAAAAATGAGAGTGTCACAAAAAATGTCTTGGAACAAAAATAACATTAGAAATGGCCATTCATAAATCATCTATCCACAGAAAGTTTAAGCTAGGATGTAAGAAGAGAAGGCCTGGTGTGTACTCAGCAGAGTCCAGAGAGAGTTAGAGGTATCTCTAGTGCTGGTCAGATGGGCCTAAAAAAATGGAAGCCAGTCCATAGCTTTGATGAAACCATTTGCTTTTCATCTGCTCGCACTTGCTACCAAGAAAATACTTCAGTAGGCTAAACAGAAAACAGACCTCAGTATATTCTTCCAGGAGAATCAGAAAATCCCAGGAAAGGGGGAAAAATATCAACGAACCTCCCTTTTCTCCCCATTTCTCAACGAACCTAAAGGAAATAAATAATGCTTTTCTTCTCAGAGGGCTTAACCAATATGTTTTGAATTCTTTTATACTGTGTACTTGCCCCGCCAAAGCTGCTTAATTTACTCATTGAGTCCTTCAATTTTGTTTAAAGGAGACAGAACATAATAGATTAAAACATGTTGAATGCATTTACCTGTTTAAGGTAGTATATTTATGGAAGGCCATGCAACTTAAAATCTGACATCAGTGTAAACATCAGAGATTTTCCTATGGGGCAGAGATTTTGACGGTGGGCAAACAGGTAAATTAGTGCTAGAGCAGACAGCTCACTCCCAGATTAGAGAGTTACAAGAAGGGATAGTAAAACACTGACTTTCTATTTTTTCTGAAATTGAGCTTTGATTGTTTCAATAATTCACAAATGAGTAAGTTACACATTAAAGATTTTTCTCCAATACAGATTTTAAAAAATATATTTAAGAGTGAACATTGCCCTTTGAGACATACGGATCTCATTAACACGGTCATTTATGATGTTTTTTCTTTTATCATCCTGACTTCATTGTGAAAGAGATTTGATCCCAGAAAGCCCATTGTTTCAAATGATCATTATGACATAATTATTCTATTTGCTTAATAGTAGGCTTAGATATATAGGAGAGCAGAATGAAACATTAAGTTACTTAGGGGCTGGGGGAATTAAGTCTATATCCAAGATGGGGCATTTCAGTAAACAGGGCTTAGGTGAAATGCAATGGAAGCTGCAAGGATGTTGAGATTTCTTTTAGCTTGGGAGAATCAGGGAAAGTTTCAAAGTGAGGGTGGTTTAATGACTGAACCAAGAAAGGGAGGTAAGACTTGAATATGTAGAATCAGGAAGGATTCAAGGAGGATAATGCATTGGGGACAAATTTAAATGCATTCTCAAGTATTCCAAATTTTAGTAGTGCTTTCTAGGCACTTCTAAGAGTCTTATTCCAACCACATACAATCTTCCATTCTACCTGGAACCCCTCAGCAACTCAAGCACATGCTTACATGGCTTAACTTCTGGGGTCAATCATTGCCATTGTTCCTTTGCATGAACTCTCAATTTCCTTGACCCTTTCTATACTGGCTTGGCAAAACTCCAACCATGGCTTAAATTAAATTATTTTCCTGTTCCATACCTATGCCATGCAGATGAACATGACCGGGTAAAAGTACATAGTCATGCTAACTTTTTTTTTTTTTTTAATTTTTACAATTCTTTTTCTAGTTGTGGATGGACACAATGTTTTTATTTTATTGCTTTGTATGTGGTGCTGAGGATTGAACCCAGGGCCTCATGCATGCGAGGCAAGCGCTCTACCACTGAGCCACAATCCCAGCCCTCATGCTAACTTATTTATCTTAAATTTGTTACCTCAGCTGGGCACCATGTCACACGTCTGTAATCCCACTGGCTCCAGAGGTTGAGGCAGGAGGATAGCAAGTTCAAAGCCATCCTCAGCAACTTAGGGAGGTCCTAAGCAAATTTGTGAGACCCTGTCTCAAATTAAAAAGTGAAAAAGGGCTCAGGATGTGGCTCAGTAGTTAAGCACCCCCGGGTTCAATCCCCAATGCAAAAAATAATAATAATAATTGTTACCTCAAGTAATGACTCTTAAGACAGGAAGTTGTATTTCCCAGTTGCTTCACTTTCATGCTCTTCCCTTTCATATTTCCTCTTCTCTTTGGCATCTAACACTTTTTTCCTGTTCTTCTTCTTAGTGACATTACTTTCAGTTTTACTGAAAAAATAAATGCTATCAAAAGAGAAAGTGTGGGGGCTGGGGTTGTGGCTCGGGTGGAGTGCTTGCCTTGCTGGTGTGAGGCATTGGGTTTGATCCTCAGCATCACATAAAACCACATAAAACAAAATAAAGGTATTGTGCCCATCTACAACTAAAAAAAATTAAAAAAAAAAAAAAAGAGAGAAAGTATGGGGCTGGTGTTGTGGCTCAGTAGGACAGCACTTGCCTAGCAAGTGTGAGGCACTGGGTTCAATTCTCAGCACCGCATATAACTAATAAACAAACAAAATGAAGGCATTGTGTCCATATACAACTAAAAACAATTTTTAAAAAAGAGAGAGTACAAGCTCCCATTCCCATTTAGTATTTGTACCCAAATTCTGCCTTAATGTCTTTTCTTTTTTGTTTGGTACTAGGGATTGAACTCAGGGGCACTCGACCACTGAGCCACATCCTCAGCCCTATTATGTATTTTATTTAGAGACAGAGTCTCACTGAGTGACTTAGCCATTGCTGAGGCTGGCTTTGAACTGGCGATCCTCCTGTCTCAGCCTCCTGAGCCACTGGGATTATAGGTGTGTGCCACCTCACACAGCTTAAACTCTTTTTTTTTTGTTTTGTACCAGGGATTGAACTCAGGGGCACTCAACCACTGAGCCACCATCTGAGATTGACCCTTCATTTGGATATTGGATTTTACTACCAGGACATTATGCTAGCAATTCATTCATCTCCCTCCTCATCCCAGAATTTTCCTCCTCTTTTGAATTATTCTCAACTGTATAAATGCATGCTGTTACTTGTTCTAACTAAAAACAAATAAATAAATAATGTATGATGTATGAAGTATATCTCAATAAAGCTGTTATTAAGAAAATTAAATTTTGAACTCAAAAAAGGTGTATGAAGTATATCTCAATAAAGCTGTTATTAAGAAAATTAAATTTTGAACTCAAAAAATTTTGTCTCTTCTTAGCTCTCTTTCATATGAAATTTAGAATAACTTTGTCATGCAATTGAAGAATCCTGTAGGAATTTTGGTTGGAATTTTAATGAGTTTATACACTAGTTTAAGAAGAAAATTATGCTTTCATTACTTTGCCATTTCCCATCCATAAATTTTGTATATATCCATTTCTACTTCTATTTTCTTTTAAGTCCTTCAAAAAAGTTTCATACTTTTCCATGCAAGGTATATATCTTTTTGTCTAAATTTATTCCTAGGTATTTTTGTTGGTAAGTGGAATATCATCTTTTTTTTAGCCTTTATTTTATTTATTTATTTTTATGTGGTGCTGAGGATCCACCCAGTGCCTCACATGTGCTAGGTAAATACTGTACCACTAAGCCACAACCCCAGCCCCTGGAATATCATCTTTTTAACACTTATTTTTTTTCTGATTGAGTAATATGATTGATGTTTGCATATTGTTCTTCTATCCTGTATTTGGTTAACTTTTTTTTGGTGGGGGGGGACTGGAGATTTTACTCAGGGGTGCTTTACCACTGAGCTACACCCATAGTCTTTTTTATTTTTTTGAGTCATGGTCTTGCTAAAGTTGCTGAGGGTCTCACTAAGTTGCTGAGGGGGCCTTGAACTTGGAATCCTCCTGCCTCAGCCTCCCAAGTCACTGGAAATACAGGTATACACCAATGCACCCAGGTATAACTTTGATGAACTATTAATAGCTTGAATGGTTCCTGTTGTAGATATTATCTGTGTGGCATGTCAACATTTTATTATTATTGACTGTTAGCTTTCTGTCACTGTGACAAAATATCTGATTTGATCCTAAAAAGAGGAAAGGTTTATTGTGGTTTATAGTTTCAGCCCATGGTCTCTTTGTCCCATTGCCTTTGGGCCCATAGCAACCAAAAAAATAGAGAAGATGAGAGAGAAAAAGAGAGATAGAGATAGAGACAGCGAGAGATAGCAAGAGATAGAGAAAGAAAGGGTGGGGGAGGGAGATCAGGGTTTTAATATTCCCTACAAGGGCATGTTTCCATAGGAACACTTCCAGGACCCACCTCCAATGGTGCTATGGGCTAAGGATCAAACCTTTAACAATATGGGCCTTTGGGGGACACACTGAAACCATACACCTGCTATCTGTAAACAACAGTTTGTTCATTTCAAGTTTCACTTCTTTCTCCCTTTCTTATTGCATTGCCAAGAACATCCATGTAGAAGCAGTTATAGAAGGCTTCCTTTCCATAGTCTTCTCAACAGAAATGCTTCTGATATTTTATTAATTGTGAAGTTTGTGCTCTGGTGTATGTAGATATATATAAAAGGAAAAAAAATTGGTAGTAAAGATTGAACCCAGGGGCGCTTTACCACTGAGCCACATCCCCAGCCCTTTTTATTTTTATTTTGAGATAGGTTCTCTCTAAATTGCTTAGGGCCTCACTAAATTGCTGAGGTTGGCTTTGAACTTGTGATTTTCCTACCTCAGCCTCCCAAATCGCTGGGATTACAGGCCTGTGCCACCACACCAGGCCTGACTTTTCTAAAGTTATCTTCCTGTTTCCTTATTTAGACCTGTGTTTACCCTCAATTAAACATTTCTCAAACTGCAGGAATTCTGAGAAGAGTTTCTACAGTTAAATCAGTTTGAGAAATGTAGTGTCAAATGAAATCCAATAGTGTACTTCACTGCAGGACTTCTAGAGCTTCATTATTCTAATGTGCACTGTGAATATCCAAACAAAAAGAAAAAAGAAAAAAAGAAATACAGCTTGCAATATTATCCTCAACTGATTGGAAATAATTGAAATTAATTATGGAGCTGGGCACGGTGGCGCTCGCAGCTCGGGAGGCTGAGGCAGGAGGATTTCAAGTTCAAAGCCAGTCTCAGCAACTTAGTGAGGCACTTAGCAACTCAGCAAGACCTTGTCTCTAAATAAAATATAGAAAAAGGGGTGGGAATGTGGCTCAGTGGTTAAGTGCCCCTGGGTTCAATCCCTAGTACCAAACAAAAACAAAAACAAAAACAAAAACAAAACAAAACAGAAAGAAATTAATTATGGAATCATTTCCACTGACCATCTAATAACAGCTTATGTGACCTAGTTCTTTAATCTTCAGATAGAAACATCCAGTCCTTTAGTATACCTTTTCTGAATGGAAAACTTGTTATATGCTGCCTCATTGCTAGACTGTAAACTCTTTGAAGGCTTATATTTCTCTTTTGAGACATTACCTGATCTTATGTTTGTGTTTGAGTCTTGGAAGGGGCACACTGGACACCACTCAGAAGTTCATGTATTGCAGGTTTGAGCTAATCAATCTAATTCAGACTTTAGGATCTTTTTGCCACACTTCAATTACACTACTTGTGAATTTAGGAGCTAGGCACTGCTGGAGTTAAAAAGATGAGTAAGACCTGGTTATGCAGCCCAGTGACATTTATCAGTGGAGGAGATCAGACAAATGCATGAATGATTCAAACAACACACAGTGAGTTCAAAAGTAAACAAGAGGTACAAACCACTTTTGGTGGCCAAGGAAGAAACCACTGGGTAGGTGCAGGACAGGAGCAATTGGGAAGATTAAGAAAAAAAGCTCATGGAGGATATATTATTTGGGACAACCTTAAAGATTTCAAAAATGTTGACAAGAGAGTATTTTGAAGAGTAGAATTACAGACGGAGGGCATAGTATAAGAAAGACATGGAAGCAGGAATAAGTAAGCAAGTTCAAGTGGCTGTTTTGCAGGAATATACGGAATACACGGAATGAGTTATAGATGACCACAGCATGAATAATAAAAATAGGAATAGGAACTTGAATGCCAAATAGGCTTTATATTGATGCTGCTGTCCTCAGAGAGCCACTGTGAGATTTTTTAATGGAAGGGTGATATGGAGACCACCTGCTTCTCTCCTCTTTCCTTTGCCTCTGTCCAACACAGAGCTATTTCCTTTGCCTCTGTCCAACACAGTAATATATCAAAACTTCAGCTAAGGAATCAAACTTCCAGTCTCCTCATCTACCTATGGAGATCTTTTTGGAGAGCTGTCCAAAATACTATAGAAACCAGGGTACCAGAATATAGCCAGTGTGCACCCACTCTGTATAATATGCCTGAAACCAGGGTGTTGAGGAAAGGGTGTCTGGGAGGAGAGGATGTTTAGATGAAGAGTATAGATTAGAGCTCTTAGGTGGATTTAACAATAATACCTAGGGGAGTTACGCTTTCAGGTGTCAAAAAGGAAACCGATAAGAAAAAACAAAAGATGGATGAACATGGCAAATTTCCGCTAGTGAGCCAGGAGAGTGAACTGTTGCTAGTCAGTGGGCGTGCAAAAAGAGTTAACTCCAAATAATTGCAGGGTTAGTTTGAGGCCACCACCAGCCTTTAGAAGCGCTATCCCTCCTGTGGTTATGTTTTAAGAACTTCTAGGGTGTTGAGATGGGCCTGGAAAAGCTGTGTTTGATGATCTTAATGTTTTCTGTGACCTGGACTTTGAGGGTAAACGGGTGGGGGGAGGGAAGTACCTTCGGCATTGGCAGTGCTTGAAGGTCTGGGCAAGCTGGTCCCTGCTGGGAATCAATAAAAGAGGCAGAGCAAAGCTTCGCGGAGGTTTTTCCCCCCCGCTCCCTGCTGCCAAGACAGGGCTCTATTTAGGCTATGTCAGCAAGGTCCAGGTCCAGGGGTCCACCGGAGGCCGAGGACGCCTCAGGATGGGCCTCTCTTAGCTCCTAGGGCCGCAGGCTTTGGCGCGCCCCCGCTTCCTCGCTCCGCAGGGCCTTGCCGCACGGGCGGGCAGGGTGGAGCTGCCGCAGTCCGCCGGATTGCTGCGGGCGCTCACTTCGCTCTTCCCCTTGTAGGTGCGTCTGTGCCACGAGCGCCCGGGGAAGGCAGGCCTTGCAGGAGGGAGACTCCCGCCATGCAGGGCCTGCAGCTCCCCACCTCGGCTTCCCGCTTGCCGCCCCCGCGGAACGACCAGCCGCAGCCCCTGTGAGAAGGAAGAGGCGGCGGCGGCAGCAGAGGAGGCACCGCCCCCTTGGCAGCTCCCCGACCTGGCGGCCTCGGCAGGACCCATGGCGGACTCCTCGCCCGCGTTGTCCCTGCGGGAAGGCGGCCCCCGCGCGTCGCGGCCCTCGGCCCCCTCGCCGCCGCCGCGCTCGCGCTCCGGCTCGGAGTCCGAGGAGGCCGAGCTGTCGCTGAGCCTGGCTCGCACCAAGACCCGCTCGTACGGCAGCACCGCCAGCGTGCGGGCGCCTCTGGGCGCCGGCGTCATCGAGCGCCTTGTGGAGCATCGGGTCCGCGCCAGCGACACGCTGCAAGGCATCGCGCTCAAGTACGGAGTCACGGTGAGCAGGGCGCGCCGCCGCGGCCCGGGCTGGCGGCTCCGGGGCGGGGGAGGGGGACAGGAGGACTCGGGTGTGGAGAAGGCAGTCAGCCGTCCCCACGCGGCTCGGCCCGAAGCTCTCGCCTGGCGCGCGCTGCTGTCCGCAGCGGTGGTCGCCAAAGCTGGTCCTGCAGCCAGAGCGGCGAGCGGCCAAGACTCCCTCCCCAGGTAGCTGCCTCGAGTTCCCAGCGCCCTGCCCAGACTCTGACCAGATCTGTTGCGTGAGGACCAGGGCTTTGGTTTCACCTGCAGCCCTCTAAACCCGATTTGCTCTCGCGATCTCACTACTATATATTTACTCAAAGCCACACTGAGGTGGATTCTGTTCTCTGTGTAAACAAGCTCTATGATGAGTCAGGAATGGTACAGTTGTGCTCATTGTATGGTTCTGGTTCTATCGATTATGCTTCTTTATTTAGAAGTGAAATTACACCCCTGGGCTCACTGGCAACCGTGAATGTGACACCTGTGAAGAGGGCTGTGTTTATTACAAATTTATGTGTGTGAGTCTTGGGTATATTGCATTACACCTCTGGGAAGAACATGGAAACCTGAGGGAAAAAATTGTTTCATTAAAATTACTTATAATTAACTCTGAGCTATGTGATGGCCTTTTTACATTTGAGTTCTGTATCAGTTTTCAGTGTTCTTACCTGAAGCACCTTAGACAGCAATGGGAAGAAAGATGATCATATCTTTCTCTTAAAGTGAAACTCCGACTCATTGCCAAGGATGGAGGTAATCTATTTTGCATATTTAAGCAGGTATATGTTTACCGTCAGGTATCTCTAACATTTTAACATTCTGAGAGCAGGGACCTTTCTGTGCAGTCATATACTGACATGCCATGGAGAGCCCCCATTCTGACCTCTTGGGAGTTCTCTAAATTGAACATAGACCTACAATTCTCCGTGTGTATCAGTGGGGCCTGGTTTGGGTCAGAGCCAGAGAAAAGCCCAGCTTGAAAATACCCATAGCCACCTCTTTGTTGGTACTTGCTATGTGTCAGGCATTGCATTTGTCCTGTTTCATACTGATTTTATTTGAGTCTCACAGTAAGCCTAGTGCATAGGTGGAATGAATCTTTTTACAGATGCGAAGATGTTAAGAGGTAAGGATCTTTTCCAAGTATGCTTTTCATTGAGATTGGGTTGAATTAACACAGTGATAAAGGGTTTTCTTTTATTTAGGTATTACTTCCTACATCTACTCTTACCTAGAGGTATCAGCATCTTGGTTACCAAAGAAGGAAAGTCTTTTTTATTTGGTGTCTGTGGCTAGAGTAGAGTGCCTACAGCTAGAAATTTATGATGTCCAGGAGTGTTATTTCCTATGCTTTCTTCCAGTGGGATCTCCCATTACCCACAGACCTCTGTGGTTTGAGTTGCTTATGGCTCCCAAGCATCTGTTCAGTTTAGTTCTCCACCTTTGATCAAGTACTTTCTAATCCATGTTTTGTCTAATATAACTCCTGTTACTTGTAACCTTATTATTCTCTTCCATTTAAGTGTAAATCAGATTTTTCATTACTTTTATAAAAACTTTTGATTTTAAGATGTCTCAGGTATAATGAATTGGGAAATATAGTCTATGGTCACAAATAGTCCATTACAAAGTTTCTCAATTTCAACACTATTGATATTATAGACTTTGTTGTCAGAGGTAGTTCTGTGCATTGTAGGATATTTAGCAGCATCTCTGCCTTTTACCCACTGGAGGCAGGTAGTACACCTCTCCCCTCATTCAGACATTGCCAAACATTCCTTTGGAAGCAGACTCACACCTGGTTGAGAACCACTGGTTTATTACATGTATATGTATTTTATTACCTTGGACCCTGATCTGTACTTGATGAAGTTTTTGGAAACTCCTCTACTGTTTTTATAGAACCAGAGAAAGTAATAATACCATACAGTGAAGTGATATTCTTGCTCTAATTAATATATGTATAATTAATTGGATTTACTTAATGGTAAATGAGATTTTAGGTAGATGCTTAAAGGTAGAAAGGTTTTATGTTTTGTTTTTTTCTTCTCTTAACTGAACAGAAAGGAGGTGAGTGAGTATAATTATCTAATATTCACTGCCAGGATCATCTACAACATATTTAAATTGTTGTTTAAAAGACTCAGTGATGAGATGTTGGGGACCAAGCGGCCCACACGAGTGTACCTGGAAATTAAGAGTCAGTCCAGGCAAACAGTTGACCTTAACATTCCGCGTGTGGCGTGAGTAGAGCACAGCTCTGCAGCTTAGAGGAGCAGGAACTCTCAGGCAAGCCTGGCTATTGAGAGCAGCTCCTCAGCCACCCAGCTGGGTCCCAGGCAGGACTTCAGTCCTTTTGTAGGGAAACTGGGGTAAAAAATCAGTAGTGCTCTTGATACAGGAAGGTTCCCCGAACAGAGACTCTGACAAGGGGTGAACATGGAGACCTGGTTGCCAGCCCTGGCTTCCAAAAGGAACAAGTTGGAAGCTGGGTATCCAAAGTAATATTCAAGAGCTGGCAGCAAAATACATCTCAGGATATGGGAGTAGATCAGTGTGCCTTCTGCTGGCCTGGGCAGGAGAAGAGTGTGCTGGGGCAGACTAAAAATGAAGAGTTCAGCTGACCTCAGACCTATGGGATCAGAATGTCCAGAAAAAGGCATCTATGAATCTCTGTTTTTGAAAAGTGCGGCCTCTTTGCTTATTCCCAAAGCCTTGTCTCTCCTTGGGCTCTTCGTACATGCTATTCTCTATGTCTGGAATGGTCTTTTCCTAATACTGCCTGAAGGGCTGGATGCAGGAACAGCTGCATGGGTGTGACCTGTGCAATTACACGAGGATGCATGCTTAGAAGGGACTGGTACTTGGTTTAATGCTCAGTTGTGTCATGAAATATTTAGAGATTCAAAAGGCCCCACATTTTCATTTTCCACTGGGCTGTGGGCCAGTGATATAGCTGGTCCTGAGTGTGTGACTTGCTCCCTCATTGCCTTCAAAACTTTGCTTAAATATTTCTTCTGTGGGACTTTTTTGACCATTCTATGTCAAATTCCAAGCCTCCTCCACACTGGCATTTCTCCCTGTTTTCCCTGACTTGTTTTCTTAACAGTATTTATCATTCATCCAGTTGTTCTTTTTTTCTTTTTCCAGTTCTACTTTTCTGGTGATACATTGAACAAATAAAAGTCATGCCCTCACATGGAACTTATATTTTAGTCAGTAGAGACTAAACAAAGTATTTTAGTCAGTAGAGTAAACAAAGTATGTTATATGTCAGATATTGATGAACAAAGTGAAAAAACAAAACCAAACATCATGGAGAGGATAAGGAGGACCAGTGGAGGTGGTTGCAAGTTAAAATGAGATGACCAAGGAAGGCCTTACAGAAGAGGAAAGGGAGGGAGCCATGCAAATATCTAGTGAAAAACATTCTAGGCAGCAGGAATAGCCGGTGGTGCAAAGGCCCTGATTGACAATTTCCCAGGAAGAGTATGGCAGGTGCTTAGAATGCAATTGAGTATAGTTGGACAAGATTACTTAACACCTTGAAAGCTGTTTTAAGGGATTAATCTTTATCTCTTACTGGGGCCTATTGGGGTGGTGGGGTTTGAGCAAAAGAGTGACATGATCTTATATAAGGATCACTCTAGCTGCTGTTTTGAGAATAGGCTCTAGGGAGGCTTGCGCCAAGGCAGAGAGACCACATAGGATGGAAGCTTTTGCAAATGATGCAGGTGAGACAAGACAGTAGCTTGGACCAAAACAGTCGCAAAGAAGGAGGTAGTGAGAAGTGGCTGGATTTTGGATGATTTACTGATATGCTAGAAAAGTTCTGCGTATTTGTTTACTGTTCAGTTGAATATCTCTGCCCTGGGGATGGGCCTGAGGACCCAGGAGGCTCCTCTGTAGGAAAAAAGAATGGAGGTTCAAGGACCTGGCTGGGCTGACAATGATGGTCCCCAGTTTTTCTGTCAGTGACTTAGAAAATATTTTTATGATGTTTTCCCATCACTCCTTTTTAAATCATTAATAGATACTAATAATTGGTGTTTATTATTTCTTTTCCACTTTTATTGAGCCTGTCTGTTTGAGGCTCTGTACTAGATGCTGGGGCTACATGTTCTGTTTTTATTTATAGTGAGTTTATCAACTAACTCTTTTCTTTCTTTCCTTCTTTCTTTCTTTCTTTTTTTTTTTTTTTTTTTTTTTTGGTACTGTGGATTGAACTCAGGGGCACTCGACCACTGAGCCACATCCCCAGCCTTATTTTGTGTTTTATGTAGAGACAGGGTCTCACTGAGTTGCTTAGCGCCTCACCATTGCTGAAGCTGGCTTTGAACTTGTGATTCTCCTGTCTCAGCCTCCTAAAGTGCTGGGATTACAGGCGTGTGCCACCATGCCCGGCTCAGCTAACTCCTTTCTATCCTGTAACTGCTAATTCCTTTCTATCCTGTAACTACTTGAGATGCCAAGGAGCTTGTCTGATTCATCTTTTACTTTTTGAGGAGGGGTCTTACTAAGTTGCTTAGGGCCTCACTAAGTTGCTGAGGTTGACCTTGAACCTATGATCCTCCTGCTTCAGCCTCCCTAGTCACTGGGATTGCAGGCATGTGCCACCCTGCCTGGTTTGTCTGATGCATCTTTATATCTTCCTGGCCTGGTGTCTGGCACCTGATGGGTCCATGTGGCCCTAATCCACAAGAAGGCCTGACTGTTATGAAATCACAAGTCCTGATTTGAGCAGGTCCTTGAAGACCAGGGCCCAGGTAAGGGCTGAGTGAGAAGGTACAGCCTGCTGAAGATATGAACTGCAAGAAGTAGTTTGAGGATGGTTCTGAAATCTACAGAAGACAACCGCCCTTGCTAGTGTTGGCTGTTGGTTTCATCTCTTCCAAGAGCAGTGAGTCTTCACACTGAATTACACATAGGTTTAGGTTCGGGCTTTTTTTTTTTTTTTTTTTTTGTACCAGGAATTTAACTCAGGGGTACTTGACCACCAAGCCACATCCCCAGTACTATTTTGTGGGATTTTTTTTTTTTTTAATGTAGAGGCAGGGTCTCACTGAGTTGCTTAGCGCCTCACTGTTGCTGAGGCTGGCTTTGAACCTGTGATTCTCCTGTCTCAGCCTCCCTAAGTGCTGGGATTACAGGCACAGTGCGCCACTGCGCCTGGCTTGGGCATTTTTTTACCAGAGTAGTAGGCATTTGAGGAAGTAAGTCTGGGAAACTGAAACTATTTGGGCCAGGTTGAGAAACTATTCAATAAAGTTCAAACCTCAAACAAACTTACTGGGGCTGGAATTTCCCTAGGTTTTTTTTTTTTTTTTTAAATCTTCACTGAGACTAACAGGCCCCTTCCTTTACCCTTATTCTAGATTTAGCCGTTGCTCTCTCTGCTATCCTTGCTCCTCCCAGTTGGATTTAAGCCTCTGCAGGAAGTTGACCAGCTCTAGGTTGCCACTGGGAACTTTTTGTTTATAAACCCTGGAGAAACCTCTGGTACAGAACAGTACAGAAACTGAAAGTGAAAAGGAGGCAGCAAAGTGCGCCTATTATTTGTATAAACTTTGTCTTTTTACTTCCCCCAGGGAACTTGCCTCTTTTCTTAGCTCCAGAGGCCACCTCATCCCCAATACCCTTAGTGACCTCCTGTCCAGTTTTATTCCTAGGGTCTTCTCTTCCTCTTCCGATTAGCTTCTTGGCCAAGTTGTTGCTTAACATTTTCCCACATAAAAGTTATCTTGCTGAGAAAAAAGTGAAATGATTGTCATTTTAGGGAGAATAAGCACTGTGAGTTAGAAGCATAAGGGTATATAAATCTGCAGTATTTATAACTTCAGTCTGCTGCTGGTGGAGATTGTTGACCCTTGCTGATCTGTACATACTGCCACTAGTATAAGAGGTATAGTAAAATAGCCTAAAATTTGGGGTATTAGTAGAGTTCTCATGTACATTAAAAAAAAAATTCCCAGCAACTTGGGAGGCTGAGGCAGGAGGACCACAAGTTTGAGGCCAGTCTTGGCAACTTAGTGAGATTCTGTCTCAAAATAAAAATGTAAAAAATGGTTGAGGATGTAGCTCAGTGGTAAAGCACCCAGGGGTTCAACCTCCAGTACCATAAAACAAAACCAAAAGCCAAAAAGTGAAAACAATAGTCCTCCGCAGCTCTAAGGTATAATTACACACCACAAAATTCACCCTGTCTTAAGTATACAATTCAATGATTTTTAGTAAATTTACACAGTTGTGCAACCATCCACACAATTTGATTTTAGAAAGTTTCAACATGTAGCGCCCATTCTACTCTTTGTTCTTCAGGCCCAGGAAACCACTGACCTACTTTTTAGCTTATAATTTACCTTTTTTGGAAATTCCCAGTAAGTGAGACTTCATTTACTCTTCTGAGAGTGTGGAGAAGAAAAAAATCTTTTTTCCCCCATGAGCACGTGGCAATGGAGGCATCTGATTGCCGCCAACACCTGGAACATAAGAGGAGACAGATGTGGAGGTGAATCTTGAGATAATCATTTAGTATTTAAGTCTGTTTCTATTAAATAATAATCAAATGAGGGCTGAGGTTGTGGTTCATTGGGAGAGCGCTAACCTTGCATGTGTGAAGCACTGGGTTCAATCGTCAGCACCACATAAAAATAAAGATATTGTCTCCATCTACAACTAAAAAAATATATAAAAATAATCAAATGATAGTTGTATGCATATATAAAGTTGTCCTGAAATATTTTTGGAAGGGCTTGTCTCTTTTAAGGACTGGAGAGGAAGCAAAGAGATTTTGAATATTACATTCACAGTTCAGTAGGTGGATTGATGATGCCGGACCTAGTGCCCTTTTGTAAGGGTCCTTGTCCATCCCCCAGAGCTCCTGTGGAGATACCTTTTGCAAATAAGCATTGTGAATTCCCTCTTAAGTAACTTCACGTTTACAAAATGTATTTATAGGGGAGTAACTTTAAATAGGTTATTTTAAAATTATTGATAGCACTTGTTCTACTTTATTTCACCATGATTGACCGGGGCCCAGCCAGTTAGTTCTTATTTTAGTTCTTCTATAACCTGTTTCTTAGTGACCAGAGAGTGAATTTATATTTCAGAGTCACATTATTCAAACCCTGATTAGGAGAGACTTGAGATGGAAGCATTTGATTGCTGTACCTCGGTCCTAAGAAACAGAAAGTAGTTCTGTGTCGTTTGCCAAAGGTTGTACTTTCTATTCTCAGGCTTCAGTGGCTCTTAGGAAATGTTGTGAGGTGGGCAGATGGGAAAGCTGTGGAGTTTTCCAGCTCTTCCTTGGATTGGATAATGGCTTTTCTTCGTTTGATATGTGTGCAGTTTCCAGAACAGTAAACCTAACCTGTGTTCCAACAGAAGAATAAAACATTCCAAGCGAAACGTCTTTTCACTGTTTTGATTACTCATGGGTTCTCATATGTGCTGCGGTGGTTCCTTCCATAGCTGGACTTCCTGTTTCCACCAGGGCTGCTTTTTTGCCAACCTGTGTTTCTGCACAGCTGCAAAGTGATCTTTAACTGTAATCAGATCATGTCACTTTCTTCCTTCATCCTCCAGTGGCTTCTCATCACATTCAAAATAAATTCCAAATCCTTTGCCTTGGCCTGAAGTTGGCTTTTTACTCTCTACATTTCACCATACAGTTTGGCAAGTTGTTGCTGCTCTTTCTGGCTGGAATCCTCAGTGTTTTTGTTGTTGTTGTTGTTTCTTTTTGTTTTTTAAACCGAGGATTGAACTCAGGGACACTTAACCACTGAGCCACATCCTCAGCCCTTTTTTTGGATTTTGTTTATTTACAGGGTCTTGCTGAGTTGCTTAGGGCCTCGCTAAATTGCTGAGGTTGGTTTTGAACTTGCGATCCTCCTGTCTCAGCCTCCTAAACTGCTGGGATTGTAGGCGGAATCCTGGGTGTTTTTGTTTTTTTCCCCTGGCTTTTTGCATAGCTGTTTCTTACCTTGATATTACTTACAGAATTTGGAGCCCATGCTGTTGGTCTAAGTCATTGTAAAGAACAAGTTAAGATCAAATTCTTTGCTTTTTGAAAACCCTTTTCAAAACCTTTTGTCAGTGCATGTTATTCATGTGGGCTGGTTTATATGAAATCTTCTTTATATATTCTAATTTTGGGGGAGATTTAAAAAAAGTTTAATGGGAGAAAATTCCTACCCTCTTCCTTCTCTTTAGCTGAATGTTAACAAAGATTTACTCTTACCTGTTGCTTTCTTACTTTTAACTAAATATAATCATGATAGTTGCTAAATTTTTGAGTGCTTCCTATCTGCCATGTATTGTTCTAAATATTTTGCATAAATCAATTCATTTAATCCTCACAGCAGTCATTTTGCATGAGAGGAACTATTCCTATCCTTACTTTACAGATTAGATAACAGACATAGAGAATGGTAAGAAAGTGGCAAAACCAGAATGTGAATCCGGAGAGTGTGGCCTGCGTGCATAACCACTAACTTATATTAAAAAACTCATTTACCTGTTTCACCTTCTGACTCAGATCTAATCTGTCGGTAGATTGGTTCCCACCTTGATGCTAACTACATCTGGATATCTGGATATCCAGATATCTAGAGCTTTGGGAATGTCAGGAAAGTACTCTACCACAGAGCTGCACTCCCAACCCTTTTTATTTTACTTGAGACAGAATCTCACTGAGTTGCCTAGGCTGACCTTGAATTTGTGATCCTCTTGCTTTAGCTAGGATTATGGGCATGGACTGCCACACCCGTCCAGTCAACGGATACCTTAAATGCTTACTGATCATTCTGAGTGAAAACACAGTCCCTGATGCCAGGAAGCTCAGGATTAGTTAAAATCTGCAGTGAGTCACTTGCGCAGTAGTGTACATAAGAGCCGGAGGAGCTCTGCCCTTCACTGCCTAGAGTCTCCCTGACTGCACCCAGCCCCCGATGCACTCACCTTGTCTTATGTTCGGTATCATTGGCCCCTGGCTGGACCTTAATGGCCTGTGTTGTTCTGCGTGATGGATGTTGTCAGTCAGGGTCCTAGCAGGATAGAGATAGCACACTCAGAGGGCCTGGCAACTTAGGAATTCATAGACTTTAGTGAAGGGACATTTATAGAGCGTGAACAGGGTGAAGGGAACCAACAAGGGGTAGTGAGGAACCCAGAGACCAGCCACAGCAGGGAGACATCCACCCTAGGCCTGAAGTGCCAGGGAAAGTCCAGTCTTCCCTTGGTGAATGGGTGGAGCCTGGGACAAGGGACTGCCTGATGAAAACTCAGGCTATAGAAGAATGAAGCCACCAGAGTTATGGTGTCTTCCTTTAGTAAACCAACTAACATTTCAAGAATACGGAGGCTTGGGAAGTGTAGTTCTTAAAAGGTTGGTCTCCCACTCCCTTACCGGAGCATGGTGGCACACATGCCTATAATCCCAGTGACTTGGGAGGCTGAGGCAGGAGGATTGCAAGTTCAAGGCTAGCCTCAGCAATTTATGGAGACCCTAAACAACTTAATAAAACCCTGTCTCAAAAAATGAAAAGGGCTGGGGATGTGGTTCAGTAGTTAAGTGCCCCTGGGTTCAATCCCATGTCTCCCCCCCAATAAAAATAGGTCAGCCTCCAGAGTTCAGAATCAGGCTAAAGGAGAGATGGGAATGGATTGAGAGGTAAGCATGGGTTTAAAAGGAAAATAACCATCACAACAGATAACTTATTACCCACTTCTCATTTCATTTTAATTGACTAAAAAGCAACCTGTATGCAAAATCAAATATTTTCTGCTTATCTATAAAATTCAAGGAATCAGAGATTTGGTAAACCTTTTCTATAGTTTTATGTCAGAAAATGTGTTCTTCTGTCCCCTGCCTCAACCACGTATACATGTGAAAATCATTCTTAGCTTGTGTGCTATACGAAAATAGGTGCCAGATTTTGTTCCTGGGCAGTAATTTACCAGCCTTTGTTAGAGATATCAGTCTTTTTTTTTTTTTTTTTTGATACTAGGGATTGAACCCAGTGGTGCTGCCTCCGAGCTATATCCCCAACCCTTTCTATTTTATTTTGAGACAAGATCTTGCAAAGTGTTGAAATTATTTAACACTCTCCAATCTAAACCTAAGCAAGATCAGAGATACTTGGAAGTTTTAGAATTTAATTTCATCTCTAAAATGGACCTGCCCATGACCTTGTCTCTTTCTTGCTATTTGCCATCTCCTGCAACTAGAACACAAAGGACCACCCCTTCTCTTTTCTTTCACATAGTATCTTTTAAAAGAAGAAGAAGCAGCAGCTTTAAAAGTACTATTTGCATGGATTCAGCTTATAATAGGAAAGCAGGAGGAACAGAGTCCATTTTCTTTGTTGCTTCTTCAAGCTCTTTGAAGTAGAAATATAATTTTTTTTTTCACTCAGAATCAATTTGGCATTAAAGGCTCCCATAATTTGATTCCATTAATCATGCACTTTAATCTAGACATATGGACTGTAGAGTCAGACAGAAATTCCAGTTCAGACATTGATAGAGCTGTATGCACTTGTTCAAATCAATTAATCATCTCGTGTGCCTGGATTTCTTCATTGGAAAACAGAGAATAGAAAGTACCATCTTGCCACTCCTAACATCTATCTAATATGTGTAGAACATATGTAATACTTTTATATATATTTATATATATATATACTTTTATATATATATATATATATACTTTTATATATATTCTCTCTATATGTGTTAGATTCACACACACACACGCACACACACACACACACACGTATGTCCACACATATTAAATGTCTCAGTTATATAACAAGAAAGAGTAGTATAGATGAGATGCTGAAGTGCATGTGGAGTGCCAGGCTGGTCAGGTGAGATCTGTAGACACATTGGTGATGAACACAAATGCTGACATTTCTCCAGCAAGCTCAGATGCAGCATAGTTTGAGTTTTGTGCTCACCGGCATTGTGGGTTCCAGCAGGCCACTTAACCTCTCTTGAGTCTCCGTTTCCTCATTTGTGAAGAGGAGCTGAGAATACTGATTGTTTTGAATTTAAATGAGATAACCTATGTAAATTCTGTTCCCCATGTCACCCCTCTTTCCCACATCTGTGGTTTGAGGGAGGTATTCACTAACTATTAAGGAATTATAGGTGATAAAAGTCTCTATTGCCAGGTGCAGCAGCAGAGGCCTGTAATCCCAGCTTCTGGGGAGGCTGAGGCAGGAGGATTGCAAGTTCTAGGCCAGCCTCAGCAATTTAGCAAGATAAAAAAGGGCTGAGGTGTAAGCCCTTTGTCTCAAAATTGAAAATAAAAAAGGGCTGAGGTGTAAGCCGGGCGCAGTGGCTCAAGCCTGTAATCCCAGCACTTAGGGAGGCTGAGACAGGAGAATCGTGAGTTCAAAGCCAGCCTCAGCAACGGCGAGGCGCTAAGCAAGCAACTCAGTGAGACTCTGTCTCTACATAAAACACAAAAAATAGGGCTGGGGATGTGGCTCAGTGGTCGAGTACCCCTGAGTTCAATCCCTAGTACCAAAAAAAAAAAAAAAAAAAAAGCTGAGGTGTAGCTCAGTGGGAGAGGCCCCTGGGCTCCATCCCCTGGAGCCCTTGCTGCCCCCAAAAAACAAAAAAAAACCCCCAGACAAAATCCCTCAAAACAACAACATACCTATCTTAAATTCTGGATTAAATTATAAATGTATATTAAATTCTGTCTTCTTCAGATGCTTTGGTGCATATTTATGAGCCTACTGTCTTTTGTTTATAAAGTAGATCTTTACATACCCATTCTGTGTGGCACAAGAATGAGACACTACATGTAAAGTGCCCCCATCACCTTTTTTTTTTTACCTGTCCCATGTTTCCCCATTCTTCAAGGCCCACCTGAAATCAAAAGAGTCAAAATCAGAACTCCACCTTCCCTGTGAGACTGACCATAGCTCTAGCCTACATCATTCTTCCAAATGTGGTTGTATTTATGCCTCAACTACCTCCTATATCTGTTAATTCACCAAGCACGATTCTTGAAACAGAGGAAGCTCTCCACAAGTAAGTAACAACAAAAGGAAAAAAGTTTTAATTCAGATAATGAAAATGTTAAAATAAGAATAAAGTACATTAAATGAGTGATAAATATTCTACATTATTTAACTTCAGAGACTTAGGACCATCAATGCTAAAAGCTGCCTTAAAGGAGAAATACTATATTGAGGGAAAAATGAGTCTTTCCTTTTTTAAAATAGGAAAACAGAATTTTATGACATCTCTTGATAACTAGAAGTATCTAGTATGTGGAGCACCTGGCATGAGGTGGGTCCTCAGGCTGGTCTGCTGAAGTCTGTAGATGCCTTATAATACAGTGTGATGAATATAAGCACAGATGTTTCTCCAACAAGCTCAGATGCAACATAGTTTGGGTGACCAAACTATGGAGTGACCAAACCCAAGTTCTGGTCATTTCTCAAATCAGAGAAGGCATTAAATACATATTGCTCATGACCATTTGTCGCTCTGCATTGTATCATAAATCCTGCTCCTGGACTTGCATATATGTAACTCTGTGTTTCTTTTTTTATATTTTAGATGGAACAGATTAAAAGGGCCAATAAACTGTTTACCAATGATTGTATATTTCTGAAGAAAACTTTGAACATCCCAGTTATATCAGAGAAGCCTTTGTTGTTTAAT
This sequence comes from Xerus rutilus, assembly GCA_028644305.1. NCBI lineage: Eukaryota > Metazoa > Chordata > Mammalia > Rodentia > Sciuridae > Xerus > Xerus rutilus. Next base: position 86,599,317 of record CM053401.1, on the reverse strand, counting down.
GGACTTAACTCCGTTGATTCTCCAGAAAATGAAACTGTTGATAGCAGTTTTTCACATGAAGAGGAGCCTGTGGTGGCTGGGGAAGACCTCCCTCTTCCCAGTCCTCAGGAATCTGAGATTCAGCCCGTGCAGCCCGAGGAAGTGTCAGCCAGAGATTTCCTTCAGAGACTTGATTTGCAGATTAAATTATCAACACAGGCAGCCAAGAAACTAAAGGAAGAGAGCAGGTAAAATTCCCTAGTAAAAAATGTCAGAGGCTGATTAAATTACTCTTAAGATGTCCTTACTTTACATTTTAATTCTAAAAGACATTTCTAATATATGAAGTACAGAGAGAGCTTTTGTCTCTGTTATTTATTATAAAAAATTTAATTCTTTGCTTTAATAGCATGAATGTCCAGCCAGTAATTCTGGATAGCAGCTAAATAGAGGCATCTTGTTGAATCTTCAGGGAAAGCAGTGCCATAGACGAAAGTTGGACAATACTGACTCTTATAAAATTTGTCAAAGACATTGTGTTATTCGTTACCAGGTATTTCCTACATAAGATTTCCTGTGAGGTTTTTTTTTTTTTTTGGTACTGAGAATTGAACTCAGGGATAGTTGACCACTGAGCAACATCCCCAGCCCTATTTTGTGTTTTATTTAGAGACAGGGTCTCACTGAGTTGCTTAGTGCCTCAACATTGCTGAGGCTGGCTTTGAACTCCATGATTCTCCTGTCTCAGCCACCCAAAGTGCTAGGATTACAGGCTTGAGCCACCGTGCCTGGCTGAGTTTTTCTTTTTTTAAAATATTTTTTTAGATGTCGATGGACAACTTTCATTTATTCATTTATATGTGGTGCTGAGGCTCAAACCCAGTGCCTCACACATGCTAGGCAAACACTCCACCACTGATCCCCACAACCCCAGCCCTCCTGTGAGTTTTTTTACTTTGTTTTTAATTTGATGCTGGTGAAAACCTTTCTTTCTCCTATAGAATTGGTTTCCTTCTTGCTTTATGATTTTAAGAAGGTACAACCTGTTGTATTTCTTTTTTCCCCCTGGATCCTGGGAAGCTTACAAGTAAAATAGCCTGTAATACTTCTTATGGTTACTTCATTGGATTCCTTCTCCTTTCCTTAGTCCTAATTTTTAAATCTCTACTTTATTCATCTTGTTATAAGTATGCTGTTTGTTGTAGGTACCTCAGTTCCTGTTGAGAAAGAGTTGGCATATAGAAAGAAAACATATAAACACGAATACAATTTAGTATAAATTTAATATATTTAATTATTATATATCACTATTTATGCCAATAACTGAGACACTAGTAAGATGGAGATAGTAAGGTATGCCTTAATACATATTTGCCTTTCATACCACTTTTAAGGTGTGCACAATACTCTTAAGTGGATACACTCTTATCTAGTGGGTATTAAGTTGTAAAATATGTATATGTTTTAGGGGCTAGAGTTGTGACTCAGTGGTACAGCACTTGCCTCACACACGTGAGGCACTGGGTTCGATCCTCAGCACCACATACAAAATACATAAATAAATAAAAATAAAGGTTTAAAAAGTCTTTTAAAAATATGTATATGTTTTAGATTTTTATTTTTATTTTTATTTTATTTTTTTTCCCAAAAGTTGCATTTTAATACATGTTGGCAAACATAACAGAAAAAAACAAATTATCAGAAGCTGTACACACTATTCACTGAAAATATTTGTTGAGGCAAATAGAAAAAAATTGTTACAATCATAATTTGATTTTTGATTATAGTTTTAAATACTGATTTATGCTGTACTTCTTGTTTTTTTTTGTTTAGAGATGAAGAAAGTCCCTATGCAGCGTCCCTCTATCACAGTTAAGTGATTAGTGGCATGATTCTAACCTGGATTAAGAGGTGGTTGGACCATAAAAAATCCGGCAACTGAAGATCCAGAAGCATCCTTTTTGGATTCCCATAGCACTCATCTTAAAATCACGATTAAGTCTACCTACTGCAGTTGCACTGAAGTAATTAGTTCCCTTTGGCTTTCTATAATGTTAAGTTTTTATTATGGCATGATAGCAAAATTATATTCTGAAGCTTACTACTTTTGTAGGTGGTAATAGTTTTTAGACTGGCTTTTGTAAATACTGGTGGAGATAAAGCATCAAAGACTTTATATATTAAAGCTGAAAACAGTGTTTAGCTCCTGATGAGATCCTAATTATGTCAAAAATATGGTGGCTGTTTAAGTGATGCTGAATTTGCTGTGTGTTTATAACTTAAGTGCTATATACATATATATATATTTCAATATGTATTACATATTCTGTATTAATACAAAGAACCAAATTTTGTCTGCTATTTTGTAAAAATAAACTACAAAAGTCTGAGAAAATAAACTATGTTTTCACATATGAGTCTTCATTTTTTTTCAAAATGGGAAAATAAAATTGATTTTTAAATTATGTTTTGAAATGATGACAATTTCTCCCCCATTTTAATGGCTTTTATTATTTTAAGTGCAATTTTGAAAGAAATTTCAGTAATCTAAAAGCAAATCTACTCTATTTCCTAGCATCCTTTGCATTGTCATTGACCTAATGTGATTCAGATATAGTGAAAATGTAGAATACTAAAAGAATAAATAAATAATACAAAGATCTGACACATTACTGAATTCTAGTTCAGATTTTATTACTAAGTCATTTTATAGAGTGCTGTGTATGTAGTCACTGTACAACGTATTCCAATACATCACTGTGTAATGTATTCCACATTATTTGAATTTAGAGTTAGGTTTTGATCTTACTTTTTTTATACTATAGGTTATAGCAGTAAACTTCAAATAGTGTACCATTTACAATTCAATATGTTTTTGGTATCCATTTCTGTTCAACCAGCAGATGAAGTCTTTATGCTTCCACAGAAGTTCTCTGTCCTGATCACCATCCCTAAAGGAGTCTGCTGTCTGTGAGGCAAAAGGAATTTTTTTTTCCTTTGGTACCGGGAATTGAACTCAGGAGCACTCAACCACTGAGCCACATCCCCAGCCCTATTTTGTGTTTTATATAGAGACAGGGTCTCACTGAGTTGCTTAGCGCCTTGCCCTTGCTGAGGCTGGCTTTGAACTTGACTCTCCTGTCTCAGCATCCCAAAGTGCAGGGATTACAGGTGTGCGCCATCGCCCTGGCTAGGAATTTTTATTATTATTATTATTATTTTTTGTACTGGGGATTTAAGCCAGAGGTGCTTTACCACAGAGCCACATCCCCAGCCCTTATTTTTTTTTTTTGAGACAGGGTCTTGCTAAGTTGCTGAGGCTGGCCTTGAACTTGAGATTTTTTGCCTCAGCCTCCCAGTCGCTGGAATTACAGGTGTGTGCCACTGCACCCAACCAAAAGGGACTTTTGTTTCCCTACTTTCATTGTCCCTTTTTCTTTTTTCTGTTTTCTTCCTCCCTGTTTTGTTCCTCCAGATATCCCATTGAGCAGGAAAGGAGCCTTCAGATGGTAATGCCGCAGAGCTTGCAGAACCAGAACTGCACATGTCCACCCTGGAGGCTGACCAGCCAGCACATTAATGGGAAGCATTAGCTGTCTGCCCTTGTCTTGCTCATTTCTTGTTTGTTTATAACTTGACATGCATAATCCCTGTCTTTTTTTTTCCCTCCATGCTATTATAGCATCTTTGGAACAGGGTGCTCTCTGGATCATGCTTTGCCACTTTCTTGTATCCACTACTACCTAAACTGTGGGGAGTTAGTTGGAAAAAGAGAAAGCTAAAAACAACAACAACAACAAAATAGGGAAACAGATACGCATGTAAAAAAAGGCCCAAGCAAACCTATGTGGAAGCCTAGGAACTTTTTTAAATGTAGAGTTATCATGATATTTAACATAAAATGATCTGAAATTTAAGAGTAATCCAAAGGAAAAATCCAAAGATACTATCCAAAATATATAAACTCAAATTTGAAATTAAGACCACAATCTTGAAATTGTTTTAGTATTTTATTTTTGCCTCTTTTAGCAATTTCAAGTGAAAAGTCTCTCATATCAAGTTCCTAATAACTTTGTGGCCACAGTTGAGCTGTACAGGTCAAAAGTACTTTAGTCCCTACTTCAGTATAGAATCACTGTGGAGGAGTGGACAGAGACAAGAAACCTGGCCTTTAATCATGTCCTTTAAGTTCCATCTTCACTATCCTGGCCACATGAGCTTGAACATGTCCTTTTGTTCCCTAGGTGAACCACTTTCCTTATTTATAAAACAGGACTAATGATCTCCCTTTTGTTGTGGTTATCAATGGGAGCTAATAAAGTTCACTCCACTTTGAAAATTACAATAATCTAAATAAATTTCATATTTTTAAAAATATTGCATGAATATTTATACATATGTAAAAGTAAATGGATAAAATGTTTAGTCCAAGCCACTTCATTGTCTGATATAGAAGCAGCCTGTTTGACTTCCTTGCAGGTGGTCATGTTATCACAAGATGACTCACTAAAGCAGTCTGAGTTTTGCTTTGGGCAAAGCTCCCTCCCTCGACTCACCAGTGGGTACTGGCTTCTCTAGAACATGCTCCACTTAGTTTGTGTGTCAGTCAGGCTTTGGTTTTTGTTTGCTTCTGCAACTCTGAAGAGATTGGGAAGGAATATAGCAGGGGTCTCTTATTCTTGAAAAATGGCCTTTAACCATGTCCTGTAAGTTTCTAAGTCCTCACTGCCAGGAGAATAGGATCTTTAAGACAGCAACATAGGTATCAGAAGGCCAATCTGAAATAGTGGCAGCTAATATACAAAGCATTGTTATTTGATTTTTGACAGTAGAAAAATATTTATGTAATTAATTTACACTGAATAATACATTTCAAAGCCTTCTTTGGGAACACTGACCCATCATTAAGAGGAGCCCTGGCCTCTATGCTTGTTTCCAGGGCCATGTCTGGGAAGTTGCAGGGGACCTGAAGTTCACTAACCTTTACCTCCAGGGAAGCACATCTAATTTAGTTCATAGGGAACTAAGAGATTAATGGTTATTAATCTCTATTTCTACTCTGCCTGGTCCTTTGCTCTCTGTTGAGCTACCTTGGTTTGGGTCAAATCTAGTTTAGATAACTGAAATCTGGCATAAATTTTTAAACTTGGTTTTGTACTGTTTACAACCTCAATAGTATTTTTGGAGAGTACATAAATAATCCCCCTTTATCAGCAAACTCAATGTCCAAGAACTCACAGAAAATGTTGAGTGGGGATAAAATATTAATAAATTCAACAAATTTTTTTGTTGTTGAAGAACTGGGGATTGAACCCAGGGCTGAGCCTTTTTTTTTTTTTTTTTTTTTCAATTTTGAGACAGGGTCTTGTTTAATTGCCCAGGCTGGCCTTGAACTTGTGACCCTTCTGCCTCAGGCTTCCAAACAGCTGAAATGATAGGTGTGCACCACCATGTTGGGCAAATCCAGCAAATGTTATGTCCAATTTTCAAGTTCCTTTTTGTCCACTGGGCCTAATAAAGAGCCACCCCAAAAGAGCAGCCGAAGAAGCAGATGGCTTTCAAGCTATAGAGGGTTTGAAGAAATGTGAATTTATTTCAGTGCCCATTGTGAAACCAGTGGAAATGACATTTTGGAATAGACATTCTACAAGGTGGTTTGGGACCCGTCTTACTCTGACAACAGAAACCCCTTAATTCTTCAGGGAGTGTGTGTGAGACAGAAGAAGGCTTAGTTTTATATTTAGTCCATCAGAGGCTTTTCCAGAACAACATTGATTATAAAATGTAAGTCTATGAAGAAATAAGAATTCTATGTACAAAATCTCAGCTTACATATAATTTTACTTTTCAGATAGTTTTTGTGGCAAGAAAGCTATATTTTATCCATTTCTAAAAGGGTAACTACTGTAAATTCAGCACTTTCTAATAATTCTTGGGTAAAAAAAAAAACTTTAATCACAGAATTAGAAGTGTTTTAAGCTACATTATGTTTTCTGGAACAGTCGAAAGACTCCTGGATCTTTTGCCATTTTCACAGGCTGCTGTAGATGCGCTTGATGGCATTGGCTTCTTCTTTATCAAGGATGCCCTTCTCCACATAAGCATCAGCTTGTTGGTTGATGAAGTCCCTCATCTTTGAAAGATCATAGTCTGAAAAATATTAATGGAGTAACATGAGCAAAGACCAAGAGAGACCAATCTCATTACAGTGGTGATTATTGAGAAGCATTTTGTGTAATAATAGGATTATAATCTGTTTTCGCGTTCGAAGGCATTTTAATTCTGGGCATTTGGGCAGTGCTCTGCAGTTTAAAATGATGTTTATGTATATGATATTATCTCATTTGCTCTTTATCATAACCCTGTGAGGTGTTCAAATGGCAAGTACCACCATCTCATTTGACCAACAAGGAACAGATTCAGACTAGGTCTTTACAAATGTCAATGTTTATAAGTCAATCATCTGGAGCTCTTAAGAGAATTGCAGATTCATATTTAGCAGATTGAGGTGGGAACTCAAATTTTACATTTTAAACTAGCTCCCAGGAAAACCTGATGCTGTTGGGTCAGGAAACATTCATGGGATAACAAGATCCTAAAGCTAAAAGTGCCTTGTTCAAGGTCACAAAAGCAGCAAAATTATGGTTAGAACTAGGAGTTCTGACTTCCTGAACTTATAATATCAGGTTAAATTCCTGTTGATGTGACATCCCACATTTTTGTTTTCCAAATTTAGAATTACCTTGATCATTTCACGCTGTTTGAATTATATGCATGGAACAAGAAGCCAAACCATAACCTCTTTATGGCAAGAAAAAAATATCTGTGTAAACATCAATTCATCCATAAAATACAGAGAGATCCTAAGTAAGAAGGTTGCGCGTGGCATTTTTCTGAAGACTTAAAAACCCCATACCTTCCCTAATTATTTTATTAGATAATTATAATAATAAATGACCAAACTCTGCCTTCTGCCAGTTTGTAAGAGGGAGAGAAAAAAAATGGGCAGCATGAAAACACAGAGGCTGCACAGCCACTCTTAGTTAGGTTGAATATAACCTGAACCTGAACCTGGGCACTTGGGCATCTTTAAGCACCTGTGTGGCCAGGCGCAATTGGGCACATTTGTAATCCCAGTGGCTCGGAAGGCTGAGACAGGAGGATCATGATTTCAAGTCAGCATCAGCATCTACAAGGTGCTAAGCAATTCAGTGACACCCTGTCTCTAAATAATAAAACAAAATAGAGCCGGGGATGTGGCTTGGTGGTTGTGTGCCCCTGAGTTCAATCCCTGGTACCAAAAGCAAAACAAAACAAAAAACTATAGGCTGGGCAGCAAACTATAATGTAGTATGACTTGGCTTAAAAAAGTGAGTTTGGCCAGGTGTGGTGGTGCACGCCTGTAATCCCAGCACTTTGGGAGGCTGAGACAGGAGAATCACGAGTTCAAAGCCAGTCTCAGCAGGGACAAGGTGCTAAGCAACTCATTGAGACCTTGTCTCTAAATAAAAATACAAAATAGGGCTTAGGATATGGCTTGGTTCAATCACCAGTACCAAAAAGAAAGAAAAGAAAAAAAGGAAAGCATCTGTGTGAAGGGAAAATGAAGCAGGAAGGACCTCTTTGTAAACACTAAGTGTTACATGGATGTGAGCCTGAGGTTGAGAGTTTATTTTCTCTGCAAGTAGGGCCTTTGCTCCCCTTTAGGGTGTGGCTTTGAGGATTTGAAGAACTCCCAGCACTGAGCATCCTCATATTTGTTCCTCATAAACCCCAGTGAGGTAAGCATTAGTGTGCTCTTTTCAGAGATGAAGAACCAGGGCTGACAGCATAGGTACTTATGCAGGTAGTGGCAGGGCCAGGTTCTGAAGCCAGGTCAGTTTGTGGTCACTGCTTTGACCATTCTGCAACCTTGAGTACTGAAGATGAAGCTTCTAAAAGGTACATTAAGCACATGTTGAATAAATGTCTGTTTTTAACTTTTTTCTCTCAGTCAGAAAGTAGAAGGTAAACATATATTTTCTGTGTATCTCACAGAGATGGTTCCTGGATTCCTGACTTGGAGGGCACAAGGAGGCACCTCTTGCTTTTCCCTGGTTCATTAATTCTGACTCTTTAGAATGACTTGCAGTAGTAATATTTTTTATGAGACAAAAAGCAGAATCTTGATGACAGATGTAAGAGGTCCCAGTGATTTGAATGAACAAACAGGAAAATATTTTGCCTTTTTCCTTTTTGGTACTAAGGATTGATCCCAGGGGTGCTTTACTACTGAGTTATATCCCCAGCCCTTTTAATTTCTTTCTTTTTTTTGAGACAGGATTTTGTTAAGTTGCATAAGCTGTCCTTGAACTTGTGATCCTCCTGCCTCAGTTTCCTATGTAGATGGGTACATGCTTACCAATGAGGTAAGCATTAGTGTGCTCTTTTCAGAGATGAAGAAACAGGGCTGACAGCATAAGATACTTGTGCAGGTAGTCGCAGAGCCAGGTTCTGAAGCCAGGTTAGTCTGTGATCACTGCTTTTTTGCAATACCGGGCTTTTTTTTTTTTTTTTGGAGATGAGGGTCTCACTATGTTGCCTAGGTTGGTCTTGAACTTGTGAGCTTAGGTAATCCTCTTACCTCTGCTCAAGACCACACTCCCACACTCCCAGCCCAAATGATGCATTTTTAATCAATGACAAATTTAATGAAATACAATTCATGTGAGAGTTTTTGTTTGTTTTGGTAGTAGGGGTTGAACCTAGGGGGCACTTAACCACTGAGCCATTTCCCCAGCCTTTTTTTGTATTTTATTTAGAGACAGGGAATCACTGAGTTGCTGAGGGCCTCACTAAGTTTCTGAGGCTGGTTTTGAACTTGTGATCCTCCCGCCTCAGCTGGCCGAGCCTCTGAGATTACAGGCATGTGCCACTATGCCTGGCAATTCATGTGAATTTTAATGTAATTGACAACTTGGGAATTCATACCATTGTGAACAAAATAATATGTGATTGTTTCCTTCTCACTCAATTTAGACAATCACAAGCAAAAGAGGTGCTGAAAACACACCTTCTACTGTGCTCTATCTCAATAATTCCCAAACTCAGCTGTTCCCTGAAATAATCTGGAGAGTTGGAAAATACACAGATGATGGGGTTCTGTCCCCAAAGTGTCTGATTAAGTTGTGCTAAAGTGTGACTTGAATATTGGAATATAGTCATGCATCACATAATGATGTTTTGGTTAATGACAGGCTGCACGTAAACAGTGGTCCCATAGATCATAATGGAACTGAAAAATTCCTATGGCTTAGTAACATCACAGCTCTTGTCACCTCATAGTGAAATGTATTACATGTTTGTGATGCGGCTGGTACAAACTAACCTACTACCAGTTATATAAAGTATAGCACTCACGCTTATGTACAGTATATAATATCTGATAATAAGTGACTATTACTAACTTGTGGATTTATTATACTATATTTTTTCCATTAATCCAGAGTATACTCCTCTACTTGCAAAAAATTTACTGTAAAATGGTATGCTGTGGTATGTTGAAGTAGCCTCATATATTTCCTGTTTACCATGGTTTTTGTTTTTTTTTTTTTGGATTGGGGATTGAACCCAGGGGCACTTTACCATTTAAATACATCTCCAGTCTATTTATTTATTTATTTATTTATTCATTTATTTATTTATTTATTTATTTATTTGAGACAATTCTCTCTGTCTTGAGGGTCTTGTTAATTTGCTGAGGCTGACCTCAAACTTGAGATCCTCCTACCTCAGCCTCCCAATTCACTTGGATTACAGGTGTATGCCACTGTATCCAGCGATTGGTGTTTCTGAATGTGTTTCTTGAATGCATCAAGAAGCTATGTGGAGTGATTGACCCATACCATTTAGGTTTATCCAAGTACACTGTATGATGTTTGCACAACAATGAAATCGCCTATTGATATTTTCCTCAGAATGTATGTTAAATAACACATGACTGTACTCAGAAGCTCCTCAGGTGACCTGAATGCATTATAAAGCCTGAGAAGCATCACTCCTCTCATTGGAGAAGCATTGTTTTGCAGCTGCTCTGGCACCTGGAATGCAACCAGACTGCTCTCGGGTTGCTCCTTTCCTCTTTAATTCCTCTGCCTTGCCTTGCCTTGGTTTAAAGACTTATTACTTCTGCTCCAGATCCTGGCCTCCATGTTTTTTTCCTGCCTTCTGGGGTCTTATTTTTTCAATTGCAACCACACTGCTTCCAGATGGATTTCTTTTTTAACCTAATTAGGTGCCCCTGGCTAAAGTTGTTCTCCTTACAGAGTGTAAAACCATCTTCCCAGCCTGGCTGCTGCTCCTCCCCACAGACACCCAGTGTCTTGGGGAAACAAATGGCTCCAATCCCCCAAACAGATTCCTCTGTTTTGCCCCTTTATGTCTTGGCTCCCAGTGTTCCTTCTCCCTCCATCTCTCCTCACTCAGTGGATTCTTCCTTACCTTTGCATCAAGGGCTTTCCTGCTGTCCTTTCTCCCAACTGGCTCTGTCACAGTAAGATGATTCACCCCACTGTCTTACCCCCTGGGTGCTCCGACATCCATCTAACACAGCACTGAGTGCGTCCATCATAGCCGCACTGACACCGGGTTGGGGGCTGCATCTGATCATCCTTCACATCTCTGGCACTCAGCACAGGGTGAGTTTTGTTTTATGTAAGTGAGGGACTGCTTTAGTGACTGCCTGAAGCACCTAGTATGTGCTCAGAAAAGAAAACTGTGTGTGTGAGGGGGGAGGTAAAACAAAATTGACAAAATGTTCATCATTACTGAAGATGGGTGATGAACATGTGGAGATGCATTATGTTATTACTCTTCTTTCACTTGACATTTTTCAAGATGCCTTGAAAAGTTGATTTGAATAATAAGAGAAAAGAGAAGTGAGGTTCTGTTCCCCTTAGTATCTCAGAGATAGCTGCAGTCTTTTTGGATTGAGACTTGAGCCAATTTGATTACAGGAATTGTTATGTAACAAGAGCCCTTGGCGAATGGGTGAAGTTTGCAATGTACAACCACACTGAATCCCTACCTTCTTTATTTCCTTTTTTGTCGTGTTTCTTCAACCATTCAATATTTTTCCTAATGGCTTCCAAATAGGCTTCTGTTTTCCCTGCAAAAGATGAGAGAATCATATCAAATACTCATAAAGCATCATTGTGTCTCTTTTTAAAAACCACACTGATGTTCAAAACCATAAATATTGGATTTATGGAGCACTAGAGAGGTGTTATTCCTGCTAGGAATAACAGATCAAGTGGGGACAATAGTCTAAGCGAGAGACCAAGTTGGTAAGCATTATGCCCACACAAATCAGTACAGGTTGATATCCAGGCAGAGAAGAGTTTTGATTTTGTTTACTAGATAGATGGGTCCCTACTACTCTTAGATTGGGTCATTTCTGGTTAGGGACAGATTTTTCCAAACTGAGGAGCATTCTCAAGTTAGGGGGTGAATAAGAGTGGCAAATGCTTGAAGACTCCATCACCTCAGTTAAAAGTTCAAATGTGTGGCTTTGTATAAGTATCTCTACAAGTCTTCTGCCCAATCCTGGGCAGGAGGCTGTAAAAACTCAGAGGAAGAGGCTGGGTGTGGTAGCACATACCTGTAATCCCAGCGACTTGGGAGGCTGAAGCAGGAGGATCACAAGTTCAAGGGCAGCCTCAGCAACTAAGTGAGGCCCTAAGCAACTTACTTTGTCTCCAGATATAGAATAAAAAGGGCTGAGGATGTGGCTCAGTGGTTAAGTGCCCTTGGGTTCAATATTAAGCACCAAAATACAAATAGGCAAAAAACCAAAACAAACCCTCAAAACTCAGAGGAAGAGATGACCAGGGCTTCACTTTAAGATTCCAAAGGTAGACTTCAGAACTGATTCTAATAAAACTCCCCTGGATGTACACATCCCTGATGGGCTTCCAGGCATCTCTGAGCACCTACTCTACTCTGATCACTTTGCATTATCATCTGTAAGTGAATATTACCAACTTAGAGATGAGGAATCTAAAACTCAGAGAGGCTCAGTAACTTGGCTAAGACCAGGAAACAACAGAGAAGAATTTGGACTCTGATCTTAGTTTCTGATACCTCCTGCATCATCTGAAAGATAAGACCTCATCTTCAGATATGAACACTAATGTAGCCTTGTTTTATACTGAAGAAATCAATCATCCCCTGAATTAGGTAGGTCCCTAATGCTCAAAGTATATGCAGAGAGGCTAGGTAGTCTGCCTGCCCTTCCCTCTCCCTCCACCTTCCCTTCCTAAAAGAAACAAAACAAAAACAACAAAAAAACCTAACCAAACCACCACAACAAAACAAATAAACAAAAAAACCAGGCACGGTGGTGCATATGCCTGCCATCCCAGCTATTCAGGAGGCTGAGGCAGAAAAATCTCAAGTTCAAGGCTAGCCTGAGCAACTGAGAGAGACCCTAAGCAGCTTAGCAAGATTCTATCTCAAAATAAAAAAAAAAGAGCTGGAGATGTAGCTCAGTGGGAATGTGCCCGTGAGTTCAATCCCCAGTACAACAACAACAACAAAGCCCTCAACTGATAGTAAATAAAATTGGTACATCAATTCCCAGGCTTCCTGTACAGGAAGTGTCCCAGGAATCCACAGTGGGATTGAGCCCCCGTGGCTGAGGTTGAGGCCTGCCCATTAACACATTTTTACATGCACCAACTTATTTTCCTTCCCTGTCTCAAGCAACTTCCCCGGCTTCCAGTGGTGCCTCCTGGGATCACCTTCCAACTCAACTATATGACCTCAGGTTCTCTCAGGATCTGCTTTGAGGGCACCCAACGTAAGACCCTTTGTAATAGAGGTCTCAGCATTATTTTTTTATTAGGTAGTTTTTTGCTTAGGAACCAATTACCTATGAAAATGGTGTTCAGTTTTTAAAAAGAAGTATGAAATGAATAAAAGAAATTTTATTCACTATATTGACATCAACCCACAACAGAGAATGAGTTTAGTACAGCTCAAAGAAAGCTAGTCTGCAATTTACTAAGAAACTAGGACCTTCTGAGTCATGACATCGGATTAGGACAATGTCTCTAATTTAAAATAGAGCATCCTATTCCTCTTTTTCCTTTTTTTATTTGCTTTATTTTTATCCATAGGACTTACCACCTTCTACCATTTCGTATAATTTGTTTTCTTATTAAGATTGTTGTGTGGGGCTCAGTGGGGCACATCTGTAATCCCAGCAACTTGGGAGGCTGAGGCAGGAGGATTGTGAGTTTGAGGCCAGTTTTACCAAATCAGCAAGGCCCTAAGCAGCTTAGCAAGATTCTGTCTCAAAATAAAGTTAAAAAAAAAAAAAGGGTTGGGATGTAGCTCAGTGGTAAAGTGTCCCTGGGTTCAGTTTCTAAAAAAAAAAAGTCTTCTTCCCTAAGAAATATCTCTTTTTCTAATGTACCTCCTTTTTAGAACAAAACTTGATTCACAGCAGATTCTAAATACATATTTATCAAATAAGTAAGTGGGTAAAGGATATAGAAAACAAATTAGAATACTGCTCAGTGAGCATGGACTCCAAATTAGGGAAACAATAATATATATATATTTTTAACAATATTTTTAAAAAAGTATAAATAACATAAATTGCTTTTTTTTTGGGGGGGGTACTGGGGCTTGAACTCAGGGGTACTGGACCACTGAGCTACATCCCCAGCCCTATTTTGTGTTTTATGTAGAGACAGGGTCTCACTGAGTTGCTTAGCACCTCACCATTGCTGAGGCTGGCTTTGAACTTGTGATCCTCCTGTCTCAGCCTCCCAAAGTGCTGGGATTACAGCCTTGCGCCACCGCACCCAGTTTATAGATATGTCTTTCTGTTTCCTTTTTTCCTTTCCTTCCTCCTTCTTGCCTCAAAGAAAATTGTTTATTTGAAAGACTAGAAAATTTAATGGATTTTTTTCATCTAAATAATAAGTAGATCAGAAACTGAGAAACAAACATGCTAGTCGTACTGCATCCCTGTGTCTCTTAACCTTCACAGAACTCGATATAAAAAGTATTATTCCTGTTTTGCTGATGAAGAAACTAAGCTCAGAAAAGTTAAATGACATGCCCAAGGGGACACATCTCAGTAAGGACAAGAGCCTTGTTTTGAGCCAGACTGAATCTGGAGCCTCTAATGAGTGGAGCTAGGTCAAATTCACCTTTTAGACTAGACAAATTTAGTTCCTGTTGTTATCAAACTGGCCAAAAAGGCAATTGTTCTCAAACTGCTGCACATTCAAATCACTTTTAAAATTTCCAGTGTCCAGATCATTCCTCATATCAATTAAATCATACTAACTAAAGGTAGAGAACAAGCATTAACATTTAAAAAAAAATAGTCCAATGTATAGCATAGTTTGGAAGTCATCGCCACCTGTACTGGGACCTCCGTGCATTTACTGGAGCACTGGGAATAACAGCAATGAAATCAGGTGTTCCTCTGCTCTTGGAGAGAAGCAGCTGGTTCCTATTTACATTTTCTTTTCTCAGAGCTGTAAAGCAAATCTTTTATTTACACAGTGTGCACTGAAAGCCCATGAGAGTCCACTTTGGAAAGCTAGGCTATTTTTCCCCCAGTTTATTTCAGCTTCATTTGGAAAAATATAGCTCATGGCTGAGGTAATATGGAACAAGCCTTAAAACATATGCTGAAGCAGATGGGACGAGGGCCAGAGTCAAGATGCAGCCCTGCTTTTCTGTCTGTTCTGGTTTTCAACACTGTAAAAGAAATATCTCTTTTTATGCACGAGTTTGTCCTGACCCTGATATGCTGCCCCGACTACTTCCTGACCCTGCAAAGAAGAAAAAAATGGAAAAAAAAAAAGTGCAGAAATCAACAGGGTTCACCTATGGAATACAGTATGTACTAAAGATATTAGATCTACTAAAAGAGTATTTTAAAAAATTAAGTTTGATATGATGTTTAAAATTATGGCAAGATTACATTATTATAGTTTTCAAACTATAAAAAGCAAAACAACTAATATTAGTACATTTCATGCCACATGGACCACAAACTCATTCAATTCAAGACCTTCTCCATAATGACGACATTTTACATGCCCATATGATGCAGTGAGGAATATTGAAGAGCACTGGACCAGGAGTCAGGGGACATGGATTCAAGGCCCAGATCCATCACTCTCTGGCTATGAGATCTTGAGCAAGTCACTTCATCTTTTGGGCATTGCTTTACTGATTTGTTAATTAAGGGGTGAATTTGAAAAAGCCTATTTGTGGTTTCTACATATGGGAAGAACTTTTCCTTTGCTGTCTTTGAGAGACCACTTGTGCCTGTGCTGAGCTCTCATCCCATCTGGTGCCTCAGGGGAGAAGCATAGACTGTCTTTGGACATTTCTAGCAGAACGCCTTGGGACTTGAATAGAGGCATAAATTGTCTCATGTTGTTTAAAGCACAAGAGCATTCACATGAGTTAGTCAATTTATTATCAATTTATGAATTAAATAGGCTAACTTTTCTGGCTTATGTAAAAAAGATATGGGAATAATAGGATATTTAGGTGAAAGTTATCTTAAGGATCACCTTTTCCAACTAATTCTATTATCTAGCCATGAACTTGACAAATGATAGCCCTGCAATGAGTTTATGGGTGTCATAAAGCTTATCTCATCCCTTGGATGATTTTTAAAAAAGATTTTCAGTGACTCATGCATGAGAAGTCAATGAGTAAGCATCCAACTGGCAAAAAGAGCCACATTTAGATAATGGAATAAAGTTTTAAATTACTTTTCTTTAGTCTCCAGAGAGTAATTTACTTGAAAAAATGAGCAAATTCATAAACATGGCTAGAATTAGAATACATTTTATTTTATTGGCATAGACTTAAATTTAGAAATAATTATTGAATCATTCAAATAATTGTAAGAATTAGAAATCAATACTTAAAAATATCTTTGCTGGGCACAATGGCCCAGTGGTTCAAGAGGCTGAGGCAGGAGGATGGTAAGTGTAAAGCCAGCCTCAGCAACTTAGCAAGACCCTGTCTCAAAACAAAAAATAAAAAAATAAAAAAAGGGCTGGGGATGTGGTTCAGTGGTTAAGCGTCCCTGGGTTCAATCTCTGGTTTAAAAAAAAAAAGCCTTAATGTGACTCCTTGTAGAAAGCAAGAGTTTAGTAGTTTAGTCTAACTAACTAAATTATATTCAAAGGTGGGTGTGTCATTTTTCATCATTGGTCATTAAATATTATTTTACATGAAAGCTCCATTGAGATGCATATAGACATGTTCTGTAAATTGAAGAGTGGCATAAATGTACGATGTTGTTGTTGTTGTTATTCCTATTTATATTGCTTATGGGACCCCATCCAAGACTTGGCATGATTAATAAAGATCTGTTGTAGTTACATGGGCCATCACCTCGCATTGCAAGTCCAAACTCCCTACAGATATTGCTGCCAGTGTGTCCTGCTAACAATTATTTTCTTAAGCGGTTTTAGCTGGGCCATTACCTCATCTTTTGTTCTACTCTGTAATGCCCTCCAGCTTTCTTTCCTAAAGGGAGCTTGTTCTTCTCTTGCCTGGCTCGTTCATAAGTGGGACGTGCATGTACTCACATGGCCTATGTTGTACTTTCCTACACATGCGGTAAGAACTATTCCTGGGTTGTTTCAAACTTTTCTTGAGTCTTCAAAGATAGGCCTTGGTTTTATTTTGTTGTTGTTTGTTTGTTTTGGTATTTGGGATTGAACTCACAGGTACCTTATCACTGAGCCACATCCTCAGCCCTTTTTATTTTTTATTTCAAGACAGGGTCTCGCTAAGTTTCTGAGGCTTTGAACTTGAATCCTCTTGCCTCAGCCTCACCAGTCGCTGGGATTACGGTATGTGCCATTGTACCTGGTGCGTTGTTTTTTTTTTTTTTTTTGGTACCAGGGATTGAACTCAGGGGCACTCGACCACTGAGCCACATCCCCAGCCCTATTTTGTGTTTTATGTAGAGACAGGGTCTCACTGAGTTGCTTAGTGCCTCGCCGTTGCTGAGGCTGGCTTTGAACTTGGTGATTCTCCTGTCTTAGCCTCCCTAAGTGCTGGGATTACAGGTGTGCACATCACGCTTGGCTTGCATTGGTTTTTATAGTCCCTCTATAGCTGCTTCCTGTACACAGTGCCAGGCATGATGTTGGAATAAGTGCTTATTTATTGCAGATAAATGTCTTAGCTAACCTAGACAATATTGTCTTCACTCATATGCTTGCTTTTATTTTTCTGCCTAGAGACAATGAATGTCATCTCACTGAGTTTTGTGACACAGTAGCAAAATAGCCCTTGGAAAAAAGCACAAATAATCAACTGTAAGTATAAAGATAAAAGAAAATCTTAGTATGTTCTTTGGGGGATTAATTATATTTCCTCCCTAAAATATTGATTCTTGGCATAAGCTCAGTATTGTGGTTTTTTAAAAAATATTTTTATTAGTTATAGGTGGATGCAATACCTTTACTTTATTTGTTTATTTTTTTTAAGGTGGTGCTGAGAATCGAACCCAATGCCTCACACGTGCTAGGGAAGTGCTCTATCACTGAGCCACAACCCCAGCCCAAGTTTTGTGTTTTATAAACTGTATTAGAATCAGTTGTTCTTACCCTAAAGTAATGGGGTCAGGGTAGTATGAATAAATTATATTTTTAAAGAATGGGGTGGAGGGCTAATTTTAACCTTAAGTATCTATATTTTTCCTAATATTTCAGGATAGTCATTACAAAGAATAACCCTAGATGCACAGAGCTTTACCTTCCTTGTTCTCCATTTCTTTCTAATGGAAATCATAACAAAAAAGGGAAATATTCCTTTATCATTAGTTTCTAAACACACTGATATGGTTTGGTCTTGAATGTTCCCAAAGGTCTATGTACTAAAGACTTGGTTCCCAGGGTGCCACTATTGGGAGATTGTAGAAACTTAGAGGTGAGGCCTAGTAGGAGATGTCTGGATCACTGGGGACATGCCCTGAGGGGATTGTGGGACCCCAGCCCCTCCTCATTCTCTTTTGCTTTCTGGCCATAAGGTGAGCAGTTTTGCTCTCTCATGTGTTCCCAACAAGATGTGCCACCTCACCATAGGCATAAAGTCAGGGGCCAACAGATAATGGACTGTGAGCCAAAAGAAATCTTTTCTCTTTATGAGTTGAGTATCTTAGGCATGTTGTTATAGTACAAGAAAGCTGACTAACATGCCCTATATCCTGTATGGGCAATAGTGGGCTATCAAGAATCACCTCCTTTATATTCCTTTTTTATATAATGTTCTCTTTAAAAAAAAAAAAAGGCAAAGAGATCTGTCAGCATCCATTCCTAGGAATCTTTGCATAGTAATATAAGGTATTGTCCTAAGCACTGAACATGCTGCCTCAGCAAGATAAAGGACCTAACCTATGTTTTGCTGTGTTCTAGTGAAAAGCAATCATTGTGCATGGCTTGCTCCCAGAGGTGATGACTAAGGTTTGCTGACTGAGGCTCACTGGGGGAGAGCTGCCATGCTGTATGCTGGCTCTCTCTCTCAGGGGCTCTCTCTCTCTCAGGTCACAAGCTACTATACTCTTCCTGGTTAGCTATCTTTCAAGAGTTCAACACTTATCCTCTGCTTCACATCCATTAGGATAAAAACTCAAACCAAATCAAAACAAAAAGCCAGAAAATAGCAAGTATTGATAAGGATGTGGAAAAACTGGAACCCCTGCACATATTGGTGAGAATTTAAAACAGTGCAGCAACTACCGTAAACAGTGTGATGATTTCTCAAAAGACTAAAAATAGCATTGCCATATGATCCAACAATCCCATTTCTGGATATATACCCAAAAGAATTGATAGCAGGGTCTCAAGGAGATATCAGTATACCCATGTTCATAGCAGCATTGTTTAAAAGGTAAAAACAACCTGAGGATCCACAGATAAATGAATGGAGAAATAAAATATAGCATATACATCCAATACATTGAAGTGTTATTCAGGCTTAAAAAGAAAGGAAGTTCTAATATGCTATGACATGAATCTTGAGGGCATTATGCTAATTTCAATAAGCCAGTCACAAAAAGAATGTATACCGTATGATTCCACTTATGTGAGGTACCTGGAGTAATCAGATCCATACAGGAAGAAAGTAGAATGGTGGTTGCCAGGGACTGGGGAAGGAGGAATGAGAGATGAAAAGTGTTCTGGGGATGATTAGTGGTCATGGCAGCACAATAATGTGAATATACTTATTGTCACTTGAGTATACATTTAAAAGTAGTTAAGGTAGTAAATTTTATACATATTTTACCACAATTTTGAAAAGCTGTCACTCATCCAGAGTGGACCTACGGAGTCCTCAGATATGGCACAGCTATTACCAGTTCTGCCTTCCATTGCCCATGACAAACATCATGAATTAATCATCCTCACAGTCTTTCTACATGAGCCCATGCAAACTCATAACTTTTCTCCACACAGGCTACTACCAAACAGTTGGGGTTGATAAGTCACCTGTCAATGTAGAAGAAAATTGTGATGGTTCATAAAATCCATGCTAGGGTACAGTAATATAAAGCTTCATGAGATAGGAAAACTACATGAACTTGTACATTAAGAAGAAAAAAAATATTCAGCCCGTCTCTAAAGAGGTCCCAATAGCTAAAAGAGAAGCAGCAGTACCTTTGGCCACTATCACAACACATTTGAACCCATAAAACCCAGGTTCAAGTCTCTAACTATATTTGTATACAAGAAGAAACTAGAACTCCTTGAAGGGTAATTGGTTTCAAGTCTTGTAAAAGGAAAGAGTGAAGTGAGTCCAGAATACCCCAGTATTGTTAGGAAGAAGAGAGGATGTGCTAAGCAGACAAAGGAGAAACGGAGGGGAATCCCACTGCCTAAGCTAACCCATCTCAACAACAACAACATCATCATCATCATCATCATCATCATCATCATCATCATCATCATCATCAAGGCAACAACGTATGTGGATGAAAAATGGAATATAAAGTGTTAACGAAGGAGGTAGTTATAAAAAAGGGAACTTGTTTATACATTTTGCTATTATTGAATTACAAGGTATTAAATACATAGCTAGTTTCTTTTTCTACTTCATACTTAGGCATTGTTAAGTACAGGTCTACTATCAAGTGTGAATGTGTCTATTTGTGTAAGCAGGAGAGACTGGGTGAGGAACTTACAAGTGGACCAAGTAGTCCCTCCAAAATAAAGAGCTATATCATGAGCATGATCAGGCCTTGTGGTCTCACATCATATCACAGCAAGGAATAAGCAAAGTCCATTCATTCATTGACAATCAAGGTTATACAGAACAACCAATGAAAAGAGAGCCCAGTGGTATGGTTTCACATGATAAATTATCTAGGTGCCAAGCCCCCTACCTCAAGAGAGAGCACTAACCTAGCTATGTTAGCCCCAGAGAATAAAAGCTTTATATAAACCTACTAATGAGACATTGGTAAGATATAAGTAGGGTTCCAGTTATACCAAAGAGTTTACAGTTTCATAATGACCAAAAGATAAGGTAGGTTTCAAACCACATGTTCACAACTTCTGGTAAAGACACGAGGTTTCAGAAAAAGTATTTATCTGAGATACAAGGATGTAAATTTTCTATGAAGCAACAAGATAACTTTATAACAGAAGGAGATTGAGCCAGGCGTGGTGGTACATGCCTGTAATCCCAGCAACTCGGGAGGCTGAGGCAGGAGGATTGCAAGTTTGAAGCCAGCCTCAGCAATTGAGCGAGCAACTTAGTGAAACCCTGTCTCAAATCAAAAAGGGGCCAGTTGTGGTGGCACATGCCTGTAATCTCAGTGGCTCAGGAAGCTGAGGCAGGAGGATCATAAGTTCAAAGTAAGCCTCAGCAATTTAGCAAGGCCCTAAGGAACTTGGTGAGATCTTGTCTCTAAATAAAATACAAAAAAGGGCTAGGGATATGGCTCAGTGGTTGAGTGCTCCTGGATTCACTCTCCAGTACCAAAAATAAAAAATAAAAAATAATCAAAGGCTGGGATTGTGGCTCAGTGGTGTAGCGCTTGCCTCACATGTGGGAGGCACCGGGTTCGATCCTCAGCACCACATATAAATAAATGAATAAATAAAAGTCAATCAACAAATTTAAAAAAAAATTAAAAAAAAATCAAAACAAAAAGGGTTAGGGATGTAGCTCAGTAGTAAAATATACCTGGGCTCAATCTTGCTTAAAAAAAAAAAATGTATTGTTTGAGGGCAATTGAATCACTGAACTATACAACCAGGTCCACATTCTGACCAGAAATTAAATCAAAAGACTAACAACTTAGAACTCATAGCCTCAATGAGTCTTTTTCTTTGGGTATCTGGAAAAGTTTCTGAAATCCTGGGAAGATGTAAATTTTATATTGCACAGACATACTTAAGCTATTTAAGAAAATTTGATGTGCTGGATTAGTGGTTTTTACTCTGTCCCTAAAGGTGTTTGTTGCGTTGCAATCTGTGGTCAAATAATTAAGGAAATTTGCTTCCCCAATTTAATTGCCAACCTAGAGCTGTCAATTCTGTACCTTTCGGTTCATCTGTCTTTCCTCCTGGGTTGGAGTTGTCATCTTTTGTGGAGTCCTTCAAGGTTCCATATTCCTTTTCCATCTTAGCAGCTTCCTCCTTAGTACTGTCTGTTTCTTCGTGACTCTTCTCTGATGGCACTGTAAGCAGATTGTGCATTGTTGCTACAGCACAATTTCCTATGCATGCATTAATTCCTAATGCAGAAATAAACTTTATTGAAAAGGTACAATTTGAGATTACCTTATTTTTTTTTTTATTTTTTTTTTAGTTGTTGATGGGTACAATGTCTTTATTTTATTGCTTTGTATGTGGTGCGGAGGATCGAACCCAGAGCCTCACGCATGCGAGGCAAGCGCTCTACCGCTGAGCTACAATCCCAGCCCTGAGATTACCTTATTTCTTTGAACTGAAACGGATCTTAGTGATTATCTAGTTCAACCCTCTACCTCACTTCACAGAAGAAACTGAGGACCAGAGAAGGAAGAAATATTCCTAAGATCATCCATTGAGTTAACAAAAAACTGCCCCCCACCAGCTGTCCAGATTCTAGTTTAGCATTCTTTCCCTTCTGCTGCAATATCACTAAAGGATAGATTATTATTATTTTCTAGAGATGAGGTCTCGCTCTGTTGCCTGTAGGCAGGCCTTGAACTCCTGGGCTCAAGCAATCCTCCTTTTTCAACCTCCTAGGTAGCTAGGACTTGTGTGCCACTAAGCCCAGTTATTTGTCCTTTTCTTTTTTCCCAGTTCTGGAATGGAACCCAGCAATGTACACATGCTAGGCAGATGCTCTACCACTGAGACACTCTCTCAGCCTTGTTTGTTTTACTTTAATCAGTGTTAGTGATCAAGTGGGATATGCCAAGTCCCAGAGTAAATTTGGTGGGTCTTGATTCCAAGTGAGAATAACTCTATAGCTATTCGATCTCAAGGATTTGGGGTTAAGGCAGAACTCTCTTCTCACCCTTTCTTCATGCTCCATAATCCCTGGCCACCCTACTGTGAAGAAGAGACTTGGAATCTTGCTGTCAAAATGGAGTAACATTTGCTCATTTCTCACTATATTAAGTAGCTGTATTCCTTCTAGCAATCCTGTGTTGAACTGAAACTCATAAACCTTGACTTAGGTAACCATTGGAAAACAATTGTCATGCACACATGTAATCAACACAGCAGGAAACTCAAGCTAACAAAAATTTTTTAATACAATATTTTTATTATAGAAAAGAATAGGAAAGAAGAAATCAATTATTGTCTCATGTGAAATATTCCCTAGTACATTGCATTATATAAAAATGTGGGGTTTTTTTCATATTTGTGGTACAATTTTGTTCCTTGCTTTGGTCCTTATGAAAGTTTATTGAAAACTGTTCAAGGGCTGGGGTTGTGGCTCAGTGGTAGAGCACCTACTTAGCATGTGCAAGGCACTGGGTTCAATTCTCAGTACCACAAATAAATAAATGAAAAAAATAAAGGCCCATCAACAACTAAAAAAAAAAAAATTTAAAAAACCCTGCTCAATATGGGGTCCTTGGTTCAATCCCCAATCCCCAAAACAACTGCTTGAGGATGGGGATGTAGCTCAGTGGTAGAGTACTTGTATGGCAAGCATGAGGCCCTGGGTCCAATCCCAGCACTGTTACAAACAAAACAAAACCACAACAACAACAAAAAGTCCTGCTTTTAAAATTTAAAAAAAGTCATCATAAGGGGCTATTCATTATGCTATCAAGAATATGTACATCATTTCTGCTACTGGGACAAAATTAAAGTATTATGATTTGCAGTTGTCAATCTTTTCTCTTTTTGCTCCATTCACCCCCCTTGAAAGCAGGCTTCTTTGCACAGCTCAGCTCCATGGTGCTTGTTTGCGGGCCTGAGCTGGGTTATTGGTGGAGATGGAGAAGTAAAGTAATTGAGAAGGAAACAAGTCGTACTACATAAGAAGCCCAGACGGTCCCAGAAGAGAGGAAAGATCTGGGAGAGGAGAGAAAAAGTATGGGCAGTGGGGAATGGGCAGATGACCAGGGACAGTAGTCTGGAGAAGTGGTAAGTGATCTAGGAGGAGAGGGGGAGGATACCTAGAAGAGACTTCTAGAAAGGATTGCTCAGTTTTGTGATGTAACCATCTTTCCTTCTCCACCAGCCACCTCAGAAAATCTTTGGTAAAGACCTACATTACTTTTCAGTGCTTTTTGAGATCAGATTTTTATGCCATGATGTGCCAAAAATACCCCAGGTTATATTTACTTAATCTTATGGTTATATTTAAGATTTTTAAGCTTTTTTTTAATGTTTATTTTTTAGTTGTAGGTGACAGAATATCTTTATTTTATGTTTATGTGGTGCTGAGGATCGAACCCAGTGCCTTATGCGTGCTAGGCGAGCACGCTACCACTGCGCCATAATCCCAGCCTCAAGATTTTAAAACTTTTGAAACCTGTAATTCTGTGCTAATGTTTACTAAATTATTTATCATGCAAAAGGATTATTCTTCTAAAAGCTAAACAAGAAAGTTAAGTAAATCCTACCTGGAAAAAGCTTGCTTTTATTGTCAGTAGCATTTTTTTCTAGCTTGTTCTTGGTCTGAAGAGCAATCGTTTCATCCAAGTTTTCTGGAGGAAAGAGGAGAATATAATTTCCTGAGTGATGATATCAAAGTTTTACTAAAAATGTTTAAATCTCATCAGAAATATCACACTAACAATTCCAAAATATTAATACTGCTAACAAGGTGCTTTGACCTTATTTTATTTCTAAGAATCATAGATTCTCAGGATGGAAAGGCATTTCATTTGAGATTCTCAAGTTCTTCCTCCTACTCAGTTAATTGCAGAAGTTTCTTCTGCATTTCTGTGGCCACTACTAGAGCACTTCCCGGGTTGAGACCTGGAGTAGACACCAGTGGTTTTGACCTACATAATACCGTGTGGTTACAGTACCTTGATTTTCCCTTGGGAAACTCAGCTTTTTCTCACTCTCAGAAATCTTGTTTACAGTGGTGGCCAGGTAACCCAATCCTGACTAATCAGGGTCTTCATGACTCTGATTGATAGTGACTGATTTGATGAACATTCAACTCAGTCTAGGTCAATGAGACTCAATGCTAGGACTGCTGGGAGAAGGTGGCTCTCTTTCTCATGTCTGTGCTATGAAGACATGACATTAGGGCTGTCCCAGGCATCTAATTCCCACAGAGAGCAGCCTGTCTGGAATGAATCAACATACAGAAAGTCACAATTGTGGGATGAGGAGATATTAATTCTTCATGCTACTCATGGATTTCACAAACTCAAAGTGAGACTATCCTCCTACCCAACACCCAAACCCTAGTGAACTTTTCAGTTACATGAGGCCATAAATTCCCTTTTTGCTTAAGCCAAACAGTTGAATTTCTATTATTTAGGGCCCTCCCTAGGGCTTTGTGTAAGGAGGCAGCCAGTTTTACTGTTAGGTAATCTTTTGTTTTGTTTTGCTTTTATGGTACTGGGGACTGAACCCAGGGGCACTTTACCACTGAGCTACCCCAGATTTTTATTTTTTTATTTTGAGACAGGGTCTCACTAAGTTATTGAGGCTGGCCTCAAACTTGTGATCCTCTGGTCTCAGCCTTCTGAGTGGCTGAAATAATGGGTGTATACCACCATACCCAACTTGTTAGGTAATCTTAAGGATGACAATTTTCTTACTCATACTAAGCTGAAATCTGTATCCTCGTTCAAAATTAGTAAGTTCTAATTTTGCTCTTTGAAGCAACATCACATAAGTGTTACTAGACAGGAGTCTAGACTGTGACTTCCATCAGGTAGACAATGAGTTAGGATCCACACCCTAGGCACTCCGATATTCAACTAGTCACATATCTCACTTGTTATTTTAGGATAGACCTTTTTTGCCATTTGCAAAGAAGCATTTCTTTTTAATTAGTCTGTAAAAATTCCATTAGTATTTTGTATAATTTCTCTTCAAATAACTCCCACCCTACTCCTATTTAGAGTAGAAAAGTGGTATATTCTATTGTGTAATACACTGTTTCCTTCTTTGAAATAGCAACCATAGCTGACAAGCTTTGTAATCACCATATACTGTGGGACCAGAACAGAAAGCTAGATCTCTACTTGTCACTGGTTCAGAGGTCAGGAGAAGAGGCTGGTGATGGGTTGAAGGTTTGTCTCTTCTACCCATGCTGACCTCACTCAGGGGCCTGAAGATGGATCCCCATGGCAGATGCCAAAAGTCAGTTTGCTTACAGAGAACAGTACCTTAAAATACAACCTATATTCTGATTGTAAGAGTAAAAAATATATTTCAGAGAAAATTAACAAAACAAGGTTTTTTTGTTTGTCTCTTAAAAGATAAGGTTGTACTATGTTGTCTAAAATCACCTTGAACTTCTGGGCTCAAGCCTCCAGAGTAGCTGGGACTATAGATATATGCCCTACACCCAGCTACAAAAAATTATTTCTAAAACTCACACTTATTATGCCCAGAGATACTTTGGTATATTTCCTTTCAACTTCATGTGTGTGTGTGTGTGTGTGTGTGTGTGTGTGTGTGTATATACACATATGTATGTATGTATGTGTGTGTGTGTGAACTTTTCAATAGGTAAATATAAGTTCCAAAGCAGAGAAAGAGGAAGGGAAAAATAATGAGAACAAAGGCACTGAGGAATAAAACTGACATGGTGGGGCTGGGGTTGTAGCTCAGTGGTAGAGTGCTTGCCTGGCATGTGTGAGGCACTGGGTTCGATTCTCAGCACCACATATAAATAAATAAAATAAAGGTCCATCAACAACTAAAACAATATTTAAAAAAAAACTGACATGGCATTTGAACATGAAGCATAACATAATACACATACAACATTTAATAGTATTAGGTATATATCCATTCTTAACACCAAAATTAGGATATATTTTATCATGAACATTTTTCCCTTGTCACCAAACATATAATAAATACACACAATTATTTTGAAAATACAAGTATTTAAAATAAAATCTTAATAGCCTATGATAAAAAGAAGTAAATTATTTATTTTAGACATCTTCTTCTTGTGAAACATCTAATTTTATTCCTACAAACCAATGTTGCCCAACAGAGCTTTCTGCAATAATGGAAATATTCATTTCTGTGCCCTTCAACACAGTAGCTACTAGCTACATGTGATAACTGAGCACTTGAAATGTGCCTGTGTGACTAAGAAACTAGATTTTAAAATTTTATTTAGTTTTACTACTTTTTATTTAAATGGCAACTTGTGGTCAGTGGCTGCCATATTGTAATAAAAAGCAGTGGGAACACCTGCTTGCACATAAGTCTTTGCAACATCTCTGATGAATTTATTTTTTTAAGTTGTAGATGGACACGGTGCCTTCATTTTATTTATTTATTTATTTATCTGCTTGCTTGCTTACTTATTTATTTGGTACTGGGGATTGAACTCAGGGGTACTCGACCACTGAGCCACATCCTCAGCCCTATTTTGTGTTTTATGTAGAGACAGGGTCTCACTGAGTTGCTTAGTGCCTCACTGTTGCTGAGGCTGGCTTTGAACTCATGATTCTCCTGTCTCAGCCTCCCAAAGTGCTGGGATTACAGGCGTACACCACGGCACCCAGCCCCCTGATGAATTTCTATAGGACAAATGTGTGGAATTTCTGTGTCACAGAGTACTGATATAAGATAGTTGTTGATCTGAAAATGTCTGTTTTATTGGTAAAGGACTAGGGTAGGCCATAAAGCACTGTGTGTAATCGGAACTCATTTTTTGTTAAATTAAGATAAACAAATTACATAGGTATATACACACAGAAAAAACATCTAAGAGGTATAAACCAAAATGTTACCAGGATGTTGGTATTGTTAGTAATTTTCATTTCCTTTTAAACTTTTTTTGAATAAATATGCTCATTTATAATTTAAAAAACCCAGTAAAACTATTTTCATGTAGAAAAAGTGGGGTTCATATAGCATAATTCTGGATTTCCCTATCTTATAAGATTTCCTCTTCTATTTATTTCTCCTTCCCCATTCAGAGTAAGGAGCCATGAGGTCTTCCTGCCTGAACTACATGAGGGATGAAAGATATTTGTTGACTAAGTATACCAAGTAGAAAAATAAAAGTCCTTTTTAAAAACAAATAAAAATGAAGTACTTGCAACGTACAACTGAGCAGCTTGATTTTAAAGTATATTTAATTTTAACTAATTACAAAAACCACTTGTATGCAACATCAAAGATTTTCTGTTTATCTATGAAATTCAAGGAATCAGGGGTTGGTGACTTTTTCTGTAAGGGTCAGATCTTTTAGGCTTTGTAGACCATACAGTCTGTTGCAGCTACCCAGCCCTGCTGTTGCAGCAGGAAAGCAGTCATAAAACAAATGAACATGGCTATGTTCCAATAAAACTTTATTTATGGACGTGGAAATATGAATTTTATCCAGTTTTCACATGTGAGGAAATGCTGTTTTTCCTGATGTTTTTTCCAACCGTGTATACGTGTGAAAGTCCTTCTTAGCTTGTGTGCTATACAAAAATAGGTGTTGAGTTAGATTTGATCCATGGTGATAGTTTATTGCTCTTGTTATAGATAAAAGAGTCCTTCATTTTCTTTCTCCTGGTACATGGGAATTGAACCAAGTAGTCCTGTATTTCTGAGCAACATCTCCAGCCCTTTTTATTTTATTTTGAGACAGGGTCTTGCTAAATTGCTAAGGCTGACCTTGGTCTTGTGATCCTCCTGCCTCTGTCTCATGAGTCTCTGGGATTATAAGTCTGCCACTACACCCAGCTCATTTTTAAAAATTTTTATTTATTTATTTTTTAAGTTGTAGATGTACATAATGCCTTCGTTTTATTTTTCATCTATTTTTATGTGGTGCTGAGGATTGAACCCAGTGCCTCACACGTGTGAGGCAAGCACTCCACCACTGAGCCACAACCCCAGCATCCCCATCTCACTTTATAGATGCAGAAAGTGACGCCCAGCACATCACAGTGCCTTCCTCTGCCTGACAGCACTCGACTCAGAGGTCAAGAGTCCTGACACACAGGCAAGTGCTCCTTCCTCCTCGCCATACAGTCTTCAAAGAGAAAATCAAGACTCGTAAGTCCCAGCCTTCCAAACACAATTAAAAACATTAATGAGTTGAATCGTAATATGATTGCCACCATGGAGGCTGTTAGAAAATGCTAATAAGATTAAATATAATAAATGTGAAATATTTGTACTCCATTTAGATCTATAAAGATTGAAAACTCCTGGTTGATTCTATTTGCATGCATCATCAAGCTGGGTGCTTCTGGTTAACCAAATGATTTGGGCTGTTTGGGCATAAATGATTAAATTAGTGAGGGTATTACT
Source organism: Xerus rutilus (assembly GCA_028644305.1). NCBI lineage: Eukaryota > Metazoa > Chordata > Mammalia > Rodentia > Sciuridae > Xerus > Xerus rutilus. Next base: position 86,570,380 of record CM053401.1, on the reverse strand, counting down.
ATCAAATTTCAAATTTACTTTGAATAATAAAAATACCACAGTAAAAACAGCCAGAGAGGATTCTCACCAAGGTAGGAAACACCTTCTTCTGGAGAAATGGTGCCATACTTGACCATCATCTTCACAAAGTCAATCAATGTCTTCATGATAGTGATTAGTGTTTCTTTCTCTTTTGCTTCTTTTTCTACATAAAAAGACAAAATAAAGACAACAAGTAGAGAATAGCTTGATTTTTCAATGTCAATTTATTTTATTTTTTAAATTTTGGTACTGAGGATTGAACCTAGAGGTACTTAACCACTGAGCTACATCTCCAGGCCTTTTTCAATGTTTAATTTTTTTTAATTTTTAATTTTTATCTTTTATACAAGGGATTGAACCCAGGGACACTTAACCACTAGCTATCTCTCTAGCCCTTTTTATTTTTTTGCTCACTTTGCTAAGTCACATAGGGCCTAGCTAATTTGCTGAAGCTGGCTTTGAATTCATGATCCTCCAGCCTCAGCCTCCCAAGCTGCTGGGATTACAGGTGTGCGTCACCACAAGTGGCTTCAATGTTTAATTTAGAGTCGGTCTCACTAAGTCCCTAGGGCCTCATTAAGTTGGTGAGGTTGGTCTCAGTCTTGCAATCCTACTGCTCCAGCCTCCTGAGTTGCTGAGTATTTGCCACCGGCTGCTCCTTGTCAATTTATGAAGTATAGCATTGTATTAAAATATTTCTCTCTACATTTATAGCTAAAACCACATATATTTAACTTATAAAAATTTTAGGACTTGATTGGGAATTCAGGGCAATGTACAGCTACACCAAACTTTTTCAGAAATGGGCAATTATAAATTTTCTATGAAAGCTTTAATTTAATCTAAAATGCTATATTAATAGATGGTAAAGGGACAGTTTTTAGCCTGAGATGACATGAACCCAAAAGTGCAGAAGATTGATTAAGTGGCAAGTCTTCTACTGCAAGAATGATCTGTATTGATTAATTAAGCTTAATTTCTTAATCAAAAGCACTTTTTTGAAAAAACTGTAAGCTGGGTTTTCTAACGGTAGCTTACATTGCTTTTTAACTTTAATTTTCATTTGAAAGTATATGTACCAATTGAGAAAGAAAAAACAGATAGAAAACCAGAATATCATTGCTGTTACTGATAAATCCTAGGTGGTTATATATATTTGTATATGTATTGTATATGTATAGTAAAAATATTCCAATAATCCACAAGTAAATAAAAGTGAAAAGTAGCATTCTCTTTCTCACCCCTGCCACAGGAACCACTATTAACAATTTCTTGGGAACCTATGGTATTTGACATACTGTTCTGCATCTTAATGGAACAAAATGGCCACTGATACCATGAGTAGTTCAGTAAATGTATTAATTCTAAAATAAGGAAAAAAACATATTTTTTCATTTTTGAAGTAAAGAAAAACAAACCAAGATCTAGAGAGGAGTCTTTTTTTCTCATTTCACCTGCCATGAAAGATTTTCTGCAAATACTCCTTGCCTTTTCCCACTTCTTTCCATCCTCCCCTCAGATGTGGTTGTTAGGCAATAGCCATTAGTCTACTTTTCTCAACTGGTGGGGATGTGGACTCTCTTCTTTCCACTCACTTGGAACAGTGGAAGCAAGGACTTGAAAAAATGTGCCTGCTCTGAAGACTCAAACCACCTCTGGGACTGGATGCTCCAATAGCAAGACTGAGGAGTGAGCAAGCACATTGCAGGCCTTCATACTAAGCCACATTTGATATATCAGAGTTATATATTTTTCAAATTTATATTTTAAAATTAACAGAATTGTATGGGTTTACCATGTGCAACAGGATGCCTTGAAGCACATATACATCTTTATGATTAAATCTAGCTAACTAATGTATACATTAACTTATATAGTGATCATCTTTGTAACAGGAACACTTTACAACTACTCTCTTAGCATTCCTCAAGAATGGGGCAGTTGGAATGCCGGGCACGGTGGCACACGCCTGTAATCCCAGCACTTTGGGAGGCTGAGACAGGAGAATTGTGAGTTCAAAGCCAGCCTCAGCAATGGTGAGGCACTAAGCAACTCAGTGAGACCCTGTCTCTACATAAAACACAAAATAGGGCTGGGGATATGGCTCAGTGGTTGAGTACTCAATCCCTACTACCAAAAAAAAAAAAGAATGGGGCAAGTTGGAGATGGAAATAAGGAGATGTTGGTCAAGGGATACAAAACAACCACCCAGGATTTATCAGTAACAGCAATGATATTTTGGTTTTCTACCTGTTTTTTCTTTCTCACTTGGTTCAGACCTTAGGTGAGGAAGACAGGTACTAGCAAAGACCTCAGTATAGGTATTTAAATTAAAGTTATAGAAAAATAAAGGCAATAAGGAATCAGATAAAGAAAACTAAAAGATAAAAACAAATAAAGAACATTCCATGAAGTGGAATTTTTTAAACACCGAAAAACTCACAGGTTGGGAAGGAGGAAAAGTGAGAGAAAAAGTAGAGAAGAGATCCTGGGAGGGAACTGGTAAATAATTCTAGCCATCACATTATTTGTTCCAGGTCACCTCTGTACATTTGGTATCATGCTGATGCTCTTCACTGATGAGAAGTGACTCACCAGGATAACAGAGGTTCTGAGTTGGACATCTGCCAACCAATGGGGCAAGATGGCTCAGAATGGATACTCAAGACATACCAGCCCTGCAGATACTGGCAGAGGGGCCAGTGCCATCTGGCCAATGTCTGGAACTGAAGGACAAAGGATGTGCTCCAGGAATGAAAGCTCACTTTGAGGTCACTTCTTCAGGGAAATAGATTACAATTACAGAAATATTTATACAAATGTTCAATGTGGGGTTGCATCTTTAAAGAGGACAAAGAAAAGCCATTAAGGCACTGCAGGGCATTTTTCTCAACAATAACAACATAAATGTTGAACATTATTATCCTCTTTACAGATTAACCAGAAATAAACATGGACCAAAATCCTCCAGTTAACTCAGTGCACATATGAGAGAGGAGATTGGGACACATAAGGACTTTGTTTAAAAACAAAACAAAAAACAATTCCCCAAATGTGTTTTGGGCTTTTGACTTCCTTTCACCCAATGTCTATTTTAACTCATTTGAAGGCTGAAGCTGAATATTTCTGTCAGGCCATGTCTTTAGTAATCTAAAGAAAGGTGAATTAGCTTCCATACACCCTCCCCACTAAGAGAGGGAAATGAAAAAAGCTTTTAAAAAAGCTTTACTGAAGCTGGGCACGGTGGCTCAAGCCTATAATCCCAGCACTTTGGGAGGCTGAGACAGGAGAATCGTGAGTTCAAAGCCAGCCTCAGCAATGGCAAGGTGCTAAGCAACTCAGCGAGACCCTGTCTCTACATAAAACACAAAATAGGGCTGGGGATGTGGCTCAGTGGTCGAGTACCCTTGAGTTCAATCCCCAGTGCCAAAAAAAAAAAAAGCTTTACTGAAAAGTGGCAGGGTTTCCTTCTTGATGTGTTTGTGTGTTTATTTTGGTTTTGATAATGTGATGAACTCAAAAAACATTATGCTAAGTGAAATAAGCCAGGCACACAGAGACTGTAGGATCTCACATAGTTGGCCCTCTGTATCTACAGGTTCTATATTCATGGATTCAATTAACGAAGGATTGAAAATATCCAAGAAAAAGAACTGCATTTTTAGGGGCTGGGATTGTAGCTCAGCGGTAGAGCGCTTGCCTCGCATGCGTGAGGCCCTGGGTTCGATCCTCAGCACCACATACAAAGCAATAAAATAAAGACATTATGTCCATCTACAGCTAAAAAAATATTAAAAAAAAAAAAGAACTGCATTTTTACTAAACATGTATAGATTTTTTTCTTATCATTATTCCCAAAACAATATAGTATAACAACCATTTATATAGCATTTACTTTGTATTCAGCATTATAAGTGATCTAGATATGATTTAGACCATATAAGAAGATATGCATATATGAAAATGCTACATTGCTTCATATAAAGAATTTGAGCATCTGTGGATTTTGTTTTCTGAGGGCAATCCTAGAACCAAACCCCTGAGAATACGGAAGAAACAACTGTGTGTGGAATCTAAAATAGTTAAACTCACAGAAGCAGTAGAATGGTGGTTGCCAAGGGATAGGAGAAGGGAAAAATGGGGAGTTGTTGGTCAAAGGACATTTTCAGTTATACAAGGTGAATAAGTTTGGAGACTATATGGCATGATGACTATAGTTAGCAATATTGAACTTTACTTGAAACTTGCTAAGAAGGTAGATTGTAAGTGTTCTTACATCAACAACAACAAAAGGAAAGCAAGGAATAAGAATAAAGAAAAAATGGTAATTATGTGAGGTGATGGATTTGCTAATTAACCTGGTTGTGATCATTTCATGATGTATACATATATTAAAACATCGAGTTGTGCATCTTAAAGATGAATAATTTTTATTTGCCAATTATACTTCAATAAAGCTGAAAATGAAAAAAGAGTTGCAATAAGAATTGAGGCTCAACTGGGTCAGGACAGGAACACTGATTGCAATCTCTACATGATTCTTTCCTGTACTTTGTACACAGCAGATGTTCAATAATTGTTTGCTAAGCAAATATAGGAATCCTCTGTTAACAAAAAAGATTAAATTGTCTAGAAACCCCACCTTTCCTGATTACCCTTTCCTAAATATTTCCATTACTAGTGTGGTTGTTTTGAAGAAAAAATGATGTTAACTATTTTCTCTAAGTTTGCAGTGTATGTCATTGAGGATTGCAGTTGGAAACTAAAAACAGGAATTTAAAAAACCACCCACACATTTCCTAGAATTACTGTTTCTGTTCCACATGGTTAGAAAACACAGTGGTTACCTGAATCAATACTTTTCAGTAGTGCATAGAAGTTGGGGAAATACTGGAGTTCCTCAAAGTCGTCTTCCCCATAGGTTTTAGTTCTCCTTTCCAAGCCATTTGTTAAGGTTAAGGTGTTAGACACCGTTTCATCATTTTCTCCATTAGTAAAACCATCTTGAATTGCTGCCATTGGAGTCTCCAGTGAGGGGGAAAAATCCACACACAAAAAATAAGCCTTTGGTTAGAATTAATGAAACTTCAGGTAGATTCTTTCCTCTATGGGGCCCTTGAATGTGAAATGCACAGATTCCTCCTTCTCTAGTTCCTGAGGGTTCAAACTTATTTCTTGGGATGTGTGTATCTAGTTATGTGGAAAGGTGGCTGGGACTTAGAGAAAGGTGCTCTCCCTTGAGGAAGACCCCTTGAAGACTCTGGCTCCTGCTCAGGGGAGAAGAAACAGGGAGTCTTCTATGGTCCTGCTCGGCCAAGTTCCCCTGTATGAACCCTCATGAGCCTCACCTCACAAAATTGTCCTCACTTGAGGACAGATTTGAGTTCACACACTCTACTAAGGGGATGGTGCAGTTACAGGAAAGCCTTTCAGAATGTCTAGCAGTAGCACAACAGGCACACTTGGGAATTTCTAGGTGACACTGTAGGAGCTGTTGGGATGGATGCATAGAATTCTTTTCTCCCTAGGCCTGTTTTTTCTTGGTGTTCACCATCTTAGGAAATGGTCCATTCACTGTTCAGTGGACTAAATAGAAATCTAAGAGTTTTCTTAGCTCTTCTTCCTTTCCCCCATCACTTTCATCAGCAACCTGTTGACCCTACCTTCAAATTTTATGGCAAATTTGTAATTTTTCTCTCCACTATCTCATTCTAATCCAAGCAGCTTTGGATCTTTCACTAAGTATATCACCCATCTCAAATCTCAACACTGAATTTTCCATATTGCAGTCAGTTATCTTTTTTAAAAATTTTTTTGTAGTTGTCAATGGATACAATACCTTTATTTTATTTATCTTTATGTGGTGCTAAGGATTGAACCCAGGGCCTCACACGTGCTAGGCAAGCACTCTACCACTGAGCCACAACCCCAGTCCCATAGTTATCTTTTTAATAGCCTGATCATATAGCTCTTTTGCTTAAAATCTGTTATGGTTTGGATGTGGTTTGTCCCTGCCAAAATTCAGGTTGAAATTTGACTGCCAATGTGAAAGTGTTGGGAGGTGGGGCTTTAGAGACATGATTAGGTCATAGGGGCTCTGCCCTCGTGAATGGATTCATATTTTTCTTATAAGACTCATTTAGTTCTCTTGAGAATAGATTAGTTCTTATGGAAATGCTCTAGTTACTGTGAGAGCAGGTTATTATACAGTGAGCCTGGCATTTCCTCTCATTCTCTTGCACACACGCCTCCTGGTCCTGTTTTTCCACCACCACCGAGAGCAGCCTGAGGCCTTATCAGAAGCTGATTAGATGTCATGGCCTGATTTTCAGTTTTCCAGCCTCCAAAACTGAGCTAAATAAAGCTCTTTTTTAATAAATTACCCAGTCTCAGGTATTCTGTCACAGCAATGGAAAATGCTACAACAAAATCCTTTAGTGTTTTCCCATGGCTCTTACAAAAATATCAGAAACCATCCATGGCTCATAAGGCTCTACAGGGGCTGGTCTGGGTCCACTCCCCCATCTCAGCTGTCACCACTCTCTTGCTGTATCAGCCACACTGTCCTTGTTTCAGTGGCATGTATACTCTACGCTTCCTTCTCCACATGCTGCCTGTTATGTTTACATGCTAACTCCTATTTTACCTTCAGTCCTCAGCTTAAATTACTACCTAAGAAAGCCTTTCCTGAGCCTAAATGCAGGACAGTTTCCTTTTTTATAAAGTCTCATAGAACCATGTTTTTCCTCAGATTGCAGTTGTGATTAAAATGATGATTATTTGAAGACAATCTGCCTCTTCCACTAGACCTTAACCTTCCTTGGAAAAGGAATTACCTCTTTTCAAATGAGCATGGTATTCTCAGTGCTTGGTATATAGTTGGTATGCAATAAATATTTGTTGAAAGAATATTTCATTTGCACTGATGCATTTAATAACATGAGTGAAGAAGTCAAGCAGATGGACATTTTAGTGGTAAATAAATGGAGTGGAATTGAAGGATCATGAAAATATCATGACAGTTCAGATGCTTAAACTTGAGTTGTGAGTTCTTTGATAAATCTATAAAGCACTTTTTTTTTTAAGAGTAGGTGGATATTTAAAAGCTGTTTAAATAGATGGCAGATAATGGGGATTGGAAGCAGGAAGAGAGGTGGAAATTTTTAGGCCATCTAGTGAAAAATCCAGACCAAATTTCTATTTTCCAAACTCTTTAGAATAGAAACACAAGCCAAGCATTCTTTCCTTGTATTTGAGATAGGTTGTTGGAAGAGACAAGGGGCCATGGGTCTGGGTGCTTGGTGAAAAAAGTCAAGAGAGAGGGGCTGGGGTTGTGGCTCAGTGGTACAGCGCTTGCCTTGCATGAATGATGCACTGGGTTCTATCCTCAGCACCACATAAAAATAAAGAGAGAACGATATTGTGTCCATCTACAACTAAAAAAAAAATTAAAAAAAAAAAAGTCAAGGGAGAGGTGAAGAATTTGATATTCTCTCGTGGTCAAGTTTAACTAGAATTTTGAAGCTTGTTTGATGCCAAGGTAAAAATGAAGAGTCAAGGAGTCCAGCAAAGGGAAGGATGAATGATTAGTGTGGGTAAAGGATGACTGACAGGCTTCTAAACCAATGAAAGGGAGGGAAGGTAAAAGAGCACAGCCTAGAATAGGGAGGCAACATTGGGCTCGGGGATGCAGGACTGTGCTTCTGTGGCACAGACTGAATCAACGCACTCTGTGTGTTGGAAGCAGATCATGACATCCAGTATGAATAGAAATTTGAATACCAGGGCTGGGGTTGTAGCTTAGTGGTAGAGCACTTGCCTAGTACATGTGAGGCCCTGGGTTAGATTCTCAGCACCAGATAAAAAATAAATAAAATAAAGGTATTGTGTCCATCTACAACAACAAAGAGACCCTATTGAAAAAAAAATTGAATACCAAAAAAGCTATGAGATATTTGGGTCTAGTATACTGGGACTATACAAATAGATATTATATGATATGGTTATTTCACACATGATGCATTACAGTGTGGTATAAGATGTAACTGTACTATAAATAGAAAACAATACATAATCTTCACACTATTTTCCAAGTAGAATTCATTCATATCTTTTACCTTATTAGCATTTTATGAATATGCATTTTAAGTGGGCTAGAAATGCCACATACTCCAAATCTTCTTTGGCATAAAGGAATGACTAATTATATATAGATTCAAGTACACACACATCTATGCACATGCATGTATACACACACACACACAACATACACATATACGTACCACTTTCTCTGGTATTTTTCCAGCCTGATTCTCAGTCCTGCTGGTGGATTTATTGAGCTCCTCCTCATAATTGTTGGCTTCCTTTGAAATTAGTTTTTGTAAAGCTTCTGCAACTTCATCTTCCAGTGTGTGTGCTTGGCTTTCCGTGATCTGTTATAAAGAGGCAAAATATGTGAATTGCTAGTCCCATTCTTGTGATTAAAAAAAATCCAGGGGTGGTGGCTCAGTGGCAGAGCGCTTGTCTTGTATGCGTGAGGCACTGGGTTCGATCCTCAGCACCACATAATAATAAACAAATAAATAAAGATATTGTGTCCATCTACAACTAAAAATTTTTAGATTAAAATTTTTAGATTAAAATTTTTAGATTAAAAAATTTTTAGATTAAAGTCTAGATTAAACTCTGAAGTTGAACATAAATTTTTAAAAGAAGTATCATACTGGGCGCAGTGGTGCATGTCTGTAATCCTAGCAACTCAGGAAGTTGAGTCAGGAGAATTGCAAATTTCAGGCCAACCTTGGCAACTTAGTGGGACCCTATCTCAAAATAAAATAAAAAGGGTTGGAGATGTAGTTCAGTGGTAAAGCATTCCTGGGTACAATCCCCAGTACAAAAATAAAATAAAGTAAGAATCTTGTGAATTCTTTTTCTGGATAATCCTTCCTTATACCCCTACTCCATGCCAGCTGCTATAGTAACTGCCCAGCACTCTGGGAAGACATGTCTTTGGGCCAACCATGCAAGCTATCAGTCCTGCCTGTTGAAACTCAAGGAACACTTAGAGAAACACCTGAAAAGTTGCTCCTCCACACTTGTATGTCATAGTCAGATAAACTTTGAAACTCTGTAAAGTTAGCATCTTACTCAAATCTGCCCGAGCTGTGATACAAAGCTGAGAGTGGGTGAAATTAGCTTACTTCAGAGTTTTCAAACATGCATTGCGTATTTTTGCTTCTATTATTTCCTTTTTTGCCACACACATCTTCTAACTTTGCTAGTTATATCCTAACTACCTTTCTAAGCTCACTTTAAACACCTCTACCCCTGCAGCCTTTCCTTCCTGCCAGTTGGAAATAAGCCATTCCGGGCATACTGCACACTGTTCTTAATGGCTCTTAAGCAGCTTGCATTATGGCCGTGTGTGTACTTGTCTAGTTCTTCTGATAGACTGTAAACACCTTGAGGGAGAACTATGGTGTCTCTTATAAAGCAGATGCATTATAAACACTTGGCTTCTTGAATCAAGTGGCTTGGCTTCCTGGCATACTCCAAACCGTGCTAAGATTTGATTTACTCTCGTTCATACAACTCACCAGGCCCAGATTCAGCAGTTTAGAAACAATCTTGTCAAATACTCCTCTGTCATTCTCCTCATAAATCCTGGTAGCAATTTTATGGACAATGTCTTCAGCAGTTAAAGGAGTTCCATCTAGTTGATGAAGGCCATCTGGGTCATCTAGAGAGAACAATCATTATTTCACATCATGGTGGGTATTTCACACATCATATTACATTTACAATCTGTGCTTTGCTTTTCTAACCTCATATGTGCTTAAGATGTGTTTACAGTGGTGCTTGGTCCACATAAACTCTTGGTTTGAAATAAAACTGGGCTTCAAGCTAAGAACCTAGGATGATAATGGAAGTTCTGAAAGCTTATGTGTCTATAAAAGCTAAAGATAATACAAAAGACCTCCTCCATTAATTATTTTCACTAATAATAGGAATACTACTGCTTTTATTTACATAGTATGTTGCATTTTATATTGTATGCCATATTAATCAAAGCATTCTTCGATACATTATATAATTTGACATGCTATTTCTGAACTGGGAGTAGGTTGGTAAAATCTCCACTTGTCCTCCTTTTGCAGGCAAATTCCTAGGCTGGGTGTGGGGAAAACGACCTCACATCTAGAATGAGAGATGTGAACCAAAGATTTTTATGACTTACCTGGGATAAATATTTATTTCTAATTGACTGTGTGTAAGAGTATCTTTATAGAAGGTAGCCATGTGACAAACTCAGTTCTCCAGAGAACAAGGAATGTATTTTGTGAGCCTGGAATTGAAACTTAAAATATAGCAATAGATCTGCACAAAGCAATATGTAAATCTTTGCAGAGAAGCACTCAAACATGTCGTTAGCTTTCCTGGGAATATATTTGGCAGCCCTTCTTCAGACTAAAGCAAGGGCCCATCTGGAGGAAAAGCATCAGTGGCAAAGCATCAGAAGCTTTGTAACACCTCTACAGAGAACTACTAGCAATCTATTAGTCTTCTCCAATCTACACAATATTGAGCAGATCCAATTTGCAGGGCACTTAACTCTCCCTTGTCGCTTAGGCAGACTGAAAGATCAGAATTTGAGCTCAGTAATATTTCTTGTTATCTATATATCCTTGACACACTGCAAAGAATTACAAGGGTATCAATTTCATGGAATTATTGTGATGATCAGATGAAATAAGATGTAAAAGCACTTTTTAAATCACAAAGTGCTATATGAAAGGGAATGAAATATTGGAATTGTGTACAGTGGATCTGGATTTTGAAATAAAGGAACTGTAATTATCTTCTAAAGAAAATAGAAATTGACTCCCTGGCCATATTCTGCCCAAATAATCCTCATCATATTTATTCAAAGAAATAACAACCTAGAATTTCTGTTCTGATTCTTCCTTTTTCTTCCATGGCTTTAGGGGATTTGGATAAGGAATTTCTCCCATGGCCTTTCTTCCAAAACTCTATGATGATGGTGATATATGCAGCTACAGGAAGAACATCTTCTTGTTTAAAAAGAAACTTAGGAAAATGATGGGGGTGATTATACATGGAGGACTGAAGTTCTCTGTCAATATGTAACTACTGAGTTGTCGGCCAGTATATGAGCTGTGAGCCCTGTTAGCCCTGAGTACCAGAGTGACAAAGGATTGAAAAAGCCCTTAAGGAAAAAAAGCTCCCCAAACCCCCATAAAATCAGTTCCCCTACTGCCTGGAAGAAAATTGGGTTCATCATCTATTTTTCAGGAGCACAGACTGTTATTTAGGTCTGAGTTTTCCATTTGTGAGCTGCAAGTTAGGCTCTTGGGAATATAGTCTGCCCCAGTCTGCAGAGGTGGAAGAAATTATTTCCCTCCTCACTTATCCCTGAGGATCTCAAAAAGGAAGAGCACTGCTTCCCTGCTGGAGCTGGAAAATAACTGAGATGATTGTATTTCAGTTCATTTACTTCCCAGCAGGGAGAATGTTAGTACTCACTGAAGAAATATCCTTTTTCCTGTGCTGTACTGCTGCATTTGCTTATCCCAGGAACACAGGTCTCCCACAGCAGAGCTTTGCTAGATGGGGTTAATAAGAGAACACTTGGCCACTAACCCTACCTTCCACTGATTTCCCTTGGCTCTTCTAAAGTGGACAGAATCAGTCATAATGACTTCCCTGCTGTTCACAAAGGGAGAGTCCACCCTCTCTGTAGCGACCCTCAGGAGGAAGCCAAACACGGATTCAAATTTTATATCTTTTATTAAGGAGTCACAATATTCTGAGTGGATGTCAAAGGGCTATGTCCCAAGTCATCATCTGCCCAGTTATGTTTTGAATCCTTAGCATCTAATATAATATTTGGCATTCATTTGTTCAATAAAGTTTTAAAGTCTCAGTATATGCCAGCCACTGGAAATAGTAATGGATTGATTAGTCATGGTCTCTAACTGCACAAAGCTTATTATTTAGTTCATTGTCTGAAACAGATATTTTCATGATATTTTTTAGGTAAATGCACACAGGAACACTACCACAGAAGAGACTTGGAAAAATCCTGAAATATGCATATTAAAGAAAACACTGAAAAGACAACTTTATGGGCTCCATAGTACAAGCCTATTTGGTGGATTCCTAAAGACATTATTAGATTTTGGAACATTCACTGCCTAAATTAGTCTCCCTCGCCCTGCCTTCTTGGGCGAATCTGCATGCTTAGAACGTTCTATTCACCTTGGTGGTCCTAAACTCTCTAGTTCTGGGATTTTCAAGTTATGAAGAGATACTAGAAGTTTACCCATAAAACATTCTCTCCAAAATCCTTGGCTTGGCTTCTCTGTGATCTCGAGTAGAGATAAAATGACTCCAAGGGTAAAACTAATGCCATCAGGGATGGCACTAGGTAGTTCTAAAGCCACTTGAGATAGTAATGTCAGACGATTTAAAAATAGGTTAGTGGTCAAGTCACAAACAGATTTATATCTCTGCCTGCACGTACAACTAGTGTGACTAACTCAGTCAAACACTAGACTTTGTTTTGTTAAACCAAATGATCAGTTCAAAGGGATCAAATCTATTTTGTGCAGTTATGCCAGTGTCTATTTCTAGTCCAAATATTTTAGGTTAAAAAATGACATTCAAGATTTTAAAATTTCCCCAAGTAGCACAAATTGATATGTGGCAAAATACAAACCATTGCCTCCACCCCACATGCATAACACACTTCTGAACTCCCCTCAGGCTGTGATGTTCTATGAAAGTCAGATTTAATTGACAGTTGTTTTCTGGCAGAGATAATCAGCATGATTCTCTTGTTGCCATGGAGCAAAATAGGGACATAGAAAGCCTGTACTTACTCCTAATCATTGGTCTGCGGAATGGAGAACACATTCTCTTCCTCAATGCCTACATACACCAATTCATTTATTCCCTCATGTATTCATTTTTTCATTCATTTATTCATAAATTCATTCAATGAATTCATGAGCATTTAGGTACTGGGGCTATAATGTCTCTGTTCTTGTAAAATTTTCAGTTTAATTTTGGAGAAAGACATTTATCATAGGTAGTTCCACTTATGAATATAAAATTACAAACTGCATTAAGTGCCTAAAGGAAAGTACCAAGGTTTCTATTAGATTATGTGTGTTGGATGAACCTAGAAATATAGACAGGAACGAGTCAATTCAGACTGTGGAAACCACATTAAGAATTTTGGTTTTTATCCCAAGAGAAATGGAAATCTATGAAAGATTTTACGAAGAACCCTAATTTTTGTGTTGAAAAGAATACTCTAGCTGCCACATCAAGAACAGGTTGAAGCCAGATGCAGTGGTGTACACCTATGATCCCAGCAATTTGGGAGGATTGCAAGTTTGAAGCCAGCCTCAGCAACTTAGTGAGACCCTATCTCAAAATTAAAAATAAAAAGGGCTGTGGATGTAGCTCAGTGGTAAAGCACCTCTACAAGAAAATAAAATTGAGAGATACATGGGAAGTGAAAATCAAATTTGATAGATTAGAATTTGAGAGGTAGGGAGAGATAAATTAATTCTACATTTCTGTTTTGAAAAATTGAATAGCAGCAAAGATCACTCTAGGAGGGCTTGTGATATAGACACAGATGTAGAGTTCAATTTTGGACATGTTAAGTTCTAAGTGCTTTTGAGAATTCCAAGGCAAGATTTTAGGCAGGTAAACAAATAAGTCTATAGCTCAGAGAAGTCTGAAGTGGTGGTTTGGCACATCAGGGCATATAGACAGAATATAAAGGTTGGGATGATCAAAGGAGAAAGGACATATTTAGGAGAATATTGAAAAGAAAACAGTGGGCATTTCAGTAAATATCCTTTGGGAGATATAATATATATATATATTTTAACTACAGGAGGTATTTATTGGTCTAATTATTTGACAATTATTGATCATTTTGTTTGTTCTAATTGTTAAACTAAATTGAAATGGTAAATGAATTCAACATAAAACAGATATATGGATTTTATTTTTTTTCAAGGCATCACTAAATGAACCTTTAAAGGGAAAGTAAAATTTGGGACTCTGTGAAGTGGGGACTTTGCATATTATCAGCAAATTTGAGCTTTTTCTCAGTTTTAAACTTGACTATCTTTTAATAGTGTATGAAAGTGTAAGAGATATTTTTAAAGATATAAGACTTTCTCTTAGCCCATAATGGGAAACTTCAAACCAGAGAAAATAAGTTCTTTTAAATCGTTTACCTTGAAATTTATGATCCAATCCGCTCTTAGTAGAATCATAATCATCAATCAGTTTTCTATTCTTGGTTGAATCAACATCTTCTACATTCAATTTGTTATCAAATGAGGAACTTCTTATGGATTGTCTTTCTTTCTCAGTCTTTTCCTTTTCTGTTATTGCCTTTAGCAGGTTCAAGTTATCAACAAAAGAATAATTGCTATCACCTGGCTTGTTTTCTGGAAGAAAAACCCCAAGCCCAACACATCCATTTTAGTTAGTATTCTGATAGTTCATGTTATTTAAATTAACTTCAGCATAATTTCTTTTTACCTAGAGGGTATGTTTTTTTAATCTTGTCTGCCTCTGCTTCAGCAATCTGTGAAACAAACAGGAGACAAAGTTTTAAATCAATGCCTCACTACTTGCCAAGAGCCAAATGATTTTAATCCCCATGGGATTTACTTTTCTTGTTTGTAAAATGTAGATAATATTTCTATTTCAAAGCATTGTTATAAGGTTTAAATGAGATCAAAGGCAGAAACTCTATAAATGTGATTTCTTTCTGCTGTGATATTTGTGAAAGATAACTCTGGTAAATTAAGCAATTTTATAATCCGGTGGATATGATGTTGAGCTTACTAGGTTCTCGTATAGTCAGTTCTATGTATTATACAAAACTCAGTGTATATAACTATTAGAGCATAGAAATTACCAAAAACTAGATTTCCCATCCTAATTCCTACCAATTTACTATTAAATTCCAGACATTTGTAAATTCAAACTGGCTAAAATGTCACAGTATAATTGCATTCAAAACAACTAAAGCAAAATGAAATGGCATTTATAATTTTGCTTCTGACCTACCTGTTCATTCAAAGGTCTTTCTGCACTTAATTCTCTATTATGTAGAGATTTGTCTAGAATAAACACACACAAATATAAATTTAACTGTGCATTGAAAAGAGAAAATATGTCTCTGATGAAAGTCTTTTTAATAAGAAAATAACAAATATTAGAGGAACATTTTTGGATGCCTGAAACAATATATACTAACAAATATTAAAAAATAATATATGACAAGTATCAATATTTCCTTGTTTATGATCTTGGTATTATTTCTTGAGTTAATAGAATCCCACTTTTCCCCTCCTCATGAGAAATTTAACACATAGTTCTGACATTTGGCTTCCCAGCTCATATCAACTAGAAAGGGCATAATTTGGATTGGCATTATTGGCATATTAAAAGCTCTTCCATCAAATACTGCCCATGTTATGAATACAGTATCTGAGAAGGGTTGTAAAACAACAAACAAAAAAATCCAAGCCACTTTAGGTGGAAAAGCTATTCCCTCCTCCCCCTTTCAAAATAACATCTTTAAAAACACACATAGTATTTTTTCTATCATTTAAAATAAAGCAGGCGGTGGTAAATCTGTCTTCCGTTTGGTTCAAAATTCAAACTGACTTGTCTGTCAATATGCACGGATATGATTTGATCAGAAAACGAGGCAGGGAGATTTACAGCTCACGGATCTTGCCAAGCTTTATCTTTTCGTGGCCAAATAAAAGGGAGGTGGGAAGAAAGAAAGTGTCTACATACCTTGGCTGCCTCCCGGTTTAGGGAAAGCTTGAAGTGGGGTGCTGTGGAGCACCAACACCAAAATCCAAGTGCCGGTCCAAAGGAACCCCATTCTTCCACGCTTGGCTTCAGAAACAGCCTGGCGCCAGACTCCCGGAGCTGGAGCTTTTGTTATGAATGAAAAGAGGAGTGAAAAACAGGAAGGGCCAAAAGGGCGGGTGCGGGGAGGGAGAGTGGCAGGGACTGGGAGGCCTGTGGAGATCTGCGTCGCTCTGGAGTTAAAGGAATTGACAGACTCGGAGCGTTTGGGAGCCCGGATTCCAGGTGGAGGAGAGCGCTGTCCGCCCGTGGGTGCTGAAGTTCCTGTGACGCGAGGCCCGCCGCGGGTCGTCTAGGGCGTAGCTTTACTCGGGCTCCCTCCTGGAGAGGAAGTGAGGGAGGAAGCGCATGCTCCATGCAAGCCAGAGGCGGGAAGGGATGGCGTCAGCGACTCCAGTGCTACTCCAGTGCCTTGGGAGTGGGACGGGGGAGGGGCGAAAGACCCGCTAGCGTACTTTCTGTGCCGCAGTCCTAGGGGTGCTTCTGCGCCCAGGATCAATCGGATTGCTGTAAGCTTGACATCATTGTCGTAACCTTCCACGTAACCTTACTTGAAGGACTAAATGCCTTCTCCGCTCGTGCACCTATCAAGGAGAGTTAAATAACCTTCGGCAAAGAGTTTTGCTGTGGGATTCTTCTGGTGCAACTGCTCCAGAATCTCTTCTTTCCATTTCACCTACTGTATCAAAAGGTAGATATAATTCTATTGTCCTTAGAAAAGCCCTGCCTTTAGTGGTTTGTGTTGACATACCAAGCATCTCTTGATGCTCTTGTGTCTTAGCTCCACAGTCTTTTATCTGAATTTCATTTTTTCTTATAGTGCTGGGGATCAAACTCAGGGCCGTGTGCATGCTAGGCAAATACTGTACCATTGAGCTACATCCTCAGCTACCTTTGTGGAGTCTTGGGAAATTCAAGGAACATTCTTTCAAATAGTCAGATTACTGCATACATCCTCACTCTCCTTGATGCCAAAACAGAACAATAAGGACAACAACAATAAATCAATCATTGCCTGCCCATTACTGAGTAGATGAGCACCAACAGCCAGTTTCATTCTTCTTTGCTCACCAAGCGGGAGAAAAACAAAACAAACAACAACAACAAAAACTGCACTTCTGTAAAATTCTTCCCCAGGTTTCAGTTCTTAATTATGCCTAAGGACTTTGCTGTTCAAGGGGTCTTTGAAGAGAAGGGACATCCATGAAAAGCATATTTCACCATAACTAGGTTAAGAGGTGCTTCCTATATTGAGACTATTCCCAGAAGCCTATGATTATTGCATACAAGGAGCAATCCAAAGAGTTTTAAGTGGTGAATGCAAGCAACATAATGTGAGCAGGGTGCTGAGCAAGCTTTTCAGTCTCTAATTTTTTAAACAGAACTTGGAGCCTTTCCTTTGACCTATGGCTTGCTGGGAACCAGTCTGAATCATGACCAAAGAGAAGGATTCAGCACAATCAGGCCTTTGATTTCTGTACCTCTGCTTTTCAAGGAGCGAGTTAGTTATTCAAGTACCTAAAAACAAACAAACAACTAAGCTGACAAACAAATCCCCTTTATTTTGGAGGTTTTTGAGTTTGGAAGTCATTCAACTACTTCCTTCAAGAGTCTAAAAAGTACTTCTTTTTAAAATTTCCATGTGAATCTTTTTTTAATTAACACAAAAATTGTACTCATTTGTGGGGTTACGGAGTACTTCTAAATCTAATGACTACTTCAAACATCTCTTTTTCACAGTAATAACATAATATTATTATCTTAGTATACTGCATTCTTAAAAATTAGGCCATATTTTAAAATCCCAGCTGAGTGAAGGGCAAATTTCCTTAGTTTCTTCTTTAAAATGGGGATGTAGGGGGCTGGGGTTGTGGCTCAGTGGTAGAGCGCTTGCCTAGCATGTGTAATGCACTGGTTTTGATCCTCATCACTACATAAAAATAAACAAATTAAATAAAGGTATTGTGTCCATCTACAACTAAAAAAAAATGGAGATGTAGGCTGTTTACGTCACACTGTTATTATGGAGACCAAATGGGTAAATGTTTTGAACAAGTCATTTTGATGCCAAGACTTTTGACACAGTCTAAAATAAGTAAGTCATGGAATGTTTTCAGCAATTTTTTTTGGCAATTGAGAGAAGTATCATCCAATATTATGTGAAATAGCCATTCACTAATTCTGAGACTTATTCTGTCACTGACAATCCCTCAGTCTCCCTTTACCCTTTGTTCCCTTTCTGATTCACCTCTCCCCCTCTCTGTATTTGCAACTGGGAGACTGGGGAGCAGAATGAAGGTAAGTGATGGCTATTAAGTATGTTGCTTTTCTTACCCAAAAGAAAAAGGATACTTTATTTTTCTTTGTTATTTGGACTCAAAGTGATTATGTTAAATGGACATTTAATTTGAGAACATTATGTTTTTGATTAAATGAATTGTGAAGGACCTTGTAAACTAAAAAGCTTGATTCAGTTTACATTCTTTCGTCTTATAGGTGATCCCACTGGACTTAGTATAGATCTATGAATGAAGTCAAACTAAATTTCACTTATTCATTCATACATTTAACAGATATTTATCAATTACTTAAAATGTATCAGATGTTTTGATAGATGCTGGATATACAATTAAGATATTGATATCTGCTGGTCTTCTAGCCTACTAGAGAAAATATTGTGTTTTTAAGAACAACCATTTAGTAAATATGTTTCATGTGCAACACACTTATCTGCTTTAAATATAAGTGAACAAATCACTTATATGTGCAAAGTTCAGATGGAATCCAAATGATGGAAAATAATGATCAGGAAAGCTTTCAAAGAGAAGATGGCTCATGTATAAATGATAAAATATTCAAATGTTTTATTCTTGTAAGTACACTATAGACATTAAATAACATTTAAAAAATTGAAAGTTACAAGATGAGTGTGTGAAATACTGTAGAATTCTGAGTGTATCAGTGCTGCTTACGTACTTGACACACAAATAGATCGACTGTCATGTGCTCATTGCTGGTGGGAAGATGCCTTCTGAGCTGAGTCTTGAAGATATATTTAAAAGGTGTTTTTGTTTATTATAGAAAAGCTATTAATCATTATTGCATATTTTGTTATAGAAAATTTCAAACACAAAGAAGAGGAAATCTTGAAATGTGTACCCGTGAACCTATTTCCCAACTTCAATAATCATCAATCCATGTCTCGTCGTTTTATATACCTAGGCTTTCATACTCCCAATGAATTATTTACCCAGAAAAGCCCAGAGGGCATGTCATTTCATCCATCAATGTGTCAGTATGTTTATGTAAAAGATAAGGATGATTTTTTCCAACATTACTGCAATACCTTTAACATACCTCATAAGAATAATACTGCCTTAGTATCATCAAATATCTTGTCAGAGTTTAAATTTCCCCACTTTCCTTATAAATATTTTTACAGTTGGTTTGGTTGGACCACGATCCAAACAAGGTCATGTATTACATTTGGTTGGCATGTGAGAGATACATAGGGGTGCAAGACTGAAGAGGCACGTATTTTCAAGGTTTGCTTTGACTTCCCCAGAAAAGTTAATTGCTTCCTTGGGATAGTGTGTACACTTTCAATATAATATGTATTCCATTGTGCTGCTGTTTGTAAATGCTTCTTTTCTCCTAATTTTAAAAAATAACACTTGCATAACATGTGAAAGACCCTATATTCAATCCTCAGTACTGGAAAAAATATACATATATATACATACATACATGCACATACATTGAGGGAAAATTCCTGAAAATACAGATAAACAAATTGCTGACTTTTAGTCTATGTCTTTTTGGTCCATGTTTTTTGCTAAGAAAATATTTTATACATATATTTATAAAATTGTGTCACTCACTATAAGTATATGCTTACATATCTGGCTGTCTACATGACTGAACTGTGAACTTTTCAAGGGAAACTATCTTGTTTCACTCATCTTTGACTTCCCAGCCCTTCTTAAAAGTGTCTGGAAATGTACTTGCTTAAATAAACGAATGAAGTGATGGCAGGGTACCTGTTTATCCTTGGTTTTCAAAAGAACTATGGTGGCTGTATGGCTTTGGAGGATCATGACACTATCAGAATTGATTCTCCACTCAACATTTTCATTATAAAACAGTAGTCTTAAAGAGGAGGTATTTATGAAAGGCCTAAGAGTAGGAAGCCTGAGTTGGCATTGACCCTCAGAACTACAGAGTTATAGGAAAGGATCTGTTGTAAAGGAGACTGGTACAGGATACCTGTACTAGAGCCAGCTGCTGGTGTAACTCAAAGAAGAAAATGTGAGTTTTTTGTTGTTGTTTTTCTGGTACTGAGTATGGAATCCAGGGGTACTTAACCACTGAGTCACATTCCCAGTGCTTTTTATTTTTTATTTTGAGACAGGGTCTTGCTAAGTTGCTGAGGGTCTCCCTAAATTGCTGAGGCTGGCCTTGAACTTGCGATCCTCCTGCTTCAGCTTCCTAAATTGCTGGGATTACAAGTGTGTGCCACCACACCCAGCCGAGAAATGTGGAATCTGGAAATTTACCACCGGAAGAAAGTTGAAATAACCAAGCATAGTGGAACTAATAGCAAGACTAAAAACAATCAAGGAAAAGGAAGACACGGATGTGAAAAGAGAATATGAATAAGGAAAATGGACCCCAAATGACTAGATGTTATAGGCCATCTACACCTAGAAAGTCCCCAAAATGAATCTGGGACTGGGTGGGAGAAGAAAGTAGCCAGACAGCAAACTTTTCTTGTTCATTTACCTTGTTAAGCCAGGTCAGATCAATGGCTTGCCCCACGGGCTGTTGGAGGAAGATGTGAGACTATAACTGAAGGCTCCCTCCGGAACCACAAGTGTAGCAGTTTCCCAGAAGCAATCAGAATGAATATACGAGGCAAACACAACAACAGAGGCCCATGACGCCATTGAATACAGCAATTAAAATGGATTAAGCATTTCTGAGTGAAATTATCAGGTTGCCTAGTAGCAGTGTGATTTCTTTTATAAAATGTGTGTGTGTGTGTGTGTGTGTGTGTGTGTGTGTGTGTGTGTGTGAAAGAGAGAGAGAGAGAGAGAGAGAGAGAGAGAAATTTAGCTGGTAGTCTATTTCCCATAATATTTATAGCAGTTGCCTGATGAATATATTTCCTTTGATTCTTAGGCAATCCTTGAATTTTCAATGTATGTATTAATTTTATAATCTAGTTATATAGTCTACATAAATAATTTTGTGTGCTGCAATGCTTCATATGCCACTATGTTTCAGACGACTATAATAAAATATTTTTTTTCTGGGGTGTGAAATACATTGTGATAAGGTCAGTGGAGAGAAAATTAAAACCAGGCGGAAAGGAATTTTGTGTGCTCTCTGACATTCTGCTACTATTTGAGAGCCATTCTAAAACATTTTCCAGAGTGCATTGTCAGTACTTCTGTGTCCTTTTGATTGTAGCCTCCGGGAGGGGAGGAGCTGATCAGGATTCATCTATTTATCTCAGTGTCTAGCATATAGTGAAAAGGTTAATAAGTGTTTGTTGAATGGAAACTTATCATTTTATAATCTGCCTGTAGCAGTTCTCTCACATGAGACTTGGCACCTTTTTTTCAAGCCAAAGCTCTACCTCAAGCGACCAAATTGCAAAAACTCTCCATGAGCCCTGTGTATATCCTCACTTCTAGAGGCAAAGCTGCCAGATAGCCATGGGCATGCATGAGGTGGTCTAAGGCTTCCCAAATGCTCTCAGATTAGCATCTGCCCTCTTCCCTACCAGGCCCTGTGGCACTAGGAATTAGGAGACTATTCCGATTCTTCTCCACTTCAGTGGTGCAGATATGGAGTTTGAAATTTGGGGGAAGAGAGATAAAGGATACAAACTGAGTTTTTCTTCTGAAGGGTCCGTTATTGGAGGATCTACTAAAACATATTTATGTGTTTTTAAATGACAAAATATGAGCTGGGCATGGTGGCGTACACCTGTAATCCCAGCACTTAGGGAGGCTGAGACAGGAGAATCACGAGCTTGAAGCCAGCCTCGGCAATGGCGAGGTGCTAAGCAGCTCAGTGAGACCCTGTCTCTACATAAAACACAAAATAGGGCTGAGGATGTGGCTCAGTGGTCGAGTACCCCTGAGTTCAATCCTTGGTACCAAAATAAAGAAAGAAACAAACAAACAAACAAATGACAAAATATGTTCTTTTTTGTTGAGGGGGAGCTGGGGATTGAACCCAGGGGCTTTATCACTGAGCTACATCCCTAGCCCTTTCTATTTTTACTTTTATGTATGTATTTATTTATTTGGTACTAGGGATTGAATCCAGGGGCACTTCACCGCTGAGCTACATTCCCAGCCCTTTTTCATTTTTTATTTTCAGACAGAGTCTCGCTAAGTTGCTTAGGGTCTCACTGAGTTACTGAAGATGGCCGCAAACTTGCAATCCTCCTGTCTCAGCCTCCTGAGTAGCTAGGATTATAGGTGTACAACACCACACCCAGCAAATAATGGGATATCTTCTGAGAACTGTGTCATCAGGCAATTTTGTCATTGTGCAAACATTATATAATGTACTTATACAAACTAAGAAGGCTATGTCATCACTATGAGGTATAATCTTATGGCAAAATAGTCATCTATGTGGTCCATTGTTGACCAAAATATTGTTATGAAACACATGACTTGTACTGAAGGAATGTGCTCCCTTGTGGGTCTTCTCAAGGTATTAGACATGCAAAGTGTATTCAGCTTGATTGGGAGGACATTCTTGACTTCCTTAGCTAGTATGGTGGTCAGGCTGAGCTATTCTAAACTCTTAAAATTATTGGTCAAGATCATCTGGATTCCTGAGGAAAAGAGAGTATGCATCAAAAGCTTGACTTCTAGCTTCTAGAAGGTGCCCTTTTCAGGTTCTCACACAGATGGTGGAGAAGCAAATACAGTAGGATCATCCTTCCTGGGCATCTGAGATCAGGTAGAGAACAAGGTGAAGATGGATACCCACACCCACTCACTCATGTCCAGGAGTCATGTAGGATGCTGAATAGAGTGTGACACAAGTGTGTGACAGGACTAGAGGAGTTAGTCGTTGTCCCCAAGGTAAGAGCTTCATAAAATCATTGCAACCTGGGCCCCATTTGACAGAAACTGGGATCTCACTCTCATTGGATGTGATGGGCTTGGAGTATGCATTGGAGTTGTTATGGACTCACAGTTACTGTGAGTGAAAATGATGGTCAACAACCAAGAATCTTGTCCTAGAGGAGGGTGTGATTGGAGTTGTGGTAAATAGTATAAACTGGGTCACCATGTCAAGGCATACAAAAGCAAGAACAAGAATTCAAAACTGAAAGGGGAAGGGAAATTCAGAGAACTAGTGAACCAAAGTACTACGAAAAAGGCCAGTCCAGAAAAGTTTCTGACATCTTATGTAGACATCTATAGTGGCTTTTTATTATGCAGCTCTTTTCCTGGTTTACCTGGTTGGACTGGCCAGGGGATGTGTGGAAATGGGCAATTTTTTTAATGTCATTTTTTTAAAGTGTTACCATAGAACTCATGGCCGATGTTGGCTCTACACTTCTCTATTAACAAGATGAGAGGGCTCCACAGGGAAGAATTCTCATTTTAAATCATCTATAGATTCTGAGAGGTTCTCAATTTCTAAATTTTAGGTTCCATGGAAGGAGTATATTCTCTAGGTCAGTACTAGGGCCCTGGATGTGACTCTAAGAGATTTCTCCAGAAGTCAACCCAACTACAGACAGTGGGAAGCAGCTTCTATCTAGTTACATCAAATCCTATTTGACCATGCACTAAACCAGGAGACTAAAAAGTGGATGTTCACATGCAGTCTCCAGTGGACCAAGGTGGTAGTCAGTTCTTATTTCTTGCCTTGGTTCCATGTTAGGTTACCCCAGAGGGAGCTACCTAAGTGTCCCCCAAAGAAAAATGATTATGCAGAGATTGATGAGATTCTGCCTACTGCAACTAGAGCATTGCCCAAGGCTGGCTCTCAAGTACATTAGGAGTCCCTCTTAGGTTATGTTCTGGGGTCTTCTTGGCTGCATGTGGATTTATCCCCTTACATGACTCATGGATCTAGAAGAAAATGAGGAATATCTGAAAATTTTGTCTAGAAAGTTGAGGTAGCTTGGACAGCAAGGCAGTGGCAGTGATCTTTTGGAAAATTCTTTTTTTCCTTCTCCACATTTTTTATTGGTGCATTATAGTTATACACAATTGTGGTATTTGTTGTTACATATTAGTACATGCACATAATATAACAATATAATTTGACCAATATCCTTCCCCAGTTCTTCCCCGTCTTTGGGGAAATTCTTAAGCTTTCTACTTTACTTTGAGGAAAATCCAAGTCCTTAAGTAGTCTATATGTGTCTGCATTTTTTGGCTCCCCACTGTATCTCTGACTTCATCTTTTATTATTGTCCCTCATACTCTCTCTAATGTAGCCATGTAGGATTCCTCAATTTTCCTCAAACATGGCAGGCCCATTTCTACCTCAGAGTCTTTGTGCTTGCTGTTATCTCTTCCTGAAATGTTCTTCTTCCTGTTGCTTTCAGATTTTTCTGGACCCAATCCCTTACGTACATCAAATCTTTGCTAAAAAGTCATGGTATCTGAATGGTCTACCAGCTCAGGTTTCTTGGGCAGCAAACTCTGAAGCACAGATTGAGGTGCAGGAAGTTTATTAAGAGGCTCTATTGATTTGGCACCTTGTAGGAGAGAATGCATGGGAAGGAAGCAGGATTTGGCAGAGGGAGAAATTGAGTTGCAAACCAGTCTCAGTTAAAGGTTTAGTCAACCCTACAAGGAGGTCTGAAGATGAAAGGACCCTTCAGAGTTGTCCTGGGATGGAGAGGGATAGGCCTTTATACTCCAGAGTGGGTAAGTTACTGGGTGTAGGCTTTCCCAGGAAGGAGTCATGAACTTGGGTGATATGGTACTTTTCAGCAGCTGGGAGAGTAAGTCTTTGGGTCCTGAAGGGGGATCTGAGGAGTGTACCCCAAATTTACCACAAAAACCTGACACTTTAAAATCCCTCACTCGGGGCTGGGGCTGTAGCTCAGTGGTAGAGCGTTTGCCTAGCATGCGTGAAGCACTGGGTTCGATCCTCAGCACCACATACAAACAATAAATGAATAAAATAAAGATCCATCAACAATTAAAAAATTATTAAAAAATAAATAAATAAAATAAAATCCCTCACTCCTCACTCCTCTCATTCTTTGCCTCTCTCTCTCTTCTTTCCTCTCTCTCTCTCTCTTTCTTTGCAGAACTAAGGATTGAACCCAGGACCTTACATATGCTAGGCAAGTGCTTTACCACTGTGTCACATCCCTAACCCTGTCATTCTCTTATCATACTTTAACATACTGTATAATTTGCTTACTGATTTTGTTCTGTTTCTCACAACTAGAATGTGAGATTTATGTGAACTATGATTTTTGTGCATATTACTCATTTTCATTGCTGTATTCTCAGTATCTAGAATAGCATCTGACATAATAAGTGCTCAACAAATATTGATGTCTGAATTTAGTTTTTGAATAAATAGTGAAAAATAAGGTTGGCCATTAGTTGATAATTATTTAATCTAGGTAATAAGTACAGAGAGGTTCAATATACCTTCCTCTCACATTTATATACGTCTGAACTTTTCATAATAAAAAGCTGCATTAATAAAGGTTTATTTTTGAATTTACTGCTCCCTGGTGGAGAGAGTGGTGAGAGAGACTGTTCTTCTCTCTTTTTTCTCCCAAAGGTATTCTCAGAATTAGACTTCTTCCTCAGTGAAACAGAAAATCAATAGCTTTGCTCTGGTGCTCCAAAGCCCATCTTGCAGCCATCTTCGCAGGTGTGCTCTGGCCACAGTGACCCAAAGTCACTTAGCTGCCAACTCCTCTGCAATATTAGTTGTGCAGTTTACAAACATTGGGGAATTAGGGTAGTGTTTCTTGCTGAATGCTGCATAGGTATAATTAGACAGAACTAATGCATTCTTTGAAAGTAACAATGATTGCTGGTCCTTCCCACCCATAGAACATGGAGCAGTGGCTAGGCGGAGGCTGTGTAGGAGTGCCTGCTTCTCCTGCTGTTCCTATGGCTTCTCCTACGATCTGCACAAACTGAATCAGGAGGGCATACACCATCTAAACAGATCAATTTCAAGCAACGAAATAGAAGACACCATCAAAAGCCTACCCACCGGGCTGAGGTTGTGGCTCAGTGGCAGAGTGCTTGCTTTGCACGTGCGAGGAACTGGGTTTGATCCTCAGCACCACATAAAAAAAAGAAGTAAACAAAAGAAAGACACTGTGTCCATCTATGACTAAAAAATATTTAAAAAAAAAAGCCTACCAACCAAGAAAAACCGAGGACCAGATGGAGTCTCAGCCAAGTTCACAAGACCTTCAGAGAAGAATTAATACCAATACTCCTCAAATTATTCCATGAAATAGAAAAGGAGGGAACCCTTCCGAACTCATTGTGTGAAACTAGGATCACCCTAATACCAAACTCAGACAAAGACATACTGAGGAAAGAAAAATTTTAACTTACTAATTTTTTTCAGCCCTGGGGATTGAACCCAGGGGCACTTTACCACTGAGCTACATCCCCAGTCCTTTTTATCTTATTTTATTTTTATTTTTTGGTACCAGGAATCAAACCCAGGGGAGCTTAACCATGGAGCCACATCCCCAGCCTTTTAAAATATTTTATTTAGGGATAGGTCCCCCTGAGTTGCTAAGCGCCTCACTAAGTTGCTGAGGCTGGCTTTGAACTCATGATCCTTCTGCCTCAGCCTCCCAAGCTGTGGGGATTATGGCATGTGCTGCCATGCCTCACTTATTTTTTATTTTGAGACAATAAATTGTGCAGACTAGCCTGAATCCTCCTGCCTCAGCCTCCTGTGTTGCTGGGATTACAGGCATCGGTCTCCACACCTGACTCATATAGTCTCTCTAGCCTCATTTCCTTCCATTCTCTCCAGGCCCCTAAGTGCTAGCCACTCTGCCCTCTGTTGTTCCTGACATGACTAGGCATATCCTCATGTTAGAGCTGTAAGAGCTTGGAATAGTTTGAGCATGGCTGATTTCCTCACCTCCTCCAAGCCTTAGCTCAAATGCCACTTTCTCAATGATGGATTATTTAAAATTGCACCCTCTTCTTACATCCTTGTACTTCCAACCCTGTTGCCCTAAAGCTCATTTTTATTATTCTCTGTCATTTGTCTCATTTGAACATGTTTTGTAATTTGTTTATCTATCTATCTATCTATCTATCTATCTATCTATCTATCTATCTATCCTGAATGCCCATGATAGAGCTTGTCATGTAAATATTTACCCCCTAAAAAATTAATGAATGGTCTCTCAGTGTCCAGTCAAGAATTTTTCAAGTCCATCCTGGTTTTAACTGTATTACTGTCAATTTTTCTCTACTTCCCTTCCTCTTCACCTATACCTTCATCCTCATAGTTTAAAGTAGCCAGAATGACCTTTAAAAAAAATCTAAGGGCTGGGGTAGTGGCTCAGTGGGAGAGCACTTGCCTAGCATGTGTGAGGCACTGGGTTCGAGTCTCAGTACTGCCTATAAACAAATAAAGTCCATTGACAACTAAAAAAATATTTTAAAAAATCTAAGTCTGATCAAGGGGAAGGGTGGAATTCAGGAGAAGAGTGTAATTCAGAGATTGGCAGATATTAGAGGTGGGGCTAGGTTGTCTGTAGGTTTTCTGTTAGCAAACAAACCTGTTTCTGATTGTGTGGCATTCAGAAGCATGTTCATTGCACTCACTCCTTATTGATTGACTTTCAGATGCAAGGCACTTCACAAATGGATTGGGTAGCAAATTGGATTGAAGGAAATGGTCAATGATGGATTAAATGGATTTAAAACCAGTTCTGGTTGTTATTTGTTATCATGGGTACAGAACTATTATTTATTGATTAATCAGGTCTAAAAAGCAGTTATGGTGACTACTTGTTACAATAGCTTCAATATCATCTATCTTTTCCTAGTAGTGTGGGAACTTTCTATTTTCTACCATTTTCATACAACACAATAATAATTCCTTAATATCATCTGTGATATTATATGTATATTTTTGCTTATGTCTATGTTTCTGACTCATAGCTCCCTCCCCAAGGCAGGCCAGAGGAAGCTGGAATGTCTCTTTTCTAAGAGCAGGTCGTAGAAACTAATCTTTTTTCCCTTTCTTTGACCTCATATCCAGTTGCTTGTTGTAGCTGATGACCCACAACATCTCGGGTCCCAAATGAAACTACTCAAGCTCCTTACACCCTCACTCCTCCTGTATCTCAAGAAGTCAACTACCCACTGAGCCACCAAGGGTCATATTTAACTACATTCTTATCCCACAGCCTATCAATTATTTCTTTTGTTTGTCCAATCCATCTTCCTTCTCTCTATCCTCTCGCTGCCCTAGTTTAGACTGCCATCATTCATCCATTTATTCATTCATAAATATTAAGCCCATACCGTGTGCCGTTCACATTCTAGGTTTTGGAGCAGAGCTTCAGTGAACAAAACCAACAAAAATTATGCCTTTGTGAAGCTTACATTCAAGTGGAAAAGGAAAATAGATAAAACATATCAATTAAGATGAATGTGTGAGGGCTGGGGTTATGGCGCAGTGGTAGCGTGCTCGCCTAGCACGCAGAGAGGCACTGGGTTCGATCCTCAGCACCACATAAAAATAAAATAAAAATATTCTGTCCACCTATAACTAAAAAATAAATATTAAAAAAAAAAAAGATGAATGTGTGAGCCAAACTTGATGGCGCACGCCTGTAATCCCAGCACTGTGGGAGGCTGAGAGAATTGCAAGTTCAAAGCCACCCTCAGCAGCGGCGAGGTGCTAAGCAACTCAGTGAGACCCTGTCTCTACATAAAACGCAAAATAGGGCTGGGGATGTGGCTCAGTGGTCGAGTACCCCTGAGTTCAATCCATAGTACCAAAAAAAAAAAAAAAAAAAGGAATGTTGATAAGGCAAATAGAAATATATAGTTAGAAAGTGAAAGGGGCTTAGTAGGAGAACAAATGGAGAAGGATATGACGTCTAGGGGAGAAATGGAAGGATTTCAAGAAGGTGACTTTTCAATATAGTTGAGAAGGAAATGAGGGACCAGCCCTGTGGATATATGAGGGAAACCCTCCAGAGAAAAGGGTACACAAAAAGGCCCAGGGGTGGGATTATGCCTCGTCTATGCAAGGAATGGCAAATAGCTCGGTGGCACTGGAGTAAAGTGAACAAGGAGCAGGATAGAAGGGGATGGAATGACATCGGAGAGATAATAAAGACAAGATCCCTTGGGTCATTGTGAGGACTTGGGGTTTTATTCCAAGTGATATGGGAGCTATTGGAAAGTCTTGAGCAGAGGAGTAACAGAATCTGACTTACTATTTTTAAAATAAAAGGATCCACGCAGCTGCTATTTTGAGAACAGACTGAAGTAAGGAAAAAGTAGAAGGAGGAAGAGAAAGGAAACTATTGTAGTGATCTAGTAGTTAGAGGTGATGATGTCTTGGACCACTGTGGAGGTGTAGCAGTGGAGGTTATGAGAATTGATCAAATTCAGGGTATACTTTGAAGGTAGAACCAAGAGAGTTTGCTGATTGACCAGATGTAGGGTGTGAGAGAGAAGTCAAAGATTACTTGAGCAACCTGAAGGGTGGAATTGTCTTTAGATGGGGAAAACTGCCAAAGAAATGTGAGTGGGCGTCCCTGTGTGTGTGTGTGTGTGTGTGTGTGAGTGGCTGTCAGGAGCTCAGTTTTAGACATATTAAGCTTGAGATGCCTATTAGGTATCCAAATGGAAATGTCCTGCAAACTGCTGGATATGTAGGTCTTAGTTCAGGGAGAGGTCTAAATAAATTGAGAAGCTGATTGCACAGGGCTGGTATTTAAAGCCTTGAAACTGAATGTAATCATCATGCAAATTAATCCAGGTTGAAAAGAGAAGTGGCCCAATTACTAAGCTCTGTGGACTCAAATACTTAAATGTGAGATGAGGAGAAACCAGAAAAAGAGAGTTCAGAAGGAGAAGCCAGAATGATAGGAAGAAATCCAAGCAAATGGGGCATTTCAATTAAGACAAATGTTGATAAGGCAAATAAAATGAGGTCAGAAAAATTAATTTAGGATTTAGTAGCATGGAGGGATTTGGTGACTTTGAGGACAGTTTCATTGTGAGTCCTGGGAGTAGGGGGCTGACTATAACAGGATCAAGAGAGAATGGGCAGGTGTAGTGGCGGCACACCTGTAATCCCAGTGGCTCAGGAGGTAATCCTGAGGCAGGAGAATCACAAGTTCAAAGCCAGCCTCAGCAACTTAAGAACCTAACCAACTTCATGAGAACTTTTCTCAAAAGAAAAAAGAAATTAAAAAAGGACTGGGCTGGGGATGTAGCTCAGTTGGTAGAGTGCTTGCCTTGCATGCACAAGGCCCTAGGTTCAATCCCCAGCACCACCAAAAAACTTTTTAAAAATAAAAAAGTTTTAAAAAGGAGAGAGAATGGGAGGATAGAAATTGGAAACTGAGTATAACTGAGTAGAAACACATATTCTTTGGAATTCTGTTGTAAGGGGAAAGAGGAAAAGAAATAGGCTCTGGAGAGGAATTTGGGTCAGAAAGGTTTTTAAAAGATTGGACATATACAACATATTTATTGGTATGTTGATGGAAACAATCCAGTGGAAAACAAAACATTTTTGATGTGAAGCAGAGAGGGAAGAATTGCTGGGACAATTTTTTGTGTATGCCAAGGTTAGGATTCAGGGTGCAAACAGAAAGACTGGCTGTAGTCTGAATACTTCATCTCTAGGATGGCAGTGTTTGCAGGTGCTGGTGGATGGCATGTGCTAGATGGCTTGTGGACATTTTCTTGTGATAGCTTAAATTTTTTCAATGAATAGGAAGCAAAGTCATCAACAGAGAATTGAAATAATGTTCCTGTAAACTATCTAGTATGGGCCTCTTGAAGCACATTTTTATGCTTTTCTGTTGGAGGCACATCTAGGGGTGGAGATGTCCTTTCTCTTCCTCCTGCTACTCTTTTGAACTTCAAATTTTTTTTTTTACATAGGATAAAAATGGAACCAAATGGAATTCTTAGGATCAGTTTTTTGATTTTAAAAATAGAAACTACAAAAAATTTTTCTAAATATTTTTTAGTTATTAATGGACTCTTTATTTTATTTATTTATATGTGGTGCTGAGAATCGAACCTGGTGCCTCATGCATGATAGGCAAGTGCTCTACCACTGAGCCACACCCCAGCCCTAAACCACAAAAATTTTAAAGAGGTAAATAACAATTAACTGTAACTGCTTGTCCTGGGAATAAGTACATTTTATAATGACATTTTAATATATTTTAAATATATAAATATGTAAGTATATAGGCATATTTTAGAATATGTTACTTCAATAGAATAATTTTAGATGTGATTAATACTAAGAGGAAATGACAAGTCAATTCTATGTACTTTGATTACAACTATACAAATATACTTAGAGAAAAAAGAATATAAAATATGCTAATAGGTTATTTTATTAGAATATCTAAAAATATCTGCAATCTAATAATGTCTTTAATGAGAAAAACATAAGCTTTAAACAAGCACTATTTGTTGTAGCAACCCTCAAAAAAAACTTCTAGAATTACCCAACTGTACTGACCTAGTGTTTGCTAGGACAATTCTACTTTTTTCCATTCATGTGACATTGGACGTCATCTTGCAGGATTGGATTCACATGGAAAATACTCTTGAAGTAGCAGATGATACTTATTTCCGCCTGAATAGTGAGGATTTAGGAAATTTTGGGAAATACTGCCACCTGGTGGATAACAGGAATTTTTACTTTGCTCGCATGCCTTCTAGACTAAGTACCTTGAGGCAAAGCCTTAAGTTGGCTACCTGTGTACTCTAATCAATATGAAAGTGCCTTGCACAAAGCAAATATTTGTTGAATGAATAAATTAACGCCAGTCATTGCTTTATAAATTAGCTTATTAGGGTTAGAATTTCTCTTAAATTGTGATGGCTACAAGTGAAAAGTATTCCCCAGACACAGTATGAATCAATACAGAATATTGGTTAAAGGACACAATACAGAGTATTCATTAAAGGATTCTTCTATTACTACAGTAGTTTTTTAAAATAAACTTTTGGATTCAAATAGAAAGTTTGGAAAACAAGATTGCTCCAAAACTATTCTTGTGATTGATGTTTTTAAAACTTATTTATATTATTGATTTGGTTTTGTGTTTCAGTTTGTTTAAATTATTTTGAATTTTGATTCATTTGCTTCTGTATTAGGTATCTGGAACATATACAGATTTGATAATTAAAGCTTCACTGTTGTTGTCCAAACCGTTCAGACTGAAGCAGAGAGGAGAATGACTGTCAGTGACTCCTCCAGGTGACCGACACACTACTAACATATATTTGTGGATTAGATCCTGTAGGTGATCCATTAGGCCAGACTAACATCGGGTCCTCCATGGAAGGACTGGAAGCAGGGCAAAGTGGGGACCTCAGATAGTTTAACTAAAAGCAAAAGCTGAGCTATGCAGAACACATTCTTAAAGAGAGAAATGCTTGTGATTATTTTTACTCTCTGTGGTAGCTGGTTTTTCCTACTTTTTTTGGTGCATTATAGTTGTATAGAATGATGAGATTTGTTGTTACATATTCATACATGCACACAATATGACACTATAATCTGGCTCGTTTATTCATATATAATGACAAAAAATTGCTGCATCAATGTTTTCCTTCCATATGTCACTGGGAAGCCAAATTGCCTATGAAGGTGGTTTGATGAGTACAGAATTCTTGTCCTCTCCACAGGAAACCCCTGTTCCTTCTTAGCACCTTAGCTTTTAACATACAGGTAGTGCAGCACTCACCTGACACCACACCACAGGTGTCTATTTAGATTTTTTGCTTGGGGTAAGTGAGAGCCACAAACAGTCGATCTTACCTATTAGATATCAATTTTTGTCACTTAATTTTTAGAAAAAATGTTTATATGTGGGCTTTAGAGGTACATCATTGCTTTTACTTGTTAATACTTTGTTTAGCTGACAATTTCTTGAAGACTAGCTCTGAAATACCAAGCTTTGTACTTAGATAAATGTGGTGCAAGATTAGATGTGGGGGCTGAAAAATATAACTATACTGTTTTTCTGTTCAACATGTTTTCTGTATGTATGTATGTATGTACGTATGTATGTATTTATTTATTTATTGGTACTGGGGATTGAACTCAGAAGTACTCGACCACTGAGCCACATCCAGCCCCATTTTGTATTTTATTTAGAGACAGGGTCTCACTGAGTTTCTTTGCTTAGCGCCTTGCTTTTGCTGAGGCTGGCTTTGAATGCATGATTCTCCTGTCTCAGCTTCCCAAAGTACTGGGATTACAGGCATGCCCTACTGCATCTGGCTTTGTATTTATTATGAAAAAAGACATTGAAAAATTTTCAACTACTTTATAGAGTTGATCTTAGTAAGTAGGTCATAATGGCTACTTTTATTGAACACTATTGTGTTCTAAATCTTACTTGTGAACATTTTACATTTAGTCCTTACAATCACGTTTTTAGAAGTGTAGTTTTGTTCTCATTATTCAGATGAAAACACCAGAGAAGTAAACTGCCTCAGGTCACAGGATGAGTAACTGGCAGAAGCACTATGTGAGCATTCTTTTGGTTCTACAGTTTGTGTCCTTTCTTTCCATTATATTCATGAAACGTGTGCTGTCCTATTTTTTAGGATCATTGCTTCTTCAGCATCTAAGTCCTGAATCATAGAAAAGTGGAGCATTAGGATGATGATCCAGATTTGGTAAAGTAAATATTTTGATAAGAGAAACGAATTACTGGACAAAACTGTGGACCAGGATAAGATCTGATCTTGCTTTGGGAGGTTGTCATCATACTGAGTACAGTGGTTGGGTTCAATCCATGGAGGTCTTAAAATAAATGAATCAGGCAATGTCATCTAGGTTCCAGATTCCTATGGATTTCACTCTCTGTGTAGCAGTTTCCAGACTTTTAGATTTTATAAATATAAATCAGTGGAGAAAAGAGAAAAAGAGGGTCACAACTTTTAATTTTGGCCAGTTAAGGATTTTAAACATAATTACACTACTTACTATAACTTTTGCTTCCATTTTAACACTCCTTCGCCCAAACTGGAAGAAGAGAATGTGAAAATTAAGGATTGATTGTCCTTGCAAAGAAAGAATAGTTGGTAATCTTACTTTGCCTATGTATTCTACATTGTCATTATGTTTCTCTTATTGGCCTTAAATGGGAAAACCTCATCATTTTGTGTTTCTTGTATAATCATGTCAGAAAAATGGAACAGTGTATCTAAAGACAACTGATAAAGCTAATTGCTCTTGCTTTGCACTTAGGTCTTTTTATCTTTAAAAAACTGTGAGGACTGGGGGTATAGCTCTGTGGTAGAGATTTTGCCTATCATGCGTGAGGCCCCGGGTTCAATTCCCAGTACTGCTATATAGATATCTAGATAGATAGATAGGTAGTTGAGTAGCATTTCCATTTCTGGCATTTATAGTGTGAAGCATAAAGTTATAAACTTTTAGTCATTTGTTAAAGTGGTAACTGATCTCTGAGATCTCTACACCTGTTAGTATTGGACATTAGCCCGAGTCAGGGTTAACTGAAAAATTAACAGGAACTTCTCAATTTACAAATCCTGAGAGAAGAAAACAAGGAAGTTTCATTACTTCAAACAAATACTTCATTGAGTGCTTATTTTTGTGTTGGTTATAGACACTAGTAATATAGTTTCTGTTGCCAATAGAGTCCAAGATCAGTGAGGGCAGACACTGTAGCTCCAGCTGCTAACAGAGATCCTGGGCCAATTAAGGAGCTCAAATAAGCTTGTTTAATGAGTGGGAGAATAAGAGAAAGGTGCTTGTAAAAATCACAAAGAAGACTAGGTAAGCAAGGCTTTTTATCAAACCCCAGAAACCAGAGTCCAGAGATACCTCATGACATTTAGAAGTTGAATTCAGGAAAAATAAAGGAAATACAAGAAAAAATAAAAATATAAATGAGCAAAACCAAAATAATCTCAATGCCAAAACAAAGCCTTTGCCTTCTAGCAGTACTTGATCCAATTGGAGATTGACCCTTATTTAAGAAGACTGTGGGGACTGAAGGTGTAGATCAGCAGTATAACACTTGCCTAGCATGCTTGGGGCCCTGGGTTTGATCCCCAGCACTGGGGGTGAGGAGGAAAAGAAGAAGACTGGAATTAGGCATTCAGATTATATGCTTATTAGTTGAAATTTTATCATTATGAAAATACACATGGTATTTTACTGAGAGGACTCATTGACATAGGCATCTTTTCTGCTGATCTCATTAGAAGACAGGAACAGGACTACATATATTTATTATATATTTCTATTGAATTTTCCAAGCATATAATGCAAAAGATACGTGCTACTTTTTGAGTACCTGGTTCATAGTAAATGTTGAATAATAGGTCTTTTGATTATTTCCACTGGCGCTTTTACTAGGCTTCCTGTTTTCCTTATTGACACAGATGTGTTTATTTTAATTATTTGACCTGAAACACTAGTGCAGCACTTATTCTGTGGTAGACAGTGTCCTAACTGCTTTATATGTGTTAACTTATTAATTCTTACAACAACCCACAAGGTAGATGCTATTATCACTTATCACTCTCATTTTACAAATCGGAAAACTACAGTGTGGCATGGTATTATGGTTTGGATCAGGAATATTGCTTGAAGCCTCCTGTATTGAAGGCTTAGTGTCTATGGCAGCAATGTTCGGAGGTGGGGCATTGGGGAAAGGGCTAGATCATAAGGGCTCTCGCCTTGTCAGTGGATTAATCCATCAATGGATTCATAATTTGATGGCATTGTTGGTAAAAGGTGGAAGATTTATGTGGTCTGAAGAAAAACCAGAGTACTGATGGCATCGTTGGGAGATGGTGGAAACTTTAGAAGGTGGGGCCTGGTTGGGGGAAGTAGGTTACTGAGGGCATGTCCTTGAAGGGGATCACGTCCCCAGCTCCTTCCTCATTCTTTCTCTACTTTCTGACAGTCAGGAGGTGAATAGTTTGCTCTGCTACTCCCTCTACCATGATGTTCTGCCTCGCCACAGGCCTGGAAACAATACAGCCAGCCTACCATGGACTGAAACCTCTGAAACTGTGAGCCACAAGAAATCTTTCTTTCTTTAGGTTGTTTTTCTGAGGTATTTTGTTACAGTGACAGAAAGTTAACACACATGGTTTATTTGCCCAAGATCACATAATTAGCAAGTGGTAGATTTGGGATTTGAACCTAGCACATTTCCCTAGTCTTTGTGCTAAACTGTTTTCTACTTAGGTTTTGTTCATTAGAGACGCCAAGGGAGGGCTGGGATTATGGCTCAGTGGTAGAGTGCCTGCCTCACATGTGGGAGGCACTGGGTTCGATCCTCAGCACCACATAAAAAAAAAAAAAAAAGAATAAATAAAGGTCAATCAACAACTAAAAAAAAATTTAAAAAAAAAAAAAAAGGAGAAACACCAAAGGAAATCTACACTTGCTAGTAAGCCAAAATCTCTGGAAGTAGGACCCATGGTCTTGAATTTGAACAGAGTTTCCAGGTGATACTTCAGCAATTAGCCCAGCCAATGGTCTGACATTTGAGAATCAGAGCCCTAGGTTCTTTTGCTGCTTCTTGCAGCAACTATCATGATATGGTTGTCAGGCAACTATCATGATATGGTTGTCATTCCATATACTTCTGCATCAACTCTTTAGAGTGGATGTCCACATCTTGGGATAAATTCCAGAAATAATACTGCAACACTCTTATAGAAATTCTTCAAAGATAATGCTTTTGATGGCACAGAGAATTATATGGTGTGAAAAAAACTGACATCAAATTCTAAGTTGAAAGTTATTTAATAGATATGAGATCTGGCTGGGAATGGTGGCATACACCTGTAATCCCAGCTGAGGCAGGAGGATCACAAGTTCAAAGCCAGCCTCAGTAACTTAGTGAAACACTAAGCAACTTAGTGAGACCCTATCTCAAAATAAAAAATAAAAAGGACTGGGGATGTAGCTCAATGGTTAAATGCTCCAGGGTTTGATTCCTGGTACAAAAAAAAAAAAAAAAGGATTGTGATCTGAGTAAAAGGGAGTTTGGGGAGCTCTTGACCAATTTATTTTGCTTATATGGTAGACCCTTATCTTTGGGAACACATTTTCCAAGATGTTCCACAGGCGTCTAAGATTGAGGAGAGTACTGAACCCTACATACACTATATTATACTATGTTTTTTTTCTATACCTATGTACTCATAATATAGTTTAACTTATAAATTTTGGCAAAGTAAGAGATTATTAAGAATTAATAATAAAATGTAACATTTATTACTTACAATATGCTGTAATGTAAGTTATTTAAAATTCATGTATTACTTATTTCTGGAATATTCCATTTAATATTTTTGGACCATAGTTGAACATGGGTAACTGAAACTGGATAAGGGGACTACTATTTTTACTTTTTTTTTGGTATAGGCTCAAGAGAGAAAAATTGCTCTTTTATTATTAAAAGGATGGTGCAACTGTCTAAGGTTTTTGCATTAGTGATATGTGGAGTCACTTCTTTCCTGAGAATAATACTTATGCCACAGATTTATCCTCTTAAGGCACAACTCATATATTGCATGTTATTTGTTTATGTATCTTTAGTATGTACTAGACTAAGTCCCTAACATCAGGGGAATTTTTTTCTTTGTATCATGTTTACATCCCTAAAGTCTTGTTTGGTGACTGGCATGGAGTAGCTCTCTGTATTCGACTAATGCCTAAAGATCTAGTTTTGAACTTATACTGTAGAAGGAGTATAGACAGAGGTATAAGCTATGAATTGCCAAGAAAAATCACCCAAGACTTGGAAACAGGAAAAAAAAAATTAGTATAGTGTCTAGGGTGAACTTAGAATTGCTATTGACAAAGCTATTTTGAAACACTGTAAGAATAAAAAGCAAATAAATGTTAAAAAACTAATAGGAATAGAGGAATATAGTGATGCATACCTGTTATCCCAGCAACTCAAGAGCAGAGGCAGGAGTATCCCAAGTTCAAGGCCAGCCTCAGCTACTTAGCAAGACCCTACCTCATAATAAAAACTAAAGAGCTGAGGATGTAGCTCAATAGTAAAGTGCCCCTGGATTCAAAACCCAGTACCTGCCCCCACCCCCCAAAGAGAGAGAGAGAGAGAGAAATAAAGAGAGAGAGAGAAGAAAGAAGAAAACTAATAGGAATATCATGCAAATGAATGTGGTCAGGTAGAAAATATAAAACTTTATAAGCCAAATACTCACTTGAACTAGTTTAACATCCTATTGGTTTACTCATTAACGAGTGAATTGAATAAAATCTTTGGCATAATTCCATTTTATATTCGCATGAGAAGTGTGTTGTTAACTCTCTGAAAAAATATAAAGAAATGATGTGATAAATCCTATAGAGGAGGCACCAAGATTTGTTGGGAACACAAGGTAGTATCAATTGACTGATATCACAAGGAGAGATTTTACCGTTGGAGATGAATTTTTTGAAGAAAAAAATTTTGAAGCTGGGATTTGAAGAAAAAGTGAAATTGGGTGGAATTTTGGGTGGAAGGGAGAATTACTTCTAGGCAAAAGCAATGGTAGACACAGTGGATCTTGGGGTTCCACTGATTACTGGGCATAGGTTTTAGAATGATCACTGGATCCTTACTAACCAAAGGTATTTCAAAGGTATTCAGATCTCAGAGTAGGCTATGGAAGTAATCATCTGCTCTAAGATCAAAGGTCCAGTAGATACCTTCAGGTATCTGAACACATACTCCTCACAGACTTATTCAGAAACTCTCTGGAATGCCTGGAATACTTGTCTATTAAACAAAGTTAGATATGTCTTTTGCATTCATATTTGAAATTTTACATATGTGCACAAATTATTGTATATATATGTGTGTATGTGTGTATGTGTGTGTGTATACACACACACACATTTGGATATATATATTTGATACTGGGGTTTGAATCCAGGGGTATTTTGCCACTGAGCTACATCCCTAGCCCTTTTAATTTTTTTATTTTGAGAGAGAGTCAAAGTTGTCCAGTCTGGCATTGAACTTGTGATCCTCCTGCCTCTGCCTCCCCAGTTGCTGGGATTATGAGTGTGCACTATTGCCCTTGGTTCGAATTATTGTATTTTTAAAAATTTTGTTTATTAAATTTTAATTATCCAATAGAATCTATGTATATTGTTTAAGAAAGAATGAGTAGAAATAATACAATGTAGGTCTGATAAACTATAAACTGTTAAATATATAAAACTACTCAATATATAAAAATTATATAAATTATTCTATATAGAGAAATTAAAAACAGTCTACAGAAGATGTAGGAATAAGATTAAAAACATGAAATAGAATTATTCACATTGGTTTTCTGTATTTAACAAAAGCATTTCCCAAAGAAAATGGATGATAAAATGGAAAGAAAATCAGAGAAGGAAAAAAGAGTATAGAAATGAAAAGAATGAATAAAATTAAACAAGTTTTTAAACACCATTTTAAAATTAAGAAACTGACTTCATGTTTCATCTCTGATATGTTAAGTAATCAAAAGTCATCAATCTTATCCTTATAGTAACAAAAATGTCTGAAAATCAAATTCCATTTCTTGAATCCAACAATGTACTACTAGAGCTGTCAACTGGTATATATACTCTTGAAGAATGGCTGGAGACAGAATATGGGCTGATTTGGGGTCCTGTAGACTTAGGGAAACCCTCGCAGTTCCACAGTTTTCCTTCCAGATACCCTACCAGTTTCTCACTGAAGATTCCCAAAAGACCTCATGTCTCTGATAGGATTAGGTTGTGAATTAAAAATGAAGTCAATTAGGGACAAAGTTTCAAAGAAAAATATTGGGAATATTGCAGTCAGAGACGGGAGTAAGGGTGCCAGTGGGGGTGGTACACGTTCATGAAACACTTGTGAAAGTCGTAGTCCTTAGACATAGACCCACTTAAAGATTGGATAAGATTAGAAAAACTCCTTTGTCCCATATCTGACCTGCACAACAGCAAGGATCTGGTATAATAACAATCAATTACAGCTGAAAGAGTTGTAATACAAAGATTCTTTCCTCTGAAGTAGTGTTTAAGGAAACTCAAACAGTGAGATTTAAAAAAAGTATAGGATGAAAACTTAAAGCCTCTGGTACCTTCAGCTGTGAGCAAGCATTAAACACCAGACAAGTCCTCACTAGATAAAACAAACACTCCTATCAGTGGCCTATTTACCTCATTTTTTATTAGTCAATAAAATATGTTTAGCTTTGACCAAAAAATTACAAGACAGGCCAGAAGACATGCTAAAATGTAATTTGAAGATAAAAATCAGACTCAAAATATCATGTATGTTTGACTTGCCAAGTTAAAAAAAACACTAAAGTAATTATGATTGAATATGTTAAATACTCTTATGGGGAAAAAGTATATAGCACACAGAAACTTATAAACTATGTTAGGGAAAATGGAAACTTTAAGAATCAAAATAAAATTCTAGAAATCAAGCATGCTGAAATAGAAAGGAAGAATGCCTTTTGATGCCATCAATTAAATTGTGGCCAAGGAAAGAAACCATGATCTCAAGGATAAGTTAATAAAAAATTTCCCAAACAAAAATACAAAGGAAATAAAAGCAAGCCAAGAACTGTGGGACAATATCAAAGAGTAAAGCACACATATTAGAATACAAAAAGAAGAAAGGAAAACAGAGCAGAAAAATATTTGAAGTAGAACTATTTGAAAAATGTTCAAAAACTAAGATGAGATAAAAAGCACAGATTTTGAGAGAATATCAAGCAGGGTAAGTACCAAATATAAATAGGTGAATAAATAAATTAATACCTAGTCATCTCATATCCAAATTACAGAAAACTAAAAACAAAGAAAAATTTTTGAAGATAGAAAAATTATTGCCTTATTTATACAGCTATAGAAGAATAAGATAAGAAATTCATTGGATAGCATAGTAACCAATTTTTATCTTAAGCTGATGTTACTAACACAGTCCTTTTTTCCATTGTAGGTACAGCCCTGAGCCAACATCCATGTGAATTCCACAATTTGAGTCTTTTTTAAATTCAATCTGCCAATCTATGTCTTTTAATTGATGAATTTAGGCCATTAACATTCAGAGTTATTATTGAAATATGGTTTGTATTCTCGTTCATTTTAGTTTGTTTTGGTTTTTAACTTGACTTGGTTTCTCCTTTGATTGGATTTTCCTTTAGTGTAGTTCCTCCCTTTGCCGATTTTCATTGTTGTTTTTCATTTTCTCCTCATGAAATATTTTGCCAAAAATGCTCTCTAGTGCAGGCTTTCTAGCTGTAAATTCTTTTAACTTTTGTTTATCATGGAAAGTTTTTATTTCATCATCAAATCTGAAGCTTAATTTTGCTGGATATAAGATTCTTGGTTGGCACCCATTTTCTTTCAGAGCTTAGTATATGATGTTCCAGGATCTCCTGGTTTTGAGGGTCTGGGTTGAGACATCTGCTGAAATCTGTATTGGTTTCCCCCTGTATGTAATCTGAACCGTCCCTCTCACAGCTTTTAAAATTCTATCCTTATTATGTATGTTAGGCATTTTCATTATAATGTGCCTTGGTGTGGATCTGTTGTAGTTTTGCACATTTGGTGTCCTATAAGCCTCTTATATTTGATTTTCCAATTCATTCTTCATGTTTGGTAAATTATCTGATATTATTTCATTGAAGAGATTGTGCATTCCTTTGGTTTGTACCTCTATGCCTTCCTCTATCCCAATAATTCTTAGATTTGGTCTTTTCATGTTATCCCCTAGTTCCTGGATGTTCTGTTCATGGTTTCTTACCATCTTCATTGTACGGTCAACTTTATTTTCAAGATTATATATTTTGTCTTCTTTGTCTGAGGTTCTGTCTTCCAAGTTCTCTAGTCTGTTGGTGATGCTTTTTATTGAATGTTTTATTTGTTTTATTGTTTCCTTCATTTCAAGGATTTCTACTTGGTTCTTTTTCAAAGTCTTTTTGAAAAAGAGAAGTAATCTTTACTTCTTTCTTGAAGTAATCTTTTGCTCCCTGTATTTTCTCTCTTATCTCTTTGTTGGAGTGATCAATGGTTGCCTGTATTTGCTCTCTAATCTCTTTGTTGGAGTAGTCAATTGTTGTCTGTATTTGCTCTCTTATATTATTCTGTGCTTCACAGATGATTTTAATTATGTGTGCTCTGAACTCTTCTGACATTTTATCTACTGTGCTGTCAATGGATTCTATTGCTGTAGCACCTTGGTGTGTTTGGGGCATTTTATTACCTTTTATTTTCATGTTGTTCATGTGTCTTCTTCTCTAGTAATGCCAATCTGAGGTATTATAGTTTCTACCCTATAATCTTGTAGTGTCCCTGCAAGTTACCAATACCTCACTTCTGGTGTAACTGGGCCTGCAGGGACCTCAGGGATGATCATCCTGGTCCTCGCTGTTGACTCTAGATGGATGTAGGCAGGGACAGCTATTGGTTGGTAGATGGAGGGTTGCAGTGGGGTCATGGTTGGTCTCCTCCTCTGTGCATGGGGCTGGGGTCAGTGTCTGCTCCACTTCCTCCATGTAGGGCCAGGCAAATTATTGTATTCTAAAGATAGTGAAATACACTCCATAAACACATTTAAAATTTTATTCTGTGATAGAAAAGCTGACAAAGATGAGCATGGTTTCCTAGTTTCTTTCTTTCTTTTTTTGGCAGGGGTACAAGGGATTGACCTCAGGGGAACTCAACCACTGAGCCACATCCCTAGCCCTATTTTGTATTTTATTAGAGACAGGGTCTCATTGAGTTGCTTAGCGCTTCACTTTTGCTGAGGCTGGCTTTGAACTCGTGATATTCCTGCCTCAGCCTTCAGAGCTACTGGGATTACAGGTGTGCACTATCACACCTAGTTTCTTAATTAAACCTCTTCATAGACTTAGAGATCATTTGTTTAAAAATTTAAAGTCATTATGTTTTCTCAATATAAAAATAATGCCACAGTGTCTGTTTTATAACATGACCAATTTTTGTTCCAGCAACCAGAAGAATGTAGTAAGTTTATTTTGTTTTCTAAGTCTAGGACTAGATAATCTTGTTCCTCCCCCTTTAAAATTTTATTTTGCTCAAGCACTATCCTGGAAAGTTAATTCATTTCTCCAGATCCACAAAATGGTCTCTTGATTACCAAATGCTACTAGCCTTCTATCCCTATAACCACATCTAACCCTCCCCAAAGGATGTAGTATTTTGTTTTCTGATGTTCTGGGAAGGTATATGAGTTCTTACCTATTTGTGCCTTTTTCACTAACTTAATTTACATAATGTACCACTGATCCAGTTAATAACTTCTTGGACTAATAAACATTTCTTGAGTTCCTACTGTGTTCCAGGGACTTTGCCAGGCTTTAGGAATTAAAACAACAATGACAACATCTAGGAGTATGAGTTAGGTTTAGGAACATTAGCAGATATATGAAAAATATATAAAAATTTTACAGATGTAAAAATCCAAATGTAGCCCAGGGACTATAAAGAGACTCTGTAGTGGTCTGGGACTATAGTGGAAAGCTTTCCATCTCTAGGGTTGAACCCTCATTCTTATGTTTCAAGATGGAGTTGCAATCATCATATGTATGTTCTAGGGAAGAAG
Source organism: Xerus rutilus (assembly GCA_028644305.1). Taxonomy (NCBI): domain Eukaryota; kingdom Metazoa; phylum Chordata; class Mammalia; order Rodentia; family Sciuridae; genus Xerus; species Xerus rutilus. The sequence continues at coordinate 86,526,558 of CM053401.1, read as the reverse complement.
GATGGAAGAAGGAAGGTGAAGGCGTAATGAATATAATAGCTATTTTTAAAGGAAAATTTCTAGAATCTGCTGTACTTTTGCTTCAGGTAGCATATTGTCGCGAGTGGCATGTGTAATTAATAATGACTCGGAGGTGGATTGTCTTTAAATGCAAGTGTATGTTCAATCACAATAACCATCAAATATAATTAATTAATGCAAAAAGCACCCCAACTAGTATTTGATGCACACTAATTAAACACTATAGGTAAGTTACACTATCCTAGGGCAATTAAGCTCTAGCTGAAATTCACACAATCCTAAGGCAATTAAGCATTACAATTAATTAATATAATCCTAGGGCACCTAAACATTATAATTAATTCACACAATCCTAGGGCAATCACGAGCCCCAAAGTACCTCCAATGCCGGGTGACTTCTCTTAGCCAAAGAGTAGATGTTGTCCTTGTCTGGTGGTTCTCTTCAGCCGATGATTGGATGTAAGGGAACGGTGAAGCTGATCCAGGGATAGACAGCAAGGTGGCCAGTCTCACTGATGTCCTTGGAGCAAGCCCAAAAATGTGGCGGGGCAAGCGGTTTAAAAGCAGTTCCAAGTTGGTGGTGTGGGCCAAGTTGGTGGTGTGGGCTGAGTTGATGGTGTGGGCTGGTGATTGGTTACACCCAGTAAAAGCCAATGTCCATTGGTTATGTCCGGTGAGATAGTATAATTGCAACTGGGCCTTTCTTTGCGCATGTGCATGGGCTGAACCTCCTATCAATTGTAACCAGTAGGCCTGCTGTTAGGTATCCCTCACTGCCCCTTTGTCGATTACATGGGCTGGGCCCTTTGCAGCCCTCGATTGCATGGGCCAGGCTCCCTATCAATTGTAGGCCTATGGTTAGGTGCCTTTTTTGGCCCCCATCATTGCAAGCAGGCATGACTAAGCAAGTCAGTGGCTACTGTTCCTTATGGCCAGCAACTCAGTGAGTCCCAGGCATGTCCATGGCATATGCTTCTTACACATATCATTTATCAGAACATGACCTCATAATGAAATGGCAGCAGGGTAGACAGGGAAATGTGGTCTTTATTACAGGCCTCTATTTCCTACCTAAAAATTGGGGTTCCTGATGAGGAGGAAATAGATAATAGAGAAGGCAATGAGCAATTATCATCACTGCCCTGTGGAAAGTTAAGGAAAGAGAATACTGTAGGAGTGCATGACAAAGGAATCTAATTCACTTTATGCAAAGTCTTCCAAAGATGAAGGCCTCTGAACCAAATTTCTAAATTTTTAGGGAAGTTAGGCAAAGAGGGTGACAATGGTAATGGGGTCAGAGAGTTCCTAGATAGGGAGAATGGTCAGTTCCAGAAACTTGAAAGATCAAAGGAATTCCTAGTACTTATATGTGGTTGGACCAAAAACTTGCAGGTAAGGATTATTGAAATATGGAAGTTGGAAAAACAAGAAGGACTCAGTTCTCATGTCTGGTCTAATCTACATAAAAATTATTCAAATGGCTGGGTATAGTGGTGCATACTTGTGATCCTAGTGACTCAGGAGGCTGAGGCAGGAGGATAACAAGTTTGTGGTCAGCCTCAGCAATTTAGCAAGACCCTGTCTCCAAATAAAAAATGAAGAGGGCGGGCTGGGATTGTAGCTCAGCGGTAGAGTGCTTGCCTCGCATGCGTGAAGCCCTGGGTTCGATCCTCAGCACCACATACAAAGCAATAGAATAAAGACATTGTGTCTATCTACAATAAAAAAATATTAAAAAAAAAAATGAAGAGGGCTGGGGATGCAGCTCAGTGGTAAGGAACCCCTGGATTTAATCCTTAGTACATATACACACACACATACACACACACACACACATTTAAATGTATGAATATTTTTAAAAATTAGTTCCCATTTCTCAATTAATGAGTTTACAAAAGCACTAACCAATGATCTTTAAGGAACTAAGTTACATCTGTAGAACATCTTACTTTTTACAGCATAATCATAAATAGGTGCCTGTAAAGATATGAACATTGGTAGCAAAAAAAGAATCTAATTATATGAAAACTTATACCCTAGACAACCACTATCACCCGTTAGACATGAGACTATCTTATACCTCCTACCCCAAGTGGACCCACCCTTTTTTAAAAAAAAAATTTTTTTTTTTAGTTGTTGATGAACACAATGTCTTTTTTTTTTATTGCTTTGTATGTGGTGCTGAGGATCGAACCCAGGGCCTCACGCATGCGAGGCAAGCGCTCTACCGCTGAGCTACAATCCCAGCCCCGGCCCCACCCTTTGATGCAACTTCATGAGTGAGCCCAAGTGAAACCAGCAGGGAAACTTCCCAAGCAATTCACAGAGCATAAGAAATCATAATGGTTGTGTTTTAAGTCACTAAGTCTGAGTGGTTTGTTACACAGCAGTAGACAACTGAAATAAGGTCATCCCCATGATATTTTAGATTAGAATGTATAAGTGCTATAGGTTATGATTCAAAAGCAGTGAAGGTGTTGTTACTATTTTCAGTCTTAACACAATAGATTGCAAAAGGTATTGGTAATAGAAAGTCAGGGCTTCTATTACCAACTGAAGAAAGTAGCAGCTTAAACTGTTAGACATCTGTGAGCAAACTGTAAGTCCCACAACCAGAAGAAATATTTAAAAACATGGGGGTTAGACTTTTTTTTTTTTTGATACTGGGGATTGAACTCAGGGGCACTCGACCACTGAGCCACATCCCCAGCCCTATTTTGTGTTTTATGTAGAGACAGGGTCTCACTGAGTTGCTTAGCACTTCGCTGTTGCTGAGGCTGGCTTTTTTTTTTTTTTTTTTTTTAAATATTTTGTTTTGTTGTAGATGAACACAATATCTTTATTTGTTTTATGTGGTGCTGAGGATCGAACCCAGTGCCTCACGTATGCGAGGCAAGCGCTCAACCGCTGAGCCATAGCCTCAGCCCCCTGAGGCTGGCTTTGAACTCGCAGTTCTCCTGTCTCAGCCTCCCTAAGTGCTGGGATTACAGGCTTGTGCCACGGCGCCTGGCTGCCCCTTGACTTTTATTTTTTATTTTACTTTATTTTTTCGTGGTGCTGAAAATCAAACCCATGGCCTCTTGCATGCAAGGCAAGCACTTTACCACTGAGCTACATCCCTAGCCCTTGTTGCTTGGCTCTTGAAGATAAAATCCTTGAGTTCTGTGGTGTGGTATATGGTCTTTCAAGATTACTCCCTATGATTCTCACTTCCCTGTACCCATTCTCTTCAGAAATACACTTCTATACTAAATAATGACTGGTCTATATAGCTAATAAAACTGATGGAAGTGATGATGTGTGACTTTTGAGGCTGGTTTATAAAAGATACTGCAGTTCACACCTTGGTCTGTCTCTCTCTTAATCCACTTGCTTTAGGAGAAGCCAGCTGCCATGTCTTGAGAACACTTGAGAACACAAAGCCCTATGGAAAGGATTATATATTGAGGACCTGTGTCCTCCAGACAAATGCCAGGACCAACTTTGCCAGCTATGACAGTGTGCCATCCTTTAAAGGACAGTGAAGCAGGTCCTTTAGGCTCAGTCAAGCCTTCACATGACTCCCGCCATGGATGACATTTCTTTCTTTCTTTTGGTACTGGAGATTGAACTGAGGGGCACTCGACCACTGAACCACATCCCCAGCCCTATTTTCTGTTTTTTTAATGTGGAGACAGGGTCTCACTGAGTTACTTAGCACCTTGCTAGGATGACATTTCTTTTTAAGATAGTTTTATTAAGGTTATGATTTGTTGTAAAACTTACTAATTTCAAGTGTATAATTCAATGATTTCTAGCAAATTTACAGAGCCACTCAACCATGACCACAATCTAATTTTAGAATACTTGGGTCATGCCAAAAAGAAATCCTATGTCCATTAGCAGTTACTCTCTGTTCCATCTTCAGCCGCAGGCAACCACTAATCTATTTTCTGTAACAATAGATTTGACTTTTCAGAAAATTTCATACAAACAGAATCATGTAAATATGTGGTCTTTTATGTCTAGCTTCCTTTAATTTAGCATCTAGGAGACATTTTGACCATGTGTTTATGAGAGACTCTGAACCAGAACTGCCCAGATGAGCTACTACTAAAGTCTTGACCCACAGAAACTGTGGGATAATGAATATTTATTGATCAACCACTAAACTGGGGTTAATTTTTTACTCAGTAATAGGTAACTATTATACATGGGCTATAGGATTACTACTGAGAAGTTAAGTCCCTCTGACATTCAAAGTGCAATTAAATCCAGCCCAAAGGTACATTTGTTACTATTAAAATTTATGGATATGAGAAAGTATATTTTATAATTGTATTAACATGTTTTGTTAATGACATAAAACTGTCATTTAAAAAAATTAAAAAGAAAGTAATTTCCAAATGAGAAGAAATAATTTCCAATTTACTTTTAGGTTTATACAAAAGGTTGGATGGACAAGGAAAAAATAAATGAAATTATGAACTGTCAAAATGTTCTGATGGACAAGGAAACTTGTCATATTAGTTGGGAATGAGTTTTGGTTGATAATATTGGACAATAAAATTCTAGGTTATAATTCCAGGAGACTTAACTAGTCAACTAAAACCTTGAGATGTAGTTATTAAGAAGTCATTTAAATAACTCATGAGGGAAGAAAGGAACAGGTAGATGCAGGCTTCAGATTTTGAGTTGATACTGAAGGGAAGAAGGAAGAAGCTCACAGTTTCACAGCTATGCAATGGGTCAAAACTTCATGGAATGCTACAAAACAAGAACCAGTTGTGAAATAGTTTAAATAATGTGGAATTAGTAACACTCTTGGAAACTTTAGTAAGATTGATTTGTTGTTTGATAATAGTTTTGACTCAGTTTCTAATACGGTAAATGTTGAAGATCAAGAGATTCATCTAGAATCTAGTATTAGCAACAGTTTTCAGACTTTAAAATGGTATATCTTTAGATTTTTGAGAGGAAGATTAAAATCTTTATGACACTTAAAAGCAGTGTTTACTTCTAGTTATATAGCTGTTATTTCTTGTGGGGAGACAGCCAGTGTCTCCTTGAGGGGATTTTTCTTCCTGCCAAGGAAGATGTAAGCCACCTGAGAAATTAAAGTCTAGAATAATTAGTAAAGAACAAAAGACAAATTCAGAATTATAGTTTCAAAAGTTGGAGCCCCTGATAGGTCCAGTCCAAAAGGGAGCTGGAGCTAGACAAGAAAATGGCTCCTATGGTTTATTTAAGGTGGTACATCAAAGGTATCAAAGGTGGAGTCTTGCAGTCAGCAGATTGATTGGCATCTTGGCAGGTCACACCCATCTCAGAGGGACTGTGCGGCTATAGCAGGTCACCCCATCTCTGGTGCTGTGTGGGACTTTTGGCAGAGCTTAAATAGGGCTCCGGAAGTCTGGGCAGTCAAACCAGACGAAATATTGAATGGCGTTCCTAGACACCAGATTCTCCTATTCAAATGCCTATGATGTGCGGTGGTCCACACATAGCCCACAGATGGTTCTCTACAATTCCTAAAACATGAGCTTTTATAACACATATTCCATTTCCTCCTGTGATCTGATATATATTAGTATTTGGTAAAATATTTGCTTTTATGTATGAGTATAATGTTGGAATTTCTTCAAATTTGTCACTTTGCTGTAAGTTTTGTTCTAGTTTTTACTGAAATGGTTGCCTATAGGCATTCAATTTTCTTATAAAGGAATTTACTTAAATTCATTGTTTTTAATTACTTGCTTTACATAAATTTTAACAAATACATGCTATGTCCATATGTACCACACAAGAATTCTCTAAAATTTATTTGATATGTGATGTGTTTTTTAGTTGCTAATTCTAAGAGATACAGCACCAGTATTTGCCTTCATGGAGTTTCATGCATAGAATGGACTTCATTGATTAGTGAACATTTTTGTTTTGTCTGCCATATTTTCAATAACTGAAATAGTTAACTTTCAATAACTATTTTATACATACATACATCTATCTATCTATATACATATATATATTAGTTATGCAGCTTAGTACCTTTACTCGTGGTTAGTAGTACATAGTTAACCAGTAATTCCCTAGAACTTGGCATACTGTACATATTGTCAAAAGGCAAAAATTACAACAAATTTGAATATCTTTGCTTTTATTTGTGATTCTAGAATCAGGCAACATTCACTCTATAAAATAGAATAGATGTTCTGATGAACTGAGCAAAGGAGGTTGACATTATATACAGAAAAGGGCTGAGAAAAGCAGAATTAGAGAACAAAAACAGACTGACCATTTTAAAGTTATTTTCCTTGTAAAGTTAGAGCACAGGGACTTCCTTATCATGATGGCTAAAATTGGCTTGTATAGAGATCTCGCTATCATTGCTCACTCTCCTTGTTTCTCAGGTCAGATAAATAACTTATTTTTGTTTTGGTGACATGGATCTGTATTATGAATTACTCCATTTTGGTTTGCTCTGGTCTGTCTCCTAGCGCAGGAGCTCAGTCCAAAATGGTGGACTCCTATAAATTACATTTAACAATAGAATACTCTATTTACATGAACATATAATACCTCCATAAAAACACTATACTATCATTTAAATCACTTTACAAATACAAATAAATACAGGTATAATGAGGGATATTTTTCTTGCACAATTGGATGTTCTTATTCACATTTAACTCAGATGTCTGCAAATAAAGTATTATGATTCAGGTATTGGGAAAACAAAGAAAATCAGATACTGACCCTGACTTGAAATATCCAGGATTCTAGTAGAGGAAACTGACATACAGTATAAATAAATATAGTTATGGGATATGTGGTATATGTGTTTCATAGGGATGGAAGCCTCAAGGTATTTGGGTGAGGTCAAGGAAGGTTTTACTGCATAGGTGACTTTTAAGCTCAAATGTGTTTGTCAGGGGCTGGGGCTGTAGCTCAGTGGCAGAATGCTTACCTAGCATGTGTGAGGCACTGGGTTCCATCCTTGGCACTGCGTACAAATAGATAAAATAATTTAAAAAATGTGTTTTGTCAGGTCAGCAAGGGGGAGGAAGGCATTCTAAGCAAGTGCTCTACCACAGAGCTATATAACCAGCCCCCAGAAGGGCATTCTAGAGCAAAGAGTATGAGCAAAGGTAAGGAAACATAAAAGAACATGGAATGCTCTGGCAACAGCATTAGCACAGTGGGACTGGAGAGAACAGCCTGAGATAAAACAGGAAGATTAGGCAGCAGCCAGATTGAACAGGTTTATCAGCCAAGCTAAGGAGTTTGTCAAACTAAGGAGTTTGGACTTTACCCCATAGGGAGGGGAAGCTTCTACAGGATTTCAAGCAGGGGACTTTTTCCTTTATAAAAGGTTTCTCTGGGGCTGGGACCATACAGTGGTAGAGCTCTTGCTTAGCATGAGGCTCTGGGTTTAATCCCTGGCACCAAAAAGAAAGAAAAAAAGATTGGATGAATTGGAGAGCAAAGTGAAGGAACTGAAGGCAGTTAAACCAGTTAGGAGGAGGTCTGGAGTGACAGTAAATGACTATAAAGATGAGAATGAACTGGGAACCTCAAAAATGAATGTGGATATGGGGAAGGGGAAATGGGAGAAAACCCTAAAGTGGCTCTAAGATTTTCAGTCTGGGTGAGTGGGGGAACAGCTATGCCACTAAATGAAAAGGAAAATACCTCAGGTCATTGGTCTTTGATTCCTCTTGCTCCTTTCCATTGAACAGATTACAAACTACGCCAAATCTTTGCCTCTAATCTTACTTACCGTTCACTTAATGCTTCAAAGTGCTAAAAAGTAGTTCTAAAAGTAGTTCCTAAAGTAGTTCTGATTATATAAATTTCTGCTTGGAAACATCTGATAGATCCACTGCATGTAAATGAACTTAGGGCTTCTCGAGTGAGAGCTCTGAGACTTTCCACGTTCTGGCATAGGAAGAGATAAAGACCTGTGGACCCCTTTATCTCTTGTTAACTATTATTTCCTTTCCCCATCCTATATACAGTTCCATCTGCCTCCAGACATTAATCTCTGCACAACCCTAAGCCCAAGCTCCCGTTATTTTCTGTTGGAATGCAGTCTTGCTTTTCCATCTCAGCCTGTCAAAATTCTACCCAGTTTACATCAGGTTATGTCTCCATAACGCTTTATCTATGCCCTTAGTCAACATTTTTCTTCCTCTTCTGTGATGCATAGACTTGTGTCTCAATTATAACACGTCTGGCGTTGTGAGTGCTTTTTAAGGTAGTTGTGTCTTCACGTCCCTTCTATTTCCTTGCTGTGACTTACAGAGTACGAGCTCAAAAATTTTGTTATGAATTGACCTGGAGCAGAGATCTGATCCTTGTATTAACCACTCCAAAGTCTAGCAGACAGTCTGGAAAAATCAGGCGATTCTGCGACTACAATGACATCACCAGTAGGAAAAAAAAGGGGGGGGGCAGGTCTAGAGGAATCACCTGTCTCTACCAGGACCTTCTGTTGTTTAGAATAAGCGTGACCAAAGATGGAAGCAAAATAATTTGCCGTCAGGGGAGTACGGCTTCTCTAAATAGCTGCAAGATATAAAATTAAGTATTTTCTGAATTGCACTTTTAAAAACGACCCAAGGGCTCTAAGATTTCCTGAGGTGGAATTTCCCTGTGACGGTAGTGTCCTTCTCCTGAGGTCAACTGCACTGATCATTACACACCGTACCCGGGAATAGATTAAACACGCAGCAAAACAGGGCAGCAGCGTGTCCGCGGCGATGTGCTGCTGTGTGGCTCCGCCCCCGCCCCCAGAGGCCGCAGTCCCAGCGGCTCCAAGGGAACTCCCGCACGTCTGCGCGCGCAATCCCAGCACAGAGGGTCGGCGCGGCGCGCGCAATTGCCCTGGAAACTCTGCGAGCGCACGCGCAAGCGCGGGTCGAGGGGGTGGGTCCGGTTGTCTCGCTGAGGGAGGAGGGCTTTACCCTCCCGCTCGACCGTCGCTCCTCGGCGGTGGGCGTGCGCGCGCCGGTCCTTTCCCTCGGGCGGAGCGTCCCTTCCAGCACGCGCCCGGCTCGCGCGCTCCCTCGGGCGCCTCCCCCGCCTCACACGCACCCTTGCCCTCCTCCCGCATTTGTGCGCCGGTGCAGCAGGCAGTAGGAGCATCCGGGCACTTCCGCAGCCGAGCGGCGATCCGGGCGGCGGCGGCAGTCGAGGACCTCCCATGGCAGGGAAAAGGCGGGGGGGAGGCGAAAGGGGAGCGCGGCGTTGAGCCGGAGCCTCGGCTGGGTGGGTCCCCAGGGAGGCGGACGGGGAAGTGGATCTGGCCGTAGGAGGAGGGACGGGCGCGGGGCTTATCGCCCCTCTCGCGCATTCCTCTGTCCAGCCTGGGCTCCGGAGATGCATCTGCATCAGGTTCTCACCGGGGCTGTCAACCCTGGAGACAACTGCTACTCCGTGGGCAGCGTCGGGGATGTCCCCTTCACGGTGAGCGGCGCCCGGGAGCCCAAGGGGGAGAGATCGGGGGCTGGGACTCCCTAACCAGGGCCCACGCCTCCCTGGAGGCTGCGAAGGGTTAGTGGGCCCTCTCGCACCCCCTTTGCAGCCTTGGCTTTTAGTTTTCCCTGGGGCCGGTGGGACTGTGTCCTGTGGTTGGTGTTGTAATGACTCGTCAGGGGAAAGGATTAAGAATCCACCGCGGTCGTCGCCCTCAGCAAACAGGCGCGGGTGACAGGACTGGAAGATTCCTCCTGGGGCGGCCCTTGGGTGTGCGGTGCAGGAAGGTGGTTGCAGCCGCTGAAACCCCAGAGTGTCGGTTTCGCACCTGCTCTTGGTTGCAAAGGAAGAGTAGGTCTTTTCTGGGAGCATGGAGGCGACGCTGCGCCTTGGCTCCCCCAGCCAGTTGTGTTGGGGCAGCGAGGAGCTGCTGGAGCCTGTGGCTTTAAACCGGCTCTCTGTAACTGATATGCACAATTTTAACACCAACAAGAAAATTGAAAAATTCGTTCTTTTTCCCCCCGAAAGATTTGGAATGGAAAGGTTAGAGTGACAGTGGCCTGGAGAGCTATCATCATTTACCACGAGGTCGCTGTTGGTAACATTTTAGGTAATATTTTAATGTTTACCCTTCTAGGTAATATTTTAATCTGTTTGCAAGATAAGCTGTTTTTTTTTTAACCGAGGCAGTGTGAAAATTTTATGACTTTCTTGTATGTGAGGGAAAATTTATGTATATAAACATGACATTTTAGAACCTCTTTAATACCTGAATGAAATAGACATAGATTGGATTAATCAGTCCTTTTTGGGAATGCTACATTCAAACCAAGTGCTAGAGCTTCTTTTTATCAGACTCCCATGGATTAAGGAGTTTTAAAAAAATTTTTTTTGATAAATTTATACATGATCCTCCTTAGAAAAAACTGTAGGCAATGAGCTCTCGGTTAAATGCACATTGTTATTGATAACATTCTGCTTAATAAAATTGGAAATTGCTTTTTAGACAACGGGAAATCCTTTGATCTGATGTCTGCTTTCCAGCAGTATGTTTTTAAAACTGCAGGAGGAAAAAAAAAAGCTCCAGCAAAACTGCAGAATCATTATGTAGCAGTGCATTCTGGAACGGAAATTTGTCTGTCTTTTAATATTTTGTGATTCATTGAAAATAGCCCCACAAGGTTGTGTTTTGGCCATATTAGTTTTTAAATCATCTTGGCATTGTTCGAGTTTAGAATGAATCCCTTAAAAACAGGATTTTCCTGACTTATGTTGTAACTCCTATCACGATCAATGGTGTCATCTGTGTTTTGTTTACATGTGACTTAAAAGATCAGTATAGAATTGAGCTTGGATTTCAAGTGTGTAGAGAATCTTTAAGGAATAGAGAAAATTTCTCTGTTGCTCAATTGTGTAGACAGGGAGGAAGTTCCCGAGGTTTAGAAAGGGCTTCATCAAGAAACAAATCTGCAATCTTTGGTTATAAGGTATTTTCCCACTATCAAGGTGGTGATAGTTTACTGTTTCCATCTAAAGTGGAATATTTTCTCACAGTAGGACTGGTTATATAGAGTTGAACATGTTCAAATGCCATCTGGAAAAAGCTAGTGTTAGAAGTGTTAGTGCCGGGGCTGAGGTTGTGGCTCAGTGGTAGAGCACTTGCCTTGCATGTGGGAGGCACTGGGTTGGATCCTCAGCACCACATATAAACAAATGAATAAATAAAGGTCAATCAACAACTAAAAAAATTAAAAAAAAAAAAAAAAAGAAGCGTTAGTGCCTGGCAGGTGTGGTTATGTTGTGTAGTCCATCTCTGACCAGATCCTTGAAATCATTTTCAGCTCTTTTTTTTTATTTCCTTAATTCTGCCAGTCACCAAATCTAGCTGACTCTGCAGTGTTTATCACATTTACCTCTTTTTATGTCCAAAGTCACTACTTTATTGGAAAACTTTATTTATTTAATATAAAACCTTCCAAATGGGTTTCCTGACACTCATCTCTGATCATGTCAGTTCATCCCCCACATGCTGCTAGGATAATTTTCCAGTACCATTTTATCATATTACTTTTGGTTTAAGAATATGTAGTTGTTCCTAATAGCTGTGATAGGAAATTTAAGCTTGTTAAGTGTTCTTCTGCTGTCTATGTACTCCTTACATTGGTCCCACTGTTACATACTAATCTTATTCTAGCCTATATTTTTATGTTGTAACAAGAGTCCTTGCTTTTCATCTTCCCAAATACAACTCAAAATGTACATAGGTTAGAATACCTGCTGCGACACTGATTGTTATTTTGGTCCTTTGACAAATGCAAATACAAACCCATTTTGCACACCATTTTGCTTTAATTCCTTAGTTATGAATGCAGTGAGCCAGTTATAATTTTACCATGAACTAGAAATGACCTTTTGGGTTCTGAAAATAGACTTTTGTAAAATAAGTGAGAACAAGCTGTTTTCAAGCACTCTACAATCAGCTAACAAATACTGTGAATGTCTGTATTTGTTTAGTAAAAATAAAATTAAAAAATTAAAATTTCTTTAGATAGAATATGCTACTTGATTTTTATAGCGCTCAAATGGAAAAACTTTAGTTCTGCATCAGATGACTGAAAAGGGGACCAGGCAGGACTGCAATCAAGGTCTTGTGACTCCTCATCTGGTGGGCTCTTTTCTACTGAATACTACTTGTATTTCTTTTCTTAACGCTGGGCCTGCTCTAAACCTCTTCTTTGTGTGGAAGGTCTTTTAGACATGGTTGATATAGAGGAAACAGCCTTGCAGTTCACTAGTGGTTCTTAGTTGATCATGTATTTCCTGAGAAATTTTTCAAAATAGGGTAGATAATTTATCTCAGTGTAGCTTTTAAGAGTGGAATTGTTGTAAAAAGGTTTTGAAGTGCTTATGACATTGTAATAATTGAAAAACCAGGTACTATATTTTGCTGTGCATAGTGGATGGTTTGCTTTACTGGGCTGTAAATGACTGCTTGGTAATGCCGTGATGTCCCAATTTGTGCTATGTTGACATGGTGGTGCAGTTTGTAGAGGATATTCCCACTGATTGTGTAGGTTTAGTGGTGATATGTAAGCTATAATGGTTTTTACTTGTTTTGACAATTAACAGCATTTAAAAAACATTTACTTGTGATTTTGTAAACACAGATGTATATCTTTTTTTGTGAGTGTGTGCTGGGAATTGAACCCAGGGTGCTTTACCACTGAGTTTCATCCCCAGTCCTTTTTATTTGGAAATAGGTCTGGCTAAGTTGCTTTGGGCTTTGATAAATTGCTAATGATGGCCTTGAACTTGTGATCCTCCTGCCTCTGCCTCCTAAGTCACCAGATTATAGGAGTGTGCCACCTTACTCAGCTGTATATCATATTTAAAAGCACCACTTTTTTTTTGTTTTTTTGGTACCAGGGATTGAACTCAGGGTCACTTAACCAAGCCACATCCCAGCCTTTTAATGTTTTTTATTTTGAGACAGGATCTTGCTAAGTCTGTAGGGTCTCACTAAGTTGCTGAAGCTGATCTTGAACTTTCAGTTCTCCTGCCTCAGCCTCCCAAGTCAGTGGGATTGCAGGTGTGAGCCACTGCATCCAGCTTGAGCATCAACTTTTGATAATTCTGTTCTTTTCAGTGTAAGATCTAAATTTTGGAAATATTATTATGCATTAAGTCAGATTCTAGGTTATCCAAGGAGATGATCTACCATATCTGAGCTTTATTATACTTGATTTTTTAAAAGTTCATTTATTTATTTACTTTTGGTACCCAAGATTAATTCCTACATCTCCCATCCCCTTTTATTCTTTTGTTTTGAGACAGGGCCTCACTAAGTTGCTTGAGCCTAGCCTTGTAGTTGCTGTCCTCTTGCCTTAGCAGGAGGTATGTGCCACCATCCCTACCCCCTTTTAGATACTTCTAACTAGCCTTCAAATAAGTGAATGATTTGAGGTTTTGTGCAGTAGGTATTGTAAATTTCTCATTATTTATGTTATTACTTTCTTGAAAAAAAGTCACATAGTACCTAGTTTCTTTGCCTTTTCTGTAAATATTAAAATGTTAAGATAATGACAATACATAATGATTACTAGTGTAATTGAAAATGTTCATCATTTGGCCTGAAACTGTGTTTTCAGATGTACAGAGACAGTTGATGTTATTCCAGTCTGACATGAATTTAACATCTTAAAGTTTACAAAAATTATTGAATCATTTCCACTCTTAAAGAGTTTATAATAAATGTACTAAGTAGCAGAGATTAAAAAAATGATGTGCATAACTGTAAAATTAGGCAGATGGAAGACAGCATATGTAGTTCAGAAGATACAACGTTTCATGGAATATTGACATTTGGCAAACCAGGTACTAGGACTTTCTGATGGCAAGAATTACAAGAAACAAGGAATGGTGTAATACAAAGAATAAATTATTGAGTATTCTTTTCACAAAATGATTTCTTTTCTAAATGTAAGACTTCATTAAATGCCATGTACCCTTAGAAGTTGTAAAGCATAGCTTGCAAACATTATGCATAATTTTTTAGGAAAACATATCTGGTATTCTGACATTTTTGACTTTTGTTATTTATTCTATATTTTATTAAAGTACCACTAGAAGTTTGGCCTGAATGAAAAACCAATCATTTAAAAATTGGAAGATAATGTTACGTAGCTTCTTTTGTGGCATTGAGGTGCATTTTAACTCTTAGTGTAACATTTTAGTCTTTAAATTATGGCAACACCACCCTTTGAAAATGATCTGTTTATACATTTAGCAGATGTTTGTTGAACACAAAGGTGTACTAGCCTCTGTGGGGATTTAAAGAAAACCCTAAAGACATAGTCCTGATTTCAGGAAGTTTATTAAAGAATTATAGGAATCTGATGATGTAATAGGAGAGTTAAAACATACACTTAACCACAGCAGGCCAGCTGTGCCATGTTATTAGGCAGTTGAATTGTGAGAATTCAGGAAGACTAAGAGGTTACTGTTGGCCAGGGCTGTCAGGAGTTGGACAGAAAAATGCTTCTGCAGTGGCTAGTTATTAATATGTATAACATCTCATGCATTCATCGACTATGGGGAGAGTTAGGGGAAAGGTAGAAGTCAAGAATTTAAAAAGGACTTGTTTTATAAGAGCAACTGGCCCATTTATTCTTGGAGTATAGCTTCTTATTTGTTTGAATTGATATACATTATTTCAAACTTTATGAGCTTACACTTAGTGTTACCTTGCATATGAGTATGAAGTTATGTAAATTCTTATGTCCCTATGTAAGTTGTTAGTTAGCCTTCCTGCTTATGATGGGAAGATCCTAGCAACTACCTGTATTCTGGTGTGATTCTGAATAATGTCTTACCCTAGAATGGGAGTTCAGAGTCTATCTATGTTGCATAATCTTGGCTAAATCACTTAAACATTTTTAGTTTTTTCAAATGCAAAATAAAGTGCTGCTCTCCATCCCCCCAGTTGAACCCAGGGACTCACACATGCTAGGCAAGCACTCTACTACTGAGCTACACCCTCAGCCCTTTTTATTTCAAAACTAAATTGCCCAGTTTGGTCTCAGATCAGCCTCCTAAGTAGCTGGGTAAATGAAGTTCTTAAATTAGGTGCTCTCCAAGTATTTAGACCTTGAGTGAACCTAATATGGGCTTCATTAGAAATTTCTGGGGCCAAAAGAGAAAATGGACCAGAAACAGTGGTTGTAGTGAAGTTATAGGTATGGAGTCTTTGTTGACTATAACCCCTTCACTTGTGTTTACAAGATTTGATCAGAGGTCACAGTTTGGCTCAGTAAATAGCCCATTCAGAAAATTTATGAAGTAGTAGATCTAGGAATGAGTCTTTGAACTCACAGCAAAGGAGAAGGCTCCTGTTTGGGATTGTCTCCTAAATACCTGACAGATATTAACAGTAGTTGCCTGGGACAGTCACAAAATAGTAGAGGATGGAAGATAAGCCCAGTGTGATGGTGTTCAGGTCTTTCTTAGGAAGACCCTCTTCTCCCCTCTTGCCCACTCCCCAACAGTTTATTCCTTTACTTGCTATTTTTAGAATTTGGGATATCTAAAATATTCTTTAGAAATTAAAATCAGATTATCTTAACTTGGAACTTGGGAAATTTTTAGAACAAATCAGTCTCAATATTTAATCATCAAAAAATGAATGTTGGAAAAACAAGTCATGCCTGACCAATTTAATTTTCTTCTATGAAAGAAAACAGCATTTTTAAAAAGGGGATAGTAACAATATCTGTAACTCAGATTTAAAGGCTTTTCTAGCTTGCCACTTAGTTTTCTTTTTTTTTTAATTTTTTTTTTTAGTTGTAGATGGACACAATGTCTTTATTTCATTGGTTTGTATGTGGTGCTGAGGATCAAACCCAGGGCCTCACGTAGGCGAGGCAAGCGCTCTACCACTGAGCCACAATCCCAGCCCGCCACTTAGTTTTTTTGATGGCACTGGGGATCAAATCCAGGGGTGCTTGACCCCTGAGCTACAAGTTCAGCTCTTTTTATTTTATTTTGAGACAGGACCACAGCACTTTTATTTTATTTTGAGGGAGGTCTTGCTAAATTGCTGACGCTGACCTTGAACTTTTGAGCTTCATGCCTCAGCCTTCCCAGTCACTAGGATTATAGGTGTATGCCGTTGCGCCCAGCTTCCCAGTTACTTTTTAAAACAAATTTGGAAGCCAAATATTTTATTTTATTTGAGAGCAAAGTAACAGGATTTATTAGAGTAATAGAAAGAAAGCAGAGCTCCCAAAGCGGGAGGGGTTCCAAGACAGGGATACCTATCAGTCTTATATTTTAGAAGAAATTTTAGAGTATCAATGTTTTTGAGATTGTAGAATTATTTTTTTTTTTTTTTTCTAAAATATTTTTTTAGCTGTAGGTGGACATAATGTCTTTATTTTATTGCTTTGTATGTGGTGCTGAGGATCGAACCCCGGGCCTCACGCATGCGAGGCAAGCGCTCTACCGCTGAGCTACAATCCCAGCCCCGAGATTGTAGAATTATTTTTGCATTATATTTTTGCTCTGGAACCTTAATAATTCATGATGTAAAAAGACAGGACCTCTTTTTTTGTTGTTCTCATTAGTTATACATGACAATGCATTTTGACACATCATACATAAATGGAGTATAATTTCTCATAGGCCCTCTTTTACAGGAGCGGATATGACTTACACAGGTGTTATAACTGTATTTTCTTTTTTTAGAGATAGCTCATGTAAACCTGGAACTTCATATACATGTGTGAAACCAATTGCCTGTTCTTTTTGTTTTCAAAACTTTTTATTTCATGATTACTGAGGACTTCTTTAGTGTTTCCCAATTCTAAACACTTAAAAAAATGTGATGGGGCTGCGATTGTAACTCAGCGGTAGAGCGCTTGCCTTGCATGCATGAGGCCCTGGGTTCGATCCTCAGCACCACGGACAAAGCAATAAAATAAAGACATTGTGTCCATCTCCAACTAAAAACAATATTTAAAAAAAAATGTGATGGTAATCTCATTATCCTTCTAGAGAACTTAGATATAAAGGGGTTTGGCTGAATAGAGACAGACTCCTCTAAACAGTGTACATGCTAACTTGGTGAGTTGATTTGAAAGGCATAAATAATGTACTCTTAGATAGATTAGCCTTGGAAGTATGTTCCTTTAGGTCTGTTTTCTTCACTTCTCTAAATATTAACTCCTTAAGGGATAATAACATTTCATTATAATAATTCATTAGTGATGTTTTCCTCCTATGACTGTAGGAAAAACCCAGGAAGCTTGAAGCCATAAGGACATTGTGCAAGTGGAGATAGACACAAAAAACCACATAAAATTTTTGGTTTTTACTCCATTCAGAGGTATATGTAGCTCATGATGTAGCTGTAGTTCAAGAATAAAATGCCCCAAATGTTGTTCTTAGGAGTAATGACGTTGGTCTTGTGATGTGCAGTTTTCTTCACATCATCTCTGGCTTTGACTGTATCTACATTTAAAAGGATCCAGTCGGTGGGTGGTTTCTAGTTATGTACTCTGCCCATAGCTTCTTCTATCATTCTTTTTTTTTTTTTTTTGGTACTGGAGATTGAACTCAGGGGCACTCGACCACTGAGCCACATCCCCAGCCCTATTTTGTGTTTTATGTAGAGACAGGGTCTCACTGAGTTGCTTAGTGCCTCGCCGTTGCTGAGGCTGGGTTTGAACTCGCGGTTCTCCTGTCTCAGCCTCCCAAAGTGCTGGGATTACTTCTGTCATTCTTTTATGTGGATGGAGAGCCAGGGTTTTTAGCAAAGGCCACGTTCTCCACTTAACATTGGTTTTTTTAAACTAGGGGTGATTTTGCCCCTCAAAGAGCATTTGGCAATGTGTGGAGACATTCTCCATTGCCATGACTAGGGTGGGAGATTGGTATTGGCGTCTAGTGAGGAGAGGCCAGAGATTGTGATAATATCGAAAGTTGAACAGGACAGCCTTCCACAGCAAAGAATTATCCAGCCCTAGAATGTCAGGGCCAGTAGTAGTAAAGTTGTAGGAAATGCTGTTTTATATGGGAGGGTCCATCTTTCCAACTCAATGACATTGCTCTGCCAGTTTCCCTTTTTTCTATTGTAAAATTGTCTTTTCTGTTCTACTGAAGTACTGTCTTCATTTAGTTCTCTTTGTTTTCCTTTTCTCACTTAATTTCTCCTTTTTAGCCTGATTCCAGATATGTATATCCAGCTGTTTCTTTGATATTTCTTTTTTGAATGTGTAATAACTATCACCGATTCCTCAACTTATGAGTTCTTTACACAGTTTCAAATGGCTTTTTTTTTTTAATACTCCAAAATAAAATTCCAAGCGCCTTCAATGTCTTTTACTCCAATTACTTTAGCACCTAGAACAGAACCTGGCAAAATGCTTAATAAATTAATAAATGGAAAGGAAACAGCATAATACATAACGTTTTTGCATAAATATAGTGACCAGTTTCTTAATAGTTTTGATATTGATCAGTGGCATTGAGTCAGACTTGGAAAAATCAGTTTCACAGGATGAGGACAGAGAACTGATATAATAAATACAAAGCTCTGCTGGTCTGGTTAAAGCAAGGATGTATATTAATTTATCAGGAGGTATTGACACTCTATACTCATTAGGCAGTTCTCAGTTTTCTTCAGTTAACTCTTTCAAGGGACTTTAGGACATAACAAATTGTGTTACTGTGACAAAAACCTGATGTATAGAGATCTGTATTTTAAGTGTTTGAATTACATGTTGTATTAGTTTGTGCAGTATTGGCTGTCATAATAAAATACCACAAATTGAGAGACTTAAACAACAGAAATATATTTTCTCACAGTTCTGGAGGCTGACGTCCAAGATCAAGGTAGGGCTGATTTCTTTCTCTGAAAGACTTCTCCTTAACTTATATTTGGTTGGTTCTCTTCCTTACTATGTCCTCCTGTTGCCTTCCCTTTGTGATTATGCATTCTTGGTGTCTCTTCCTCTTATAAGGACACTAGTCCTATTAGATCAGGGGACCACTTTTAAGTCTAAATTTATTTATTTAATTATTTATTTTTGTGGTGCCGGGGATTGCACCCAGAGCTTTTTGCATGCAAGTCAGGCACTTTACCAACTAAGCTATACCCCCAGCCCTAAATTTATTTATTTTTACTGATACATGAAAACAAAAATTATACATATTTATGGGGTACTATGTTATGTTTTAATCTACTTATACATTGTATAATGTTTAAATCAAGTTATACATGTCTCTAGAGATTTATCATTTCTTTATGCTGAAAATATTGAAGCTCCTACTTTCTAGCTTTTTGAAGCATATAAACTTCTTTCTTTTCTAACTATAAATTAGTATCCATTGATCAACCTTTTCCCATTCCTCCCTCTCCAGTTTTATGACATCATTTAACCTTAATTACTTCCTTAAAGACCTTATCTCTGAATACTGTCACATTAGAAGTCAGAGTTTCTACTTAAGAATTTTGGGGAGAGACAGTTTAGTTTAGAACATGTTTCAGCAATCAGCGGAGCTAGACTTGGAATTGAAAATCCAGGAGTCTGACAAAAAAGCCTGTGATTGGGCTGGGGCTGTAGCTCAGTGGTAGAGCACTTGCCTAGCACGTGTGAGGCACTGGGTTTGACCCTCAGCACCACATAAAAATAAATAAATAAAGGTATGTGTCCATCTATAACTAAAAATATTTAAAAAAAAAGAGCATGTGATTGAAGCGGTGGCTGTACTTGGTAATCTAAACTCAAAGGAGTATTCTTGAATAGAAGCAAGATTCTCTTTAATTTTTAAGAATGTGATAATACACAGATGGAACGAACATGTCTGAGATAATTTTATGCTTTACAAATTTTTATAGGTATAATCAGAAGCCCAGTTTGACCATTAAAAGCAGAAAGCAAATAAAAAATAACTCAGATGTTTTGTTTTAAATATTTAATGTAATGTCTGCATTGTAAAAAATTTATAATTCAGAAAGAAAGTAAAATGAAAGTTTTCATTCCCAGTGGAATTTTGACTAGTATAACTTCCTTTTTCTGTTAAAAAATTGTGAGTGCCTAGGCATTTTGCATATCCTTAGATAAATGAGTTATTAAAGTGAACTGTTGTATAAGAGCACTTTATATATATTGCCATTAGCTATAAACTAATTAAATTGGGGATTATCTACCAAAATATTTGTTTTGGTTATAGATAATTCAACTGTAGCCTTTCTTTCTGACGGTATTTAATAGTGTCATGTATATGTAACACTTTTTTTTTTTGTATAGATAACAAGGCAATTTAAAAAAAGTGGTAGAGCCAAGCATGGTGGTGCAGGCCTGTAATTCCAGTGACTCCGGAGGCTGAGGCAGGAAGGTTGGGAAGTTCGAGGCCAGCCTCAGCAACTTAGTGAGAGCATGCCTCAAAATAAAAAATAAAAAGGCCTAGGGATGTGGCTCAGTGGTTAAACACCCCTGGGTTTGATCTTCAGTACAAAAAAAAAAGTGGTAGAATTGATGATATCTGTTTTTCTATGTCTATTTTATATCTATTTTTTATGTCAAATTAGTACATGAAATAAAATGTTTTATAGTTTAAATTTAGTCTAGTACCTTCATTTTAAGGATGAGGAAAATAATACTCTTGAGAAATTAAAAGATTTAGTGAAGGACATGTATGAAAAAACCCAGAATAATGGGTTTCATTGTGTCATATTCATACATTCATAATATGCTTTTATTATATCCAACCCCTTAATACCCTCCCTTACTTTCCCCCTCCTCCCTCTCCCCTCATCCTTCTACTTTAACAAAGTCTATTCATGCCAGGTGCAGTGGCGCAGGCCTATGGCAGAACATGTTTCAGCAATCAGCTAAGCTGGTGAACCCAAGACTCTTAGTCCTTCCTTTATTCTTTCTTTTAAAATTTTAAAAAGTAACATGTTCTTGTAGATAATTTTAAAGATGCAAAGGAAGATAAAAATATTTATAATGGGACAACCCAGAGATAAAACATGGTAAATTGGACTATGTACTCATGGAGGAAACCTTTTACTATTGATTCAAGTATATTTACCTGTACTTTCTTTGTCTTGAGTTTATTAATATTTTGTGTAGATTTTCACATTTATTAGTGTAACATTGTTCATAACAACTTGTGTTTTAAAAAAGATATGTAGCATCTGTTGTATTGCATATTTTCTCATTACTGCCTTTGGTTATTTGTATTTGAATCTGCTTCTAGCTTTACTAGTTCTCTCTATTGTTTTGTATTTAATTAATTAATTCTATTTTATTTTTTGGTACCAGGGGTTGAACCCAGCGTGCTTAACCACTGAGTAAAACCCTTTTCTAAATTTTTTATTTCGTGACAGGGTCTCACTAAGTTGCTCGTAGCCTTGCTAATTGGCTGAGACTGGCTTTGAATTTGCAATCCTCCTGCCTCAGCCTCCTGAGCTGCTGGGATTACAGGCATATGTCACCATGTCTGGCTATTTAATTAACACTTATTCTTAATTTCTGCATTATTTGGCTTAATTTTGGTGTTTTCTCCTGAACTTTTTGAGATACACGCCTACCTCACTCATATTAGTTTTGTGGGGGCTTGCCTTGAGATGGCGCCAAGTAGCCAGCTTGGGACTGACCACGCTGCCCTGAGAAAGCCACATCTCCTCACCCTTATTGGCTGATCTCTGCTTCTGTGCTCATGGACAAAGCATGGCTCTAACCTAAATAAATCTATACCATTACACGTGGACAGCCCATTTCCGCATTCTTGGCTTAGAAACAGGACACCGCTGGACCCCCTCCCCTATATAAGCTTGTAACCTCCCCTCAGTAAAGCAGTTTCTGCTTGAAACAGAACTCCCTGGCTCCTGCATGGTGATTCCTTGGTTTGCCTCTGCCGGTGGCGCCCCGGGGACTCCTCTCGGAGGAGCTGGCACCCTGCGTGCGACTCCATCAAGTTTTTCTTTCTAAAATATGCATTTAAAAATGTAAGTTTTCCTCCAAGATCTACATGCCACAAATTGTTTAATCATTAACCCATAAATAGTTATAGAAGTGTGTTTTTAAGTCAAGGCACCGTAGTGTGTGCCTGTGATCCCAGTTACTGAGGAGTTCGAGGCAAGAAGATTTCAAGTTTGAGGCCAGCCTTAGCACCTTAGTGAGACACTCAAAATAAAATAAAAAGGGGTAGGGATATAGCTCAGTGTTAGACCTTTCCTGGGTTCAATCCCCATGAAACACTCCTCCCTCCTCCCCGAAAAAAGTATATTCCTAAGTTTCTAAGTATATGGGACTTTTAAAGTTATAATTCTGTTTACTAGTTTCCAGCATAGCTATATTGTGCCTAAACATTTTAGAGTATATACTTACAGGCTTTTTAAGTTGGTTGAAGTACCAATTGACCAATATTTATAAATGTTCCCTGTGCTTAAGAAAATATGTGCTTTGTAAACTGTTCTACTTATATCCTTTAGGTCAAGTTTGTTAGTCATGCTGTTTAAATCCTCAGAATTTCCTGCTTTTCTGTCTGCTTATTCATTCCTTTACTGAGTGAGACCTATATTAAAATTTACTATGGAACATAGATTTATCCCTGCCTCTTATAGTTTTTTAAATTTTGTTTTCATTTATTTGTGCATATATATTTAAAATGTATATGTTCCTGGAGAATTGACCTGTTTGTCAATAAAATTACATGATTGTTTAAAAGATCTAGCAGTGCCTTATCTGGCATTAATATAGCTTTATTAGCTTTTCTTCTGGTTAGCATTTGTGGCAGTTTACTTTTTTCCTTTTATTTTCAGATTTTTGTATAGTTATGTTAAATGGTATATTTTTATTTATTTTTTATTTTTTGGTACTGGGGATTGAACTCAGGGGCACTTGACCACTGAGCCACATCACCAGCCCTATTTTGTAATTTATTTGGAAACAGAGTGTCACTGAGTTGCTTAGCGTCTTACTTTTGCTGAGACTGGCTTTGAACTCACAATCCTCCTACCTCAGCCTCCTGAGCTGCTGAAATTACAGGTATGTACCACCGCGCGCACCAACTGGTGTATTTTTAAAATTTCATTTTCCAGTTGTTCATGGGTAGCACATAGAAATACTATTGATTTTTGTGTGTTGATTTTCTATTCTGTGACATTATTAGCACTAAGATTTTTCTTTTTTGCCTTTTGCATTGGCTAGGACTTCCAGTACTAGTTTTTTTAAAAAAAATTTTTTAATGGATGTTCTTTATAAGGTTGTTATAAGAAAGTTCCTATCTCAACCTTATTTGCTGAAAGTTTTTTAACATAAAGGATCTTGTATGTTGTCATGCCTTTTCTGCATGTTCATGTGTTTTTTTTTCTTTTTTAAAATTTTTTTAGTTTTTGATGGATTTTTGTTTTATTCATTTATTATCTATATGTGGTGCTGAGGCTGGAACCCAGTGCCTCACGCATGTTAGGCAAGCGCTGTACCACTGAGCTACAGGCCCAGCCCCGTGTGTTTTTTCTTCTTTAAATTATTAATGTAGTGGAAAACTGATTGATTCTTGAAAATCAAATCGTCTTATCATAAACAGTCTCACCTGTTTATGCTGTATTATTATTTTGATTTGTGACTGATTTTGATTTACTAATATTTTATGTTGTATTTTGCTTGTATATTCAATGTACATATTAACATATATATATATTTCCCTTGTACTATTTTTGTCTAGTTTAACTATTATTGTAATGCTGGTTTCATAAAATGACTTTGGAAGTATATTGTCCTTTTCTGTTTTCTGTCAGGATCATGTAGAATTAGTGTCATTTCTTCTTTAAATTTTAGAATTTGCCAGTGAAACTGTCTTTGTATGTAGTTTTCTTTTTGGAGGCTTTTAACTGTACTTTTGATTTCTTTAATAAAAGACTATTTCAGTAATATACTTTATCCTGGGTGTGTTTCTGTAGTTTCTGGCTTGTAGATTTATGTGTTTAGAGTTGTGTGTGACCTTTAATTATTGTCATTTTAGTGTTTGCAGGGTCAATATTGATATTTACTCTTTTGTTCTTGATATTTATAATTCTGTTGCTAGAGGTTTATGTGTTTTATTGAGCTTTTTCAAAGCACCAGGTTTTGGTTTCATTTGTTCATTCTAATTTCTGTGGTTAATTTTATTTCTTTTCTGATCTTTATTATTTCCTGCCTTCTACATGTTGCAGGTTTATATGTTCTATTGATCTTTATCAAAGAGAAAGATTTTGAAAGACAAAGAATGAGGAACTATCCAGATTAAAGGAATCTAAAGAGATAATGATAACTAAACATGTAAGCTGAGATTTTCTTTTACTCTAAAGGATAGTATTCCAACAGTTGGAGGTATCTAAATAAACTTTATAGATTAGATCATAGTATTTTATCAGTATTCCCTGAATTTGATAATTGTATTGTGGTCATTTATGAATATTTTAAAGGAAATACTAAAGTACTAAGTAATAAAAAGGATCATGCCTCCAACTTTCAGATGGTTCAGATACAAACATGTATGTGTATATAGAGAAAAGGATAAAGCAGATGGGGTAAAATATTAACATTTGAGAATCTACATAAGGTGTATACAAGAATTCTTTGTAACTATTCTTACTACTTTTTGTAAACTTGTCATTAAAAATTAAAAGTAAAAAAGTTATAAGAGAAAGAAGACATTAGTGATAAAATGGACTACTTTAAAATAGGAACTTCCTCAACAAATATTAATTCTAATGTGGTGGCACATACCTGTAATTCTAAGCCATCTGGGAGAGTTGCTGAGGCCGGCCTACTTTGAAGCAGTGGGATCACAAGTTCCAGACTAGTCTGGGCAAATTAGTGAGACCCCCCCACCCCTTTTAAAAATTTGTTCTTTTTAGTTACACATGACAGTAGAATGTATTTTGGCATATCATACATCCATGGAGTATAGCTTCCCATTCTTGTGGTTGTACATGATGTGGAGTTACACTGGTTGTGTATTCATATATTAACATAGGAAAATTATGTCCGATTCATTCTACTGTCTTTCCTATTCCCCTCCTTCCTCCCTTCCCCTCCTTCCCCTCTGTCCAGTTGATGAACCTCACCCTCCCATTGTGAGTCAGCATCCACATATCAGAGAGAACTTTCAACTTTTGGTTTTTTGGAATTGACTTATTTCATTTAGCATGATATTCTCCTTTGATTCATTTACTGGCAAATGCCATAATTTCATTCTTCTTTATGGCTGAATAATATTCCATTGAGTGTATATACCACATTTTCTTTATCCATTTATCTATTGAAGGACACCTAGGTTGGTTCTATAGCTTTTGTGAATTGAGCTGCTGTGAACATGTATGTGGCTGAAGACCCTTTTTCAAAATAAAAAATAAAAAGGGCTAGGGATATAGCTCAGTGCTAAAGCGCCTCTAGGTTCAATCCCTAGTACAAAACAAAAACAAAAATTGAGTTAAAATGGAACTAGTCAAGGCAAATTACCTTAATAGTGGGGTATTTAAGGCTATAGAAGGGGAGTAGAAGTCAAATTGTCCAAGAATCTTGTAACACCAGTTTTTGTACTCTAGAGCTTCAGTTATCAGGAACTTGTCACCTCTGTGGACTGGTTACTCTGTGGGCTATGTGATCTTATACAGTGTTTCTGCTTCTTTTTCTGTGGATCTGTTGAAACTGACCTACATGAGAAACAGTCACTGCCCTGGCCTCTGCATATAAAGTCCTTTTGGTTTAGTTTCTGTTACTATCTGTTACATTTCCTGCTATTTCCCAGTTGAATGTCTGGGAAAAGGAATTTGGCCCAACTCACTTTTTTTTTGGTACTGGAGATTGAACTCAGGGGCACTTGACCACTGAGCCACACTCCCAGCCCTATTTTGTGTTTTATGTAGAGACAGGGTCTCACTGAGTTGCTTAGCACCTTGCCATTGCTAAGGCTGGCTTTGAACTCGCGATTCTCCTGTCTCAGCCTCCCTAAGTGCTGGGATTTTAGGAATGCGCCATTGCACAGGGCTCCAACTCACTTTTTTAAGCTAGGCCATATACACATTATAGTTTGCTGCCCAGCCTATAATTTTTTTTCTTTTATTTGGTACCAGGGATTGAACTCAGGGGCGCTTGGCCACCGAGCCACACTCCCAGCCCTATTTTGTATTTTATTTAGAGTCAGGGTCTCACTGAATTGCTTAGTGCCTCGCCTTTCCTGAGGCCGGCTTTTAACTTGATCTTCCTGCCTCAGCCTTCTGAGCTGCTGGGATTACAGGTGTGCACCACTGTGCCAGGCTCAGCCTATAGTGTTTGTTAAATTCTTGGCCTTTGGAATCATGTGTCAATCCATGGTCTAATAAATTATATGCTGGGGTGTTGGTCATGTGATCTGCCAGAGTTCCCCTTTCAGAAGAATGGTGGATGGGGCAGTTTTGTCTAGAAAGGCCTATGAGTGTGATGGGACAATATACTTGATATGATAATGCATGATTTTTTATTATGAGATATTTAGGTCATTCCCACTTTTTATTACTTTTATATAATGCTTTAATACATATCTTAGTACTAATTGTAATCTTTGTATGTCCAATGTTTTCTTAGGATACAGTCCTAGAAATAAACTTCCTGAATCAAAGTACTTAAATTTACTCACAGTCTCTTAATTCATGTTTTCAAATTGCTTTCCAGAAAAGTCATGTGGTTTTATATTGCAGTAACTTGAGAGTGATAGCTGTGTCATGCTTTTGCTCATTACTTTTCATTGTTCTTTATTAAAGCTTAAAAAAAGTACATTTAGTTATCTAGTGCTCAAAAGCCCTACTCTCTATGTACGTATTCTGAGTCTGAATGGATCACAAATCCTATATCACTGTTATACATTCTATTTTGCTAGCATTTTATTCTAGCATTCTGACTGTATTCTTTAGTCTAATGTCCTAGCCAATTCTGTATTTTTTTTTAAGTTGCATTTTGAATATTGCCATTGTGTTATCAGTTTTGGATCTATTCAGGACAAGAGACAGATGTATTAAAGTAAAAGCAAGGTTAACTGTCCAAGTATCCAGTGAACTATCAAAAAAGGACAGCTGGGCTTCAGAGTGATTGGAACTACAAAGCTGGTAGAATCAACTGCCTTCTCTCAGGGTTTTTATAAATTTCTTTTCTCATGGTTTCTTGTCTTCAGGCATCTAATCCATTCACTTCTCAAATTAAAGGATTCAGATTCAAATCCTACATGTTTCTTAATGTCTGTCTTATTCCTGAATATGTATTTTCAGCTCAGCTCTTTTGGGTTAAATTCTCTAAGGTGGATTTTAATTGGCTCAGCTTGTCTTTTCCAGCAGGCTGTTAGCCACTGGTCATTATCGTGGACCATCTTCTAATCTTGCCAGCAGTAAGCACGTGAAAAGTCACAAGATGAAGAACAAAATGTGCCCACCTTCCTGGGGCTCAGTAAAATGGTATGCACTATATTATTGATTGATTGATTGATTGATAGATACTAGGGATTGAACCCAGAGGCACTTTACCACTGAGCTACATTCTCAGCCCTTTTTATTTTTTATTTTGAGACAGGATCTAACTAACTTGCCAAGGCTGGCCCTAAGCTTGCAATCTTCCTGCCTCATACTTCCTAGTATTTGGGATTACAAGTGTGCGCTGACATGCCTGGCTTTTTGGAGCGTTTTGAGGCATATTTGTGTACATTTACAGAATTATAGTTTGAAAGTTGAAAGGGATCATTCCCTTTGATTTATAGAGAGATTGTGATTTGCTCATTGTTATAGTTGGTGTTAGTATGTCTAGATTCTTAGGAATGTGCTCTTATTATCATATTAAAGGTATTGGAAGTTTAATTGCAGTTTAATAATACAATCATGTTATATGAGCAAAATATTTAAAAACACTGGTAGAAGCTGGGTGCGGTGGCGTATGCCTGTAATTCCAGCACTTTGGGAGGCTGAGACAGGAGAATCCCGGGTTCAAAGCCAGCTTCAGCAAAGGCGAGACACTAAGCAACTCAGTGAGACCTTGTCTCTAAATAAAACACAAAATAGGGCTGGGGATGTGGCTCAGTGGTTGAGTGCCCCTGAGTTCAATCCTGGTACCAAAAAAAACCCCAAACCTCACCCCCCACTCAAAAAAAAAAAACACACTGGTAGAACCATCTCCCTCAAAATATCAACATTTAGGTTAATTGGTTTTCTGGAAATTTCAG
This sequence comes from Xerus rutilus, assembly GCA_028644305.1. Classification (NCBI taxonomy): domain Eukaryota; kingdom Metazoa; phylum Chordata; class Mammalia; order Rodentia; family Sciuridae; genus Xerus; species Xerus rutilus. Next base: position 86,498,346 of record CM053401.1, on the reverse strand, counting down.
GTATCTATAAAGTAATTTGAAGTTGTCAAAAATATTGTGTATTAAAATTATTAAGTATTATATAATATACTTTTTTAAAAAAATATTTTTTAGTTATGCATGAACACAGTGTCTTTATTTTGTTTATTTATTTTTATGTGGTGCTGAGGATCAAACCCAGTGCCTCACACATGGGAGGCAAGCGCTCTGCCACTGAGCCACAACCTCAGCTCCTATAATATACTTTTAACTTTAAAACTTTCAAATTAAAATGTGTTAATAACAAATTTAGAAGCAATGTTTGGTCACAAAGTATTTTATTTATAAATTTAATATCAAAAAAGTCATTATTTCTTTGAAAGTAGTCATTTTAAAAAGTGTTATTTTGCTTTGTTGTTTTTTATGAGGCAAATCGTTATATACCTCAAGCTTGGGAGAATGAATTTGAGACCAAAAGGTGACTTCAGGATTTTATATGTCACCAATCCCTGAGGCTGGTGTTTTTACCCATATTATTGTGATTTCCTTTAGAAGTTTTGATTGTTAGTACTTTGAGAGTGTTTTTTTTTTTCCTGTATAGAGGATTGAAACCAGTCCCACTCTACCACTGAGCCATGTCCCCAGACTTTTTTTTTTTCTTTTGAGACAGGGTCTTGCTAAGTTGCTGAGGCTGACCTTGAACTTGTGATCCTCCTGCCTCAGCCTCCCAAGTTGCTGGGATTACATGTGCGTACCAGCATGCCCAGACAAATGGTTTGTTCTTAATGCTGGCATATAAAATAGTTGTTTATAAGAGAAAAGTTCTGTTTCTGTTGTTAGACCTACCTTTTAACGAGAGTACATGCAAGCTGGAGACAGAACAGGTTTTGTGATGGTTAATTAGACTGAATTAGTTAATTATTGCATATTTTGCTTTTCAAGGTTTCATTTTTCTTTTAGATGTTACTAGTATCAGTAAACATTTTTCTTTGTTCAATGGTATAGAAGTAGTCTTACTCTGGTAAGTAACTTAGTATTTAGATGTTTATCATAGTTCTGTTAGTAAATTATCAAAATCAGCTAGTTTTTTATTAATATTGAATTTGTCTTTTGAAATTTAAAATTTTAACTAAAGAAAGCTTTTTTGAGGGAGATTGAACCCAGGGCCTTTGCCATGCTTAGCACATGCTTTACCTCTGAGCTATACCTCTAGCCCAAGAATATTATTATTATTATTTTTAGGATAGTTGCTTTTGTTGATGATTATAAAAATAAAAATATCATTTTACCTTATACTATTTAATCACAAACAAGATATTTTCTTATTTTTTCCTATCCTTTCTAGTCATCTATTTTTGTTTTCATATATTTGTATTAAAGTTTTGTCTTCTGTTTCATTTAAAATACCATAGATAGCTTTACTTTGTTCTACTGCTATTGGTAAGTACTATTAATTTTGCATTTCCTGATGTCAGTTATTTCTAAAACAAATGTTCCCTTTGGTTACCACACAATGATTATTAGATAATTTCCAACATTACTTCACTCATCATTGACCTAGGTTAATTTTTTTCTCTAAGAATTATATATAGTATTGAGTTTCTTTTTCATTTTTTGATTTTGCTCATTCAGTACTCTTTTTTTTTTGGTACTGGGTACTTAACACTGACCCACATCCCCCGCCCTGTTTTGTGTTTTATTTAGAGACAGGGTCTCACTGAGTTGCTTAGCACCTCACTATTGCTGAGGCTAGCTTTGAACTTGCAATTCTCCTGTCTTAGCCTCCCAAAGTGCTGGTATTACAGGAGTGTGCCACCGCGCCCGGGGTTCATTCAGTACTCTTGAGTGGACTTCAGGTGTTGGAATGCCTGAATTGTGTCAGTAATATGTGTTCGCACTCTTGTGGAAAAAAGAGCAGTTTCTTCAAATGCTGCCCCTTGCTGCTTTTCTAACTATAGGTGAATGGCAGGAGGTTTATTTATTTTGGGGGTGGTAGTGGTGTGTATTAGTTGAAAAGAATAAGGATTTGAGCCGGGCACGGTGGCGTATGCCTGTAATCCCAGCACTTTGGGAGGCGGAGACAGGAGAATCACAAGTTCAAAGCCAGTCTCAGCGCTAAGCAACTCAAGTGAGACCCTGTCTCTACATAAAAAACAAAATAGGGCTGAGGATGTGGCTCAGTGGTTGAGTGCCCCTGAGTTCAATGCCCAGTATGAAAAAAAGAATAAGGATTTGCCTTTAGGTATAGAAACTTGTAGAAGAGACAAGTGGACCAATAGTGTGAATACTCAGTTTATAGAAAAAGAAATACAAGTGGCTGATAAATATGTGAAAAGATCGGGCTGGGGTTGTGGCTCAGTGGCAGAGCACTTGCCTAGCCTGCGTGAAGCACTGGGTTCAATTCTCAGCACCACGTATAAATAAATGAATAAAATAAAAGTCCATCAACAACTAAAAAAAGTATTTAAAAAAATATGTGAAAAGATGCTTAACTTTCCTCCTAATAAAAATACAAAGTAAAACAACAGGACCTTGCCAGGTTTTGTTGGATTGGAAGGATTGAAATATTTGGTAATGATCAGGGTCAGTGAGAAGTGGAGAAAAATTTTATGTAATTAATGGGTGTAATCATTTTAGAGGGCAGTTTGCATTAGAAATTAATCTTAATTACTGACCCAGCAAATTGTATTTTAGAATTTAATTTGAGGATGCTTGCATACATGTACATAAATCGTGCGTATTTAGATCCTTATTGAAGCATTGTTTGTAGTAGTGAAAGATGGCAAAGTTACGAAATAGAATAGTGTACAACTATTAAGGATAATGAAGTCATTCTGTGCTGATATGCAAAGTCCTTCAAGGTGGGTTGTTAATTAAATTGAAAAACATTGCAAAATTGTATATGGTTCCATTTATGTTAAAACATAAATGGATAAATTTCTACCTACTGAATATTTCAGCAAGGCTCCATTGGTAGGTAACTCTAGAGGTAACAAGTGATTATACCTTGGGAATGAGGAAGGGTGGTCAAGGGTAAGAAGGTGACTTAATTTTTCTATTTAGCTTTTAAATTTAGTATTTGTTATTTTCTTGATAAAAAAATCTTACTATTGAAAACATTAAAATTAAACATTTGAATCACTTATTTTGTAGATGACTTTAAGGAAACCTGTTTTTCCTTTTTAGAAATTAATTTCTAATTCTGAGACTGTTAGGTAACTAAAACAAAGACAGGAAGAATAATGTTTTCTTGGGTTTTTTTTTTTTTTTTTACTCTGTTGCCTAGGTCAGCCTCCAACTCTTGGGCTCAAGTGATTTTCCCTCCTTAGCCTCCTGAGTAGATGGGACTTCAGGTGTGTGCCTTTGTGCCTGGCCTCTTGGGAAACTTTTGTCAATCTGTGCTTTATCTTCCTGGTAGAGATGTTTTTCCATAGGTCAACATTAGCCTCCTAGGACTACTTTCACAAGATGACTCTACAACCAAGTGGCAAGACAATCCTTTCTCTTTAGTTTTTTGTTTGTTTATAGAGTACTTTGTCATATTCACATAATGATGAAATTACCTAACAACACGTTTTTCAGAATGTGTCCCCATTAAATGGCACAGGACTGTATTTGTACTCTGTATTTTCATAAGGAAGGTCATGGTAGTGTAAGATTTTAATTTGTTTTTATTTCTTTACTGGACACTTTTAATTTATCTGAGATATGAAGGATGTCTGAGAAATCAGAGCAGTGTTTTTGGGATTAGAGTGTTTTCCTTTCTGAAAATAACAGTCAAGACAAATATATAAAAACCTAAGTTAGAGAAGACTGAATGAGTCATAGGTACTTAATCATTCTTCACAATGACATTAAACTCTCTAGAGAAGCTATCAATGTCTTTATTGTGGTAATTCAGCATGTCATTTCACAGTACTTTATAACTTCAGAGGATGATATTTAACTTTTTTTCGTAAAGTGTTGGGAACATTTTATTAAGGTAAAAGAAGAGGCTCACTTTGTTTTTTAGTCTTAACTATTGGCAAGGCTCTTCTGATGAAATTTTGGATATCACAACTAAAAACATCAAAAGAAACCTTGGTAACACATACTTAAGGTTTTAACTCCTGTATAATTATTGGGGGATAATGCTGAACACCATGATTCCTTTAGAAAAACTCATGAGTATATGAGTGAAATCATATTCTTAACTTTGACATAAGACATTTTATAGGTCAATATGAGTACAAGTGCAGGACTTTGGCATAGTGTTTGGCATAGTACTGTGACATAGTGTTGGTTCTACAAAGAACCCAAGGAAGGAAGAACCTGGGTAAGGGATTTCATTGCTCCAGAAAAAGCTTGTTGCCTTTTTCTGTCTTCCTTTAATAACTTTGCGGTCTGTCTCCTGCATGTGGAGAATTAGTGCATACCCAAATAAGTCATAGTTATTTCATATACCTAGTACAAAGGAGCCCGTATCCATACTCTTTGGGATCATTTTAATTACTTTCTGGGGTCATTTAAATATTTGCTTATAGTCCTAGTGAGCATCTTTTTCTCCTGTGAATGAATTAATGAATTCTTCCTGTGGTAAAAGTGGATTCTGAAAAAGAATGGAGCAAAATCACATTTGATTTCTAAAATTGAGAGAATGGGAATTTTTTTTGTGTGTGTGTGGGGTATTGGGGATTGAATGCAGGGGTACTCAACCACTGAGCCACATCCCCAGCCCTATTTTGTATTTTATTTAGAGACAGAGTCTCACTGAGTTGCTTAGTGCCTCCCCATTGCTAAGGTTGGCTTTGAACTAGCCACCCTCCTGTCTCAGCCTCCTGAGCCTCCGTACCTGGCTGAGAATGGGAATGTTTTCAGTAATTATCTGTTTCATATAAATCACCTCAACTGTTGTTTTTTATTGGATGCTTCTCTGTTCTAGATGATGTAGCAAATTAATTGGGACTACAAAGAAGTATGTTACTTTCTAGCAGTAATAAGACATCTTAATGGATACAGGTAGAGATCAATGGAATGAGCAGGACCTTTATTATGAAACAAACGTCATTCTGTGAACTTGAGCAAATCATTTATCCTTTCTGGGCCTCAGTTTCTCTATAAAACAGGGCCTGTGAGGATAATAGTAATGTTTATAAAGACTCTAGAAGATTGCCAGGTTGTAGTGGGTATTCAGTGGGTGGTACATTATTAAGGAAGGCTTTAGTAGATTTCCTTTCTGGAAGGTCTTCTACATCTATGATACTAACAGCTGGAAAATCAGTCAAAATCTCCTTAAGCTTATAAGAGTATCATGGCCAAATTATTAGCAATAGGGATGTATCAATTTTTTCATTGGTATGTTCTTTGATTAATTTTCTAGTTAGTTACACTTTTGGAGCCAGAGATTATCAGGAAAACTTTTTTCTTGATTAATAGTGTTTTTGTAGTACTGGGGATTGAGTCCAGGGGTGCTCTACTATTGAGCTACATCCTCAGTCCTTTTTATTTTTTACTTTGAGATAGGGTCTCACTAAGTTTCCAAGGCTGGCCTTGGACTTGTTTTTGTTTTTTTAAAATATATTATTTTAGTTGTCAGTGGGCTTTATTTGTTTATATGGGATGCTGAGAATCAAACCCAGTGCCTCACACATGCTAGGCAAGCACTCTACCACTGAGCCACAACCCCAGCCCCTGGCCTTGGACTTGTAATCTCCTGCTTCATTCTTCGGAGTAGCTAGGGTTATAGGCATGTACTACTGAGCCTGGCAAGGCTTTCTTTATTATGCAGTTACTTATTGAGAGTTGTTTATATGCTAGGTGCTGGAACAAAGAAAGGTCTTTGCTCTAATAGACCATTTGGTATGGTAGGTATCAGATAGACACTAAATACAATATGTTTCAATAAGCATTAAAATCCCATGGGTCCTCTGTTATAGAATGCGTGTGATTTACCACTGTGTATGAGTCTTCTGTTCTTCCTTACTTGGGTTATTTGTGCATCAGACCAAATCCTTCTGAAAATGTTAAAAATATTCTTCCCTATACTTTTTCAAGCTGTTAGCATGCAATAGTTTAGGTGTTCCATTCTAGCAGTGACCATGTATGTTATATAAAACAGTAGGCATTGTCTAGGTGTGGTATCACAGGAAGCCAGTATCAAATATAGCTGATGCATTTTGTTTAGAATTACGAGTTTGATAGGAGATTTGAGACCATTAGTAGCTGCATAGTATTTCAGTTCATGGGTTTTCAGTAATTTATTTAACAACTTCCCTACTAAAGGATTGTGGACAATTTCAGTTTTTAATAAAATAAAAAAATGGGTCAGTTAATATCATTCTACATATATTTTGGCAAACTTTTGTAAGTGTGTTTACAGTGATAAAATAGGAATTGTTTGATCAAAGGTTATATTGTATTTGAAATTTTGATAGATATTGCCAAATTCTTTTATCTATAACAATTGTGATATAGTAAATCTTGAGTAGGACCAAACAATCTGAAATTTTGGCAAGTTCAGTAGGTAATTTTGATGCAGCCATATTTGAGAACTATTGAAGGATCAGAAAAATAGTAGGATTCCCTACAACTAAGAAGTATGGTACTATCCTCTGGAAAAAATTAGGCAGTTATGTATATGTATGGAAAAGTATCAAAAGCCTTTTTAGTGCCTGAACAGTGAGAGTGGATCTATCTATAGTAGAAATTGGCAGCAGTGGTCCATATGAGAAGCAAGTATACCACTATTTACGTGGAGTATTTCCTTCTTTCTTCTCTCCCTCTCCCCTTTCCTCTCTCCCTTTGGGTTATTCCTCCCCCCCCTCATGCAGGGCATTTGTTCATAGGAAGGCCAGCCCATTTTTTGTGCTCCTCCTTACAAAACCCCAGGTTCCTATTGGGTGTATTATAAACAGGTTTCTGCTCTGAGCATACTTCTATGTGGACTATTTTATGTCTTTTTAATATAAAATATAGGGAAAAGATGTAAGAATTTATAAGGGCCTGAGTCTGAACACTTTCTACTTACTGTGAAATCTTGGGCAAATTAATGTATCTTTATACAATGATCGTATCTACCTTCCAGGTTTGTAGCAAAGATTGAAGAGGAAGTGATGTAATCCTTATTGAGTATCTCTTTTGTCTTTAGATAATATTTTGTCTATCCCTGTCATGGTAGTTTGTCATTTAGTTAAGATTGATGATTCACCTGTCATCTCCCCATTAGACTTATGGGGGGGTCCATATTTTATGTTTTTGCATTCCCAGCTCCTAGCCTAGGTACATTGTTCTGTTTCTTAAGTGAATGATGTATGTTTAGCACTATGCAAATAGATTTTCTACTTTAATTTTCAGTTATCCTAAGAGATGGATATTATAGATATTATTATATTTGTAACATATCTATATAGATATTATAGATATCATTTCTTGAATTTTACCATGAAGAAATAGCTTAAATAACTTGTTTATGATCACAGTATGGCAAAACCAAAATTGAAAATTGTTGTGATTTTAAACTATGCTCTTGCATCATTCCACTTTGCTGATATAATATTAGGCACTTCAAAAATTGTGAAATGTTCAAAAATTGTGAAATGTTCAAGGTAAGATTTTTTTTTGCTATTTAGTAATATAATTTTAAACATTAGCATGGTGACACAAACATTTCTTCTCTTTATACTTTATATTCCCTTTCAGTTTAGACTTCCTGACTGCACGTTACAGTAAGTCAGCCTTGTCTATAAGAATACAAGTAGCTACTTCCTCTTGTGAGGGATTTTCTTTTTATTTACTATGCTTAAAGTTCTGTCTTTGCTTTTCCTTTAGTGAACTTTTTTGATATTTATAAGTACATGGGTTGAGGATGATTTTGGAAACGTTGGAAGTTTTAGTAATCAGTAGAAGTAGTTTGTCTCCTGTCTGCTCCTTATATTCATTTTTCTTTCTCATTAACAATCATATGAAGACGTCTTTAGGGCACAGGTCACTGATTTAGATGTCATCACATGTCAGCACTGCCTTTTGGACCTCTTTTATAGGACATGATCACATTACTTAAGGGTGTGGAAATAGGGGGGAAGAGACTACCTCATAAATTTTATATTTATGTTGCTTTTAGTGAGGCGTTTTCATGTGAGAATTAGGTTGTTAGGTTGTTTTGAATATTTCATCATAAATAGAGTTTGGAAGAAAAAGAAAAATTTATCCCCACCTGCCCCTTCTGATCATAAAATTTACAAAATTGCAAAACAGATATGAATAAGTTTGGCAATAGAAGAAATATGTGGATTTTGTCATTACAGTTGTGTTGAATGAGGACTTCTTTTTTGGGGCACTAGGATTGAACTGAAGGGTGCTTTAACCCCTGAGCCACATCCCTAGCCCTTTTTATTTTTTATTTTGAAACAGTGTCTCGCTAAATTGCTAAATCTGGCTTCAATTTGTGATTCTCCTGCTTTAGCCTCCTTAGTTGCTGGGATTACATGCCTGCGCCACCATGCCTGGCTGAATGAGGACTTTTTAAAATAGCTCTGTGTTGTAGTTTATTTTTCAGACTAGAGAGTTATTCTTACCCAATATTTTATGTAAATCATCTTATTTTAAAATGTCTTTCTTTCTTTCTATTTATTTATTTATTTTAAACCACTTTGGGTTGGTTTATTTTCTCCTTGATGCCTGGCTGTGGGTGAGGGATAGAGGCAGGCTACATCTTGGATTCACTTGAGCAATTGTTGACTTTTAGTTTTTGCCTTACTGCATATAATAATGCCTTGAGTGTTCATCTCTGTTTAACTAGCTCTTTAAGTCGTGTGGAATTGTGTTAGAGAATGCATGTCTGATTTCTTTTTTGATTTTTCTTAAGACTGGTTTGAATCCTGGGTATATCGTTGCAATTTTCAGTGCTTTAATATTTTCAGGTGGTTTTATTCTTTAGGGTTTTCAGAGATGAGCTATGGAGAGAAACTAAACAGAATGATTTATGACCTGCAGGGACAAAGACTGCAGTGTATAAAAACTGGAAGAACCCTTTTCCTGTTAGTAGCAGTTGTTGAATGATAATGTTTGGAGTGCCATCAATTTCGGTTTTGATGTGACTTCTAATGTTCTTATTTGGCAATTGATACGCTTCTATTAACTGTTTCATAAAATGTGTCAATGTGTATATTAAAATGGCAACAAAATCTAAGATAAAACATTATGTAATAATAATTCAAAGGTTATATATCTTACATGTCATAAAATTTTTCTTTTTAGGCATATGGATCAGGCTGTGATATTGTTATTTTGGCAAGTGACTTCGAATGTGTGCAGATCATTCCTGGTGCTAAGCATGGAAACATTCAAGTCAGCTGTGTGGAGTGTTCTAATCAACAAGGAAGAGTAAGGGATTTAATTACTTAATTTGTCATTTTTAATGTATTTAATAGTCTTAGAATATCCTTATGCTTTTATGCAAGCCTTTTCTATAATTTTTATTAATATACCTGTATTGATGGCTATTGATGGAAATTGTAAGGTGAGAAGTTGTGTACAAATTGTAAAGTACTCTTAAGATGACAATGTCATAATTAATTATCTTATAGATATCTACTGTTTTGAAAGATATGTAGCTCTCACAATTTCATACATACTCCTATTCTGGCAGTAGGTAATTCTAGCAGCCATTGAGTTAGTAGAGGGGAAGTAGGCTTTTATCTTCTCTGTTTGACATTCCTTATGTGCTTAAACCCTAACTTAAGTCCTTTGAAGACAACTGTTCAATTCTTTTCCCTCCAGGTACAGTGGATGACTTTGTGATATCTCCTTAGCTAATTTTTTCTATTTCTACTTCTAGATGGTTTCCCAATTAGCATTTTCTTTGATAATATAATTAAAGCAATTTTATTTGATACATTCTTTTTTAATGTTATTGTATTTTTATACCTTTATTTTATTTATTTATATTTATGTGGTGCTGAGGATTGAACCCAGTGTCTCATGTGTGCTAGGCAAGTGCTCTACCACTGAGGTACAGCCTCAGCCCCTATTTGATACATTCTTAAGACCTGATAATTTCTTTTCCTACTTTTCATGGTTTTTATGTTATTTTTACTGGATTATAAAATTTCTGATAAAGAGATGTGATATTGAAATGTGTTTTTGTCAGTGAAGTTATTTCTATATATTTAAAATTAAATAATTCTTACAGAGAAGATGATTTCTTTGAGTAGGTGAACTTTGTATTTGTTACATAAAGCCTATTGATTTTGTTGATGTAACATAGAAGATTCTTCAGTCCAGTACACTTCCAGGTGTATTTATAGAGGAAGTAAACCACAAATGCTGCATTCAGATTATATTGTATATAATTAGTTTATTGAAAAGAAAATGATCTTTATTTTACTTTTTCCTAAATATTAATGTTATGTTCATTCTTTTTTAGATTGCAGCTTCATATGGTAATGCTGTTTGTATTTTTGAGCCTTTGGGCATAAATTCTCATAAGAGAAATTGTGTAAGTACTAATTGATAGTAGAATACTTTTAGAATCTAGTTAACTTTATTTTTTATTGATAAATTTTTAGTTTTAATTATTCTAGTTCACTTTAGAATCTAGTTGATAGCAATGAAGAGTTCCTTCAGAGCTGTTGCTGAAAGTAGGCTAGAATATCATTGTAAATTTGGTAAGGATATTTTAGAAACCCATGTTTCTAGAGTTGCTAATTGCCATTTCTTGTGTTGAGGTTTATGCTAGTCTAAACTAGTCTAATTTATTACCATCTCTATCTGATGTCTGGTTTCCAGTTAATTCTTCTTTCCTCTTCCCATCTTTACTCTCAACAGAGCAGGTTATGATACTTCTCTTATTTAAATTCTCTAATTACTCCATATATGTCAGATTAAAAGCCCAAAGCCTTAAAATAGATTTATAACCTCCTTTTTTCCCAGTGCCACATTTAATTACTTCTCAACTCATCTCTTACTGTTCTTTTCCCTGATTCTATTTCATTCACACTGGTAAGTTTTCATCTTTCCTCAATTACCCTTCCATTTTTGGGCTTTTGAATTGGCTATTTTGGGATTGTTTTTCCTCCATATAGCTCTAGGGCTATATTCTTTTGATTCTGCATATTCTTTTGATTTTTGCTGAATAATACTTTTTCAGTGAGGTTTACCTTGATCACACTTCTATAAAAATTACAACTTACTTATACTCTTTTTATCTATTTTAAACTTTTTTCCATAGCACTTATCTTGTGTGTTTGTTTACTATTTAGAATGGAAGCTCCATAGGAATAGGGAGTTTCACATCTTTCGTTCACTGATATGGCCATATGGAATAGGGAACATTATTTCTTTTGTTCATTGATGCAGCCTAAATACTTGGTACTCGTAAATATTTGTTTAGTGAAGTTAGAGGCTTTGATAAGTTCACTACCAGCTACATGGTCTAGTACACCTCATTGAGAAACATTTACATTTATACTGAGTGCTAAATTTTATTTAATATTCAGAAAATTCTACATGGCTAGAACCATCCATCCTATTAAAAATTACTGCATGCAGCTGGGCACAGTATGCTTGTCATCTCAGTAACTCAGGAGGCTGAGGCAGGAGGAATGCAAGTTCAAGGCCAGCCTTAGCAATTTAGCAAGACCTCATCTCAAAATAAAAAAATAAGAAGGTTTGAGGATGTAGCTCAGTTGTAAAGCACCCTTGGTTCAGTTCCCAAAACAAAACTACATGCATCCCAACTCTGCAGTCACTCAAAATAATCAAAACTGCAAATGTTAAATCTGAATGCTGAATATATATTTATAAGTAATTTTAAACTATATTTTATTTTTCCTTCCCTCCCTCCCTTCCTTCTTTCTCTTTCACTGTTTTTTTTTTTCTCTTTCTGTGTTTCTTTCTTTTTTGAAACACGATCTTCCTCTGTTGCCCAGGCTGATCTCAATCTCCTGGGTTCAAGCCATGTTTCTGCCTCCGCCTCCTGAGTAACTGGGACTATAGTTGTGTACCACTATATCCAGCTTCTTTAAAAAGTGTTTTTTTTTTTTTTTTTTTTTTTTTTTAAATTTTTTTTTTTTTTTTTTTTAGTTGTGGATGGACACAATGTCTTTATTTTATTGCTTTGTATGTGGTGCTGAGGATCGAACCCAGGGCCTCATGCATGCGAGGCGAGCGCTCTACCGCTGAGCTACAATCCCAGCCCTAAAAAGTGTTTTTAAGGGCTGGGGCTGTAGCTAAGTTGTAGAGCACTTGCCTAGCATGTGTGAGGCACTGGGTTCGATCCTCAGCACCACATATAAATAATACATGAACAAAATAAAGATCTCTCAACCTAAAAAAAATATTTAAAAAAAAGTGTTTTTAAAAATGAAATGCATTAAAATTTGTTTTGGTATATTTCATTAAATATGTATATTTGATAATTTCTTTTTACTTTTCTAAAAGAAGAATGAATTAAAATACTATTCTATATGGTAATACTATGAAATGAATGTCAAATCTTGAAGTACTTATGAGTTACTTAGAGGGCTTAGGGCTTAGGATGTACAGCTTAGGCATACAGTGTTTGTCTAGCATGCATAAGCCCTGGTTCCATCCTGAGCTCTACAAAAACAAAACAAAACAAAACATTGTCAACTAGAGTACATATTTAAAATTTAGATTTCCTCAAATTTCTGCAGTAGTAGAGAAAAAAATTAATTTGTAGCTGGTTCATGGATTACATTCTAAGGAACACGAAAGGACAGCATATTAGATGTCTGTAATTTTAGGAATGATTTAATTACTATTTTAAAATAGATTCGAGTAGTATTTAAAATATCTTTGAGACTCATTTTGGTTAGCAATGGTAGGCTTTAAAATTAAACAACTTTTCCCTGATTATAAAACACAAAATTATTTTGGATAATGAAATGTAAGTTTTACATGTATAAGTACCCAAGAAACCTTGCGTAAATTATTTATTAAACATTTAAGAAATATTATAGGGCTGGGGATATAGCTCAGTTGGTAGAGTGCTTGCCTCCCATGCACAAGACACTGAGTTCAGTCCCCAGCACCCCCCCCCCCCCACACACACAATATTATAAAGAGAAAAAGTTTTTAAAAATATTTTACTTGCCAGACAGTTAGTGTATAACTTACCTAAGGTTATATAGCTTTATATTGCACTATATTTTTACAAAAGGATATTTTATATTTACATAGAGCAAAGAAATGTATAAATTTTTATTCTATTTATAATGCTGTATTTCATGTTGAAGGCTTTTGACTTTGAAACTTTAAATCTCCTTAGAATGAAAATATTTTAAAAATGGATGGAAATTATTCAAATATAATATATATCAGGTTTGTGCATTATAGGTTATATAATCTGTTAACTTCTTGAGGTATAGTTTTCTTTTAGACATTAAGTCCATAGGATTGTGATGTGTATTTCTTTCTTTATTTACATTTCTTTCAAATATGCATTTATTTTATTAAACATTTTTGGGCATCTTGTAGCAGGCATTAATAAGAACTGAAGATACAAAGACTATTATGGTATAGTTCCTGCCCTGGAAGAGTTGCAATTTAGTAAGACAGTCAGATACATAAATGACTGACAATTGTGTGATCAGTGTTTTAATGGCAGAATGTCAAAGTGCTTTGGGCACTATCAGAATGTCAGAAGGCTTCATAATAGAGGTGATGATTTAGCTAGATCTTAATGGAAATACAGGAATTTTCAGATAGAGAAGAGAGGGAAAGGATATCCTAAGTGTAAAAATATATTTGTAGATAAGGAAAGAAGCCTGAGAGAACATGCTTGTTTGGGTATGGCAAGCAGCTTAATGTGGTAGAATAAATGCTGAGTGGGACTACTGAATGTTATTTTAAAAATAGCGTATGAAAATAATGGTGAAGTATTTGCATCTTTATTTCAGATCATAAGGTCTTAAGTTGAAGAAAATAATAAAATGGTAGGGTTTTTGGATGTTTTTAAAATATATATTTTTCTTTTTTCTCTTTCTCTCTCTGTTTCAGCAACTCAAGTATCAGTGGCTTAAAACTGGGCAGTTTTTTTTGAGTTCTGTGACATATAACTTAGCATGGGACCCTCAAGGTACTTAGCAATTGTATTTACAAATTACAAAAATTAAATATTTGTTTTAAATGTATGATTACAATGTGATATGGTCTTTCATAATAAGAAAACGATCAATATTTTATTTTCCTTTTATTGATGAATAAGTATACTTCTTTTTTGATAGTACACTGTTTTGAATAGTGCTTAATTTACTGTTCTGTGCTTTTTTGTCTTTGCCTTTTAATGTTTTATTTCAAGAAATAGTTGTGTGTTTCCCTAGTGCTTCACCTTACTCTTATATTTACTAAGAGACAAAATCATCAATAAAACAGGAACCAAAAAAACTCCACCTTATTTTGTTATCATTTGTATTTCAGGAAATTTCTATCTTTAATCTCCAAAGATTAGAAACCTCTAATAATAATAGCTGTTATCCCCTTTTACTTTGACAATGAATGAGAGTTATTTTTATATTCTATGTAGATACCAAATTTCACTAATTTGTAGTTATGCCTCATGTCATTTTATACTATATCAGAGGTTTGGGGATTTCTTATTCTACTTTTACTCTTTTTTTCTTTTCTTTTTTTTAATGACTTGATAGATACACAATAGCTCTTCACTAGTAAACTTTTCTTGTTTGGGGATTCTTTTTTCCCTGCTTCTTCTAGGGGATGCTTCTAAATAGATATACCCCAAGTGTTTTTCATGACAATATTGCTTATTTTTCATCTAATAGTTTACAGATCAAAGCAGAGACCCACAAGTGCATTTCTTTCCCGAGATAATCCTTGTTTATTCATCAGAACATTCTTTAATTTTCAGATAACAGATTGTTGACAGCAACTGATTCTATTCAGTTGTGGGCTCCTCCAGGAGATGATATTCTGGAAGAGGAGGAAGAAATTGATAATAAAATTCCTCCCATTTTAAATGATTGGAAGTGCGTCTGGCAGTGCAAGTTAGTGTCTAACTCTGTTGTTATGTTCATTAATTTAAAATGCTTTCTAAATTATGTTCCCTTTTATAAAGATCTTTATTTTTTAATGGCACCATTGCATTCAGAAGCCTCAAAAGTAGACGTTTTCTAACCAAAACCCATTATAATGTCATCCTTCAGTTTGTGCCACAGTTAATTGTTTATAAAAAAGGACAGCAGTGTTTTCAGGAAAGCCCCAGGACTTGAGTTGACAGAATTGACATGTAGAAATTATTAATTAGTAGGTAATATATGAACTGGGAGGGAGAAGTTGCCAGTTATTTTTTCAAGTGGAAGGATGGTTGCACCATTAACATTAACATGGGTTATATGAAAAGGACCAGTTAGCCAGAGAAGATGATGAGCTCAGTTTTAACATGTTGTATTCAGGATGTTGTGGGTGGAGATATCCTGTATTCATATTACTTAATGTTCTTCTTTCTCCATGGTGAACTTTGTATTAGCTTTAATTAATTTGTTTTTAGGAAGGTGAATTTTTTAAAAAAAATTTTTAGGGAGGCAAAAACATTCTTGTTCTGATTATTGTAACTTTGATGTTATGAAAATTTTATCTTGATCATTTATATATACTATGTGCCAGATTTTAAAAATGCTAACTATTTATTTTTTGTTTTAGAACCTCAGTCTCTGTACTTTTGATGGAATGGTCTCCTGATGGTGAATATTTTGCTACGGCTGGAAAGGTAAAGGATCAAACAGAAAACTAAAACAACTAAAAAATGTTCCTTATTCATTTGTATTTTCAATTACTTTCTTTGTAAAATTGGGGTACTACTGTTCTATATAGCTGACCAGAGGAATAGTAATAATATTTATGAGGCTGGGAATATAGCTGAGTGGCAGAATACTTGCTTGTCATTTTTGAGGCCCTGGTTTTGATCTCCAGTGTAACCAAAAAAACCCACCAAAAAAAAAAAAAAAAAAAACAACCCAGAAAAAGCCAGGGTGGTGGTGCACGCCTGTAATGTCAGCACTTTGGGAGGCTAAGACAGGAGAAACGCAAGTTCAAAGCCAGCCTCAGCAAAGATGTGGCACTAAGCAACTCAGTGAGACCCTGTCTCTAAATAAAGTAGGACTGGGGATGTGGCTTAGTGGTCAAGTACCCCTGAGTTCAATCCCAGGGGAAAAAAAAACCCCAGGAAAAACATAAACCATGTGTAGAAGACCTGGTATGTACTATGTGGTACACAGGGAAATAATGGCTATTCTTCTCAATTGACCTTAGCTCATACATGTTTTTAAAAACTAATTTTTACATTTACAAATAGCGTATTTAATTTAAATTTAATTAATTAATTTATTTCAGTACTGGAGATTGAACTCAGGGCATTTTACCACAAAGCTACATTCCCAGACCTTTATAGTTTTATTTAGAGCCATGGTCTCACTAAGTTGTTCAGGCTGGCCTTCAACTTGTGATCCTCTTGCTTTCAGCCTCCCAAGTATAATTTTTTTTTTTTTTTTTTTTTTTTTTGGCATCAAGGATTGAACCCAGGAGCCCTTAACCACTGAGCCACATCCCTATCCCTTTTTTGTATTTTATTTGAAGACAGGGTCTCATTGAGTTTCTTAGGGCCTTGCTAGGTTGCTGAGGCTGGCTTTGATCTTATAATCCTCCTGCCTCAGCCTCCCAAGCTGCTAGGATTACATGCATGACCCAAATATAATTTTATTAAAAGGAAAATTGTACTACTGGATTCATGGTGAAAAGCAGTTTCTCTGACTCATTCTTCACACTCTTATTTTCAGTGTACTCAGGCAATTATTCATTGAGTTGAATGTTTTGATATTTCCTTCCATGTTCCTAAATAGCTTGCTCTAATACTTATTTTTTTTCCTACCCCAATTTTATGTATAGTTTGTTACCTTCCGAGGAGGGAAGCTGAGACTTTAGCTTTCTAGCTGCTTCTCACAGTCCTATCCCCACCTCCAATGCATATTTGCTTCCTGTACTTTAATCTTCCTGATGTAGATATCTCATATTTTGGGATAAATTGGTATTTATAAGTCACTCTGTTAAGATTGTATGAAGCCTCTTTCCATCTGGAAATGGGTTTCATTCTCCCTCAAATGAGTCTCTGCTTTCCCAAATGAACCTGTCTCTTAAAAAAAAAAAAGATTGTCTGATGTTCTTCATAGGTACAATCACTTTGTAGACATTAATTTCTTTCTTTTACTCTTTACTTAGTTTTCTATATACCTAACTAATTCATCCTCAGAATTACTGACAGAATTTGGTATTGTATCTCAGTGTAGTCCCACATAGAAAATATCCTGGAAATGTGTTTCTCTGCTCAAATTTGGCTTTGTTTCTCTACAAGTCTTAAATTAGCAGAGCTATCATTTGGAGATTTTCTTTTACCAACTGTGGAAGTTCTCTTTGCCTTTCTTCTTTGTTAAAATCTGTTTTCGGCATTATTTATCTTCTCTTTCCTTGTTTTGATGGAGGTATGCTCCAGTAGGTTTCTGAGAAAAGGAGAACAGGAGTAAACATTTTGAAGGCCGTATATATCTGAAATATTTTTTCTTCTGCTTGATTTGGCTGGGCCTAGAATCGGTTTGAAATCACCATTCCTCAGAATTTTTAATGTCAATATTTTATTGCCTCCTGACTTCCAGTGTTGCTATTGAGAAGTGCCAGCATGAAATAGTTTCATGTGTGTAAATTCTCAAATAATATAATGTTTTACCACAATTTTGAACTTATACCATAGAGTTGATTTTTTTATGTGAGTTACTTTTTGTAACCTTAGAAGATAATACCAGTTTTCCAAAGCATGTTATACTAATGAACACTCTCACTAATAAGTGTACATAGTTCCTATTGTTTCTTGTCAGAACTGATGTGGTCAAACTTTTAAACTTTTGTGTTTGGTGGTTGCCCGTTGTTACTTCTTTGCAGTTTTAGAGTATTTCCATGTTATTAATAAGGTTAAATACCTTTTCATAGGTTTATTTTGTATTTTTGGATGACCGATTTAAGAAAAAAAGATGGGTCAGTCCCCTGCCTAATTTTTAAATGGTTGTTGATATTTTTTCTTACTGATTTGTAGGAGTTCTTTATTCTGGGTATGAACTATTTATCAATTATACATTTTGCAAAGATGTTCTCTCACTTTATTACTTATTCACTTTATTAATGATATCTTTTTGTGAATAGTGGTATTTAATTTTAACATCCAAATTATTAAGTTTTTCCTTTAAGGTTGTGCTTTCCGAGTTCTATTTAATAAATTTTTCTACCATGGGGTTCTGAGGATTTTTCTATATTACATAATCCTTTTTACCTTTTGGTTTTGGTATTGGGATTGAACCCAGGGGAGCTTAACCTCTGAGCTACATCCTCCGTCCTTTTTTTTTTTTTTTAAATTTTAAAAATTTTGAGACAGGATCTCACTAAGTTGCTGAGACTAACTTCAAACTTATGATCCTCCTGCCTCAGCCTCCCAAGTTGCTGGCATTACAGGCATGCGCCACTGTGCCTGGCTTATTGTATTATCTTTTAGAACAGAGTTTCTTAAAGTTTTGTTTTGTGTTTTTATCTTTTATCTAGTGGAAGGCTATGTAACCTATACAGTATTATTAAAAAAGCATACAAGAAAATGTACAGCATTATAAAGGAACTATATTATTAAAATAAAAGGCTTCATGATATTAAATTTTGTGATAACAGACATATATTTTAATAAATGCATACAGTAACAAAAATTAGATCTAAAATATGGACAGATTAAAGTTTAATTGCTTTTAATTTTTGCATATGTAATAGACATTTCCATATTTCACTGTATAGAGTAAAGCTAATTTTTCCAAGAACACCAGAATTCACCCATGGCTCTTTGAGTTAATCTCTAGTTATGAAAACATTCAAATTTACTGTTTTGTGGTTGCATAATTACTTGGTACAGAGGTAGTTGCTCAATAGTTACACGAACAACGTAGACAGGAAAGCTGCATAGCACAATAGACAGGAAGATTGCAGTCATGTGTAATTTAGTGGTAGTTCCACTAATGAACAATTTCCAAGTAAAGATGAATGTAAAAATATTTTGAGATATGCAGCAACTGTCATATGATATGAAAATGTTTGTGGTTTTGAAGATAATCACATGTAGTGCTAATGTTAGTTTGATTTGTTGAAGCACTTCCTTCAATTAGCAGTTTTGAAAATAGAGAATTGTTCATGGTACTACTGGGTCTTAGTTTTCTTGGTTTCTCTAGATGTAGACCTTGAGATAAGGATCCAAATATAAATTATTAATATGGGGAATGACCACAAGAAATATACTGACATTGAGGAATACACTTAATGAATTTGATAATATACCCTTTATTCAGTGCCTTTCCAAGCTTAATTCTCTGGACACCCTGGTAGCCAGTGTTCCTTGCACACATTGCATTCATCACATATGTTCATTCTTCACACATGTCAATAATTGAGGGCTGGTGAGGACACAGCATTGATTTGCAGCACTCAGCCAGCCCCTTGAAAAACTGCAGGCAAAGAGATGTAGTTGCATTCAGTTGAAACTAGCACACCAAAATACTAAGGCACAATGAGATACAGATGATGTGTAGCAAATGTCTTTTGTATCTTGACTTTTAACCATGGAACCTTTGGGTCAGAGGACCTTGGGCTAAGAATTCCTGTTCTAGAATCTGGACATTTTATGTTTAAAAAATTTAGTTTTCCCATTTATGAACATAGAATGGACATTTGTTTATTTAGATGTTTGATTTTTCTCAGTAATGTTTTATTAATTTTCTATGTAGAGATCCTAAACATCTTTAGTTAGATTAATTCCTAGGTGTTTGATATTCTTTTTCTGTAGGAGGAGAATACTGGGGTTTGAAGTCAGGGGCACTTGACCACTGAGCCACATCTTCAGCCCTATTTTTTGTATTTTATTTAGAGACAGGGTCTCACTGAGTTGCTCACTGTTGCTGAGGTGCTGCTATTGCAGGTGTCCACCATTGCATCCAGCTGTTTGATATTCTTGGTGCTGTTATAGATGGTATCATTCATTATACAGGTATCATTTAATAATTGTTGCTGGTCTATGGAAATGTATTTAATTTTTGTATATTGGCATTAGGTCCAGCAATCTTATTAGGCCCATTAATTTTAATAATTCCATTGTAGATCCTTTTGGATTTTCTATGTACATATTATCTATGAATAATGAGTACTATTAGTTCATTTTTTTATAACATGTTTCAAATTATTTTCTTTTTTTTAACTGAAGTATCTAGGACCTCTAGTATAGTATTGAATAAAAGTGCTGGTAAAAGTTATCTTTTTCCTATTTTTCATTTCAAAGAGATATCTTATGCTGTGTCAAATAAGTAAGGTGTTTATTGTAGATGCTCTTTTTGAGATAAAGTCCTTTTACTTGTAGTTTGTTTGAATTTTTTTTTTCTTTTTGGTGGGGGACTGGGGATTGGACTCAGGGGCACTCAACTACTGAGCCATATCCCCAGCTCTGTTTTGTATTTTATTTAGAGACAGGGTCTCTTTGAGTTGCTTAGTGCCTTGCTGTTGCTGAGGCTGGCTTTGAACTTGCAATCCTCCTGCCTCAGCCTCCCAAACCACTGGAATTACAGGTGTGTACCACTGTGCCTGGCTGAATTTTAAAAAGAAATCACAAATGATATTAAATTTTAGTAAGTACTTTTTCTACAGCTAATAAAGTTATTATTTTTCATCTTAATCTTTTAATAAGGTGAAATACATAGTCTGATTTTTAAGTGTTAAACAAACATTATATTCCTGGAATAATCTCAACCTGATTATAATGTATTATCTTCCTGGATTTGGTTTGCTTGTATTTTAAGATTTATGAGAGATCTATGTGTTGTAGTGAGATTTGGCCAGTAAACCTTCCCCTGTCTTTTTTTGGTGCTGGAGAATTGAACCCAGGGACACTACCACTGAGCCACATACCAAGTTCTTTTTATTTTTTATTTTGCGACAGGTTCTCGCTAAGTTGCTTGGGTCCTTGCTAAGTTGCTGAGGCTGGTCTCAAATTTGTGATCCTCCTGCCTCAGTCTCCCTAGATGCTGGCATTCCAGATGTGTGCCACCACACCTGACTTTTTCTTTTTTTAAAAACCAATTTTAACCTTAGAGATTGTCTTTGGGGTTTTCTTGGTAATATCGAAGTACTTCCGAGCTGACTTTTCATAGAGCTTTTTTCAAGAAAGCTTCAGCATTTGCTTACTGTGGGTTCTTACCAGAGAAAGTAGACATAATCAGAACGCAGATAAAGTTCTACCAACTATGTATGTCTGTTCACCTCTCTACTCTGTAGCTGTATATTCTGCCTTGCCTTATTTTACCATGGATGGACTCTGTACTTTTACATAGGGCCAATTCTTTGCAAGCATATATATATATATATGTGTGTGTGTGTATGTGTATATATATATACACACACACACACACACATGTTTATATAAAAGATCTTAGTTGCTTGTTTACTTAGGGGCATCATTTTTAGTTAACTCTTCTCTTTTTAAATCAGTTTTCCCTTCTCTCTTAGGTCATGTGATTAGCCTGTATTATAAACTAAACATTGTATCTCCTCAAATTCATACATTAAAGCCCTAACTCCTGGTTTGATGGTGTTAGGAAATGGAGACTTTGGGAGATACTTTGGGTTAGACAAGGTCACAGGGATGGAGCCTTCATGTTAGAATTAGTGCCCTTATAAGAAGAGACGAGAGCTTGCTCTTTTTACCATGTGAGAATATAGTGAGAGGATCCTCACCTACAAGCCAGGAAGAGGGTCCTCACCAGAGCCCAACCAGTCTGGCACCCTGATCTTTCACTTTTAGCTTCTGGAGTTATGAGAAAATAACTTTTTGTTGCTTAAGCCACTCACTGTATCATTTTTTGTTGTTATGGCAGCCCAAGCTGACTCATACAGCACCGTGTACCAAATGTGCTATCATCATGTTCATTGTAAAATCAGCAAAGAACGAAAACAGAAACACTCCTGGTTTTCCCTCCCAGCTTCTGCCATAGTTCCCTGTCTTCCTTGTAGAATCTAGAAGGAGTTACTGTCTTCTTGTGTTTTTCCTCATTTTCAGTTGAGCCCACCCACCATTACTTCTCTGAAACTCTCATCACGAGACTTCCTGTTACTGAATCCTGTGGTTAATTCTTACTAAACCTATCAGCATAATTTAACATGGTTGGTTACTTCCACCTTCTTTTATTTATCTAGCTATCTATTCTTTATTTCTATTGATCGATTGATCGATCGATCGGTACTGGGGATAGACTCAGGCGTACTCAACCACTGAGCCACATCCCCAGCCCTATTTTGTATTTTTATTTAGAGACAGGGTCTCACTGAGTTGCTTAGCACCTCACGTTTACTTCCACATTCTTTTAAAGCCTACTTTTGTATAGAGAAGTTTTAGATTCATAGCAAAATTGAGAGTAAGATACAGAGAAATCTCATACACTCTCTGTTCCTAAATATATATAGCTTTTCTCACTAACAACATCTCCAAATAGAGTGGTACACTTGTTGTCACTGATGAACCTACGTGCATGAATTATTACCGTTCAGAGTAAGTACTTTATATTAGTGTACACTCTTGGCATGCACATTCTGTGGGTTTGGAAAAATTTATAATGATATATATGTATTACAACATCATATTGAGTATTTTCACTGCCTGAGAAATCCTGTGTTTCTCTTTTTAATTGTGGCTGCCTTTCCTATTTTTTGGTATCACCTTATCTCTAATTTTAAATGTTGGTACCTAGGGCTCATTTCTTGGACCTCTTCCTTTGTCCATACTCTTTATTCTTGATGATCTTGTCTAATGGTTTCAAATGCCATTTAAATACCATTTTTATATGATGATGACATTCAAATTTGTATCTTTTGCCTATATTTCTCCTCTAATTTTAACTTCTCTCACCTTGAATTATTCCTCTGATGGCTCTAATTTCAGAATATATCTACAATCTCCTCACTTTGACATAATCTGGTTGAAATCATCATGTATCACTTATATTGTGATGTTGCTTTTTTTTTTGGTGGTACTGGGGATTGACACATGGAGTGCTCTATCACTGAGCATCCTCATTCCTTTTTATTTTGTATTTTGACACAGAGTCTTGGTAAGTTTCCCAGGGTGGCCTGAATCTTGTGATTCTCCTGCCTCAGTCCCCTGAGTCACTAGGATTTTACGTGTTCACCATTGTGCTTGGCTTATATATTAAAATTTTCAATACAATAATTTTCTAGTTTTTGCTCTCTTCCTGTAATTTCAAAGCAACAGGTGGAGTGATCTTTTAAAAATGTAAGTCAGAGCATGTCGCTCTTCTGTTAAAAACTGTCAAAAGGTTTTTCATTTTATTTCTGAAAAGCCTGAGTCTTCATGATGGCCTACCAGGCCTCATATGCACTAGGTCCCCTATCACTCCTTTGATCATATCTCCTGTTATTTTCTCCCTTGTATGCTGGACTGCAGTCAAGTCTCATTGTTGTCCTTAAACAGGATAAGGACGTTCCCACCTCAGAGTTTTAAACTTGTTCTCTCGGCTTATAAAACTCTTTTCCCCCAGAGACCAGCATGGCCTTCCCCTGTTAATTGTCACCGGAGTGTGACTCTCCCTAAGCACCTCTTTCAAAATTTTACTGTACCTTACTCTATTCTCCTTGCTTGTCTTAATTTTATTCATAACATTTATAGGTAGGAGTCTCAGTTTTCTTTTCTTGTGTAACAAATAACCACAAACTTAGCAATTTAAAAATCACATGTTTATTATTTTAGCTTCTGTAGATTACGAGCACTGGATGGCTTGTCTAGGTGCTTCTGACCAGGGATGGGAAGGGTAAATAAAAATGTCAGTTGGACTGACAACCCTAGAGGTTGCCTTTAATTCTTTGCCATGTGTGTTCCTTTTTGCTCCCCTTCCTAAATAATAGAGGTACCTAAACAACTTGGCTAAGCAGAAAGCAAGGAACACAAGGGAAAAAGAGAAAATAAATACAACTAAAATAAATGGGAAGGGAAAAATCTTAAACTGGATTTAAAAAATAAAACACTGAAAATTTTGATTAGCCAGTTCAATCATCAACAAATTTTAAAAAATCCTTAATATGCAGAGATTCATGGAGAATTTTTCTTAATGTCCAAGAAGCATGGATCAATAAAGGAAAAATTTTCAGAATTACAAGAAAAATAGTTTGAAAAATATAAAATAGATTCTACTATCATGTATAACTAAAGAGACCAAGTAAAAATAAAAAAAGAAAAGACAGTTTGAAAAATCACATAATTCATGCTTTTGATCTCTTAAACTATCAGTCACTTTTAGCTTTGGATTTTTAACAGTTAGTGCATGATTACTTTTAAAATTTGACCATGAAAAAAACTCAGATTTGTTCTTTTTTTCCCTTAACTCATTTCTTAAGATTACCATATACTTGGTTAGGATAGTCAGTCATTCCTTTGACTTAATGAGACCATTGTAGGTGAAGTCTACAATTAGAGCATGCATACTATGCAATTAGAGCATGTTTTCCTATTAACTCCCCTCAAATATCATTAATGGCATTATAATTATGGGTAGGTATTGTATATACTTTTCTTTAAACAAATATTTTATTTTTAAGTTCTTAGCCTTTTTCCCTTTTATTGAGGTAAAATTGAAGTATAATAAAATGCACATATTTGAAGTATGCAGTTTGATCAGTTTTGACATGTATATAACCAATACAATCAATATAAAAAGCATTTCCATTACTTTTTTAAAATTTGAAATCATGCAGACTGTGTTTCCTGCATGATTTATTACATTAGAAGTCGAACACCTTAAGATACATAGAACCCCACCTCTACATGTCAGCTATTTAAAAATTAAATGGCACACTTATAAATATCTCAGAGGTCAAGGAAGAAAGCACAGAAAGGTAAATAAAAAGTGCTTTGAACTAAGTGATAATAAAAACTTAAAATATCAGGATCTATAGGATGAAACAGTACTCAGATGAACATTTATAACTTAAGTACTTGTATCAGAAAGAAACTAGGATAAGAATCATATTATTTTCGGATTATGTAGTAGGAAGGAAAAAATAAGAGGAGTAGAAATACATGAAATAGAGAAGAAATAATACAGCTAAAATTTGGTAAAAATCAAACAAGTCTATTCAAGAAATAAAGCAAGAACACAAAAATTAATGGAAAGGGAGCTATCAAAATAACCCTACAGATGCTAAAGCTATATTAAGATAATATTCAAATTGTATACCAACATATATGATAGCTTACATAACATGATTTATATTAGAGAAGGATCTGCATGCTGCTAAGAAAGTATATTCAATCATTGATGAAATATTCTATATATGTCTGCTAAATCTAAATTATCAATTGTATTTTTTAAAAAATATTTATTTTTTAGTTGTAGGTGGACAGAATATCTTTATTTTATTTTTATGTGGTGCTGAAGATCGAACCCAGTGCTTCATGCATGCCAAGTGAGCACGCTATCACTGCACCATCACTCCAGCCCATGTATTTTTTTACTTCTGTAGTTTCTTTATTTAATTTTTGTTTGGGGGATCTATCCAATGGTGACAGAGGCATGTCAGAGTTACCCAGTATTATTGTGTTGTGATCTATTTGATTCTTGAAATTTGTTTGATATATGTAGATGCTCCATTGTTTGGGGCATAAATATTTACAATTGTTATGTCTTGATGTGTAATTCCCTAAGCAGTATGAAATGGCCTTCTTTGTCCTTTCTGATTAACTTTGGCCTAAAGTCTACTTTATTTGATATGAGGATAGAAACCCACTACTTGTTTATGTGATCCATGTGAACGATATGTTTTTTCCCATCTTTTCACTGTCAGTCTGTGGGTGTCTTTGCCTATGAGGCGAGTCTCTTGGAGATAGCATATTGTTGGGTCTTTTTTTTTTAAAATAAAAACTTTATTGTATCTTTTTTTGAGTGCCTTTATTTTTATTTATTTATTCTTATGTGGTGCTGAGGATTGAACCCAGTGCCTCACATGTGCCAGTTAAGCATTCTACCACTGAACTATACCTCTATCCCTAGGCCTTGTTTTTTAATCCAATCTGCCAGTCTGTCTTTTGATTGATGAGTTTAGGCCATTAATGTTCAAGGCTATTATTGGGATGTGATCCGTATTCCTGGTCATTTGGGTTTATTTCTAGTTTTTGATTTGAATTAGCTTCTCCTTTAATTGACTATTCCTTTAGTGTAGTTCCTCCCTTTGCTGGTTTTCATGTTTTTTTTTTTTTTTATCTTCATGGAATATTTTGTTTAGAATGTTCTACAGTGCAGGCTTTCTAGTTGCAATTCTTTTAACTTTTTAAAACATGTATTTTAATATGTATATTGTCTAATGTATTTTATCATGGAACTGACCAAACAAAAGGTATTTCAGAATTCTGTAGGATTGGGGCTCAATGGCAGATCCCTGGGTTTGATACCCAGCACATATTCCTCCTCTGCCCTCCACTCCCAAACTAGTTACCTACACTTGTAAGGTATATGAGACTCTTTGATAGTTGTTCTCACATTATGATTGTCTCTTCCTCATTTCTCTCTACATACACTTGTGTGTGTGTGTGTGTGTATGTATGTATATATATGTATATATGTATGTATATGTAAAAAAATTTGATAGTACATTTTTGGAGGAAAAACGAATTTGGAATTGTACCTGAAATTAACCTTAATTCCCACATATAACAAATATTCTTTTGAACATTACTATATATCCTGAACTGTTCTTTGTGCTGGCAACCTCATGATGAAGATGACAGATAAGGTTCCTGTCCTTGTGAAACTTACCTTCTAGTGAGGTAAAAAACACAGGAAAAACAAAGTATTAATGAGTGGTATCCAGGAAATTAAGACAGGATATGGTAGTACAACTGGGTTTCTGTTAGAATAGATGGTCTTTAGAGAAAGGTTTTTTGGCCAGGGAAACATCAAGTATAAAAAGTATGAATTATCTGAGATAGAAATTGGCAGGGATTTTTTTTAGGGGGCAGAAGGAGTACTGCGGATTGAACCCAGAGGTGCTTTACCACTGAACTATATCCCCAGTCCTGCGAAGTTGCTGAGGCTGGCCTTAAACTTGAGATCCTCCTGCCTCAGCTTCTTGTGCTGCTGGGATTATAGGTGTATTCCATTGTGCCTAGAAGGAATTAGCAGAGATTGTTACAGAATAATAGAAAGCTAGCGTATAGTGGCTAGACCAGAATTTAAGATGCAGCCAGGTTAAGATATCAAATAGGGAGGTTCTTTGTCTCAGAGTCAGGAGTTTACTGAGAAAGTCAGGATTATAGATATGGAGTTTGAATTCATGAGCCAAAAGATGGTGTTTAAAGTTATAGGTCTGGGTGAAATTAACTAGAGAGACAATTTATAATAAAGAGTGGTGCTCAGGATCAAATCCCTCAAACATTAAGTAGGAAAAAAGGGAGAGAAGCCTACAAAGAATTCTGAGGAGGAGTGGCTACAACAATAGAAAGAAAACTAGGAGAAATGTGACATTAGAGAAGCAGGAAATACAAAAGACTCAAGAAGGAGGAGTAGTCAAATCTGCCAAATGGCCTCGAACACATGGTAGAACAGTTTGAATGTATGTAATCTAGTCCTAACAGTGCATAATTAAAATATAAACTTAGGGAAACTCAGAATCATATGATTTTGTGATCTTAGCTATCATAGAAGCAGCTATAGTTTTCAGAGATAAAGTCCACTTCTCTGCCCCTCCACTTGGGTAGTACTCAAGTTAGCACCTTCTTGGCTCTAGACCCTTCGTGTACTCTCTTAAGTGGATGCTTCTCTGATCCACTTTTTCACAGGAGTGAGTTAGTTGAACATACCACTCCCCTGTACATAGTTCTTTAATGAATCATATTGCTCATAAGGTGAAGATTACCAATTCTTAGCCTGGTCTGTGAGGTTCTTCTGTGCAATCCAGCCCTTGTGTTCCTCTGTATCTTCTATCCACTTAACACCTACCACAATGACATCTTTTCAGGTCTGTAAATTTCCCAAGCTCTTTGCTGCTTTCAAGGCCTTTAATGTGCCATTCTCTCTGTTTAGGGAACACTCATTCTTCCCTATTCTTGGCCTGTCCATCTTCTGTGTGTTCTTCCATTCTTTTTTTTTTTTTTTTTGGTACTGGGGATTGAACCCAGGAGTGCTTTACCACGGAGCTATATATATCCCCAGCCCCTGCTCCCTTTTTTATTTTTTATTATTTAAAAAAAAAATTTGAGACAGAGTCTTGCTGAGTTGCTTAGAGCTGTGCTGAGTTTCTGAGACTGGCATTGAACTTGCCATTCAGACTCCCAAGTCACTGGGATTATAGGTGTGTGCCACTATGCCCAGCTGTGTCCTTCCATTCTTGATGTAACCTCTGACTTCCCAGCTGAGGGCAAATCTCCCAGGTAAATGCTTTCCTAGTTCCCTCTATTTTTTAATCTGTACCACTTATTCCAGTTATAAATGAAATGATAATTTGTGTCCCTATTAAGTGTTGTCTTCCCTTCTAGAAAATATATTTATTGTCCTTGTCTTCGTCTTTGCCCCAGCTGTATCTCCAGCAGTTCACACAATGCCTGCATTCAATAAATATTTGTTGTCTGAATGAATCTTGCAACTTATTCTGTAGTTGTATAGATAGTTAATAGCACATCCTTGTTACCCATTTGTGTATTACAGATTGATTTTGATTTGAAGTAAAAAATGGCCTGAAAGTCATTGAATTTGCCCAGGGTGAAATTTGGCTCTTTATTATTTCTGTATCTGGATGTAAACAAGCATAGTAAAATAATTGGTTTTTATGAAATATATTAAATGACATGCAATTGGATTGAATTATAAGTACATTTGGGCTGGGAGTATATTTCAGTTGTAGAGCCCTTGCCTAGCATGTGCAAGGCCCTGGGTTTGATCCCCAGCACTGTGGAAAAGAAAAAAAGAAAAAAAAAGAAAAAAAAAGAATAGTATATTGATACAAATTATGTATCAATGTATCTACCCCTCCCTAGAAGAACTGTTAAAATGCCCACAAAAATATTGTTTATTTTCAAGATTCTTCCCTTTCTGTTGATGATTTCCTTCCCATTGTCTTCATGTTTTTAATTGTTTTGTTGCTTACCCTGATATGTGATTATTTGCTTCACCTGTAACAAATGCATAAACTTTGGGATTATTTTAGGGTGTATGGTCTTTAGATATAGTCCCTTGATAGTTTAGAAACTACTGAAGACATATGTAAGATAATCATTATTCATTGTCTGAACATTTATTTGAACTCTCATCCCTAATGAATCTGAAAGATGCCTTTGTGCTTCCAACAGAGATAAATAATAATACTGAAAGCACATTCCTCTTAAATGGAGCAGTTAGGCTTTAAGCTCTTTAAGGTGGTTCCTCTCAGTTTGTATACTCCAAAATGCCTAGTATCTTCTTTGAATTTTTATTGCACACAGACTTAGCAGTAGATCATGGAGGATTTTTTTTTCATTGTTTTAGTTGTCTTGCTCTAAGCATCTTATGTTCAATTCTCCTAAGAGCTAAGTGTTTCATAATTCTTATGGAAAGATAAGAATACTTCATTGGTAAGAATCTTCTGAGGGTTAAACAAATGTCTTGGATTTAAAAAGCTTATTTCCTCACGATTTTGAAAAGATACCACAACTAATTAAGATTCTCTTGATAAAAAGAACAGAAATTAACTTTGGAATATTGGGCAGTTTTTGCCACTCCCCATCTGTTTTGCTTCTGTTAATAAAGCCAGGTTTGTCTGACTTCATAAAACAGATGGTAACCATGTGGATCTCCCACTAGAAGGCATTTTCCATCGCCTCTGCTAGACGTGACAGGATTTCAATTTAGGAGTTGTGGGACTCAAATCCAATTACTTTCAGAAGTTTTGGTACTATAGTTCATTGAACACTTTTGCTGATGGTCCATTTTTTAAAAAAAATAAATGTGGGGAGTTATATTCTTGGGCTTAAGAATATTTGGAATTTTTTTCTGAGTTTGAAATAAAATCTTACTTATTAAAGAACTGTTTCTCCCCACAAGACATATCTGACTGAATCTTTAGTTCAAGAATTGGTTTTCTTTAGTTTATTTGCTAGGAAGTGTTCTTGAAATTGTTCATTTATGTTCATAAAGTTTATATGTATACATTTTATATAACAATTTGGTTAATTAGTAAAAATTTTCAGGTGATTTAAAATGTTCTGATTTCTTTTTTTATTTCTTTCATTCTTTAATTATAAAGAATTTTTGTGATGTAAACAAGTTCAGATTTAAGAAAAATTGCTTTCAGAGATCAAGGAACATCTGGATTATATATTCTTTTTTTAAAAATTTATTTATTTAGTTTTACATGATAGCAGAGTGCATTTTGATTCATTGTACACAGAGCACAACTTTTCATTTCTCTGGTTGTATGTGATGTAGAATCACAACATACATGTGGTCATACATAAAGCTAGGGTTATGATGTCCATCATATTCCACCATCTTTACTGTCCCCCTGCCCCATCTCCCCTCCCACCCCTGTGACCAAAGTTCCTCCATTCTCCCAGTGTCCTCCCCCACATTATGGATCAGCATCCACTTATCAAAGAGAACATTCGGCATTTGGTTTTCTGAGATTGGCTTACTTCACTTAGCATGATATTCTCCAACTCCATCCATTTACCTGCAAATGCCATAATTTTATTCTCTTTTATTGTAGAGTAATATTCCAATGTGTATATATACCACAGTTTCTTTATCCATTCATCTATTGAACGGCATCTAGGTTGGTTCCACAGTTTAGCTATTGTGAATTGAGCTACTATAAACATTGAAGTGGCTGCATCACTGTAGTATGCTGTTTTTAAGTCTTCTGGGTATAGACCAAGGAGTTAGATAGCTGGGTCAAATGGTGGTTCCATTCTAAGTTTTCTAAGGAATCTCCATACTGCTTTCCAGATTGGTTGTACCAATTTGCAGTCTCTCCAGCAATATATGAGTGTGCCTTTTCCTCTACAACCTTGCCAACACTTATTGTTGTTTGTATTCTTGATAATTGCCATTTTGACTGGCATGAGATGAAATCTTAGGGTAGTTTTGATTTGCATTTCTCTAATGTCTGGAGATGTTGAACATTTGTCATGTCTGTTGATCGATTGTATATCTTCTTTGGTGAAGTTTCTGTTCAGCTCCTTGGCCCATTTATTGATTGGGTTGTTTGTTTTTTTGGTGTTAAGTTTTTTGAGTTCTTTATATATCCTGGAGATTAGTGCTCAGTCAGATGTGCGTGTGGCAAAGATTTGTTCTAAGAATGTCGGCTCTCTGTTCACTTCATTGATTGTTTCTTTTGCTGAGATGAAGCTTTTTAGTTTGAATTCATCCCATTTGTTGATTCTTGATTTCACTTCTTGTGGTATAGGAGTCTTGTTAAGGAAGTAAGGTCATAATCCAACATGATGAAGATTTGGGCCTATTTTTTCTTCTATTAGGCATTGAGTCTCTGGTCTGATTCCCAGGTCCTTGATCCACTTTGAGTTGAAGTTTGTGTATGGTGAGAGATAGGGGTTTAGTTTCATTTTGCTGCATGTGGATTTCCAGTTTTCCCAGCACCATTTGTTGAAGAGGCTATCTTTTCTCCAGTGTACATGTTTGGCTCCTTTGTAAAATGTTCTGATTACTTTAAAATTTTTTTTTCTTTATTAGAAGATTACTTCTTTGAGTGAAAAACTGGGCTTTCAAAGAGCTAGGATGAGATCTGAGAAGGGTGATTTGGCAGGAAAAGAGGATAGGGCCACAGGTTTTCCCAGAAGCTTCTCTTGTGAGAATGCTGTTCTCTTCCCAGATTCAGTGTTTTGGTTATTTAAGAATCGACATAGCAACCTCTTTTCCCATTTCAAAATGGAAATCTTTGGTATTTTTGGCACAAGATGAATTTAATATAGAAAATGTGGAGAAAATGAAATTTTCCTGCCAGAGCACCTAACCCTCAATTAAAAAAATGATTATTGTTTTCAACTTAATACATATCTTTACAAACTTTTTAATGCCTTTGTAAGTCATACAGACTCAAATGAGGTCATGTTCTTAAAAGTTCATTTCTTTCACTGGATGCTTCAACCATTAGAGATGTGTCTTCTTTATTCACATAAGCATTTAAAGCTGCATATTTCCTTCAACCACTGTTATGTAACTGTAACTTCCACATATTGGTATGTTGTGCTTCATTTTTATTCAATTGAACTTATTTCATTCAGTTGTAATATTTCAACATATTAAAAATATTCCTTATGAATTAGAAGTGTTTAGTTTTCAAATATCTGGGAATTTTTAAAGATCTCTTTCTGTTATTGAATACTCATTCAATTCTGTTGTGGTTTTAGAGTTTCAGGCAGTAACATGAAAGTGAGGCTGCTTCATTTGAAAGGCAGGCTGTGGGGATGGGAGAAGGCACTAGAGTGCCACCTGCTTGTGGAGTTCTTTGCTTTTCCTTTGTGACTTCTGAGGGGCTCTGAGGTACCACTAGAGTTTTTGAAGTACATAGTCTAAATTGCTTACTTGAAAATGATGCTAAGATGAGGAAGATACTTACAGGAAGGCACCTGGTAAAGTGTTAGGTGATTATTTCAAGTAGGCACTTAAAAAGATTTACTGTATGGTTAAAATATCCAAACAAGTGAGACATTAATAGAAACATAACATTTCATTATGCAGTTTAAATTGAGGCTAGTACTAGGGTAGGAAAAAACAGACACATTTTCCTAACCCAGATGAAAATATTTGGATCTATATATGCTTTTCCGAAATATTTAATTTCAGTGTTTCTTAGAGATTGATATTTTTGTGTAAATGATGATATTTATTATTTTCTTTAAATGTACTTTTCACTATTGGGATAAAGTACTATAAAGCAGGTAGTTTCTATTAAAGAAGATTCAATTAGGCCTGTGATAGAATAGTCAGAACTAAGTAAAATGATAAAATTAGTGCCTATACCTGTGAATATATTAAATGGGTATAGAAATGATTCTTGACAGCTTCTTAAATGCTTTCTTATCATTTAGACTAGGGATCAGAAAACTGTTGGCCTATGCAATAGAATTTTTTTTTACATTTTTAAAGAGTCGTAAGAATAAAACAAAGAAAAATCTGTGTTGCAGATGTATGTGACCCACAAGACCTCACTTATTTACTGTCTGTCTGGCCTTTATAGGAAAAGTTTGCTGATTCCTAATTTAGAGCAGGAAGTAATTCATATTTAAGAGTTTTACCTTTTAACTCTCCTACTAAGATGTTTTTGGTTTCTTGTCTTTGAACAAGAATTGGAGGAAAGAATTGGAGGAAAAAAAGCGTGGATTTGGAGAAGTCTGGGGCCAGCTTGCTCTCTCAGGCTCAGGATCAGTCACCCACAGCCAAAAAACCAAACAGTTTCACCTTTTGAGACACCTTCAAAAAGTAAAAGATGATAATAGTGACTGATAAGATAACATGACATCTTTCTTACCCATTTTGAACTTACCTAAGAAACTAGCATCAAAAGCTTTTCAGTGACCCATGGATCTTGAAATAGGAAAAATTGGTATCAGTCTCTATTTCAAAAACTCCATTACACAGAGAAAATTGCTAATAAACAAATCGTTCCTTTGTTTTTCAAGAAGAGTGTTCTTTAGATCATTTTAGCTTTGTTTTTATATAATACATAGGTTTACACATTAGTTTTTCGATCTAAAGTTTTTAGAGATACATCTTAAGTTTTAAAAGTTCATACTTCTTAAATTTTGATTTGTGTAAATTAATTTTATATTGATGTATAATATTTTGCAGGATGACTGTCTTTTGAAAGTATGGTATCCTATGACTGGTTGGAAGTCTTCAATTATTCCTCAGGATCATCATGAAGTAAAAAGGAGACAGACTTCTACTCAATTTTCCTTTGTTTACTTGGCACATCCTCGGGCAGTGACAGGTTTTTCATGGCGTAAAACTAGCAAGTATATGCCCAGGTTAGATAAATGTAACATATTTTTGTGTGTTTATAAAAATAATGAAAATAAAATCCTTTTACTGTATTGATGTGGTAGTGCTCAACAGAATAGACTCTGGAGTCAAGCTGTCTGAATTCAAGGCCTGCTGTTATAACTAGCTTTATGAGCTTGTGACTTTTTTTCTCAACCTCTGTATGCCTCAGTTTTTCTTTCTGTAGGAGAAGTATAGTAATGGTACCACCTCAGAGAGTTATTGTGAGACAGAGATGTGTTTGTGTGTGTGAAGTACCAAGTATGTGCCTGGACAATGTTAGCTGGTATTGTGACTAGTAGCTGCTGTACCAGAAGATTCTCAGATATGTTTGTAAGTAGTAGGAAAACACAAAATGAGGGCAAATGAAGCATAGTAATACGCTATCACTAATACATGTGGTGATAACATATACAGTGAACAAAATGTGTTTTTTTAAAAAATTTTATTTTATTTTTGAGCTATCAACAGAACTTTCTCAGAGAATTTTTTTTTTTTTTTTTTTTTGCAGGAGTGTTTACTGGGAATTGAACCCAGGAGTACTATACTGAACCATATCCTCAGCCCTTTTTATTTTTTATTTTTGAACATGGTTTCACTAAGTTACTTAGGGCCTCTCTGAGTTGCTGAGGCTGACCTTGGACTTGAGATCCTCCTGCCTCAGCCTCCTGAATAGCTGGGATTATAGGCATGTGCCACCACGCTCAGCCTTTTCAAAGAATTTTTAGTTGTTGATATTCCACTGTAAATATCTGTTTTTTCCCTAATGTCAGTCAGAAGATGCTGTATTTTTTCTTTTCTTTTCCTTCCTTTATTTCTCTTTTCTTCCTTCCTTCTTTCTTTTTTTCCTTTTCCTTTTGAGATGATGTCTTGCTGTGCTACCCAGGCTGGTCTAAAACTTCTGGGCTCAAGTGATCCTCCTGACTCAGACTCCCAAGTGCTGGGATTATAGGTGTATGACACCATACCAGGATTCAAAGTATTTTTTAATTACATCAATCCCCAGTGTCCATGGGGTGTTGGTTCTGGTACTTCCCACAGATACTAAAATCTGTAGAGGCTCAAGTGCTTTATATAAAATGTTATAGATTTTGCATCTAACCTACATAATCTTCCTATATATTTTAAACCATCTCTAGATTACTTATAATACTTAGTACAATGCAAATGCTATGTAAATAGTTTGCTGTACTCTATAGGACTAAGGACAGGAAAAATGTCTGTACATACTCAGTACAGATGCAGTTTTTTTCTCCACAAATATTTTCAATCTGCAGTTGAAAATCCATAGATGTAGAACTCATGGATATGAAGGATCAACTGTGTAAATTTTCCCTTATTGTTATGACATCTCTTAAAGATACTTACAAAATTAGTTACAAAACAGCTTATACAGATGATTCCTGTATTGTATACACAGATCTAATAAAGCTGTTTGACACTCAGAATCTTGTATAAAAATTTGTTTCCTCCATGAAGTAGGCTTACTTCACTTGCTGAATAGTTTATACCCGAAGGGGAACACCACACATTATAGAGATGCTCAGGAAAAGATAACAAGGGGAATTTATATATTTTTGGACTTCAAATTTGAAGTTTCTTCTATTTAAATCATTTACATATCTTGAAGACATTTGTAATGTACTTTTTTGACTGAATTAGATTTTTATATTAGCATTTTTTAAAAAGGAAAACCGTTTTTTCTTTCATAATAAGCAGTTACTTCAACTGCTTGGTACTATGACATTTTTACTGAATTTAATTGACATTGGTTTACAGTGTGTAATGATAATTTTACAGTTTTATTATGAAGATGCTTATTTGTTTGCCTATTTATAACTGTTTGAATTATATGAAGGATGATGCAAAATAAAACTACTGCTATAAGCCAGATTGTTTAATTACATTTAATGGTTTTTTATTATAATCATTCTGTAACTTATAAGGGTTCTTTTGATGTTTGTTCCGTTTCAAAAATAATATTCCTTTAGAGCTACTCTGTGTGTTGTGTGTGTGTATATATATATGTGTGTTAGTTACTGGGGCTTTAGAGTTTGGTTTTCAAGATGCACATATGTAATCAGGCCTTAATTTCTTTTTTTAAATTTTTTTATTTATTTAAATGCATTTCAAGTCATAGTACATATATAGAGCTCAATCTTTCCATTTCTCTGGTTGCAAACCAGATAGAGTCACACCATTTGTGTTTTCATACATGCACCAAAGGTAGTGATGACCATCTCAATCAACCATCTTTACTATACCCATTCCCCTTTCCCTCCCCCCAACTCCCCCCTGTCCCATCCAGAGTTCCTACATTTCTCCTTTGTTCCCCATTCCCACCCCCCTTATGTATCAGCATCCACTAATCAGAGAGAACATTCGGCATTTGGTTTTTTGGGATTGGCTTACTTCACTTAGCATAATGTTCTTCAGTTCCATCCATTTACCTGCAAATGCCATAATTTTATTCTCTTTTATTGCTGAATAATATTCCATTGTGTATATGTACCACAATTTCTTTATCCATTCATCTATTGAAGGGCATCTGGGTTGCTTCCAAGGTTTTGCAGTTGTGAATTGTGCTGCTATAAACATTGATGGCTGCGTCACTGTGGTATGCTGTTTTTAAGTCTTTAGGGTATAGGCCAAGGAGTGGAATAGCTGGATCAAATGGTGGTTCCATTCCAAGTTTTTAAAGAAATCTCCATACTGCTTTCCAGATTGGTTGCACCAGTTTGCAGTCCCACCAGCAATGTTTGAGTGTGTCTTTTTCACCACATCCTCACCAGCACTTATTGTTGCTGGTGTTTTGGATAGCTGCCATTCTGACTGGGGTGAAATGAAATCTGAGTAGTTTTGATTTGCATTTCTCTAATGGCTAGAGACGTTGAACATTTCTTCATATATTTGTTTATTGATTGTATATATTCTTCTGAGAGGTTTCTATTCAGCTCCTTAGCCCATTTATTGATTGGGTTGTTTGTTTTTTTGGTGTTAAGTTTTTTGAGTTCTTTATACATCCTGGAGATCAGTGCTCTATCTGTAATTTCTATTGCCTTTATTAAGATCACTTCCCAGTTGTTATGATTTTATAGTGTTATGGGATTTTAAACTCTTTGGTTTATGCTAATGCCATCTTTGTACATGAAGAACCAAATATTAATAGCTTTTAATTAATTGATAGCATTGTTATTCATATTGACCTTTGTTTACTTCTCCTCGTTGTTAGGGGTTCTGTCTGTAATGTGTTATTAACTTCATGCCATGATGGTGTGTGCCGGCTGTGGGCAGAAACTTTATTACCAGAAGACTGTCTTTTGGGTGAGCAGATTTGTGAGACTACTACTTCCAGTGTTGCCAGCACCCTTTCTCATTCTGGAAGGCAAAAAGACAGAATACAACATGCTCTTGAGGTATTGTATTATTTAAAATGGTAGATGAATTTTGAAGATATTTTCTGCCTCAAATTCATAAGCTAAGTTGCAGATGCCACTTGTAATGATGAAATTTATAGCAATAAATTCTCATTTATTTTATGCTTGTAAGACTGTTCATTTTATGCCACTGTAAAGCCAGATGGAAATAGTAATGATCTCAGACATGTAGTCTAGGTAAGTCATGTAATTTTCTTTCATTTTGCATATCAAATGTCAAAGTCTATGAGAATACTTAGCTTTGTTTAGTTAAGCATGTAAAGGTCCTTGAAATTAGTTGTAATTAAAAGTGTTTGGTTTTTGTTTCATGAGGTTCAAACTTTACTTTTATTGTTCTAATTAAAAATGATCATGTGTTCCTTAAGAATAAAAATTTTGTTTCTTAACATGTGAACTCATTGCTTTATACTAAGGTTGAATATTTTGAAAATGAAATAATTTTTTTATTTTGTAAATGTAGTATGAAAAAAATATTCTTTATAAAAGATTAGATTATTTATGATGTTGCACTGTCAACTGTTGTATCCAGTAAGATTAATAATAAAATGAGATATACATATACATCATTGAAAATTACCAGAAATTTCTTAAACTTAGGTTACTATTTTTCTTGTGACTATTTTTATTACACAGGAATACTTATTCACAAATTAGATTAAGAAAAGGAATTTATGGTCAGACTAATCCAGTCATGCATGTTAAATGTGTTTTTCTTTAAAAGATTGAGATCATATAGTATAGAAATGTTTTATAGGTTATTTTTATACTTAATTTATTATCTCGCTACACTATTAATTATACTTATATATTTACAGTAATAGTTTAATAGTTGCATAATCACAGTGGTTTTGCTAAGCAGAAATATTTTATGAGTTTAATAGTTTAAGGATATGGTCTTTTAAAATTTTATATAAAGTAGGCAAGCTATGATACTATTTGTTATTGGCCATTATTTTTATACTTTTTCCAATATTCATAGCATAAATGAAATTAAAAGTGGAAGTCAGAACAGTCCCAGTTATCTTTTGTTTTGATATTTAAATTTAGTATAAAGACAAAGTCCTAAAATATTAACTAAATGTTTACATTCATTTATAATCATTTACATATATATACTCATGTAACTTTTTTTTTTTTTGGTACTGGGGATTGAACCCAGAGGTGCTTTACTGCTGAGCCACATCTTCAGCACTTATTAAATTTTTAAAAAATTTTATTTTGAAACAGGGTCTTATTGAGTTGACTAAGTTTCTGAGACTGACCTAGAACTAGCGATCCTTTTATCTGTCTCCCTAGTTGCTGGGATTACACTCATGAGACATTACGCCCAGCTACTCACGTAACATTTTATCTTCAAATTACATAAAGCCTTTGGAGACTAAAGGTTTTTAGACATCTTTGTATTATCTGAGCCTAATATGTTGCTTTTCAAGTGTTAAGTTGAATTACCAACTGTGACATAAAATAAAACAAAAAGATTAGTAAACATATGTGACCAGAGTTTTGGCAAATATTTCTGTTTTAATAATGTTACTAATAATGTTCAAGTAATTTTTTTAAAAAAGCCTGATTGATGGGGCTGAAGTTGTGGCTCAGTGGCAGAATGCTTGCCTTGCATGCATGAGGCACTGGGTTCGATACTCAGCACCACATAAAAATAAGTAAAACAAAAATAAAGACTCTCTGTCCATGTATAACTAAAAAAAATTAAAAAAAAAAAAAGCCTGATTGACTTCAAGCTATTTTGCTTTCTGATAGCCTTTCCAACAAAACTCCTATTAGGTCTATATAATTGTATATATTCTTTTTTTTTTTGTGGTACCAGGGATTGAACTCAGGGGCACTTGACCACTGAGCCACATCCCCAGCCCTATTTTGTGTTTTATATAGAGACAGGGTCTCACTGAGTTGCTTAGCGCCTCGCCATTCCTGAGGCTGGCTTTAAACTAGTGATCCTCCTGTCTCAGCCTCTCAAAGTGCTGGGATTACAGGCATGCACCACCGCACCTGGGTTGTATATATTCTTAAATTATACTTTTTGTTCCTAGGAGAAAGTATCATTGGTATTTGATCACTCTTGCCAATCTAATTTCAAATTATGATGTCAGTAATCTACTGAGAATAATTTGATAGGCAGTTTGGACCAGATGTTTAAAGAAATAAGCTATCCATAGTAGACTAGAGGCAGGGGACACACCACAGAACTGATACTGTTTTCTATATGAAAAGGGATAAGGGTTAGAGAAATTGAAAAGGAAGACCAGATGTATTACTTGAATAGAGTAAGAATTGATAGCATGTTAGTTTATTTAATTGAATGTGGGGAACAAAGGAAAATAATTATAAAGCATGTTATTGAGGATAGGTTAAGTTAACAAATTAAGGAAGTACTGTGAAGTGGGGTTATTATCTGAAGAAAAGATCATGTCAAGAGTGTCAGTGGGGGCCCCATGTCCAAAATAGTCCACATGAGGAGGTAAGCTAGTGAACAATTTCAATCATATAGATATATTTCAGTTTAAATCACATAGGTCAACACTTAAATGATGAGGGATTTCCTGTCTATTCTTATCTAAGTAGGTGCCCTTTGTTATTTTAGTACCCTATTTTCTTCTTTATATAGAATTTTTTGGTTGTTTAGTTCACTGTTTAGTTCTAAGGAAGAATTTCGGTAGGCATAGGCAATATTCTTCCTGGTAGGAACAGTTAGTAATTTTATTTTTACTGTTTTGATTAGTAAATACCATTGCAGTAGGAGAGACCTACTGAAAGCAGTCTTTGGGCCTCCGATCTTAACCAGGAGTATTCATGTTTTGTAGATACCTTGAATAAGTATTCCTGAGAAACTACTTTTTGCCTTGAACTATAAAATTTACAAAAACTATGAAGAATATATTAAAAATTGTTCTACCATAATTATGAAAGACGGGGCTGGGATTTGGCTCAGTGGTAGAGTGCTTGCCTAGCAGGCCCAAAGCCATGGTTCAGTCCTTGGTACCACTACCACCAGTACCACAAAACAAAGCAAAAACAAAACAAGAGAGAAAAGAAAAGACAAAGAAAGTTTTTCTTAAAATTGTGAGGTTCTACAGGGAGGAAAGTCTTAAAGTTTTTAATAACCAACAGTTACTTGGGGGTGTGGGGGTATAGCTTAGTGGTAGAGTGCTAGCTGGCATGGGTGAGAGACAAGGTTTGATCCCCAGCACCACAAAAAAGAAGAGAAAAAAAGAAAAAACAACAACAACAACAAAACTTCTTTGGTTGGCATTTATTAGACCTTCCAGAGTTGAGTTCAGCAATTATTTTTTTTCTTAGACCATACACCATTTGAAAAATTTAAGGAAAGGACAAAGGAGATCTTCTGTTCTTGTAACTCACACTGACGTAATGCCTGACCAGATGGCAACACATGAAGTTCAGAGACACATTTCCCACCATGCCAATGCACTGTGTCATTTTCACATCGCAGCAAGCATCAACCCTGCCACAGGTAAAGGGTAGTAGAGTTTTATTTCTTATAAATATGTTGAAATAAGGTAAAAAATTGAAAAGTATGACTACTTTTTATAACCTGTTTTTAATTTTATGTTGTTAGGCCGTGTTGCCTTTAAAAATGCTTATTAATTGGAATAGTAATATGTGTGTGTTTATGTGTGTGTGTGTGTGTATTTAAGAATGGTAACCATTTCTTAAATTAGGTGTGTTAGTCAGCTTTTCATTGTTGTGACCCAAATATCTGACAAGTACACCTTAGAGGAAGAAAAGTTAATTTTTGCTCATGATTTCACAGTTTTCAGTCTGTGGTCAGTTGGTTTCAAGGCAGAAACATCCTGGTGGAAGGAAAAGCTGCTCAGCTCATGGCAGCCATCAGTGTGGGGGGTGGGGAAGGAGGGCTGCCAAGGAAGGGCCCTTAGAGAAGGTAAACCCTTTCAGGGCAGGACCCCAGTGACCTACTGCCTTCAACTAGAATCCACTTCCCACTAGTCCATTCTTCTAGAGCCCTCATGATCTGGTCATTGCCTAAAAGCCTTACCTGTGAACCTGCTGCATTGGGAACCATGCTTTCAACATGAGACTTTGGTGGACATTCAAGATCCAAACCATAAGATTGAGATTTATGTGATTCTCAGGGTATGACTTCCATAAGTATTTTTGAGCACCTTTGTCTTGGAATATAACAAAGGTTCCAAGTAAATTAGAGCTTTGATTGAACCTGGAAACACAAGTGGTGGAAGCCTAATTTTTAGTAAAATTTCTCCTTAATATATTATTTTAAAGGTTAGGCTATTTATTATATCACATATAAGTATACCACATTTCAAGCAAATGCAAATTTTAAAACATATTTACTGAGCTATTATTTGTTAAAGAGGGTTTTTTGTTTATAAAAATAGGATTTAGAAAATTTCCTTCAAATAGTAAACTTTGCTAGTACATTTAAGTGTTCTGCAGTACTACTGGAACCAGGCTTGGGGAACTGAGAAATTATGATCTGATAAGCCACTACTGAAAGAAAACATTATAAATTAAGGCTAGTTAGTCTACAATTACTTTGTTAAGAAAATATGGTTCATTGAACAAACTGATTTTCATATACTTTTTGCTTCAGTGGCATGCAGGGTTGGATTACTTAAAAAATGAGGAAGATTTTGTCTTTTATTTTGAGATTCTCTGTATTATATCTAGTTTTATCTATTAGGATTTGAGAAATTACAGTAAAATATGTTGATGAACTTAATGATAAATGATGGCAGTTTATATTCATATGTTTTGCTGTCACACAAACTGCACTTTTAAATAGCTTCTTGGAAAACATATTTTCTGTATTAGATTATTTTATTTTTTAAAGTTTAACTATTATTTATTTTTATTTGTTCTAATTAGTGATACATCTCAGTAGAATGCATTTTGACACATCATACATAAATTAAGTGTAATTTCTATGTCAATCAAAACTACACTGAAATTTCATCTCACTCCAGTCAGAATGGCAATTACCAAGAATATAAGCAATGCCAGACATGGTGGTGCACGTCTGTAATCCCAGCATTTTGGGAGGCTGAGACAGGAGAATCACGAGTTCAAAGCCAGCCTTAGTGACAGCAAGGTGCTAAGCAACTCAGTGAGACCCTGTTTCTACATAAAGTGGCTCAGTGCTCAAGTACCCCTGAGTTCAATCCCTGGTGCAAAAAAAAAAAGTAACAATAAATGTTGTTAAGGATGTGGGGGAAAAGTTACACTCATACACTGCTGGTGGGACTGCAAATTGGTGCAATCACTGTGGAAAACAGTGTTGAGATTCCTAAGAAAACTTGGAATGGAACCACCATTTGACCCAGTTTCCCGCTCCTTGGTTTATACTCAAAGGACTTAAAATCAGCATACTACAGTGACGCAGCCACATCAATGTTTTTATGCTCAGTTCACAATAACTGAACTATGGAATCAGCCTAGGTGCCCTTCAATAGATGAATGGATAAAGAAAACGTGGTATATATACACAGTGGAATACTACTCAGCCTTAAAGAAGAATTAAATTATGGCATTTCCTGGTAAATGGAGCTGGAGAATATCAGGCTAAGTGAAATAAGTGAATCCCAAAGAACCAAAAGCTGAATGTTTTCTCTGATATGCGAATGCTAATTCACCATGGAGTGGGGGACTAGGGAAGAATATAGGTACTTTGGATTAGACAGAGGGGAGTGAAAAGAGGAGAGGGGGTAAGGGGGTACGAAGAAAAGTAGAATGAATTGGACATTATTACCCTATGTGCATATATGATTACATGACCAGTGTAATTCTACATTTTGTACAACCAGAAGAATGAAAAGTTATACTCCATTTACGTATGATGTGTCAAAATGCCTTCTTTAATATTTTAACTGTTCTTTCTTTTCAATTCTTCTTTATAACCTTATATAAATATATTGTTACAAAGTTTTTCTTATATCTCAGTATACTCCTGTGGACATTTTGGCTTATGCTAAGGAAAAGATAGTTTTTCTTCTAACCATTATATTTTCTTTTACCCTTTCCTCTTATGTGTCTGGGAAGTAGTATGAGGCAGCTTTTATGTTGGAAAACCATATTTGAGTGCTTTTATTTAAGAGCATTATGTTTTTGTTTTGCTTAAAAATATATAAGAAAGGCTATGAATTTCCTAACATTATTGGTAAACTTTTATTTATATAAAGTTGTTTTATTGAAATGGAGATCTGTTGCTTCAAGATGCAGAGGGTTTTGTTTTTAAATATTTGTTTATATAAAGATGATGTTCAGTAAGTACATTTTCAAAAGGATGATATTTGGCAGTGGCTCTAGATGTATGCTGTCCACTATGGTAGTTGCTAGCCATGTGTAGTTATTTGAGCATTTGAAATGTGGTTGGCCATGAAATGCAACCTTTTTTTTTTTTTTTTGTAGTGCTGAGGATTGAACCCTGGGCCTTGTACATGCAAGGCAAGAGCTCTCCCAAGTGAGCTTTATCCCCAGGCCCTGCACACTGCATTTCTAAGAATTAGTATAAAAAAGAATGTAAAACATTAATAATTCTTTTCATATTGATAATTTCATATTGATTTATATTTTGCATATATTCATCAGATATATTACTAAAATTAATTTTACTTGTTGCTTTTTACCTATTATAATGTGGCTACTAAAATTTAAAAATTACCTATATGCTTTGGCATTTGTGGTTTGCATTATATTTCTATCAGACAGTGCTATGCTGTGTGATTAAATGTTATTTTGCTTATCTTATCCTTTCCAGCCAAATAATTATATTCTAAGAATATCTGTATAATAGTAACTTATTTTCAAAATATTGGTTATTTTAGGTTTTTATCAATTAACATTTTTAAAAGAATTGTTTCTTCAGTTATTGACTGTGAAGACTTAGCTTCAGAATAAAATGCAGTTAGTGATAGTCTGCAATACATTTCATCCATATCAGAAAGCTTGGCTTTAACTGTATACACTGTCCTAATCAGTTGGGATAGAATCACAAGATTGTACTGTGTCAATAAGGATGAGTCTCAAACCAGATATAGTGATGCTTGCCTATAATCCTAGTGGTTTGGGAGACTAAGGCAGGGGGATCCTAAGTTCAAGGGCATCCTCGGCAGCTTTGCGAGGCCCCAACAACTTAATGAGGCTGTATCTCAAAATAAAAAATATAAAGGGCTGGGGATATAACTCAGTAGTAAAACGCCTCTGGGTTCAATCCACAGTACTCACCCCTGACCCCCACCAAAAAAAGAATTGGGTCTAAGGATTGGGTATGTTGGATATTCTTGTGGCTATTGGGCCTTGCTTGCTAGCATTTTTACTAACTCTCACTTTTGACCAGTTTTATCCATATTTTCCTTAGCTTACCTATATACTATTTTAAAAAAATAATATTGTTAAAAATATTTAACATTATGTATGCCTTGTAATTCCAACTTCTAGGCT
This sequence comes from Xerus rutilus, assembly GCA_028644305.1. Classification (NCBI taxonomy): domain Eukaryota; kingdom Metazoa; phylum Chordata; class Mammalia; order Rodentia; family Sciuridae; genus Xerus; species Xerus rutilus. Next base: position 86,453,387 of record CM053401.1, on the reverse strand, counting down.
GAACAAACTGATTACTAAATTAAACTTTTTGTATTGTCAGGACTCTTATTCTACTATATTTTTCAGGAAAAAATTTTTTTTTTTTTTTTTTTTGGATCACAAGTTGAAGGCCAGCCTGAACAACTTAGGGAGACCATGGCTCTAAATAAAACTATAAAGGTCTGGGAACGTAGCTTTGTGGTAAAATGCCCTGGGCTCAATCTCCAGTACTGAAATAAATTAATTAATTAAAATTAAATTAAATATGCTATTTGTAAATGTAAAAATTAGTTTTTAAAAACATGTATGAGCTAAGGTCAATTGAGAAGAATAGCCATTATTTCCCTATGTACCATATCATACATCGTACATATCAGGTCTTCTACACATGGTTTATGTTTTTTCTTTTTTTTTTTCCTGAGATTGAACTCAGGAGCACTCAACCACGGAGCCACATCCCCAGCCCTATTTTGTGTTTTATGTAGAGACAGGGTCTCACTGAATTGCTTAGCGCCTCACCATTGCTGAGGCTGGCTTTGAACTCGTGATCTTCCTGCCTCAGCCTCCCAAAGTGCTGGGATTACAGGTGTGCGCATGGCTTCTTCCCAACTTTTAAGGAAAGTTTCAAACATTTAGAAAACTTGGAAGAATAGCACAGTGAATACTTTCATATGTTCCACTTAGGTTCAACAGTTGTTAACATTTCACACAGTTGCTTTATTCTCTCCATATACATGTGCATGTGTGCTCATGTGTGCATACGTGTGAGTGAATTTTTTCTTAATCTGCCATTCTCATGGCACATCTCCCTTACATACTTTTAGCAGGTATCTCATAAGAACAATTGGAGCATCTCTTACATAATCATAATATCATTGTTATACACAAGAAAATTACAAATAGTTCTGTAATATCTAATATTCAGTTCATATTTAAACTTCTCCAGTTATCCCACTTATGACTTTTTTTTCTGCTTTATCTTTCTATCTCCCTATCTCCAAACCAGGGTTCAATACATGCATTGGTGTATTTGGGTTTTAAATTAGTACTTTAATTTCATGTGAGTCTGTGTCATTAGTTCTTAATATTTACATTTGTCTTTAAATTCAATTAAAGTTTTTGCAAACACTGCTAGAATCATGTTGACTTATTGTTTAGCATCTTTTCTGTGTAAGTTTAGAATTAGTCATTATAAGTACTTGTCATATTTTTAAAGACATTAAAAAGTCATATTAAAATCTTTTTTGTTCATAGATATTCCAAATGTCCTGGTTGGCACTGCATTTAATATTGATGATGGAAATGGGGGATTTGTAGTTCATTGGTTAAACAATAAGGAATTTCATTTTACGTCATCAACTGAAATATTTATGCATCAGTTACGAAAACTTTCAGAAAAACAATTAGATCATGGAAGTGATGAAACAGATAAAGAAGATGAAGAACGTTCACAGGAGGAAAGAGAAAGAGGTTTACATATGAAACTAGACCATGGTTAGTATCCTGTGTTCAGATTTTTCTTTCTCTGAAGTTTATAACGTTCTTTGGTATAGCTTTTAGTTTGAAACATTTCCTTCTTTTTACTTTTCCATTTATTCCATAAGTATTAACTAATCATCTGCCATGGACCAGGCACTGTGTTAATATTATCTAACTTTCCCTGTCCCTCTCCTTCTCCCTGTCTCCCTCCTCCTCCTCCTCCTTCTCCTCTTCCTCCTCCTCCTCCTTTGTGTGGGTGTGTGTGTCTGGGGATCAAATCCAGGGAATGATGCATGCTAGGCAAGTGCTTTACCACTGAGCTACACCCCTAGCTGAAAGTATATGTTTTGTTGTAACAAATTGCTTTGAGTAATATATTACTTCAGAAACTATATACTTCTGGGGGAATAGGTTTTGCTAATCTTAATAATGATGATAATGAGTGTGAAGTAGTAAATACAGTAATTTTCAATTCAGACAAGAGAACAGCTTTCCTGATCATAAGTCGAAAAAGGATTTGTGGTTCCTAAAGGTAGTATGCTGTTTATTTATAGTCTTAATATGTAAGTGAATTTTAAGAGTGTTATTTAATATGTATTCCAATAAATGTATGTTCTGATTCAGAATTATCCCTGGATAGAGAATCTGAGACTGGTACAGGATCATCAGAACATGAAGATGGAGAAAGAGAGGGAAGTCCTAGAAGCTGTTCACAGCCTAGCATCTCAATGCCACTTCCTACAATCCTGCTTGATCGGAAGATTGAAATGTTACTAACAGAATGGAATAAGAATCCTGACATGCTTTTTACAATACACCCTGTGGATGGTACCTTTCTAGTGTGGCATGTAAAGTATTTGGATGAATATAATCCTGGAATATTCAGACAAGTCCAGGTATATTTTCCTGATGAAGCAATTGTTACATTTCTTAAAAGAAGAAATGTATACTTTGTGGACTTAACAGATTTCATTTTTGATAAACAATTTTAAAAAGAATACTGAACATTTGAATATATATGTTTTGATTTTTTTCAACATTTGTGGTATTTTGAGTAAAATTAAGAAACTATCCTGAAAATAAGGCTCAGGGTGAGCCCTCTTCCACACACCCCAGAGTTCACTAGATTGATTAAAAGCTGTTTTAATCTATTAAGTTTCTCAACCCTATTGCCACTTAGATCATGATCATTGGTCATTTTGATGTACAAGCAAGGCATTAGAAAATTTTTTTTTCTCTCTTCCCTTAGGTGATGATATGATTATGCATAATTCAAAGAAAGGGATTAGACTGTAATGAGGTTGAAATGATATTTTTTTGCTAGGAAGATGGGATTTAGTATTTTGAAAATAGAAGTGTTTTTGGAGGACTTTGAGAAAAGACAGATTCGTTACACTGAATCGTATAATTGTGTTTTTCAGGTTTCTTTTTCTTCTCGGATTCCTGTTGCATTTCCCTCTGGTGATGCAAGCTCTCTTAGTAAAAATATCATGATGTATGCCTGTGTAAATGCTACGAAAGATTCTCATCATACTCCATTACACCAGGAGCTGATGTCTGTAGACAGTCCTCATGGATCACAATCACACTTTAGATCACACACTACAAATGTGAACATTTTAGCTCCCACAGTAATGATGGTCTCTAAACACATAGATGGATCTTTAAATCAGTGGGCAGTCACATTTGCTGATAAATCTGCCTTTACCACTGTCCTAACTGTATCCCACAAATTTAGATATTGTGGTCATCGATTTCACCTCAATGACTTGGCATGTCATTCAGTTTTACCACTGTTATTGACATCCTCTCATCATAATGCTTTGTTGACTCCTGAATCAGATTGTCAGTGGGACTCAGACAGTAAATTAAATAGATTAATGGATCCTGTAAAAAACATAAAAGCTTTGTCAAAACAACCTCTCAGAAATGCAGCAACCTGTACATTTCATGACCCAAATGCAATCTACAGTGAACTTATTCTTTGGCGTGTTGACCCAATAGGGCCTTTGTCATACACTGGAGGAGTGTCAGAATTGGCTCGAATTAACTCTTTACATACCTCAGCCTTCTCTAATGTGGCTTGGCTTCCAACTCTTATTCCCAGTTATTGCCTTGGTAAGTGTTCATTTTAATTGTGAAATTAATAGAAGCTTTAAAATTATTGTTTGTTATACTCAAAATGGTTTATATTTGTCATTATTAAGACACTTTTAATAAGTATCAGAATGTAGGCACCAGAGCCGGGCACTATGGCACATGCCTGTAATCCCAGCAGCTCGGGTGAGGCAGGAGGATCACAAGATCAAAGCCAGCCTCAGCAAAAGTGAGGTGCTAAGCAACTCAGTGAGACCCTGACTCTAAATAAAATAATTTTATATTCATTAATTGTATCTGTTTAATTATGATTCTGGACCATATTTGTTTCTCATATTTCAGTCAATAATTAGCTACACATTATAATCCAAAGCTTTTATTTTCCTTTCTCAGGCACATATTGCAATTCTGCAAGTGCTTGCTTTGTTGCTTCTGATGGCAAAAATCTGAGATTATATCAAGCTGTGGTAGATGCAAGAAAATTATTAGATGAACTATCAGACCCAGAGTCTTCAGTAAGTATTTGCTAATCATTATTAATATAGCTAAACTGATAAGGAATTTTCTTTTTACTTTATCTAGGATATTTATTTGTTAGTTGATGTTTATGAATAAACATTATGTTCTTGACTCTATATGACATACATATGGCAAAGTTTTTTTGTCTTAATTTGTGTTTCAAGGTGCATGAATTAAAATTCTAGTCTGTATAACACACATCAATATATTTATCATATATGAAGAATTTAATAAAGTCACACTATGTGCATGTATAAATATAGCACAGTGAGTTCCATCTTTATGTGTATCTGTAAAGCACCAATCAAGAATAAATAAATAAGCTAGACTTGGTGGCACATGCCTATAATTCCAGTGACTTGGGAGGCTGACATAGGAGAAACTTTAGTTCAAAGCTAGCCTCAACAATTTAGCAAGGCTCTAAGCAATTTAGTAAGACCCTGTCACAAAATAAAAAATTAAATGGGCTGGGGATGTGGCTCAGTGGTTAAGTGTCCCTGGGTTCAATCCCTAGGACCAATAAACAAACAAAAGAGTGAAAGGAAGACCAGTAGAGTAGAAGGGGGAAGATAAGGGGAGAGAGGACAGGCAAGAAAGGGGCACCAGGGACTGAAATAGAGTAAATGAAATTCCATGCATGTATGATTTTGTCACAATGAACTGAATTATTATGTGTAACTATAATGCACTAATAAAATAAAAAAGAATATCTTTTAAAAAATATTATGTATTCTTGACATTTTTCACTCTCAATTTGTTTTTGTTTTTTTTTTGGTACCAGGGATTGAACTCAGGGGCACTTGACCATTGAGCCACATCCCCAGCCCTATTTTGTGTTTTATGTAGAGACAGGGTCTCACTGAGTTGCTTAGCGCCTCACTGTTGCTGAGGCTGGCTTTGAATTCACGATTCTCCTGTCTCAGCCTCCCTAAGTGCTAGAATTACAGGCGTCTAGTTTGGTTTTTTTAGTTTTGCTTTTCTCAAAAAAAATTTTAAGGCATCTTTACCAAACTGTATGTTTAGGTTGAAAAATTTGAACTTTTCCAAGCTCAACTCACCTTTAAAAAGTCCTGTAGTCAGATTATGTTATCAATGGGTGGTAGTTCTGTATATGAACTGAAAGTCATCTATATTAATTAATATGGATATTTGAACAATGAATTTTCCATTTCCCAGTGAATTAAACCAACTGTTCTGATATTCCAGTATTAAACACTAAATACTGTTTTTGAGTGTCTGTGTACCCATAGGTGTGTAGAGGACATAAAATACAAGTTTTACTGTCTGTCTTTGAGAGTTTTTAATTTGAATGTGGAGACAAATTATTAATAAATATTAAATAACAAAGAAAGAAAGAAGAGGTATGTAAGGGTGATATGTAATTAATTGACAAAAGGATGGCATTAGAAGTGTTTTATAATTTTTAGAAGAGAGAGAGATCAAGTTAAGGTATACACAGAAGCCTTTTTTTTAAATATTTTTTTTAGTTGGTACTGAGGATTGAACCTAGTGCCTTACATGTGCTAGGCAAGCACTCTACCACTGAGCTACAACTCCAGCCCCACAGAAGGCTTTTTTAAAGACAGCATTTTGGTTTGTTGTTGATGAAAAGGTAAGATTTAGAAAGATGGTACTTTGTCTTTGCCTGGGTGAAAGAATGACCTGAAATTAAGTGTGCATACGGGAAAATATGTGTATAAAACTTTTTCAGAGATAGAAAACCATAAGAGCTGGAGCCAAAGGTTTGGCATAGAGAAAGCCTAGAAAAGTACCATTAATGAATTGAAGTTGGTCATTTAGTCTACCTAGCCATCTCATGTTTTATTCCCTTCTACAACATTGTTGCTAATTTCTTGTCTGGCCACCAATGAGGGAAACTCAACTGTAAATGCAGGTCATCTGTCTGTGCATAACTTTCAGTATTAAATTGAAATTCATTTTCTGTTGTTGCTCCTAGTCCCACTTAGAATAAGTCTAATATTCCTTGCATATAAGAGTAACTCAGATAATTAAATATAGCTATCTTATAACCCCTGAACCTTTTTTCTTAATGCCAAATGGACTCTCCGTCTGTCTATCAATTTCTTTGAACTGTTTTACTTTCAGCCTTGGCTGCTCTTCTGAGCAGATTTCAGTTTGTCTACACTAAGACATTATAGGATGAATAGAATAAGCAGTAGTATGGTCTTTTTGTTAGATATTGTTATGTTTGGTGGTCATTCCACATTCTTTGTAATTGATTCATATTGAGATGATTTTAACTATCATGAAGTTGTCTTTTTGCAAGTAAGTCCCGTGTTCTCTGTTCTGTATTTGTGCATTTGAATCTGAAGTCCAAACGTAGGCCTGTTTTCCTTGTTATATTTTTGTCTTACTCAGGTCAGTGTCATAGTCTAACCTTCAATATCTTTTTGAATCCAGATTGTTATTCAATATATTTGCTACTGCTTTATGATTTATGTCAGCAGCCTATTTGATGAATGTTGTTTCTGTATCTTCTAAGTTAAGCATTTTAAAAAATGCTTAACAGGACAGATCTGAAAAAAGAGCCTAGCAATATACATTTGAAATATTTCTCCAGTTTTATTTTATGGAATATTTTCTAGCTTGTCCCAGTAATTTCCATGAAGCAGATTATAATGTACTTTTCTGAAATAAAATATACCCTGTCTACCAAATATTCTGCAGTCCAAGGAAGTCAAATTCATATGAATGATTTATTTTAATGTACACATAGGCTTAATGTATAAGCCATAATGTCTCTTCTTGACTGAAACATTGTGCTAGATTGACATCAAGCCCTTTGATCTGGCTTATAGAGGTATGTTATTTTCCTTTTTGAAAATTGGAATATTTGTCTGTTTTGAGTTTTTGCTACCTATGGCATTCTTCATGATTTGGAGGGTTTGATCTTTTCTTATGACCCTATATGGGGTCCATTAAAGGTTTATTAGCTACTCTTTTTGTTTTTGATGTTTCCTCTGAGGTTTACAATATGCATCTATAACCTCTTATGGCCTATTTTCAAATAATAAAAGTGTGATTTAAACAACTTATGACTGTTCTTCCATAAACCCCTCTTCTTTTTGTGTAGTTTTAAGCATAAAAGCTCTTTACATGTTTTGTTAGGCTTATACCTAGATATTTCTTTCATTTTAGTCATTGTAAGTGGTATTTATTTTAGAGTTTGGTGTCTGTGTATCCATTGGCAGAATATACAAACATGGCAGATTTTTCTATGTTTGTCTTATATACTGCAGCCCTGTGCAGCTGAGCTCTACCTCCAGTCCTGTTTTCCTTATTTTGTTGCACTGGCTAGAACTTTTGGCACTATGTTGAATAAAATGGGTGAAAATAGATGTCCTTGTCTTGTTCCCATGTTTAAAGGGAAACATTCAATCTTTTATTATTAAGTATTTTGTAGTTGCTCTTGATCAAGTTGAGAGAGCTTTCTTAGTTTGTTAACTTTCTTGATATTTTTAAAGAGCCCACTTTTTCTTTTTCTGAGCTTTTTGTTTTTGTTTTGTTTTTGTGTTGTTTCCGTGTTTTTATTTTTATTGATAGCTGCCTTTATTATTCCTTTCCTTCTGCTTACTTCTGCTTTCTTTTTGGTTCTACTTTTTCTAGGTTTAAAAGCTTAAATTGTTAATTTGAAACTTTCTTGTTTTTTAATATATGCATTTAGTGCTATGAATTTCCTAGTTGGAATTTCTTTAAACATTTTTCTATGAAGAATTTTCATTTTCATTTAACCCAACATACATTTTTATTTCCCTTAAGAATTCCTATTTGACTTCTTGATTATGATTTAATTTCCAGGTGTTGGCCATTTTCCTGATTTCTAGTTTGAATCCATTATGGTAGGAGAACACACTATATGATTTTGTCCTTTTAAATTTGTTGAGGTTTGTTTTATGGTCCACGACATTGTCTTCATATATGTTTTAGCACCTGAAAAGAAGGTATGTTTTGTTGTTGTTGGATAGAGTGTTCTGTAAATGTCAGATTCCATTCTGATGGTATTGAGTTCTTGTATATCTTTGCTGTCTAATTTTTCTATCAAATATTGGAGAGGGGTGTTTAATTATCCAGCTTTCATTGTGAATTTATCTATTTTTTTCCTTCCACTTCTAAAAGTTTTTATAACTCTGTTTCTTGGTGCACATACATGGAGTTTTTTTTTAATTTTTAAAAATTGTATTTGTTCCTTTTAGATATTTGTGGCAGTAGAGTATATTTTGATGTATTTATACAAACATGGAGTATATCTTATTCTAATTAGGATCTTAGTCTTGTGGTCATACATGATGTGGAGATTCATTGTGGTATATTCACATATGTACATAGACAAGTTGTGTCAGATTCATTCTACTGCCTTTCCTGTTCCTGTCCCCCATCCCTTCCCTTCATTCCCCTTCATCTAATCTACTGAATTGTCCCCAACCCCTTGTTGTGTATTAACATCTGCATATCAGAGAGAACATCTGGCCTTCGGGTTTAGGATTGGCTTATTTCACTTAGCACAATAGTCTTCAGATCCATTCATTTACTTGCAAATGTCATAAAGCCGTTCTTCTTTATGGCTGAGTAATATTCCACTGTGTTTATATACCACATTTTCTTTATCTGTTCATCTGTTGAAAGGCACCTAGATTGGTTCCATAGCTTAGCTGTTGTGAATTCAGCTGTTGTGCTATAAACATCCATCTAGTTTGAAATCAAGGTGTTGTCAAAACCATGCTTTCTCTTAAGCTTTAGGAGAGAATCCTTCCTTGGCTATTCCTCGTTTCTTGGTGCTCCTGGAAATCCTTGGGGTTTCTTGGCTTGTCGTTCCATCACTCTAGTCTGCTCTTCTTCACATGGCCTTCTTCCTTCTGAGTGCCTCTGTGTGTCTTTTCTTCTTAGGATACCAGTCATTAGATTTAGGAACAACTGTAGTCTAGTATGACCTTAAGTTATACCTACAAAGACCCTATTTCCAAATAAGGTTACATTCTGAGATTCTGGATGGACATGACTTTTAGGCGACACCATTGAGCCCCATACACTAGCTCACTTGTTTTTCCTCATCAGTTATATTTGTTGTTGCTTATTCAGGAACCTTTAAAGTCTGTTGAACCTCCAGATCCTCTTGAGCCATTTTGACTTTCAGAGCACTGTACTGTAAGGTTATTGCCTTTTTAAAAAGCAAAGTTTTGCCCTTATTTTTTATATTAAATCCTTAAGGTGACTTTATTACTTTTGTCAAGTTCCCATTATTTCTGCTCACTTTTTTTTTTTTTGTAAGAGTAGCTGTTCTCCTAGTTGCTTCCTTTACTGATTGTGAGCTAATGTAGCAACAAGTTGTCACATGCATTTCTATTCTTCACATTAGAATTTTAGTAGATGCTGAGTAAAGGCCAGCTTATTTTTTCCTCCCCACAATAGATAATTTAAAAGATTTGAATTTTATCCTGTAGATGAAGAGGTGGATTTAAGGTGCACGGAAAGTGTTTGGGCAGAGAATTAAAGTGATTACTTTGTAGGATGGAGTATACGTGATGTGTGCTAGAAGCATGGAGATAGCAAGGAATCATTTGAGATCAACTAGATATTGGAAGACCTGAGCTACAGTGGAATTTGGTGGAGAGTGGAAAGAGGAGAAGAGCAGTACTCAGTAGTGCTTGAATATGGAGACAAAGAGATGATTCTGAGATTTCTAGTTTGCAATAGTGGTTCCACAAGTGTGGGAATGTTTGTGAGGTATTTATGATAACTCTAATTTGGTATACACTGAATGTGAGGTGTCTATAGTTTTAGATTCCTAAGTATGGTTTAGATGAATGTTTTATAGGCAATTAGAATTAAATTCCTAGTGTTCCACATTAAGTACTGGTATACATTTGGGATTTGCTGTTACAAAGACAGTATTAGAAGTAATTAGACTTATCACAGGTGTCAATAATAACTAATATACATAAATGTGACCTTCACTCATCAAAATATTTATATTTACTAGCTGTTTATGAGGACAGGGTTATTCAGATATTTTAAAAATTTCCTTCCAAAGTGTCAAAGATTTAGATGTTTTGTTGCTTAAAATGTTTGATCAGACATAAAGGAAAAAGAAAAAACCCACAATGTTTGCATATCTTTGCCCAGTGGTGCTAGATCAGCAAGATCCATTCATTCAAAAAGTTTTTAGGAAATGCTTAATGAGGTTTTCTATAAATAAATAAGGGAGGAGGGAAGCCTGGTGTTGAAAGATAGGATGGTGTGGCATGTGTTGCTACTACTAAAAATGTGTTTAGAGTACTAAAACAGTATAACATGTAATTGTTTTTCATTCATTTATTTGTTTAATCTTTGATTTTTATTGAGAACCCATAGTGCATAGGCTATGGGTGCATAGTACATTCAAGAATAAGTATATATTATCCCAAGTGCTGAGAGTGTTACAATGAGTAGACATAGTTTCTACCCTCAAGGTATGTATCTATTGGGTATATAAATATGTGCAGTGCATAATAACTGCTTGTTAGAGGGACAAAAACAGCCACTACAAAATTTGAAATGCATTTAAATGACCTCTACTTAGCTAGCTCCCTGGATTTATTAATGCTGTTCATTCTTCTGCAAAACATAAGACTCATGCACCTCAGTAGTACACTAGGCCTTATGGATTCTAAAAGTTGAGTTGTGGCCTTAATAATAACAATAGCAAGCTTCTATCTAGTGATTTTTGTGTGCCAATCACATTTCTAAATGCTTTTCATAACTCCTTTAATATTCCCAGCAACCCTATGAAGAATGTAATATTCTCATCACATTTAAGAGCAGAAGACTCTGAAGTACAGGGAAATGTAACTACTTGTGCCAGTGTAGTCAGGTAGTAATGGTAGAGCCTGGATTTGAGCCCAGGCCACCTCCCTCAGCTGTTATCTGGCTTGTTGAGCACATCTTTTTTTTTTTGGTGCTGGGAATTGAACTCAGGGGTACTTGACCACTGAGCCACATCCCCAGCCCTATTTTGTGTTTTATGTAGAGAAGACAGGGTCTCCCTGTGAGTTGCTTAGCGCTTTGCCATTGTTGAGACTGGTTTTGAACTCATGATTCTGTTGTCTCAGCCTCCCAAAGTGCTGGAATTACAGGCGTGCACCACTGTGCCTGGCCTGTTGACTACATCTTGAGAGCCAGTTTTGTTCGTTTCCAAACTTGTATTTGTCAAATTGTTCACATTATTATAATTCTGTAATTTATTTAAATATTTTATAAATTGATGAATTATGAATGTGAAAAATGTGTTTTTATTAAAAGAACAAGTGATTTGGAAGCTATTTTTCTAAAAATAACTTTTAAAATTAGATATGGACAGACTAGAAATTCAGGGGAATTTTTTTTTTTTAAATAGCAGTTGCTTTGTGTAGGTATCTTTGTGTTTTTATTTCAATTTAAAGAATTGAAAAATGTGGCCAGGGCCTTACAGGGATGTCATAATGGCATATACAAGAAAAGCCTATTGGCAAACCATACTCAAAGGCCTTGACTCTACACCAAAATTTAGGTTGTTTATGTATATTTATATCTTACATAAAACAATGTTTAAGCTATATATACATTATTTAAAAAATTGATTCTCTGGGTTAAATGACCTAGCTGAGTAATTTGTAACATCCTTTCTTTTTCCCAGATATGTCAGATAAGAGAGCTCTTTATACACAGTAGTAACAACTTAATCAAGATTATGTAATCTAGATTATGGTGGTTAGGAAACACTTTCTGGTGGAGATGATATCTGAGATGAGATTTATTGAATGAGTATGAATTGAAAGTGAAGGAGGAAAAGAATATTCCAGGTTGGGATAATAGCAATTAAAAATGCACAGAGGTATAAGAATGCATGGTAGTGTTTTGGTCAGTGATGGACTGCATATACCACAGTGATCCCAAAAGATGATACTGGAGCTGGAAAATTCCTATTGCTGAATGATGGCATTCATGACTATAGTAACTTCGTATAGGAACACATTACTCATGCATCTGTGGTGATGCTGGTATAAACAAACGTACAGCATAGCTAGTTGTATAAAAGTGTAACATCAATTATTTACATAACACTTGCTAATGATAACAAATGACTGTGCCCAACAACCTCCTAACTTTGTCTTCATACTTTATTGATTTATGTATTTACTGTACTATGTGTTTTATGGTTACTTTAGACTATGCTCTTACTTATAAAAATATACCAAGTTTACTGTAACATTGTATGCTGTGTTAGCTGTAGCAACCTCACACATCTTTTGATTGCATCAAGATGCCATGTCTAGTGATTGACCTACACCAGCTAGGTTCATGTAAGCATATGCTGTGAGGTTCACACAACTGATGCATTTCTCAGAAAGGTTCCCTATCATTAAGCAGCATACAACTGTAGTTTATTCAGAAATGGTTTAGAATATAAGTGGCTGTTGGAAATAGCTGAAACTGGATAGGAAGGTAGAGGCTAGATTGTGAAAAAATTATATTTCTCTCTTTATGATTCTGCTCCTCTTTCTTACAGTCTGTTCTCAATATAGGAGTTAGAATGATGCTTTTAAGATATAATTCATATAATATCACTCTTTTAAACCAAAGTCTGTACAGTGATCCGTAAGGCCCTTTATGCTTTACTTTCCTTCACATTGTCCTTCCTCCTTTCTTTCTTTCTTCCTTTTTTTTTTTAATACTTTTAAAGTTGTAGATGGACACAATACCTTTATTTTATTTTTATGTGGTGCTGAGGATCAAACCCAGTGCCTCACATGTGCTGGGCAAGTGCTCTACAACTGAGCCACAACCCCAGCCCTCCTCTTGTTTCTTGATTCTGTATTTTTACTACTTTTCCTGTTGGTTATTTTAGCTTCTTCCATACTAACTTCCTGGCTGGTCCTGGAAGTGCCAACAACCTCCTAACTTTATCTTCATACCTCATTATTCTCTCTGGGTTCTATCTCCAGATATCTACATGGTTTGTGTTTTTATCTTGTGGTCATTAGTCAAGTGAGGCCTTCCCCGACCACCTCATTCCACTGCTCCTTGTTTACTTTTCTACTTTGTTTTTTCCTGTTGCACCATCTGATGAACAATTTATTTGTCTTTCTTCATTTGAATGTTAAGATAAGGGTAGTGCTATATCCTCAGTGTCTGATACCTGAGAAGCACTCAATAACTATTGTTGAGTAAATGAATAAATTAAAGAACATCATATTGAAGAGTTTTATTATCTGTTGAAGGTGATGGAAGCTAGCAATCTGATTTGTACTTCATTAGTGGACTCTGTTAACATGGCTTTTCCCTGTCCTCTTTTTCTTTCTTCTATTAAAATCTTCACTATTTGGAAAAGATATCTAGGTGTTTTGATTTGTATACTTTTGATTGCTGAAGAAATTGACTATTCTTTTATATATTCTTTAGTATATTTTTGTGTATGTTGGTATGTATGTTTGTGGTACTAGGGATTGCACTCATGGCCTCCACATGCTTAGTAAGTTCTATACCCCTAAGCTATATAGCCAGGCCTATATTTCTTTTTCTTTCTTTAAAAATTTGTTTTTAGTTGTAGATAGGACACAATACCTTTATTTTATTAATTTATTTTTATGCAGTGCCGTTGATCGAAGCCAGTGCCTCATACATGCTAGGCAAGTGCTCTACCACTGAGCTATCCCCCCAACCTCCTATATTTCTTTTTTGCTGCTTGCTTTTGTTCTCTTTGGGAATATAGCATTTAAATTGAACAGCTGTAGTACTAGAAAAAACAGTGCGAAGACCTTTTGTGTTTTGTGAGGAAGAAGACTTTGTTAAAGGTTGTACTTTCTTAGTGAGAGACAAGCAATACTACCTTGACTTAGTCTCTGGATCTCTCCGGGTCTAAGTGAGAAATAGATGACACATTCATAAAGATATAACTGAGGGGGGGGCTGGGATTGTAGCTCAGCGGTAGAGCGCTTGCCTCGCATGCATGAGGCCCTGGGTTCGATCCTCAGCACCACATATAAAGCAATAAAATAAAAACATTGTGTCCATCTACAACTAAAAAAATATTAAAAAAAAAAAAAGATATAACTGAGGGGAGTTAAGTGTAAGAACTCCTTATAGAGATGTGCATATGATTAACTTCTCTAGAAGGGCTAGTAAAGCACTCAGAATCTAGTAACAGGGTGAATTACCCATGGTAGGTAGAATAAAGGCTCCCCAAAGACGTTCACATGCTCATGCCCAGAACCTGTGAATATATTACTTCAAATGGCAGAAGACAATTTGCAGATATGAGTAAAAATTCTAAAATATAGAGATTATCCTGTATTATTTGAGTGGGCTCATCTAATCATATGAGTCCTTACAAGTGGAGAAACTTGTCTGGCTATGATCAGAGAGAGATTAACAAAAGAAGAATGAACAGAGGACTGGCATTGCTAGCTTTGAAGGTGGAGGAAGGGAGCCATGAGCCAAGGAATGTGGATAGCCTCTAGAAGCTCAAAAAGTCAAGGAAATAGACTCCTCCCTAGAGACTCCAGAAGGCTTGTAGCCCTGCCGATACCATGATGCTAGTCCACCAAAATCAGCTTTAGACTTCTGATTACCAGAATTGTAAAATAATACATTAATTTTTTAAACCAATAAATTTGTGACAATTTGTTGCAGCAGCAATAAGATAAATAATATATGTCCTTATACCTGAAGGGATAACAGGGAAGTAGGAATGTACCAAAACCTAGAGAGTGCCAAAGCTGTGGAAAATGAGGACCTTGCTGGGAAAGGTGATCATGACCTACTCTCCACATACTGGATGTGTGGAGAGTAGGGAGAATATATACTTCTACCTTTCTTTCTTTTTCTCTCTAATCTCTGGCCAGTGGCTCCCACTGATTGAATTTACCTGAAGCAGAAGAAGGCATAGGAGCTGGGTGATATGGTTCAAAGGTCAACCTCCTGGAACCCAAAGCAAGGCAGAGATGTTGGAAAATAGATCAAGGATTGGATGCAGATAAAGAAAGCATAGCCAGCAAAATCTATTCTTTTAGCATCTATTTCTGGTTTTTACTTAGATGGAGAAACTTCTCTCTCCAAAATAGAGGAAATACAAATTCTCATTAGGCATTGTATCATTGTATAAAGATGCCAATTTTGTCATAATCTCACTTGGAGCCTGAATTATAGTTATTACCATCAGAACTTGTCACTGTAGGGGAAAATGGCAAAAAAATACATCATGAAGGAACACTTAATATAGTTAGTACTTCCATAGATGGACACAAAGCCTAAGTTCTGTAATCATAGCTTCCTTCTATCACCAAATTTCAAATTCCCTCAAACTTCTGCTAGCACCTTGGTTATTTGATCTGCCCTGCTCTACCTTTTTTGTATGTTGTACCTGTGTGTGGTACTAGGGATTGAACCCAGGAGTACTCTTATCATTGAGTGCATACCTACCCCACTTTAAAAATTTTTTTAAATTAAATTTAGAGACAGGGTTTGCTAAGTTGCTGAGGCTGACCATGAACTTGCCATCTTCTTGCCTCAGCCTTCCCAGTTGCTGGGATTACAGGCATGTACCACCATGCTCAACTTTTTTTTGCATAGAAACATGTCTGTACAGTTTTCCTTTTGCTTCAGACTGGAAACACTATTAGAAGCTATATTTAAATTTTTAAATATTTTATTGATTATGGATTTTTGCTTTAATTTTGATTTAAAAATCACATTAAAATATTGTTTATCTTAAGTTTTTTGGTTTTCTCTAAAATTTTCTGCCCAAGGTAAGTACATTACTTCTGTCACCCTGATTCTGGTATTATCTTCCACTATAAGACAAGTTTCTTACTAGAAGGTGAAGTTGAGTGGGATTCTGTAGGCTGAATAAGGTTTTTGGTAAGTCCACTGGTTATATAGTACTGGCAGAGAGTTGTGAGCAGGGAAAGTAAATCCTTAGCTGAATATGTGTCTGTTCCTCGGAGGGAATCTCAGTCTTGGCTGCTTGGAAATACTTGGAAACTTGTGATGATCAGATTACACCCTAGATCAATAAATCAATCTCTGTGAGTGGGGCCTAAGTATCAACTATTGATAAAGCTAAGTGAGTCAGTGTGAATCAGTGTGGATAGGCCAAGGTTAAGAATCACTGATATACCACAATACTTATTTTGTATGCACAAGAATTTGGAGATCTTGTTAAAATGTGGATATATTACTTTGAGGCCTGACAGAGCATTTATAAAACATTCCTGTTGCTGTTGGCTCATTGGCCACATTTTGAATTGCAAAATTTTGTGTGCTAAAGAAATTATTATAATTTAGCTTCAAAAATTGTAGGCTATAGTTAAAATTTCAGTGAATAAACCCAGCACACTGTCAACACCACTTGTAGGTATTTAAGCTAGTACTTTAAATCCTCAATCTTGGGTGAATGCATTCATATTAACAAATTCAGCCCTACCTAACCACTTATATTCCCATACATGTTCTCTGGAATCCTACTGGTAAAAATTACAAAGATCCTACAACTCCTGCATAGATATTGTTTTCTCTTAGAGCTGACTTTAGGCTAAGTTGGGATGTAAGTTCATGACCTGGAGGCAGTGAAAGGTAGTAGAGATGGATTCTGAGGAGAATGGGCATTTTTTTTTGAGGTGGATGTCTCAGGTGAAGTTATGGAAAATTTTTTACTCAAGAGAAAGCTTCTTGGAAGATGGTAGACGGAAGACTGCTTTGTTTCAGCAGAAAGTTTGGGAATTTTGTGGATCCAAAGTTAGGCTTTATGTGTTAATTCAGACATCCTCATTCCAAGAGGCAGAGTCCCAGTTCTTCTCAGTCATCCTTACCTTTGACCTGTGCTTTTAAATGTTGTTTCGTATCTGCATACCACACACTGAGGCTTTGGGCTAGATCCTTAGTCACATCTGTTTTGAGCTTTAAGCTTGCAAACATAAAGAAGACATGTTAAAACTATGCCTTGAAGTTATGTAATATTTATGTAAACTGTCAGTTTTTCTAACTTTTTGATTTAACTTTAAAAGTGAAATTGAATATAGGAAGTTGAAGCATTTCTTTGAATGTATTTGTTGCCATTGTCAATCAGTGAATATTTAATGCTCAAGATACTGTATCATATTGACAGTAGATTCATAAATTTATTGATTAGTAACATTTGTATGTTTTTATTTACAGAAACTTATTGGAGAAGTGTTTAATATTGTGAGCCAACAGTCTACTGCTCGACCTGGCTGCATTATTGAACTTGATGCAATAACTGACCAAGTAAAAACATGCTTGTGAATTGGTGATATTATTAGGCATTTATTCCAGAGTGTTTCAGATGTATATATTTCAGTCTCAGAATAATTACCATTTGATACTAAATATAGTCAACTTTTATTGATATAACATAGTGAAACGCTACTAATGATATAGAAATTTTTATTTTCCAGTTGAATTATATTTGGATCCTTTTCTCCTGTTTAAAGGAAAGTTGATTCAGTCAGGGGAAACTATGATCCTGATCTTGAAATGCTGAGGGAAAATATAGTGCAACTGCACAGAGGCTCAGGTTGTAGGTTCTCCTTTTATGTTATTACCCATTTCAACTCAGAGGATGACCTCAGCTGTACAGTGCTTGCTTTTTTAGGCTTCTGGCTAGGTATTTTTACAAGGATCATTGAAATGCAGATGAAAGTGGGATCAAAGTTTATCACATTCCTCTGTAGGCAGCTACTACCTAGGAAAGGAGAATCCTTCTCCCCGCAAGGAATTTGTGAAAACCATTTAGCTCTGAGGATATTTGTTTCTTCAGGATCATGTTTATGGACTAAGGTATAGAACTACTATAATCATTTAAGTATAAAAGGAAAGATTACTTTGGCGAGGAAGTTACCAAATCTTTCAAACAAGGAAATGAAGAAAGAGCCAACTATATTTAAAAACAAATATAGAATTATGTTATAATTTTTCCATGAAGCTTTGCACATTCTGTTGGGGCAAATGTAATCATTACCACTAATGTAGAGAAATTACCACCACAGCTCTTGGTAACAGAATTGGGGCTGCCAGACTCAAATAAATTACTAATGGCACCTAGGAAATCCTTCACTGTTTTTTATCCCCAAGCTCTATGCTTTTGCTTTAAATTCAACTTTTACTCCGTAGGGATCTGCAAGGCTGTTGTTTCTTTCCCATAGATATCTTAATTTTTAATGAACTGGATGTTGAGTTCATTCTCCACTTTGGTCCCTCTGAAGTCTTTACCATGGATCTGACCTAATGTTCTTTTTTTTTAATTGAAAAGCCTCTTTTATAAAAAAAAAATATTTTTTAAAAACAGCAGAATGCATTTCAACTCACAGTACACATATGGAATACAATTTTTCATTTCTCTGGTTGTAAACAAGGTAGAGTCACACCATTTGTGTCTTCATACATTTACCTAGGGTAGTGATGTCCATCTCATTCCACCATCTTTTCTACTTCTATGCCCTCTCCCTTCCCCTCCCTGCCCTTTGCCCTATCCAGAGTTCCTTCATTTCCCCTGCTTCCCACCCCCACCCCAGACCTACTATTCTTTTTACTTCATACTTACTCCCAATTTATTTCCTGTCAGCTTGGGCTACCTTAACACAAGAGTGGTAAACTGCAAGCGCTGATAAAATGGCTTAGACTTATATATGACAAAGTTTAAAATTCATTCTTCATTTGTTCCCACTGTGTTCTATGATTTCTGTATCCATGAAAACACCACCTTTCCCTTTTCTTTCATTTGTTCCTTTTTTTAAAAATATTTTTAAATTGTTGATGGCCCTTTATTTTATTTATTAATTTATATGTGGTGCTGAGAATCTAATTCAGTGCCTCACACATGCCAGGCAAACGCTCTACCACTGAGCCACAACCCCAGCCCCTCATTTGTTCTTTTTTACTTGAGGAAGTGTCCTTCGATATTTTGAATGCAAAGAGATTTTTTTATGTTCTGCCTGGAGAGACATAAAAACACCCTTTAACTTTCATAAAAACTTTGTGGTATAACCTAATATTATAGTCCTTTATTTCCTTCTATGTAAGAAGGCTGATTTTCCTTTATTCTCTAAAATTATAGCCTATTTCATCCAGTGCCAACACAATCATAGCTGCTTCCCTTTCTGTAAAATCTGTGGGGCAGCCATCTAATTGTCTTGACACACTTTCACAATAAGCTTTTTGGAATCTAGCCTTTTCTTTGAATTTCTGTTCACCTTTGTGAACTAAGAGACTAAGTAGCCCTTTATGATTATCTTTCACCATGTGGTCCCCAAACATGGTCATGTAGCATAGCAGCTAACAGTCCTCCTTGCTTACAGTAAATATGTTTCTCTAAAGGTATATCATCTTACTGGCTTTTAATATGATCCTGCATCATTCCCACAAGAGAGGTTGAAGGGGTATTTTGAGGACCTTTCTGAGGTTTTTGCTTGTTTTTTTTGTGTGTGTGTGTGTTTATGTGTGTTTTTCTCAGGTGGAATTGGAAAAACTACTAGTTCTATACTAGTCTAGTAAGACTTATGTACTTAGCATAGCCTGAGACTGTTGCTTTTGGGTTGAAAGGGGTGCAGATACTTCACTACAGTCGTTTTGTTTTTGTTTTTGAGAAACAAATTTGTTGATCTATTTTTACCAGAGCTCTTCTGTTCTGCTATTGACTATGACATCTTTGAATGTAATTTTTCTCTGACCAGCATAATTTTAATAATTTCTTTCTGTTGCTTTTTTGCTCCTTAGTCAGTAGATTAAGAATAGAAATTACTAGAGAGATTTATTTCTTCTGTATTTGTATTGGGGAAGTGATGGGTGGGAGATAGGGAATTTCAAAGATGAAAACTTTTTTTCTTTCATATTTGTAGTGTGGCTCAAATACACAGTTGCTTCATGTATTTCAAGAAGACTTCATTATAGGATATAAACCACATAAGGAAGATATAGAGAAAAAGGAATCAGAAATATTTTTTCAACCATCACAAGGTACTGTGTGTGTGTGTGTGTGTGTGTGTGTGTGTGTGTGTGTTTTGCTGAGATTGAAACCAGGGCTTCAGGCATGCTAGGCAACCACTGTATAACTAATTTACACTCCCAACCCCCACAGGATACTTTTTAAGATGAATCTGAGTATACTGACTTTAATCTTGAAACAAACAAACAAAAACCCTCCAAGCTTTATTGAGTATGGATCTTTCAGAGTTATCACTTTTATAACTTTTGGCAAATATGTCTGTTCTGTTAAAATTGCTTGTTTGTGGATGAAGGTAGCATGTGGGTGAACATTACATTTAGAAAGACAGTTCATTGGTGTCAGAGACTTTTGCCAAGAAATGGTATTTATGAAACTCAATTTATTTGAAAAAGTGACTTTGTTCAACTCTGTAATTAGTTATTTTGATTGGTAGTAAATTCCCTGTGGTATCATAAGAAAACCAGTTAATTTTGATAGAGGTTTCAGAATGTTCCTAGTAAATTGCCAAAGGATAATAATAAATGAAGTAAGACATTATGTTGTGTGTTATACTAGAAACTTCATGGACATTGTGAATTAAGGTCCCATCTCAGTTTTCCCCGTGTGAAAGAAAGTCATTTTCTCCATAAAAACTTTCAAAAACAGCATTATATTTAGTTTCAACTTAAAATATTTCACTTATTTAGTTATTAATTAATTCATTTATTTGTTCATCATTTATTTAGAGTTCATTCTGGGGATTGAACTCGGGGCACTTGACCACTGAGCCACATCCCCAGCCCTATTTTGTATTTTATTTAGAGACAGAGTCTCATTGAGTTGCTTAGTGCCTTGCTTTTGCTGAAGCTGACTTTGAACTCACGATCCTCTTGCCTCAGCCTCCTGAGTTTCTGGGATTACAGGCATGTGCCACTATGCCCAGCAAAATATTTATTTTAGAAGTTATAATTTTGTAGTTATAAAACTGTCATGTTCTTTTTGAATGAAAAGACATGTCCTATTTTAAGAATTAATTTTCTTTGATGAACATACTTTTTTAGTTTACAAAGGATTTCCATATACTTTATCTCATTTGGTTGTAGTCTGTGAGTGTCTAGATGGACATATTTAATTTTCTTA
This sequence comes from Xerus rutilus, assembly GCA_028644305.1. Taxonomy (NCBI): domain Eukaryota; kingdom Metazoa; phylum Chordata; class Mammalia; order Rodentia; family Sciuridae; genus Xerus; species Xerus rutilus. The sequence continues at coordinate 86,432,200 of CM053401.1, read as the reverse complement.
GTATGGTCTTGACCACAGAATTATGTGTGGACATCTAAGAAAACTGTTTTTTCTGAATTTTTTTAAATTAGTTTATTTAGTTGCATTTCAAGTCATAGTACATATATAGAGCTCCGTTTTTCCATTTCTCTTGTTGCAAACCAGATAAAGTCACACCATTTGTGTCTTCATACATGCACCAAGGGTAGTGATGATGATCTCAATCAACCATCTTTACTGTACCCATTCCCCTTTCCCTCCCCCCACCTCTCCCCTCTACTGAATTTTTGCAGATAATTTTTTTTGCTATAGTGGAAAGTTTGAATGAGTTCCTGTCTTCTATGAAACTGAGCTCAAATATCTTTTTACCCTTCAGACTAGAATTTTTCTTTTATGCATCTTTTTTTATAAATCAGAATTCTTCTTATTTATAAGTTATTGTCATGCTCAGTTTTATTGTATTATCACTACACCACAACAGCATTGCTTTATAGATTTAAAATTTGCTTTTTTGTGTATTTTGTCTTTATCTGGGTTCAGTGTTTAAATATCTTTTCCAATAAGCCTAACTGCCATTCATCATGCTATTTCTAAAAAGTAAATACATGCCAACTACTAGAAAACAATGCTTAAATAAAGTTAGTATTTTCGGTGTAATATTGTAAATCAACAGACTTGAATTAGGATTTAAAAAATTTCTCTTTTATTTCTTATGTCTTTCCTAAATCAGGCCAAAAGATTTTTTCATTGCTTTCTTGGTTTTCCTTTAGTTTTGTGTGAAATTTTTCTGTGGTTTTCTTCCAAGTTTTGTATCTGTTTTCTTTTTTTTTAATCATCAATTTTTTTAATTTATTTTTTTAAATGCATTCAAGTATATATATATATACTATATATTAACTTGGTAATATATATATATATATATATATAGTATATATATAGAACTCAATTTTCCATCTCTCTGGTTGCAAAAAAGATAGAGTCACATCATTTGTGTCTTCATGCACCTAGGGTAGTGATGTCCATCTCATTCCACCATTTTTGCTACTCCTATTCCCCTCCTCTCCCCCACCTTTTCCCTGTCCCATCCAAAGTTCCTCCATTTCTCCCATGTTCCCCACCCCTACCCCCGCTTATGTATCAGCATCCACTAATCAGAGAGAACATTATGCCTTTGGTTTTTTGAGATTGGCTTACTTCACTTAGCATGATGTTCTCCAATTCCATTCGTTTACCTGCAAATGCCATAATTTTATTCTCTTTTATTGATGAGTAATATATATCTGTTTTCTTAAAGGACTTAATATGGATATCTTTCTTTTTCCCTACCTACTTCCTTATTTGTACTTTCTAAGTTTTAATTAAAAATTAATTACTCATTTAATTAAGAAAAATACCAAACATAGATAAAGGTATTTTGAGTCCAACCTCCATGTACCCATAACATCAATTGGATATTTTTAAGATTTTATTATACTTGCATTATCCATTATATTTTATTTTCCCTTTCTCCTGATATACTTCAGAGCAAATTCAGCCATCATGGTATTTTATTCCTATGTACTTTCATATGCATTTCTAAAAATGACTTGCTTCCATTTAGCTATTACCAAGTTAATAAAAAATTCTCAGAATCATATAGTAGCTAGCTTGTATTTTCTTCATTGAATTGTCTCAAAATGTTGGCTTTTGTTGTTTTATTTTATTGCTTATATGGTCTTTTTTCCTTATTTTTCCCACAGTTTTTATTGGTGCATTATAATTGTACATGTTGATGGGATTTGTAGTTACATATTCGTATATGCACACAATAGAGCAATATAATTTGGCCAGTGTCAACCCCCTTTCCTGCTCTTGATCTCTTTCCTCTGCTGATCCACCTTTGAATTTTAGGAGATCCACCCACATCTTTATTTTCCTTTTTCTTCTCTAGCTTCCTTATATGAGAGAAAACATATGACCCTGGCCTTCTGAGTTTGACTTACTTTGCATAACAAGATTGTTTCTAATTCTATCCATTTTCCTGCAAATGCCATAATTTTATTTTTTCTTTATGGTTGAATAAAATTCTATTGTGTATATATACCACATTTTCTTTGTTCATCCTTCCATTTATGGACACTTAGGCTGGTTCCATAGTTTGATTATTATGAATTGTGCTGCTATAAACATAGCTATGTATGTATCACTACAGTAAGATGACTAATTCATCAGGGTAAATACTGAGAGGTGGTATAGCTGAGTCATATGGTGGTTTCATGCCTAGTCTTTTTGAAAAGCCTCCATACTGATTTCCATAGTTGTAATAATTTACAATCCCACCAGCAGTGTAAAAGTGTTCCTTTTTTTCCACATCCTCGCCGGCATTTATTGTTATCTGTATTCTCGATGACTACCATTCTGACTGGTATGAGATGAAATCTCTGTGTAGTTTTGGTTTGAGTTTCCCTAATTGCTAATGATGTTGAACATCTTTCATGTATTTATTGGCAGTTTGTACTTTTTCTTTTGAGAAGTGTGTGTTTAGTTCATTTGTCCATTTTTTGAGTTATTAATTTTTTGGTATAAAGTTTTTTGAGCTCTTTATATATTCTAGATATTAATTCTCTGTCAAAAGAGTAGCTATCAAAGATTTCTCTCCCACTCTCTGAATTCTCTCTTTACGTTCTTAATTGCTTTGCTGTGCAGAAGCTTTTTAATTTGATGCCATCCCAGTTTTGAACCCCCTCCCCCTTTTTTTTGGTACCAGGGATTGAACTCAGGGATACTCGACCACTGAGCCACACCCCCAGCCCTATTTTGTGTTTTATTTAGAGACAGGGCCTCATTGAGTTGCTTAGTGCCTCTCCATTGCTGAGGCTGGCTTTGAACTCATGATTCTCCTGTCTCAGCCTCCCAAAATGCCATTTATGAACTCTTGGGATGATTTCCTGAGTTTTAGGGTCCTATTGACAGATCATTACCTGTGCCTAGAAGCTGAAGTGTTGACCCTGTTTTCTTCTAGGAGTTGCATATTTTCTGGTCTATGTTTGTGGTCTTTGATCCATTTTGGGTTGATTTTTGTGCAGGGTAAAAAATAAGGATCTAATTTTATTCTTCTACATATGGATAACCAGTTATCCCAGCACCATGTTTGTGTGTTTTTAATTTGTTTTGTTTGAATCCAGATCCAAACCAGGCCTACACTGTGTTTCATCACCTGTCAGGACTCTTAATCTGAAATAATTCTCCTACTATTTACCCTGGTTATGCCACCAACATTTTAGAGCATATTCTTTATTAGGAACTTCTTTGACTACTTGTGATGTCATTTGAACATTTTTTTTTGTATTTCCTATAAAGTGGAGGTTAACTTTGGAGACTTGATTAGATGTAGGTTCCATTTCCTAGGTGATGTTGTATATTTCATGTGTATCATACCAGAAAGTGTAATGTTAGTGTGTCTCTGTGATGCTAAGATTCGAGGAAATTCAGATGGTGGCTCCAACTTGGTTTCTTCCATTGAATATCATTTATTTAAAATCAGTTATTTCATTAGGGATCGAAAAATCATGATTTTTCTATTTTTATCAGTTTTTGTTTACTTATTATTTGGCAAACATCTGTAAAGAAAAGCATTCCCTTATCAACCAGGGCTATTTAATTATCCTGGAAAACATAGCTATTTTAGAGGAAAAAACATGCTTAGTTCCTTCCCTTTGACAATTTTAGAATAAGGAGTTTGTGCTCTAGTTAGCCCTAGTGTAATGATGAATTTATTGTTTGGTTTTCTTTGTGTTTTGAATATCATTATTAATCTACTTTTAAAAAACTCCTTATTGAATGATAATGTACATATGGAGAAGTATTTACATAACTTATGGATTTTAATGTGCTTAGCACATTTCAATTAGTTTGCAGTTATTATTCTTTTTTTAAAAAATATTTTTTAGTTGTAAATGGACACAATATCTTTATTTATTTATGTGTGGATCGAAACCCAGTGCTTCACATATGCGAGGCGAGCACTCTAACACTGAGCCACAACCCTAGCCCCGCGGTTATTTTTCTTTTAAATGCTCATTGCCTCCTATCTTCAGATTTGTTCTGAGTCCTTATGACACATCTTCATTATTCTGATAACTTACATTCTTTCAGATAGAAGATATCTCAGGCTTATCTTGTAGATACCCTTTGTAAGAATGTAGTTATTCTTCGTACTGTTCCTTTTAGAAACCACACTTTGAGCTCTAACAAAGTTCATTTCCAGTGAGTTGTCATTATGAGTTTTTAATTTAACAAAGTTTTTATTATTCGTGTAGATCTAATTTTCATTTGTGAAGAATATAATTGTCAATGCGAAAAATTATGCTTACATATCTTTTCATAAAAAATATATGAAATTTCTACAAAGTTTTTCTGTATCTTCATTGCTTCCCCTCTCCCGATAACTTTTCATTTAAAAAATTCTATTTTCAGAAAGAAAAGGCAGGATAAATGTTATTTCATTCTTTCCTTTTAACTGCAGATTTTCCAGATAAGGAATAAGTACCCCAGTTACTTAAGGGGGCTTTGTTTGAGGCTAGCTTGTGCTCTTGTGTGTTTGGTTTCTCTCCTTTTCTGTTCCTGCCTTTTCTTTCTTGCTTTACGTGTTCTCTCTCTTTTGGTATTTTGGTGAATTCTTTTTTTAAGTATAATCAATATGTTTTAATAAATTGTATTCATTTTTATTCTTTGATGTTCCATTGTCCCTTCTTGGGTTTCCCTTTGTATACTTTTGACATAGCCTCATTAATCTTTGATAACTACCTAATAGCACAAAAATTGTATAAAAATTCTGAAAATGTATTCTTCCTTGTATTAGCCTTTTTTCTGTTGCCCAATAGCACAATACCACAAACCTGGTAAATTATTATTTTTTAAATAAAGAGAGATTTATTTTGACTCACAGTTCTGGTCCAAGGTTTAGAGGCTGTATCTGATGATGGCCTCCTTGCTAGAAGAATTCCTAGGTAGTTCAGGACATCATTTGGGGAGTGATAAGGAGTGTATATACGTGTGTGTCCTGATTTTTCTCCCTTTTTTTAAAAAGTCACAGTATTCAATCATGGAGGCTCAACTCTGAGGACCATATCTAATCCTAACTATCTCCCAAAGCCCATAAACTTTGAGTATGGTCTAAACACCATACTCAAATTAAATTTCTGCCTTCTTAATACCTCAAAATGGGAATCAAAATTCAACATGAGTTTGGGGAAGAGGACAGACCATATTCAAACTGTAGCATTCCCTTTTCTTCCCAACTTCCATGCATGTGATGTTTTTTAGCATTTAAAAAATGTTTTTTAACCCTTTGAAACATATTAATTTAATTATTTTTTCCCTTTGAATAATAGGATATCGTCCACCACCATTTTCAGAAAAGTTCTTTCTAGTAGTAATTGAAAAGGACAACAATAATTACTCTATTCTCCATATGTGGCATCTTCATCTTAAATCTGTACAAGCATGTTTAGGTAAGTAGTGATATTACAGTTTATACAGAGATGATGTGAAATAAATTCACTTTATAGAATATGGTTGCTGGGTGTAGTGGTGTGTGCCTGTAATCCCAGTGACTTGAGAGACAGAGGTAGAAGGATCTCAAGTTCAAGGCCAGCCCTAGCAACTTAGCAAGAACTTTAGCAACTTAGCAAAACCTTGTATCAAGAATAAAAAAGGACTTTGTAGCTAGGTGGTAAAAGGCCCCTGGATTCAATTCCAGTTTCTCCCTTCCCCCAAACACACACACACACACACACACACACACACACACACACACACCTGCTAAACTTTTAATTCAAGGTTATGAAATAGGGAAGTCCTAAAATTGAATCAATTATAGGCATATTACATGTTGAAAAAATATTTTTTCAATTAATCTTTATTGTCTACTATGATTCTGTTTCTAGATGTCTACAGAATTAATATTGTACTTTTGTTGATAATGCACATTGCCATCTGATAAAGTGTATATTAGCATTAGCATCTTTATTTTACTTTATTTACATATTGGTAAAATATGATAGAGCACCTGGAGCTTATAAGGAGAATGGTTTTGGAGGATATTAGGAAATGCTTCAGTGTGAATAATAAATTATTTCAGCTATATTTCTGCTATACCCATTCAGATTAATCTCTTAATAAATTTTGAAATCTGTAGTGTGAGGCAGAGAAATTGGTCATAGACCTTTTCTCTTTTGTTGTTTTTGTTTTTTGATACTGAGGATTGAACCAAGGGGAACATTACCAATAATGTACATCCCTAGCCCTTTTTATTTTTTTATTTTGACAGACAGTTCTTGCTAAGTTGCTGAGGCTGAGATTGAACTTGAACTTACGATCTTCCCATCTCAGCCTCCTGAGTTGCTGGAATTATAGGCATATACCACTGTACTTGGCTTGATCATAGACCTTTTCTTTTCTTGTTCTTATTTTTCAGTGCTGGGAATTGAACTTAGGGCCTTATATATGCTGGGCAAATGCTCTACCACTGAGCTACACTCCCAGCACAGATTCTTTGTTTAAAAAAATAACAATTTTACTTTCTGAGAGATAATTGTTAAAGAACTACATGGATAGCTATATCAACTGAATCTACTTTATTTTATGTAAGATACTAAGATTTATTTATTATTATTCATTATTATTTAAAAATATATTTTTATTTTTAATTGACACGTGGTAGTTAGACATGTTTATGGAACAAAGTATGACATTTCAATACATGGATAATAATGTATAATGTTCAAATCATGACAGTTGACATATACATTATCTGAGACATTCTTTATTTCTTTTTCAAACTGAATCTGCTTTAAACTAGATAACTAAAAATATTTAAGAATTGTAAACAGATTGTATTGTTTCTGTTAATTATGTAATTTAACCAGTATTCACACATTAAGCAGTTAATATAGTGAACCAATGATAAGTATTTTTTTGATTCCTTTTATATTGCACATTATCACATAACTAACAGGGCCATGAATTGTCATTAGAAGAGCCAAATGATTCAATAGAACTTTGACATGTTCCTAGTTGGGTCTAATCTTGAGGCATCAGAAATTTTAAAAAAATCTTTCAAAGCCTTTCAAGTAAATTTTTGGCATTGTATATTGTTTCACAGAGATGCAAGACTAAAGGATATAAAACCAGTTGGTCAGGAAGAGATTTTTAACTCACCAGAGAATGTGGTATTTTCTAGAATTGAGCACAGAGCCGAGGATACCTTTGAAGAGATTTTTAGAAGTAGTTACAGATTCTTGGGATAAAAACTACGTGATACCTTCTGTCCCCAGTGTGTGAGAGGAGCATACCACTTTTGTTGTCCTAAAGCCAGCACTAGTGTTAGAGATGCTTGCCTACCCTGTTTGTACAGGGTCACAGGCAATGAGATTATAGTAGAGGTAAACAAATATATTCTCTTCAACTCTGACAGGAAACACCTATCTTTTGATTTTGACATTCACTGAAGGTTTAACATAATGTATACTTCCATTCACGGCTAACACTTGAATTTACCAGTGTGGTGTTTATACTGTGATGGAATGAAATGATTGGCTTACATTTAGTTGGGGAAGGAAATATGTTGAGTACTTTTTGGATGCCATTGAGATTGGTCCTTTGCATATGTGAGATAGATATTATCTCCATTTACTAAAGAGTAAGGGTAAGTGGCTTAATGAAGTTCCATTTATATATACTCAGTTGTAGAACTGAGTTTCATTTCAAAATCAGGACTTGCCAGCTCTGAGGTCTTTGCTTTTTTCCTGCTCATATTTTCTTTCTTAGCATGAGATATACATTATACAATTGCCTAGTTTATAGAACGAGAAATGATGTAGTTCAATTTTATTTTGTGGATGAGAAAATAGCTAGAGATGGTGATGTGCCTTGCCTAAGGAAATACATCTAGTTAGTAATATAGCCAGGACTAGGACTCCTATCTTTTGGTGATTGATGCATGCCTATATCCTTATTCCATTTTATGAAAAACGTTTTTATAATTTTTATTGATTGGCCAGCCATTATAAGATAGATTGACATGTTTAGCATTCACAGAAGCACAGGGGATTATCTCTTGAAGTGTCCTGGTACTCCTTGAGATGTACAAAGCAATGAGAGATTATCCCTACCCTTGATTAATTCAGTCCGTAAGAGGGAAAGAGACACACAATAAACAATGTGAAGTATACCTCACCTATTACAGAAGCACAGATAACTGAATTTGCTTAGAGATATACACTTCACTCTTGATATGAAAGCTCTTTGGAAGAATATTAAGGTGATTATACCTTACAATGACAGTTAACTAATACTATAATCTATTTGGAACTTTTTTTTTTGTATTTGTTCTTGAAATTATTATCTTGTTTGAGCACTTGATAGTTAAGAGGATGGCATTCCAGTGTGTTATCTTTGCTACTAGCTAGATTGTATGAGCTCTCCAAGTTTAAATTTCTTTATCTGAGGCAGTACACTGTTACTTCTAAAAGTTTGATTCATGATTCATCTTTTCCAGAAACAGCTAGTCTGCTTATTAGAAGTACAGATAATTGAGATCTATCCCAAATCAATGGAATCAATATCTTTGGCGTTAGACCTGAGAATTTGTATGTTAACAAATGTCTCAAGTTTGTAAGGTTTTGAGCACTGGACCACATAACTAAAGGTTTCTTTCTAGCTCTCCAGTGTTATAGCTCTCACCTGAAAGTTTTCCTGCAAAGGAATTGGTGATGCTAAGGAGTAAAGTAGTTTGAAAATAAATGTATTTATTAAGCAAAAAACTGAAAATTGGCCTTGTTTCCTAAGAAGTTCTTTTAAGAAGCCATAATTCTTAAATAATAATAAAATGTTATTATAACTCATGTGTTTAGTGATAATACATTTCATAATTTTATAATTTGTTTTCAAAGCCAAAGCTTCAGAAGCTGTTTCCTCTGAGAGTCTACTTTCAGTCCCTGGACAGAAGAATGTAGACTCATCTCCAGAAACCTCTCCTAGCATGAGCCCCATGCCACATTCTTCATCAATTGCCAATCTTCAAACTGCTAGTAAACTTATTCTGAGTTCTAGACTGGTATATAGCCAACCTCTTGATCTCCCAGAAGCAGTTGAAGTGATAAGAGCAACACCTTCAGCAGGTAAGGTATCTTTAAGACTGAGCAATTGTAGCTCAGAGTGATAAAGTGGATGAATTCTTGCATAAATAACATAGATGAACTCTTCTGAAGCATGTGCTATGTAGACATTGAATTAAAGATTTGTTTTCTAACAATGATACAACTATTTAGAAACATGTTCATTAGAAACAATTTCTTGAGGCCAGTTGTGGTGGTGCACGCCTTTAATCCCTGCAGCTTGGCAGGTTGAGGCAGAAGGATTGCAAGTTCAAAGCCAGCTTCAGTAACTTAGTGAGGCCCTAAGCCGCTTAGCAAGACCCTGTCTCAAAATAAAAAATAAAAAAAGGCTGTGGATGTGGCTCAGAGGTTAAGTACCCCTGGGTTCAATCCTCAGTAGTAGTAGTAATAATAATAATAATAATAATAATAATAATTTCTTGTAATAAATGTCAACTGGAGAGAAAATGGTGTAAATATTTTCATTTAAAGTGTTTTGTCTACATTTCAGAAACTATGATAGTAAAATTTCAAAGAACCAATGTATTCTTGTATGAATTGCTGAAGCTTTTTTTTAAAATTTAAGACTTCATACCATCATGTGTCACTTTTATTAAGTATGTTTGATGAGGGCTAATGAATACTTTGGGGGGAAATGTAGGATAAAAGGCTATAATTTGGCTTAAAATGATACTGACTTTAACAAGGTGGGTAAGATAATTTGGAGGACAGGACTAGAAGCTGTATTTAAAATGATCTGCCACTTACAGAATTCTAACCAAGGAGTTCTAAAGTAGTGTTTTTAGGGAACCCAAATTGGAGCTTAAACACTCTCCCAATTAATGGTATTGAGTATGGGCATTTTCTTATTCCTAAGAGAGGTTTGCATTCACAACTAAAAGGTAACCTTGAGAAGAGTTTGTTATGGGCTTTTGTGGTGGGTGTAAATCTAGGTGAGTTTTTTAATCTTTCAAAATATTTGGAAGTTTGGGATTATAAACTCTCATAAGTTTATTGGAGCTCATGATACTAATCTGTATTTTGCAGGGGCTTTATAAAATGTTTTCAGATGCCTTATTGATAATAACATTCCAAGGGAGATAATAACTCTTACCTGTTATTTAGATGGAACAGGCTCAGATGTTTAAATGTCTTTTTCACTCTTCTGAAGTTATTAACAAACTGGAATTGAAATCCTGGCCTTCTGACCTCAAATCTTTTTTTTTTTTAATTTTTTTTTTAGTTGTAGATGGACACAATATCTTTATTTTTATGTGGTGCTGAGGATCAAACCCAGTGCCTCATGCATGTGAGGCAAGTGCTCTACCACTGAGCCACAATCCCAGCCCCTGACCTCAAATCTTAATCATTATTACAGCTTATCTTGTAGTTGACTATAGGTGGGTAGTGTTAGTTTTTGACAGTCTGGAGTAAATGAGGTTTCTGGTTCAGTGTTTAAAGTGAATTAAACCTGGTAATTGAGAGAGAGAGAGAGAGAGAGAGAGAGAGATCCATCTATCTGTTTAGCTGTCTGAAAAAAAAATTGATGGTAGGGGTGAATCTGGGGTCTGGATTATTTGAGGGCAGGTTTGACACATTTGATGGACAAATTGCAATGACCACTTAGGCATCTATGATGAAAGTGGTAAAATATAGAGAGTGAAAGCCCAGTGAGGCATGTTTTGGTGAAATAATACATAAATTATGACAAATAATACATTTATTAAGGATTGACTTGTTTCTTTGGTTTTGAGTTTTGTTTTAATTAAGTGTTTACTTCATGTAAACCTAATTACCTGAAAACAAGTTTTGTGATTATTATTGCATATTTTTATTTTATCAATTGTCTGTTCAAGGCTTCTATAGATATCTTGGCCAATGAATGGGCATTTAGTGTAGGATACTAGTTAGGTGGGGGATGGCAGAATTACTCTGAAGTAGCCCATAGTGGCTTTTAATTTATCACATTTTGGAATTTGATTATTAGCATTTTATTTTGTGGTTCTATTATTATAACTATCTGCCTTTTCTTTTTAAGGTCATCTGAGTTCCTCTTCAATTTATCCAGTGTGCCTTGCACCTTATTTAGTGGTTACAACTTGTTCTGACAATAAAGTACGCTTCTGGAAATGTTGTATGGAAACAAACCCACAAAATAATACAAATAATGAGAAAGAAACCTATCATTGGAGAAGATGGCCCCTAATGAATGATGAAGGAGAAGATAATAGCAGTACAGTGAGCATTGTGGGAAGACCAGTTGCTGTTAGTTGTTCATACACAGGTCGCCTTGCAGTGGCTTACAAGCAACCTATCCACCACAATGGTTTTGTTTCTAAAGAGTTTTCCATGCATGTTTGTATATTTGAATGTGAATCTACAGGAGGGTCTGAATGGGTTTTAGAACAAACAATTCATCTTGATGATTTGGTTAAGGTTGGGAGTGTACTCGATTCAAGGGTCAGTGTTGATAGTAATCTGTTTGTGTATAGCAAATCAGATGCACTTTTAAGCAAGGATAGATATCTTATCCCAAATATCAAACATTTAGTACATTTGGACTGGGTGTCAAAAGAAGATGGCTCCCACATTCTCACGGTGGGGGTTGGCGCTAATATCTTCATGTATGGGAGGCTTTCAGGAATTGTAACTGAACAAACCAACAGTAAGGATGGAGTAGCTGTTATTACGTTACCACTAGGTGGTAGTATCAAGCAAGGGGTTAGGTCGAGATGGGTTCTTCTTAGATCTATAGACTTAGTGTCTTCTGTTGATGGTACACCTTCACTGCCTGTTTCTCTTTCTTGGGTAAGAGATGGGATATTGGTGGTGGGAATGGATTGTGAAATGCATGTATATGCCCAGTGGAAGCATGCTGTCAAATTTGGAGACACTGAGGCTGATAGTCCTGATGCAGAAGAGACAGCAGTACAAGATCATTCTGGCTTTAAATCTAACATGTTGTCAAGAAAAAGTATTGTTGAAGGAACAACTATTGCTGATGATGTTTTTTGTTCACCAACTGTAGTTCAAGATGGTGGCTTATTTGAGGCTGCGCATGTACTTTCCCCTACTCTTCCACAGTATCATCCAACTCAGCTATTAGAATTAATGGATTTAGGTAAAGTTCGAAGGGCTAAAGCCATTCTCTCTCATTTAGTAAAATGTATTGCAGGTGAAGTTGCAATAGTTAGAGATGCTGATGCTGGAGAAGGAACTAAGCGGCATCTTTCTCGAACCATTAGTGTAAGTGGCAGTACAGCAAAGGATACAGTCACTATAGGGAAAGATGGTACTCGAGATTATACTGAGATAGATTCTATTCCACCACTACCACTATATGCATTGCTTGCTGCAGATCAGGATACATCCTACAGGATTTCAGAAGAAAGTACAAAACTGCCACAGAGCTTTGAAGATCATATTGAAAGTCAACCAGAGGATCAGTATTCTGAGCTGTTCCAAATCCAGGATATAACAACAGATGATATTGATTTAGAGCCAGAAAAGAGAGAAAGCAAATCAAAGGTTATAAACCTTTCTCAATATGGACCAGCTTACTTTGGCCAGGAGCATGCTAGGGTACTTTCAAGTCATCTTATGCACTCAAGTCTACCAGGCCTTACCCGTTTGGAGCAGATGTTTCTTGTAGCATTGGCCGATACAGTGGCTACCACCAGTACTGAACTTGATGAAAACAGAGATAAGAATTATTCAGGTAAATAGTCTTAAGAAAATGTTATAAAGTTATCATTAGTACAGTGTTTGTATTGTCTTTGTAATGATTTGCCTATTGAATTATGGTCTTTCTTCAAAACTTTCAGGGAAAAGCGCTCCCTAATAGACAGTTATTACTATATAATATGCTTAGTTGAAAAAAGATAAAAGAGCTGAGTCAGGCTATCACTTGCACATATGACAACATGGATTTGTGATATCTATAGGCATTTCCACACACGTTCTTACAACGAAAACTTTGTGTAATTTTGGGTATAGAGTCTCCTGTTTTCTTAAAGATTAATTCATCTTGGGTTTTTTTTTTTCCCATGAGTGATAATAATGGCCCAACTGTTAATTTTGCTATAGAATCATGAGTCTTCTGGGGACCTCATTGGCTCAATTTATCTTCCCATTTCTAAACACAAATAACTTTTGTAGTTACATAATCTTCTGCAAAAGTTCTCTTAAGAGGTTTTCAGACATTTAATATAAAATTATCTTGCCTGATTCATTCTGTAACTAGAAAATTTGCAGCTGCCTTCTGAAACTGGATTTTATTCTCTTCTGTGCAGCTAGTCGAAGGTTATAGTGTTGACTGAAATGATGACATTAGCAAAGGAAACAAAAAATTATTGGTCATTCATTCATTCATTCATTCATTCAATATTGTGGAGGAGTGAGGAATTACTGTGTGCCAGACACTTTGTGTACTTTATCCCATTTAATTATCATAATCTTCTAGTAGGTAGGTAGCTACAATTATGTTTAATGTTATAGATGAAGATACTGATCCCTAGGAATTTGACTCATCTAAGATCACATAGACATTAAGTGGGAGAAATGGAGTTCATATGTAAAAATTTTTGCTTCCAAGCTGGTACTCTTTTTTAACTATTTCATGAGATTTCCATATTTGGTGAAAAATGACTACTCCTCAAAGCCAGTTAGAAAGTATCTCTTCATATAGATTTACACCTTTGCATGTGTCCCCAGCATTTCCCTTCAGTAGGTTAAAATAACAGGAGACTTTGGAGGATTTTCCCTGACCTATTTTCTCACTGTGTTAGTTAGAAGGAAAAACACAAAAAATAAAATAAAAAAAAACCTCTTAAATTATGAGATTATGTGTAATTGAGCGGCGAGGTTCTTCCCAGAATAACCTGTAACCTTTGTTAATATGTATTAGTTTTCACTCTGAGGTATTAAGAAATTAGGCATGCCATAATCCATGGAAAATAGTTTAGATTTTCTGACACAAACTGTATTGTTGGCTAGGAATATAAAAAATAGCTTATCCTGGTCACAGTAGACATCTATGAGGTAGATAAGGCAGGAATGAATGTCTCCATTTCACAGGCAAGAAACTGAAAATCAGAGATTAAAAGAATTGCACATCTCAGTAAGAGGATTCTAAGTAATTGGATTCTTCCATTTGTTCAGGTGAGAAGACACAGGTGTTGATAACTCTGCTTTCTCTCATGCCCCATACTCAGTCCATTGGCAAATGGTGTCATTTGTTATATCAAGAATCCAATCATTTCTCATCACCTGTGCAGTCACTGTTGCCTCCTGCCTGATTACTGACAGTCTCCTGCTTCATTCTGGTGAACTCAGTCTGTACTTCACAAAGGACAATGACTCATTTGAAACAAAGCTGCATTAAATCTCTCCTCTGCATAATATATACCAGTGGCTTCCCATGTCACTTTAGAGTAAGAGTTAAGATCATTACAGACATCTACAAGGCCCCACATGGTCTGGGCTCATTTCCACTCTCTGTTTCCCCTCCTTGCTATCCCACAAACACATAAGCATGATCCTTTCATGAAGTCTTTGCACTTACTGTTTGTTTTGCGTAGAGTGCTCTTCCACATGGATGCATGGCTCATTCTGTTACCTCCTCAGAGTTCTGCTGAAATCTTGTCTTTTTGGAAAGTTGTTCCTGGTCACACTAAATAAAATGGAACCCTTTCACTTTAGTAGTCCTTATATCTCAATCCTGCTTTACTCCACTCATAGCATTAATTTCCATGTATTATTTGTTTATTTATTGTCTCATCCTACTAATATGTAAACTCCATGAGAGTGTTAACTCTTTTTCAGAGTTAATACTGTTGAATTCCCAGTGCCTAAACTGTGCCTCACATGTAGTAGATGCTAAATTTGTTGAATGAATAAATGGATGAACGAATATAGGTAATGGGAAGCAGAGCTGGAACTGAAACTTTAGTAATTTTTAAAAAATGTGTTTTCTTCTGGCAAAGATTTATTCTACACTCTTTGAATACTTCTTATGTGTTAGTTACTAGGCTAGGTGCTGTCAATACCTTTGCATTGCTGTTATTCAGAAGTAGCTATAGTTTCAATTAAATTTGACATACTTGTGTATCTTTGTTCAACTTTTAACTAAGTGGAATCAATTCATTTTAACTGTGTAATACTAAGTAGTCTAGAGAATCAAATTTCAAGTCTTTAGCAGTATCATATTTCAGTCAAACTAAACAGCCTAGGAAACATTACCTATTTAATTATGTAACAAATAATTTCACTATAGTTATATATTCTTGTCCTTAAATCTCACCTGACTTGATGTAGGAAATATTTTTATGACTTATACCTAACTCATTACAATTATGTTTTATTATATTCCACATTGCTTTCATTTATTATGAGTAAATATAAGTGCTTTTATTATCTGTATTTTTCTGAATCATTTTTCATTTAGGAGATTTAGTATTCACATATTTTTTATGGAAATATGCTGTTTATAAAATTATTGAATTGTTCACAAAGGAGCACAATGAAAATATCTTAGTATTTTGTTTAAATTATTAATATAGAACTTAATGTTTATTTTACAACTTTTTAAAAATCAGTTTGTGACCTGTTGAATTCTTTTTTTCTTAACATATTTTCTACTTAAAACAGGAAGAGACACCTTAGATGAATGTGGTTTGAGATACTTGTTAGCTATGCGCTTGCACACATGCCTTTTAACATCACTGCCTCCTTTATACCGAGTACAGCTACTCCATCAAGGTACTTATTGTTTGAAACTTTGCACAACTTTTATTTAGTATTGAAGTGGTGGGTGTGTTCATATTTGCATACGATCAGCCATTGAATCATCATATGTACACCTGTCACTGGTTTTAACATCTTTGTGTCACCAAATACCCACTTAACATTTTCCTGTGTATCCTTCAGCTTTATCCTGTGACTTTGTGCAAATAGCTCAGTTTTTGAGACTTTATTCACTAAAGTTGTAGTAACTTAGTAAATGTGGTTTGCCAGGGGTTATAATTACTCAAAGTGGCTCTCTATAGAGTGGCTCTGAATTTTCTCTGGTGTCTTTTCTTTAAAAATTGTGTAGATTGTGTGTGTGTGTATGATGCTGGGCCTTGTGCATGCAAAGCAAGTACTCTACCAACTGAGCTATATCCTCAGCCCTAGATTTTGTTTTTTATGCTGTTATTGTTTTTATCTTAATATAAGCACCATGTTCCAAGTTGCCAGCAAGTAAAGGTGATGTTTCAGGAAGATTTACTATATGGATCTAGTGGATTTGCATATATCCAGCATACTACCACACACCCTGATTTGAGACAAGGATTCATATCACCTTCTTATTTACAGATTAAAAAGTATAGAATTTAGAGTAACCTACCTAGGATAGAGGACTCTTTATTACTAAACTTACAGTTAGACTCCTAGTTGAGAGCTCATTTTGGATTTAATTTTTTAATTTTATTTATTTTTATTTTTTAGATTTATTTATTCTACTTAGATATACATGACAGCAGAATGCACTTTGATTCATTGTACACAGATAGAGCACAACTTTGCATTTCTCTAGTTGTACGTGATGTATAATCACATCATATATGCAGATATACATAAAGCTAGGGCTATGAGGTCCATCTCATTCCACCATTTTACTGCCCCCAGGCCCTTTCCCCGCTGCCTCCCTTTTTACCAAAGTTCCTCCATTCTTCTCGTGTGCCCTCCCCCATTATGGATCAACATCCACTTAGAACATTTGGCATTTGGTTTTTTGAGATTGGCTTACTTTGCTTAGCATGATATTCTCCAGCTCCATCCATTTACCTGCAAATGCCAGAATTTTATTCTCTTTTAATGCTGAAGAATATTCCATTGTGTATGTATACCACAGTTTCTTTATCCATTCATCTATTGAAGGGCATCTAGGTTAGTTCCACGGTTTAGCTATTGTGAATTGAGCTGCTATAAACATTGAGTGGCTGTGTCACTGTAGTATGCTGTTTTTAAGTCCTTTGGGTATAGACCTAGGTGTGGGATAGCTGGGTCAAATGGTAGTTGCATTCCACGTTTTCTAAGGAATCTCAATACTGCTTTCCAGATTGGTTGTACCAATTTGCAATCCCACCAGCAATGTATGAGTGTGCCTTTCCTCCCACATCCTCGCCAACACTTGTTTTTGTTTGTATTCTTAATAATTGCCATTCTGACTGCTGTGAGATGAAATCCTAGAATAGTTTTGATTTGCATTTCGCTAATGGCTAGAGGTGTTGACCATTTTTTCATATATTTGTTGGTTGATTATATATCTTCTTCTGAGAAGTTACTGTTCAGCTCCTTAGCCCATTCATTGATTGGGTTGTTTGTTTTTTTGGTGTTAAGTTTTTTGAGTTCTTTATATATCCTGGAGATTAGTGCTCTATCAGATGTGTGTGTGGCAAAAATTTTCTTCCCAGGATGTCGGCTTTCTGTTCACTTCATTGATTGTTTCTTTTGCTGAGAAGAAGCTTTTTAGTTTGAATCCATCCCATTTATTGATTCTTGATTTTACTTCTTGTGCTATAGGAGTCTTGTTAAGGAAGTAAGGTCCTAATCCTATATGGTGAAGATTTGGGCCTACTTTTTCTTCTATTAGGCGTTGGGTCTCTGGTCTAATTCCTAGGTCCTTGATCCACTTTGAGTTGAGTTTTGTGCATGGTGAGAGATAGGGACTTAGTTTCATTTTGCTGCATATGGATTTCCAGTTTTCCCAGCACTATTTGTTGAAGAGGCTATCTTTTCTCCAATGTACGTGTTTGGCACCTTTGGTATAAGATAACTGTATTTAAGTGGGTTTGTCTCTGTGTCTTCTATTCTGTACCATTGGTCTACATGTCTATTTTGGTGCCAGTACCATGCCATTTTTGTTACTATAGCTTTGTAGTATAGTTTAAAGTCTGGTATTGTGATGCCTCTTGCTTCACTCTTCTTGCTAAGGATTACTTGGCTATTCTGGGTCTCTTATTCTTCCAAATGAATTTCATGATTGCCTTTTCTATTTCTATAAGGAATGATGTTGGGTAGTATGGCCATTTTGACAATATTGATTCTGCCTATCCAGGAGCATGGGAGATTTTTCCATCTTCTAAGGTCTTGTTCAGTTTCTTTCTTTAGTGTCCTGTAGTTTTCATTGTAGAGGTCTTGACCTCTTTTGTTAAATTAGATTCCCAAGTATTTTATTTTTTTTGAGGCTATTGTGAATGGGATAGTTTTCCTAATTTCTCTTTCAGAGGGTTTATCACTGATGTGTAGAAATGCAATTGATTTATGGATGTTGATTTTATATCCTGCTACTTTGCTGAAATCATTTATTAATTCTAGAAGTTTTCTGGTGGAATTTTTTGGATCCTCTAAGTATAGAATCATGTCATCTGCAAATAGTCATAGTTTGAGTTCTTCTTTTCCTATTCGTATCCCTTTAATTTCTTTCATCTAATTGCTCTGGCCAGACTTTCAAGGACTATGTTGAATAGAAGTGGTGAAAGATGGCACTTTCCCATTTGTAGAGGGAATGCTTCCAGTTTTCTCCATTTAGGATGATGCTGGCCTTGGGTTTAGGATAGACAGTTTTTACAAAGTTGAAGTATGTTCCTACTATCCCTAGTTTTTCTAGTGTTTTGAACCTAAAAGGGTGCTATATTTTGTCAGATGCTTTCTCTACATCAATTGATAAAATCATATGATTCTTATCTTTAAGTCTATTGATGTGATGGATTATGTTAATTGATTTCCGTAGGTTGAACCAACCTTGCATCCCTGGAATGAACCCCACTTGATCATGGTGCACTATTTTTTAAATACGTTTTTGTATGCAATTTGCCACAATTTTATTGAGAATTTTTGCATCTATGTTCATCAGGGTTATTGGTCTGAAATTTTCTTTGTTTGATGTGTCTCTGTCTGGTTTTGGTTATCAGGGTGATACTCGCTTCACAGAATGAGTTTGGAAGGGTTCCCTCCTTTTCTATTTTGTGAAATAGTTTGAGGACTATTGGTATTAATTCTTCTTTGTATGTCTTATAGAACTCGGCTGAGAATTCATCTCGTCCTGGGCTTTTCTTGGTTGGCAGGCTCTTAATGGCATCTTCTATTTCCTTGCTTGAAATTGATCTGTTTAAGTTGTAAATGGTTTCCTGGTTCAGTTTGGGTAGGTCAAATGCCTCTAGAAATTTCGGTGTCTTCAGGGTTTTCTATTTTACTGGAGTATAAATTTTCAAAATAGTTTCTAATTATCTACTGTATTTCAGTAGTGTCTGTCATGATATTTCTTTTTTCATCACAAATTTTAGTAAATAGGGTTTTCTTTCTCCTTCTTTTTGTTAGGGTGGCTAAGGGTTTATCAATTTTATTAATTTTTTCAAAGAACCAGCTTTTTGTTTTGTCAATTTTTGAATTGTTTCTTTTGTTTCAATTTCATTGATTTCAGCCCTGGTTTTAATTATTTCCTGTCTTCTACTTCTTTTTTTTTATTCTTATTTAAAAAAAATTTTTTTTTTGGTTGTAGATGGACACAGTATCTTTATTTTATTTATTTGTATGTGGTGCTGAGGATCGAACCCAGTGCCTCATGCACACAAGGTGAGAACTCTATCGCTGAGCTACAACCCTAGCTCTTTTGTCTTCTACTTCTTTTGATGTTGATTTGTTCCTCTTTTTCTAGGGCTTTGAGATGTAGTGTCAAGTCATGTATTTGTTGACTTTTTCTTCTTTTAATGAATGAGCTTAATGTAATGAACTTTCCTCTTAGCACTGCCTTCATGGTGTCCCAGAGATTTTGATATGTTGTATAGGAGTTTTCATTTACTTCTGAGAATTTTTTTTATCTCTTCCCTGATGTCTTCTGTTATCCATGTGTCATTGAATAGTGTATTATTTAGTTTCCAGGTGTTGGAGTAGTTTCTATTTTTTAACCTGTCATTGATTTCTAATTTTGTTTCATTATGGTCAGAAAGGATGTGGGGTAGCATCTCTACTTATTGTATCTGATAAGACTTCCTTTGTGGCATAACATATGATCTGTTTTGGAGAAGGATCCATGTGCTACTGAGAAAAAAGTGTATTCGCTCGTTGATGAATGGAATACTCTATATGTGTCTGTTAAGTCTAAATTATTGTTTTATTGAGTTCTGTGGTTTCTTTGTTTAGTTTTTGTTTGGAAGATCTGTCCAGTGGTGAGAGAGCTCTGTTAAAGTCAACAAGTATTATTGTGTTATGGTCTATTTGATTCTTGTAGTTGAGAAGGGTTTGTTTGATATAAGTAGATGCCCCATTGTTTGGGGCATAGATAATTTATGATTGTTAGGTCTTGTTGATGTATGATTCCCTTAAGAAGTATGAAATGTCCTTCTTTTTTCCTTTTCACTAACTTGTTTTGAAGTACACATTATCTGATATGAAGATGGAAACTCCTGCTTGTTTATGCAGTCCATGTGAGTGATACGTTTTTTCCCACCCTTTCATTTTCAGTCTGTGGATGTCTTTTCCTGTGAGATGAGTCTCTTGAAGGCAGCATATTGTTGGGTCTTTTTTTTTTTTTTTTTTAATCCAGTCTGCCAGTCTATGTCTTTTAATTGATTAGTTTGGGTCATTCACATTCAGTGTTATTATTGAAATATGATTTGTAATCCTGGTCATTTTGGTTTATTTTTTGTTTTTACCTTGACTTGGTTGGTTTCTGCTTTGATTGGCCTTTCCTTTAGTGTAGTTCCTCTGTTTGTATATTTTCATTATTGGTTATTATTTCCTCCTCATGGAATATTTTGCCAAAAAAGCTGTGTGGTGCAGGCTTCTTGCTATAAATTCTTTTGTTTATCATGGAAGCTTTTCATTGCATCATCAGATCTGAAGCTCAGTTTTGTTGGATATAAGATTCTTGGTTGGCATCCATTTTCTTTCAGAGCTTGGTATATGTGGTTCCATGATCTCCTGGCTTTTAGGGTCTGGGTTGAAAAATCTGCTGAGATCCAAATTGGTCTCCTCCTATGTATGATCTGATTCCTCTCTCTTGTGGCCTTTACAATTCTATCCTTATTCTGTGTGCTGGGCATTTCCATTATAATGTGCCGTGGTGTAGAGCTGTTGTGATTTTGTACATTTGGTGTCCTGGAAGCCTCTTGTATTTGATCTTCCAATTCATTTTTCATGTTTGGTGGGAAATTTTCTGATATTATTTCATTGAAGAGATTGTACATTCCTTTGGTTTGAAACTCTGTGCCTTCTTCTATCCCGATAAATCTTAGATTTAGTCTTTTGATGCTATCCTATAATTCTTGTATATTCTATTCATGGTTTCTTACTGTCTTCACTGTATGGTCAACTTTATTTTCAAAGATTGTATATTTTATCTTCATTATCCGAGGTTCTGTCTTCTAAGTGATCTAGTCTGCTGGTGATGCTTTCTGTCGAGTTTTTAAATTGGGTTTATTGTTTCCTTCATTTCAAGAATTTCTGATTGTTTTTTTTTTCACAATCTCTAGCTCTTTCTTAAAGTAATCTTTTGCTGCCTGTTTTTAGTCCCTTATCTCTTTGTTGGAGTGACTGATGGTTGCCTTTATTTGCTTTCTTATCTCTTTGTTGGAGTGATCAATTTTTGCCTGTATTTGCTTGCTTAAGTCATCCTTTAATTCGCAAATCATTTTAATTAC
This sequence comes from Xerus rutilus, assembly GCA_028644305.1. Lineage (NCBI taxonomy): Eukaryota > Metazoa > Chordata > Mammalia > Rodentia > Sciuridae > Xerus > Xerus rutilus. The sequence continues at coordinate 86,410,401 of CM053401.1, read as the reverse complement.
GTACATTCTGAATTCTTTCTCTGATATTTCATCAACTGTGCTCTCAGTGGATTCTATTATTGTAGTATCTTGGTTTATTTGGGGCATTTTCTTCTTGTTTTTTCATGTTGATTATGTATCTTCCTTTCTTGCAATGTTGATCTGAGGTATTGCAGTTTCTATTCTATAATCTTGTAGTGACACTACAGATTACCTATATCTCACCTTGGAGTTCACTTCCAGTCCCCAGCAGGTGTCCCCAGATGGACACTACTGCCACTGAAGATGGTGGCGGCAGTAGTGGAGGTAACTCAAGATGGCAGTGGGAGAGGTCCAAGATGGATACAAACACTTCCAGAGATGGGACTAAAAGAGTAGGACTTACAATGGCTTTGGGCTAATTGATCTGAGATGCAGTGCTTTGGCGGGCCACTGCCTCCAGGGCCTGTCTATTGACCCAAGGTAGATGCTAATACATGGGAAGAACTATGGGGATGGCTTCAGTGTACAAGATGGATACAGGAAGGGAGCAACAGCATGGATCCCCACTACGTGCAGGGGTGGGCCTGGGCCTGGGCTCTCACACAGACCTGTGAGACAGTCCTAGGCCTGATCTTGGCTTGGACTCCCTCAGGGATTCAAGATGGTGGGTCTAACCCTGGGCCTGGGCTTCCGCGGATCAGCAGGGGCTCTGGCGCTGAACTAGGGGGGTGCTTCTGGGCCTCAGCTGTGGGGGTCCCAGGAGGCAGTCCTTCACCTGGGTCTGGGTTCCTCTGTGGGTCGGTGGATTGGTGGGTAGCAGTCTTGGGCCTGACCTTGGTTGGGCTCGTGTGGAGGTCCCTGAAGGTGGTCCTGGGCCTTGGCCTGTGCTCCCTCTGGTCGGCAGGGGCTCTGGTACAGAACTGGAGGTGGTCCTGGGTCTCAGTTAGGCCAGATCTCCCTCAGGGGTCCCTGAAGGCAGTTCTTCGCCTGAGTCCGGGTTCCCCTGTGACTGGCGGCTAGCAGTCTGGGATCTGACCTTGGCTGGGCTCCTGCAGAGGACCCTGAAAGTGATCCTGGGCCTTGGCCTGTGGTAGGGCAGGGACTCTGGCATGAAACTCTAGACTATGTTTCTTTTGAAGCTCAAAGCCCCCCATAAAGTCTGCATTAGTATTGTAGGCCCTGAAACACCAGGCTCGATGAACTATTGTTACCCATGACGCTTACCCTTTATCTTATAAATGTCCTTTGGAAACATAATTTTAAACAACTACTTAATATTCTGTCATGTATCTGAATTTTATTTCATCTATACAACTCTATTTTTGAAACATATAGATTTTATGTTGGTTCTAAAATTTGAATTATCATTGTAATGAATGACCTTATAACTTTGCATCTTTAAGTATTTGGGTATATTTCTGTTTATACTCATGTTAGTTTACTAGCAGTTGAATTACTGAATCAGAGAGTATGAAAAGATTGCCATAGTGTCAGTATTAGGCAGCTTTAATCAAGGTGTGAAAGGCAGAGGAATGTATCTCATGACTGTGAGTTATTCCAGATGTTCACTGGAATTCTTTTGAAGTTTAGAGCTTGCTTTAAAGTTAGGCTTAACTTCCTGGCCAGAGGGAATAATGAAGTAGTTTTCAAAATTCAGTGTTGAAGGATGTTAAGACTTGTTGCATTAATTTTGCAACAAGTGGCAGTGGCAGTGTGAGAAAATAGCAGACACCTAGGCAACATACTTTCACTTGACTTTCAACTGAACCAAAACTTTCACTGTTGATAATAAGTTTAGTGTGTATATGAATAGCTCAGTCTTCAAATACCTTTTATTCCACTGATGAAGTTTTTTAGTGTCTGTATTTTTGTATGGAAAAAAACCCAAACCAAGTATGTTCACGAAAATGTTAGAGATTTGAGTTTTATGTTTTCTGCTTCTCATCTTATATTCAGAAATTTACAGTATGAAATCCTGAATGATGATATACTTCCTTTCATTTATTCTTTCTACTTAAAAGAATGACTGTATATGTAACTATGGAAAAATTGTTTTTGTTCTTTATTGATATAGTTCTGAAGGTTATTATTTTGGATTTCTAATTTAGGTGTTTCTACATGCCATTTTGCCTGGGCTTTTCATTCTGAGGCTGAGGAAGAACTGATTAATATGATTCCAGCAATTCAGAGGGGGGACCCTCAGTGGTCTGAGTTAAGAGCTATGGGAATAGGATGGTGGGTGAGGAATAATAACACACTTCGAAGATGTATTGAAAAGGTAACTTTTCTTCATTGGATTTTGAAGTTTAAAAAGTCTTAAAGAGAAAAACATATTACCAGTATCTTGCAAGAAACTGGCATGAAGAATTAGCTTATACATCTTGAGATCTTGAGAACTTTTTAAATAACATTTTTTGGAGATTCCAAAAACTTGACCTTTGTCTATGTATGTATGCAATGGGAGTGTTTTATGTAGTTGAGGTATGTCTTATTTTAAGAAAATACAAAAATTTAAATTTAGGAAGTATACTTAAGTTTCTGTCCTTTATTTCCATAGCATAGAAAAATCGTTCCTTTTATATAAAGTTTTTTCTGCATGTCTAGTTCAGTAAGTAGTAAACTTGCTTTACACACTTAAAATGCCATCAAAAAGCCAATTTGGATTTATTTGCACTTGAAGAACATATCTGTGCCAGCAAGTGAAACATGATATTTTTTAAGATAGTTTTTTTCTTAAAATCAGTTGACTGGTAGATTCCTTCTAGAAAAAAAAAGAAGTTTCAATTTTATTTGTTAGTGGAAACTGAAAATTCTTTCAATGTTATAGACATTAACATTTACTGAGCACCTGTTATGTACCAGGTTTGGTGTTGGTTTCTTTTCATTAATCATTATAAAGTCTTTTCATTAGCCCTGTGTTATCATCTCCATTTTATACCTGATAGAATTAAGAATCAAGGTTTGGGTAGCCTGCCCAGGCTCCAAGTTAAGGGTTAGATTTAGTCTGTTCCTTTTTTACTTAAGCAGGGTTGGGAAAGTAGAATTATCATTCATATTTTACTTTTAGGAGTCCATTGAAATTCCCTAGCATTCCATCAGTGGTACTTTATTTGTGAAGTATGAATTTTTTTCTCCCAAGTATGTAGAGCTTCATTATTTTATTCCTCTGTAATAGTAATTCTCAAATTTTAATGTGAGAAGAATTACCTGGCAAACTTATTTAAAACATCCCACTCTGAAATATTTTAATTTGGTAGGTTGGTGGTAGGGCTGTGGCCTCTTCAAATTGATTACATCTTATGATTCTGGTATACATGGTTATCAAATCACAGTTTGGGATATAAGTATTAAAGAATCATTTTCCTAGTACATATAAGGCAGCCAACAAAATATCAGCATTCCATTATTGAAATTAAATTGAAGGACTATGTAAATTTTTTTTCCTGAAATATTTACTATAAATCTTTAGATGAATATCAATAATAATTTCTCCAAAAATGATAGAACATATAGAAGCACTAAGTTAAATGATGGAGGGAAGAGAAAAATACTAAAAGGAAAGGAAATAAAAGAAAATTGATGGTAAAACATTTTTATGTTGCAATTTTAGATGTCTTTCCCAGTTTCTTCCATAATTTAGTAGCTTCCTGCTTCACCATTGGTCAATGAGATCTAATAAAACATTCACTGGTTTTTGTTAAGCCTCTCAGCTTAGTGATTTTGCAGAGGGTATCTCAGCATCTTTGAGAAATAAGATATAGTCCGTATGCTATTGTGTTCAAAACAATACAGTTACATGTAATAATGATATTGACTTAATTTTTAAACTGATAGAGTTGATTGATGCTATATAAATTCAGCAACTTTGGTCATATGAGTCAAAGGGTGTTACAAATTATAGTACATGGAGAATTATATACTCAATAAAACTTTTTAAAAAATGAAATTATTAAAAACTAAAATTTGTAAGCCAGGGGCTGTGTGTTTTAGTTCATTGGTAGAGTGCCATGTGTGAGGCCCCAAAGTGAACAAATAAATAAAAAAATAAAATAGAAATTTGTAAGCCCTTCAAAATAAAGGCGCTAGAACCATTATATTTTAATTATGTGTCAGAAAAAATGTATGTATTCAGTCCTTTAGAATTGTCAAAATTTGATCGAAAAGTATCAGAAAAATAGGATTTTTAAAAAGTATGCTTAAAAATACTAGAACATTTTTGTCTGCTATTTTTAAAATGTGTATACATGTGTCTATAATTATTATCACAGGTATCTTTACACTAGTGAGAGAGCCTTAAATTGTGAAACCACATTTACCATAGACATTAATATTTAACTTCTACAAAACATTAAGAAATGGAGTATGTTGAACTTTAAGAATTGGTCACATCTATTAAATATTCTGTTTTTATTGTTTTCTATGTTAGTTTTATTACTTCCTGGGTTCTGATCCCTTTCTACCTCTTACTGTGTGACTATAAACCATTTACAACCTCTTGGTGTCTCAGTCACCTCATCAGTAAAATGAGTATGGTAATTATACCTCATGGGTTGTAGTGATTCAGTAAGATCAGTGAGAGGTGCTTGATTGGACTGGTGCCAGTTATATGGTAAGTAATCAATTAATGCTAGCTGCTGTTTTTATTTATATTATAATCATTGGCATGCAAATTATCTCTAGAAGCATGTGTTATCAGTCATTGGAAATCGTGAAATAGAGCTAAGTTTTCCTATTTTCATAATTCTGTTATCTGTGAAATAGTAGGAAAGCATTGATTATTGACTACTTGGTTGTAATTGTTTTAACTTGGTTGTAATTTATTTTAACTTGAGATACTCAAGTTAAAATAATGTTTTATTTACTATTTAGGTTGCCAAAGCTGCTTTTCAAAGGAACAACGATGCCTTAGATGCTGCATTATTCTATCTTTCAATGAAGAAGAAAGCAGTAGTGTGGGGTCTGTTTAGGTAAGTTGCCTCAACACTTAATATGATTTTGTGGAATGAAGACTGTGCTTCATATCAGAAACTTAGTGCTTTTGAAAATAGGTGCATTATCTTGGTCAAATCAACTTACTTCTTTATGCCTTTGTTCCTTCATCTGCAATAAATGGGTAACATATCTTTTCAATTTAACCTAAAGGGTGGGATGTTGTTTTAAATAAAGTTTGGTACAAGTACACTGGAAAGTAGAAAATATTCTTGCTTCCTGTTTGTGTACATAAGATACTATTAGCTTTCCTTATTAGAAGAGATGCTTGAAAACGTATATCTATCTATCTATCTGTATATCTATATGTATCTATGTAGATATACATATAGATATATAGGTAGAGTTATATAGATATATAGATATAGTTATATACTTATAACTATAGTTATTTTTCTTTTAGATGGATGTTTTTTATTTTCTATTTTTATACTGTAAAGGATACCTATTTTTAATTCTGGCAACTAAATAAACTAATTAAAAAAAAGATATACAAATCAAGAAAAAAAGACTCATCAATGGTTGATAGGCTTGAGGTCTTTACAGACCCACCAGATAAGGAAGTGTGTATGAAAATTTGAGAATATCTAATCCGGAGCAGGGTTTGGAAATTAAGAATTTGTGTCATCAAATGATTTTATAAATAGTTATATTGAATCACAGTGGAGCTTATCCACTTACAAATTGTCTGTGACCACTTTCATCTTACAGGCAAAATAAGTAATGGTGACAGCGACCATAAGTGCAAAAAGAAAGAAGTTGAAAAACTTAAAATATTTACTAATTGACTGTTTAAGAAAAAGTATGCAGGTCCCTGATCTAGAGGAAACTTCATTGACAATAGGTTAAAACATTCAAAAAAAGAACAGTTTGCCTTATTTGGCCTTCTTTTAGCCAGAGATCCAGTATTTCCTGTCAATTGATAGTCATGATGACATCCATGGATACTGAGAAGTCTTGAAGCACCTTCCAAATCAGCAAAGATTAAATCTCACTCATGGTGTGTCTCTGTTGTCCAGATTCATATTCTTAAAATTGAATTTTTAACACAAAAAATGGAAACCTCTGTGATATGCCTTCCATCTGATCTTTCAGTCTCTAATTGTAGATCAAGGAGAACAAGCTAGTAACTGCATACACTCTCCATACTGTTTGTGGCATCCCAGGCTCCTTTGCTCTTGCTTGCTTTGCTTTTTCTCCCATGCTGAGTTAATATTTAGTTCCCTGTTACTCATTTGACAGTTTGCAATATTTTCACTGTTAATAAATTATAAATGATAAAAAAAAAAGATATTTTAAATTTGGTTTAAACACTGATGTTTGTGCTCTGATTTCCAGGTCACAACATGATGAAAAAATGACATCATTTTTCAGTCACAACTTTAATGAAGATAGATGGCGTAAAGCTGCTTTGAAAAATGCTTTTTCTTTACTTGGAAAACAACGTTTTGAACAATCTGCTGCTTTTTTCTTGTTAGCAGGTTCACTGAAAGATGCCATAGAGGTATAAATAAGAATACATGCTATGAAATACTTGTAAGAGATTGAAAACCTGAAAAGGTCTTAGAGGAGGTTGCAATTTTTTGTCATATTTTTGTAAGAACAGAATATAATTATAGAAATTGTTGAACTTAAAATAGTAGCACTGTGATAAATGAAATTATAAATAAGTTCAAAACAGTTTTACATATGGCATATTGTATTTCAAGATAATATATAAAATTTATGAAGAAATGGCAAAAATGTTGTTTGAGTGCCCTTTTTCTGGTCATTTTGTGATTACGAACAATTTCAAGTACATAGGTACTTTATCACTTACATATCTAGGAGGTAGCAACCTCCTTATCTTGTGTAGAAAAGCAGATATTTTAAATTCTTTTTTTCTAAATGAAAATTAATAGATAAGAAACTAAAATAGTGATTTGTACTGTTCTGTGATATAGTTGTCTTCGATATTGGAAAAATAAATGTGACAAGGTAAAACTTTGCATTTTTTCATATATAATCCTGGCAAGTGATTATGAGAGTAATATTAATTTTTTCTGTTTATTTATAATGACTTCCTTTTTAGGTTACTGATTATCATTCTGAGCAATTCAAACAGGTGATGGAAAAATAGAATAGGAAATATTACATAATAGGAGAAATAGGAACTATCTAATAAAGCAGCAATGCTGTAGATTTAAAATTAGTCATTCTTCCTGATTTTCTCAGGTGTATGATTTTTTAAAAATTATAAATGCTTATAATTTTGAAATGGGAAATTTAACTTATAAGATACTCAAGTGAATAAGAGGATTTTTTTTTTTTTTTTGGTGCTGTTGGGGATTGAACCCTAAGCAACTTCAAAGTTTTAGTTTCCTCCTCCTCCTCTTCCTCCTCCTCCTCCTCTTCTTCTTCTCCTTCTTCTTCTTCTTCTCCTTCTTCTCCTTCTTCTCCTTCTCCTTCTTCTCCTTCTCCTCCTCTTCCTCCTCTTCCTCCTTCTTCCTCTTCCTCTTCTTCCTCTTCCTCTTCTTCTTCCTCTTCTTCCTCTTCCTCTTCTTCCTCTTCCTCTTCTTCCCCTTGTTCCCCTTGTTCCCCTTCTTCCTCTTCTTCCCCTTCTTCCCCTTCTTCCTTCCTTCTTCCTTCCTTCTTCCTTCCTTCTTCTTCTTCTTTCTTCTTCTTCTTCTTCTCAGTCATTTAACTATCTTTCATTGTCGTAACCTCCGGATCTCCTCCTTCTACCATCATAGTAGACAATTTTAGGGTGTTAGTGGGATATTTCATGTCTCTAAATAATTATTGCTAAATAAAATAAATATTTCTTAAAATTTAAATTTGCAGGTATGTCTTGAAAAAATGGAAGATATTCAGCTAGCTATGGTTATTGCCCGCTTGTATGAATCTGAATTTGAGACTTCATCCACTTACATATCCATCTTGAATCAGAAGATTTTGGGTTACCAAAAGGATGGCTCAGGATTCAATTGCAAAAGATTACATCCTGATCCTTTCCTGCGTAGTCTTGCCTATTGGGTGATGAAAGATTACACCCGTGCCTTGGATACATTACTGGAACAAACACCAAAAGAGGAAGATGAGCATCAAGGTAAGACTCTTATACATTTCTCTCTCTCTCTCTCTTTTTTTTTTTTTAAAGGAAGACAGTTTCTGAACTTCATTCAGATTTTTTAAAATATCATAATCAGATTTACTTTTCAACTCTAAGAAATTATCAAAATTTTTTGTGAGTTTAGATTAGACACTTAATTTTTATTATAAAAATCTAGCATCTTATAATTTAAGTAATATTAAAAAGACCACACATTTTTAATCTCATAATTATATTTTGAAGAATATAAGTAGGATTATTATACTGTTCTGGTTTCATATACATTAAAAAAGCATTTTTTTTGAAAAGCACATTAAAAAACTGGATGTTAAGGCAGGAGAATCACAAGTTTGGGGCCAGCTGGGCAACTTAGTGATACCCTGTCCCAAAATAAAAAATAAGAAAAGATGGGAATGTAGCTCAGTGGTTGAGCAACCCTGAGTTCAGTCCCTATTACCATCAAAAAAAAGAAAAAAATAAAGCAAACAGAATGTTTGTCCTAAATACTCATATAGCCATTTTTTTTTAACATGGAAAATGTGGATGTTACACATTGGTTTGATGCATGGGACTGGAAAATCTTGACTCTTATCTGGTAAATTTTATTTAATCTTGGTTATCCCAAATAATTTAGGTCTTTTTTTTTCCCTCAAGTATTTTATTTTTTTGAGGCTATTGTGAATGGTGTGGTTTTCCTAATTTCTCTTTCAGAGGATTCATCACTGATGTATAGAAATGTATTTGATTTATGGGTATTGATTTTATATCCTGCTACTTTGCTGAATTCATTTATTGATTCTAGAAGTTTTCTAGTAGAATTTTTTGGATCCTCTAAGTAAAGAATTGTGTTGATGGCAAATAATGATAGTTTAAGTTCTTCTTTTCCTATTCGTATCCCTTTTAATTTCTTTCATCTGTCTAATTGCTCTGGCCAGACTTTCAAGAACTGTGTTGAATAGAAGTGGTGAAAGAGGGCATCCCTGTCTTGTTCCCATTTTTGGAGGGAATGCTTCCAATTTTTCTCCATTTAGGATGATGTTGACCTTTGGTTTTCAATAGATAGCTTTTACAATGTTGAGGTATGTTCCTACTATCTCTAGTTTTTCTAGTGTTTTGAACCTAAAAGGGTGCTGTATTTTGTCAAATGCTTTCTCAGCATCTATAGAGATAATCATATGATTCTTGTCTTTAAGTCTATTGATGTGATGAATTACATTTATTGATTTCTGTATGTTGAACCAACCTTGCATACCTGGGATGAAACCCACTTGATCATGGTGTGCTATCTTTTTAATATGTTTTTGTATGCGATTTGCCACAATTTTATTGATATTCATTGGGGATATTGGTCTGAAATTTTCTTTCTTTGTTTTTTGTCTGGTTTTGGAATCAAGGTAATACTAGCCTCATAGAGTAAGTGTGGAAAGGTTCCCTTCATTTCTATTTTGTGGAATAATTTGAGGAGTATTGGTATTGGTATTAATTCTTCTTTGAAGGTCTTGTAGAATTCAGCTGAGAATCCATCTGGTCCCAGGCTCTTCTTGATAAGCTTTTGATGGCATCTTCTATTTCCTTGCTTGAAATAGATCTGTTTAAATTGTTTATGTTCTCCTAATTTGGTTTGGGCAGATCATATGCCTCTAGAGATTTGTCAGTGTCTTTGGAATTTTCTATTTTACTAGCGTATAAATTTCAAAATAGTTTCTAATTATCTACTGTATTTCAGTAGTTTCTGTCGTGATATTTTCCTTCTCATCTCAAATTTTAGTAATTTGAGTTTTTTCTGTCCTTTTTGTTAGGATAGCTAAGGGCTTATCAATTTTATTAATTTTTTCAAAGAACCAGCTTTTTGTTTTGTCAATTTTTTGAATTGTTTCTTTTGTTTCAATTTCATTGATTTCAGCCCTGATTTTAATTGTTTCCTGTCTTCTACTTCTTTTCATTTGTTCTTCTTTTTCTAGAGTTTTAAGGAGTAATGTCAGGTTGTTTATTTGTTGACTTTTTCTTCTTTTAATGAATGAGCTCAATGCAATGAACTTTCCTCTTAACACAGCATTCATGGTGTCCCAGAAATTTTGATATGTTGTATCAGAGTTCTCATTTACCTTTAAGAATTTTTTTATCTCCTCCCTGATGTCTTCTGTTATCCATGCATCATTGAATAGTGTATTATTTAGTCCCCAGGGGATGGAGTAGCTTCTATTTTTTATTGTATCATTGATTTCTAATTTTGTTCCATTATAGTCTGATAGAATGCAGGGTAGTATCTCTATTTTTTTTTTTTTGTATTTGCTAAGACTTGCTTTGTGGCATAACATATGGTCTATTTTAGAGAAGGATTCATGTGCTGCTGAGAAAAAAAGTGTATTCACTTTGTTGATGGATGAAATATTCTGTGTATATCTGTTAATTCTAAATTATGGATTGTTTTATTGAGTTCTGTGGTTTCTTTGGTTAGTTTTTGTTTGGAAGATGTGTCCAGTGGTGAGAGAGCATGTTAAAGTCACCCAGTATTATTGTGTTGTGGTCTATTTGATTCTCGAAATTGAGAAGGGTTTGTTTGATATACGTGGATGCTCTATTGTTTGGGGCATAGATATTTATGATTGTTATGTCTTGTTGACATATGGTTCCCTTAAGCCATATGAAATGACCTTCTTTATCCTTTCTGACTATCTTTGGTTTGAAGTCCATTTTATCTGATATGAGGATGGAAACCCCTGCTTATTTACGTGGTCCATTTAAGTGGTATGTTTTTTCTCATCCTTTTACCTTCAGTCTGTGGTCTTTTTCTATGAGACGAGTCTCTTGAAGGCAGCATATTGTTGGGCCTTTTTAAAATCCAATCTGCCAGTCTGTGTAGTTTAATTGATGAGTTTAGGGCATTAATGTTCAGGGTTATTATTGAAATATGGTTTGTATTCCCGTTCGTTTAGTTTGTTTTTGGTTTTTAACTTGACTTGGTTTCTCCTTTGATTGGCTTTTCCTTTAGTGTAGTTCCTCCCTTTGCCAGTTTTCATTGTTGTTTTTCATTTCCTCCTCATGGAATATTTTGCCAAGAATGCTCTCTAGTGCAGGCTTTCTAGCTGTAAATTCTTTTAACTTTTGTTTATCATGGAAGGTTTTTATTTCGTTGTCATATCAGAAACTTAATTTTGCTGGATATAAGATTCTTGGTTGGCACCCATTTTCTTTCAGAGCTTGGCATAGGTTGTTCCAGGATCTCCTGGCTTTTAGGGTTTGGATTGATAAATCTGCCGAAATCCGAATTGGTTTTCCCCTGTATATAATCTGATCCTTCTTTCTTGCAGCTTTTAAAATTCTATCCTTATTGTGTATGTTAGGTGTCTTCATTATAATGTCCCTTGGTGTGGATCTGTTGTAGTTTTATACATTTGGTATCCTGTAAGCCTCTTGTATGTGATTTTCCAATTCGTTCTTTATGTTTGGGAAATTTTCTGACATTATTTCATTGAAGAGATTGTGCATTCCTTTGGTTTGAAATCCTGTGCCTTCCACTATCCCAATAATTCTTAGATTTGTTTTTTCATTTTATTCCATAATTCCTGGATATTCTGTTCATGGTTTCTTACCATCTTCATTGTGTGGTCAACTTTATTTTTAAGATTATATATTTCGTCTTCATTGTCTGAGGTTCTGTCTTCCAAGTTCTCTAGTCTGTTGGTGATGCTTTCTATTGAATGTTTTATTTGTTTTATTGTTTCCTTCATTTCAAGGATTTCTGATTGGTTTTTTTTTCAAAGTCTCTGTCTCTTTCTTGAAGTAATCTTTTGCTCCCTGTATTTGCTGTTTTATCTCTGTTGGATTGATCAATTGTTGCCTGTAATTGCTCTCTTATATTATTCTGTGCTTCACAGATCATTTTAATTATGTACGTTCTGAACTCCCTCTCTGACATTTCATCTACTGTGCTCTCAGTGGATTCCATTATTGTAGCATCTTGGTTTGATTGGGGCATTTTCTTTCTTGTTTTTTTGTGTTGTTCATGTGTCTTCCTCTCTAGCAGTGCTGATCTAAGGTATTATAGTTTCTATCCTATAATCTTGTAGTGTCCCTACAGGTTACCAGTCCCTCACCTCTGGTGTAACCGGGCCTGCAGGGACCTCGGAGGTAGTTTTCCCAGTCCTGGCTGTTGTCTCTAGATGGAAGTAGGCTGAGACAGCCGCCCATTGGTAGATGGGGGGCCGAAGTGCATGTGCAGTCGGTCTCCTCCCAATTTAGTTCTTTCATACTCCTGGAAAGTATTTGTCAGCTTTGTTTGCAATAAAATTAAACGTAGGAACATTATAAAAGAATAGTTAAATAAATGATACTATATTCATGTATCCAAACTTATGCCATTTATTTTTATAGTATATCTTACTAAGGACATATGGTCGAATTTCTTAAAGTCACTTTTCTAGTTCATGTCTGTGTGGTTAGACTACCAGCTTAACATACAGATTCACTTAGTTTTATGGAAACCTGCCTATAATCCCACTGACTTCGAAGGCTGAGGCAGGAGGATTGTAAGTTTGAAGCCAGTCTTAGCAACTTAGTGAGACCCTTTCTCAAAATGTAAAGGGATAGGGAAATAGTTCAGTGGTATAGCATCCCTGGTTTTAGGCTCTAGTACCACAATAGATAAATTTGCTTTTTATGATTTACTTTTTAAAATTTTATTTTCTTTTAAATTTATATAAAATGTTGACATGGTTTTGAAATTAAATACATAAAAACAAAGTATTTTCAGAGAAATCCGGCTTTTTTCCTTGTGCCTTTCTCCTTTTTCAGGGAACCAATTAAAATTTTACATGTATGTGTCTTCCTTCTGCATCTTCTTTTACTTAATATATCCTAGATATCACTCCATAGCATATAGGGAAATTTTTTTTATTTCAGTTATATGGTTTTAAGGATTATATGAATGTAACATAGTTTAGCCTTCCTATGGTTAATATGTATGTGTCCTTTATTATGAAGAAATGCTGACAGATTTTATTCTTTTGCAGTTTAAGTACAAATTAATACTAACTTATGATTGTTCTATTTGGTTTCTGTAGCTATCATCAAATCTTGTAACCCAGTGGTATTTAGTTTTTATAACTACCTTCGGACACATCCTTTGCTCCTTCGAAGAAACCTTGCCTCCCCTGAAGGAACTTTGGCAACCTTAGGTCTCAAAACTGAGAAAAATTTTGCTGACAAAATTAACCTCATAGAGAGAAAATTATTCTTTACCACTGCAAATGCTCATTTTAAGGTTGGATGCCCTGTTCTAGCCCTGGAAGTACTTTCTAAAATTCCAAAAGTAACCAAAATATCTGCCTTACCTGCAAAAAAAGATCCACCTGACTTTGTTTCTAAAAAGATGGGTGATGTATCTGCAGAATCAAAAACTATGAGCGATGGCATTGGGAGTTCTGGCGCTGACTGGTCAAACATAACTTCATCACAGTTTGACTGGAGTCAACCAATTGTTAAAGTTGATGAGGAACCTCTTACTCTTGACTGGGGTGAAGATCATGATAGTGCCTTAGAAGAGGATGAAGATGCTATTGGTTTAGTAATGAGAAGTACAGATGCCAGAGGAAAAGGTGAACAAGAAGATCAGAAGTCCTCAGACCCTAATATGTTATTGACTCCTCAGGAAGATCATCCTGAAGGTGATACTGAAGTTGATGTGATTGCTGAACAACTAAAATTCAGAGCTTGTTTAAAAATCCTTATGACTGAACTAAGAACTTTGGCAACAGGTTATGAAGTAGATGGAGGGAAGCTCAGATTTCAGCTCTATAATTGGCTTGAAAAGGAAATTGCTGCCTTGCATGAGATATGCAATCATGAATCAGTTATTAAAGAATATTCCAGTAAAACATATTCCAAAGTAGAGAGTGATCTTCTGGATCGGGAAGAAATGGTGGACAAACCAGATATTGGTTCCTATGAGCGCCACCAGATAGAAAGACGAAGATTGCAGGCTAAACGAGAGCATGCAGAAAGACGAAAGTTGTGGTTGCAGAAAAACCAAGATCTCCTAAGAGTGTTTCTTAGTTACTGTAGCCTTCATGGGGCCCAAGGTGGTGGTCTGGCTTCAGTAAGAATGGAACTCAAATTTTTGCTACAAGAATCACAGCAGGTATGGACATACTTTTCAGTCTTATTTTTTTAATTTTAGTGGCCTTTCCAGTTAGGGCTATAAAACTGTTTATGCATCAATCCATATGTGTTTAGCACCTCTATTCATAGGAGGCAGATATTTGTACTCTATATGGTTTTTTATTTAGGTGAAAGTTTTGGTAATTAGAAATATGCTTAAAAACTTGAGAGCACGATTCTCATCTTTGTATCTTCTTCATCTGGCATAGTGCCTGATAAATACTAGGTACTGAATAAATTTTTGTACAATGAGGGACTAAATAAGTGAACATACCCCTTTTACTCAAATGTTTATCACCAGTATTTGGTCAGATAACTGCTATTTTTTTTTTTTCTCTTTCATTTTAACTACTTTGAAAAAAGAAATTTACTCTCACTTGCAGGAAACTACAGTAAAACAGCTCCAGTCTCCACTGCCATTGCCTACCACCCTACCTCTGCTTTCAGCAAGTATCGCTTCAACAAAAACAGTCATAGCTAATCCTGTATTATACTTAAATAATCACATCCATGATATACTTTATACTATTGTTCAGATGAAAACACCGCCTCATCCTAATATTGAAGATGTGAAGGTAATGTAAAGTTTGTAATCATTTGATGTTGTATGCACTGAGAAGGTAAATTTGTTATACTTTTATGTCCTCCACCTTGAATTAACAGAAAATATTCTCAAGTTTTCTTATGTGCTACCTTTTCATTTCCAATCAGCTCAGGACTGTCTAATGAATGTAATTTAAAAGTAAGCATTTTTTTATTTCTGTAAAAGTTCTTGTCTTCCTTTAAGACAGGTATGCCTTTTTTGGTAATTAATTTTCTAAACAGTATTCTTGCCACTTAATATCCCTTTAAATCATACATTCCCTTAAATGAATCATTAAAATTAGAAATATTTATGACTTTTTGTTTACATGCCAAAATGCTATAAAAATATAAGTTGAGTGATACCTGGGAGAGAACCATCATTAATCAAAAGTGGTTCCAGAGAAAGTATCCTTGTTACTGTTTCCTTGGTGATTGTGTTTATTGAAGGCTGTGTAATACTTAGGGGCAATCAGAATTTTGACAGTTACTACTCCAAATTAAACCTATACTCTGTGCTGAGAAAATTGAAAATTATTACATTCCAAGAAATAGTAGGGAGAGTGGCAGGATCTACAGAGTTAGACTTCCACTTTGTCAACTTAAGTGAATTTGTGCTCTGCTCTTCCGTTCTTATGCTTGATGCACATTTCAGATCCCCACAATTTTTATTTTATTTCTTTTGTTTGACAACATGTTTGATCTCTGCTAGTACATTATTCTGAAGGACCTAAGATTTTACTGATCATGTCAACCTACTGGAGACTTCTTATCCATAGTGTGAATTAATTTCTATCCATACTTTAGCAAGAATTACTTGAATTATTTGTTATGTGAGGATGGACATGTATAATAGTCATAAAATTTATACAAGTACCAGGTAAACATATCCAGTTCATAGACATTTGGATAAGTATTTCAAAAGGTCTGAAATAATTTCTAAAGTTCCTTCAAATTTTAAGATTTTATGAGTCTGAAAAATGTTCATTCAATGTGGCATTTCAAATGTGGTTTTTATATCATATGGAGAATTTAAAACTTAAAACTATATGAATATTAAATGAATTGTTTGCTTTCTACAAAATCAGCCATTTCACACAGTGATTGATATACTTATTAAACATTTCATTTTTATTAAGATTATTTTTGTTGAGAGAAATTTATAAGGCAGGCTTAAAGAAAAGTTCTGAAAATTCTGTACTTGTTTCTCCTTTTTAAAGACAATTTTTATACATCACTATAATTTAAGCTAATTGTTGGTAGCCTAGGACAAGTCCCAGTAGCATCAACATTGATGCTTTGCTTAGGGCCTGGTAGATGGCAGGTTCACAGTAAGTAAATACTTGATAATGATGTGTCTGAATTAGTTAGCTTTGTTATGGGCATGTATATTAAAGATGGGTGAGACTTAGAAGTTTTAAAGCTGAGTTAGTAGTCTCATATGGGATCTAGTCTTCCTTATGATATTGCTAGTGTCCTGAGTATTTTCTAATTTTTAAGATATTGCTATTATGTACAAATGTTAGTATAAAATGTAATTGTGGCTGTTTTGGTTTTAGGTGCACACACTTCATTCACTAGCAGCTTCACTTTCTGCATCAATTTACCAAGCATTATGTGACAGTCATAGCTACAGGTAAAAAAAAAAAAAAAAAATCACCCCACATAGTATTAACGCAGCAAAAACATTAAACCATTCCAGAGTTTTATTAGGGTTCTGTTTCCCAGGGATTGAGAAATCCCGAAATATGACTGACATAGAATCAGAAATAAAATGATATATTTGTTTAGTTATCTCCCAGGATCAACAGATAAATACAGAAAATAACAAGTAGTAAATGTAAATTATCTTCATTACCATTTTTTCGTTTTCAAGAATGAAAAGCTTACTATCCAAAATAATTTATACTAAAATTTTTTCTAATTTTTTTCTTAGGAATTATTTCTTTTTGTATTGGATTAACTTCTGTTATTTTTAACTGGTTTTTAATAGGCAATAACAAAAACTTGAAAAATGAAAAAGCACATTTCTAAAATTGAATTATTAAAGTAAAATTTACCCGTTTATGTATGATGTAAAAGTCTTTGGAAGTGATATCAACTGAAAGTAATGGTTTGAATTTTTCTAAATGTCATATTACTTTCCTTAGTGTATGCTTTGCATTTTAATGACTAGAGCCATGTAAGTTCTAAGAAATTGAACCACTTGGAACGATGACCAAGATTTAAATGCAGTGTATTAGAAAATGAAAATATAATAGAAGTATGAAATTTATATTAAAATATGTCTAGACTTTTTCTTGTAAATTTAGCAGCCTTTTGTGGGAACATTTGATATTTGGTAAGGAGTTACTCTTTCAAAATGGCCTGTACTCTAATTTTACCCTTACTAGACCATGTCTAGATAAATTCCAAAGATCTGGAAATGCAAATAAATGGGAAAAAAGTTGGTTTAGTTGGCATGGTTGTCTAAATGATAATTGATAACTTGTTAAATATCAGTCACTGGTTAAAATGGCACCAAAAAAGAATTCAATTACATTGTTTTTGAATATGTACTTTCCAGTTCTTAGGTATGCTTTAGTTTCTGCTTTTGTCATTAGTCCAATTTCACAAAAAGAGCCATTATGAAGAGGAAAGTAAATATTTAGTGACTTTTGGCTTTAGGTTTAGATATTTCTAAAATTACAATTCTCCATAGTTTAGGTCATATTTTTAAATTCAGAGTTAAGCTTGCACAACTTTGCAGAGCTAAGAAATCCAACAAACTAATACCCCCAAACTTTTCTGTCTACTGTATCTAAGCCAACAATAGTTTGCTTAACTCACACTTAAAAATGAGTGCAAATAGAAGAGATTTCAAAATATTAGGTGGATTCTGGAAACGAATTCAGAAGAGTGAATATACTCTGCCCAGTGTAGTAAAAATTGATGTTTGTTTTAAAAAGCTATCAATAAACATTTGTAACTAATTTGAAGAACTAAAATAAATTCTTGTAAGAATGGTGAATTCAATTTGAAGAATTTTTGCTTTTTTTAAAAAAGTAATTTTCTAAAGCACATTATTTGTATATAGTATAATTTCTTATTACCTTTCTTAGGATGATAAATAATGGAACCTGTTTGTTTTAGCAGTCAAACAGAAGGAAATCAGTTTACAGGAATGGCTTATCAAGGACTTCTTTTAAGTGATCGTCGAAGACTGAGGACAGAAAGCATTGAAGAACATGCAACGCCAAACTCATCTCCTGCTCAATGGCCTGGTGAGAATTTTAAGTGTTTTTTGTTTATTTGTTTTATTTTTTGAAATCTGTTTTGCAGTTCCCTTTTTATTTTTTAATTCCAATTCTTTATGTCTATTAATTGGTTAATTATAGAAATTGAGTTTCACTGACGTTTCCATACATGCATATATTATGCATTGATCATAACCTCTCTCCCCTCTTTCCTTTTCTCCCCTGGCCTCCTTCTCAGTACCTAATTGTTTCTCGTCTTTCAGATCTGTTTTTTGATATGAGAGAAAACATGTAATACTTGTCTTCCTCTCTGCCTTATTTCACTTAATGTGATGTCTTCAAGTTCAATTTATTTTCTTGCAGATGACATTTCATCCTTCTCCATGGCTAAAAAATACTGTATTATATGTATATAAACATGCACCATATTTTCTCTGTGTGTGTGGTGGGGCGGGGTACTGGCGATTAGATTCAGGGATGCTCTACCACTGAACTACATCTCCAGCCCTTTTTTTTTTTTTTTAATTTTGAGACAGGATCTCGCTAAACTGTTGAGGCTGGCCTTAAACTTGTGTTCATCCTATCCCAGCCTTCTGAGTTGCTGGGATTACAGGTGCATGCCACTGTACCCAGCCAGCCCTTTTCATTTTTTAAATTTTAACACAGGTCTTGCTAAATCTCCAGGGCTGGTCTCTAACTCGGAATCCTGCTTCAGCCTACTGAGTTGCTGGGATTCCAGTGTGGACCACCACCACATCTGGCTCTACCATATATTCTTTATCCACTCATCTGTTGATGGGGCGCACCTAGGCTGATTCCTTATCCTGTGTATTGTAAGCAGTGCCACAATAAACATGGCTATGCTGGTGTCTCTTTTATATGTTGACCTCATTTCTTTCAGGTATATGCCCAGGAGTGGTAAAGCTAGATCATGTGGTAGTTCTATTTTTAATGTTTCAAGGAACCTCTGTACTATTTTGACATAGTGGCTATACTAATTTACATTCTTATTAACAGTATATAAGGGTTTCCTTTTCTCCATATCCTCATGAGCATTTATTATTATCTTTTTTTATAATAGTGATTGTAATCAGACTAAGATTGAATCTCAGTAGTTTGATTTGATCTGATGGCTCAAGATACAGAACATTTTTTTCAGAACTCTATTAGCCATTTGTACTTCTCTTAAGAATTTTCTATTTAGATTATTTGCCTATTTTTAAACTGGATTATTTTTGTTGTTTCTGAGTTTTTTGAGTTCTTAATATATTCTGGGTATTAATTCTTTGTCAGATGAATAAATTTTTTTCTGGTAAATATTTTCTCCTATTCTGTAGGTTGTCTCTTCATTTTGTTCATTGTTTCCTTTGCTGTATGGAAGCTTTTTAATTTGATGTAGTCCAATTTGTCCATTCTGGCTTTTGTTTCCTGACCTATTAGGAGTCCTATCCTGGCAATTATTGCCTGTGCCAATATCTTGAAGTGTTTGCCTCTGCTAGTCCTAAAGTTTCATATCTTATGTTAAGATCTTCAATTCATTTTGAGTTGATTTTTGTATAAGATGAGAGATAACAGTCTAATTTCAATCTTCTGCACATGGATATTTAGTTTTTCCAGCACCATTTACTAAAGAGGCTGTCCTTTCACCAGTGTGTGTTTTGGGCACCTTTGCCAACAATTAGTTGGTTGAAGATGTGTGGATTTATATCTGGTCCCTTTGTTCTGTTCCATTGGTCTACCAGTCTGCTTTTATTGCCAATATGATGCTGTTTTTTGTTTTTACTGTGGCTGTATAGTGTTTTTTGAAATTAGGTATTGTGATGTCTCCAGCATTGCTCTTTCTACTCATTATTACTTTGACTATTTGTGGTCTTTTGTGCTTCCACAAGAATTTTAGGACGGTTTTTTAGTTTTGTGAAGAGTATCATTGGTATTTTGATGGGTATTGCACTTACTCTGTATATTACTTTGGGTAGTATGGCCATTTTAACTGTATTAATTCTCCCAATCCATGAATATGCTAAATCTTCTCACCTTCTAATGTCTTCTTCAATTTCTTTCTTCAGCATTCTGTAATTTTCAATATAGAAAGATTTCACATCCTTAGTTAGGTTTTTTCTTACATATCTGATTATTTTTTTGTGGCTATCATGAATGGGATTACTTTTCTGATTTCTTTCTCAGAGTTTATTATTGGTATATAGAAAAGCTATTGATTTTTGTATGATGATTTTGTATCATGCTACCTTACTGAATTTGTCTATCAGTTCTAAAAGGTTTTTGGTAGAGTCTTTATGATTTTCTATACACAGAATCATACCATTTGCAAACAAGGATAATTTGACCTCCTTCTTTCCTATTTGTATCCCTTTTGTTTTTTTCTCTTGACTGATTGCACTGACTAAAAGTTCTAGTACCGTATTGAATAAGAGGGGTGAGAGTGGATATCCTTGTCTTTTTTTCTCCATATTTTTTATTGATGCACTGTAGTTATACATAATGGTGGGATTTGTTGTTACATATTATTACATGTACACAGTATAACAATATCTTATTCCCGATTCTTAGAGGAAATGCTTTTAGTTTTTTCCCATTCAGTATGATGTTGGCTATGGGTTTCTCATGTGTAGACTTTATTATGTTGATGTATGACCCTTCTCCTATACGTAACTTATTCAGGGCTATTATCATTAAGGGATGTTGAATTTTATCAAAGCCTTTTTTTTTTTTTTTTTTTGACATTGTTTTACTCAGCTTTACTACTTATTTTGCTGTGACCAAATAACTGACAAGAACAACTTAAGAGGAGGAAAATTTTATTTTGGTTCATGGTTTCAGAGGTTTAGTCCATGTTCAACAGATCCTATAATTCTGGGTAGGAAGTAAGGCAGAACATCATGGCAGAGGCTGCGGTAGAGCAAAGCAGCCCAGGACAGAATAGGCAGGAAATAGAGTACTGTGCTCACCAGGGATAAACTATATACCCAAAAGGCATGATCCCAGTGACCTGCCTCCTTCAGCCACACCCTACCACCTATACTTTCCATCTAGTTAATCTATTTCAGTGGATCAAACCACCAATTAGGTCATAACTCTTATAATCAAATCATTTCACTCAATGTTCTTGTATTATCTCACACATGACCATTGTCTCACACATTTTTCTCAGACATGAGACACCACATATCCAAACCATAACATTCTGTTCCTGGCCCCCAAAGTTCATGTCCATCTTACAATGTAAAATACATTTATTCCATTTTCAAGAATCTTATAGTCTTATATAAGATATAAGAGTATTGTATCTTAACAGTTTTGGCATTGTCCAAAAGTATAAGTCTCCTCTGAGATTCAAGGTAAACTTTCAGCATGAGCCCCTATAAAAATTAAACTCATTACATATATACAGTATACAATTTGTAATGGCAAAGAGTAAACATTTCAGTTCCTCAAGGAAGAAATAGGGGCATAGAAAGAATTTCTAATACCAAATTAACTAGTACATTACCTTTAAATTCACCCTTACAAAAAGTTTCAAGACATGTATTAATATGTAGACGACTTCTTTACCAGAATAGAACATGAATAGCTTCTAGTCCAGTTTCCAAGAGTCCTCTTCCTTTGAAACCTCATGAACTCAGTCTTTACTGTCCACAGTTCTATTGGCATTCTGGTCTTCTGAGCTCCCATTAGAATCATCCATTAAGTTCTACTTATAACATTCTAAAGCTTTTTAAGCTTCTATCTCTGAACTTTTCAAAATTCCATCTCCTGCAAACTAGCTTCAAAGGCTTCTGAAGCATAGAGTCATTAGTTACAGCAATGACTTCATTCTTTTTTTTTTTTTTTTGATGGTCCTGGGGATTGAACCCAGAGCCTTGTGCATGCGAGGCAAGCCCTCTGCCAACTGAGCTATATCCCTAGCCCCATGATTCCATTCTTGATATCAATTTGTTTTACTTGTCTTTTTCATCACTGTGACCAAATAACTGACAAGAACAACTTAGGAAGAGGAAAAGTTTATTTTGGCCTATTGTCTCAGAGTTTAATCTATGGTCAGCAGACTCCATAGCTCTGGGCACAAGATGAGACAGAATATTATGGCAGAAGGGTGTGGCAGAGCAAAGCAGCTCAGGACAAAACAGCCAGAAAGCAGAGAGAGAGCTCTGCTCACCCAGGACAAAATATATACTCCAAAGGCACACCCCCAGTAACCTGCCTCCTCCAGCCATACCCTGACTACCTATACTTAGCACCCAGTTCAGTGGATTAAACCACCAGCCAAGTCATCATCTCTTAATTTAATCATCTCATCTCTGAATGTTCTTGCATTGTCTCATACATGAACTTTCAGGAGACACCCCATATCCAAACACACATCTATTTAAATGATCATTTGATTTTTAGTCCTTGATTCTGTTTATGTGCTATAATAAATGGATTGATTTATATATGTTGAACCATTTTTGCATCCTTGGAATAAAATCAACTTTATCATAGTGGATGATCTTTTTATGTGCTGTTGAATTAAGTTTATAAGTATTTTGTTGAGGATGTTTGCATTTATATTTATCAAGAATATTGTTCTGGGCTGGGGTTGTGGCTCAATGGTAGAGCACTTGCCTGGCATGTGTGAGGCACTGGGTTCAATTGTCACCACCACATATAAATAAATAAAATAAAGATCCATTGACGACCAAATATATATATATATATTTTAAATATTGTTCTATAGTTTTCTTTGTATCCTTATCAGGTTTTGGTAGCAGGGTAATACTGACTTCATTGAAGGAATTTTGAAGGGCTTCTTCCCTATTGTATCAAATAGTTTTAGTAGTATTGATGTTAGTTCTTTAAAAATATGATAAACTTTAGCAGTGAATCCATTTGGCAGTGGGCTTTTCTTTGTTGGGAGATGTTTTATTACTACTTCAGTCTCAGTTGTTACTGATCTGAAGGTGTTTCATATCCTTTTGATTGAATTTTAGTAGATCATGTGTCCAGAAATTTGTCCATTACTTCTAAATGATCCAATTTATTGGCATATAGCTTTTTAAAATACTTGCTTGTGATCCTTTGAATTGCAGTTGTATCTGTTGTAATGTTTCCATTTTTATCTCTTATTTTTCTTGTCCTCTGTCTTTTTTAGCTAAAAATTTATCAATTTTGCTTATCTTTTCAAAGAGCCAACTCTTGGTTTTATTGATCCTTTGTATTGTTTTTTTAGTCTCTATTTCTGCTCTACTTTTTCTTATTTGTTATATTGATTTTGGGGGTTGGTTTGTTTTTGTTTTTCTAAGATCTTGAGATGTATTATCATGTTATTCATTTGACATCTCTATGTGATATAGGCACTTATTGCTATAATAGTCTCTCTTAGTACTGCTTCTGCTGTATCCCACAGATAAGGTATATTTTCCATTTTCATTTGATTTGTGAAATTTTTCAGTTTTCCCTCTGACTTATTCAGTGACTCATTGGTCATTCAGTGTGTTGTTCAGTCTCCTTATGTTTGTATAATTTCTGAATTTTCTCTTCCTATTGATTTCATTTCATGATCAGATAAGATATAAAAAATTATTTAATTCTTAAAAATTTGTTAAGACTTTTGGGTCTAATTTATGATCTATTTTAGAAAAAGTACTGTGTGCTGATGTAAAGAGTGTATATTCTATAGATGTCTGTTAAGTCCATCTAATCTGTAGTATAATTTAATTTTAATGTGTCTATTAATTTTTGTGTGTGAGTGATCGATCTATTGGTACAAGTGGGGTGTTGAAATCACCCATTATTATTGCAGTAAGGTCTTTCTCCCTTTATGTCTAGTAGTGTTTGTTTTATAAAACTGGGTGCTCCAATATTTGGTGCATATGTAATTATTATATCTTCTTGATGTATTATTCCCTTGATCAATATATATTGACCTTGTCTCTTCTGATTTTGTCTTAAAAGTCTATTTTGTTGGACATAAGTATAGCTACTCCTGCTTGCTTTTGGATTCTATTTGCTTGGAATATCATTTTCTATTCTTTCACTTTAAGTCTTTGTGTATCTTTGCAAATGAGATGAGCTTCTTTATATGCATCAGATTGTTGGGTATTGTTTTTTAAGCCATTCAGCCAGTCTGTGTCTTTTAATTGGAGTATTCAGACCATTTACATTTAGGATTATTATTGAAAGGTATGTATATACTCCTGACATTTTGTTGATTTCTCTTTTTCTAAAAAAAAAGTGTATGTCTTTTCCTCTCATACTCATCTTAAAAGTTTGATATTTACTGTATTGACAATGTTTGATTCTTTTCTGTTTCTCATTTGTGTATCTAGTCTTTTAGTGGGATTTATTCTTTCATGTGCTGTAATAATTTTATCATTCTTACTCTTTTGTGTATAAGATTCCCTTATGCATCTTCTGTAATGCTAGTCTAGTAGTCATGAATTCCCTTGGTTAATGCTTATCTTAGAAGGTCTTTTCCCCAATTCTCTTCTAAAAGATAACCTTGCTGGGTATAGCAATCCTGCCACTAGTTATTTTTCTTTCAGGACTTGAAATACATCATTTGATGATGTCCTGGTGTTTAGTTTTTGCTTAAATTTTGCTGTTAATCTAATGAGTTTGCCTTTAACTGTATTGATGCCTCTCTCTTGCAGATTTTTAAATTCTTTCTTTGTCCTGTACTTTTAGCAATTTAATTATAAAATGTCATGAAGAGTTGAATGAATTAAGAAAGACAATTCAGGATATGAATCAGAAATACAGTACAATGAGATAGAGTATGAAAGAGAACCAAACAAAAATCTTGGAAATGAAAAGCCCAATAAGTCAGATAAAAAGTTCAATTGAAAGCCTAAACAATAAACTAGATCAAACATGACCATCTTTTCTGGTCATGTCTATCTGGTATGCTATAATATGCCTCTTATACCTGAATGTCCCTATCTTCCCCAAGATTTGGGAAATTTTCTGCTATAATTTCATTGAATAGATTTTTTTTTATACTCTTAGCCTATAACTCTTCTCATTCAGGTATGCCAATTATGCATATGTTTGCTCTTTTAATGGTGTTGCAGAGATCTTGTATGTCTTCTTAATTTTTTCTTATATTTTTTATGGCTGTCTGAATATAGTATTTTGGCAGACTTATCTTCAAATTCTGATATCCTTTGTTGTATTTGATCTAGTTTATTGTTGAGGCTTTCAACTGAACTTTTTATCTGACTTATTGGGCTTTTCATTTCCAAGATTTTTCTTTGGTTCTCTTTTATAATCTATCTCACTTTACTGTATTTCTGATTCATATCCTGAATTGTCTTTCTTAATTCATTCAACTGTTTGTGTATATTCTCTTTGACCTTTCAAAAAATCATTCTTTTGTATTCTTTATCAGGAATTCTATTTATTTTGATACCTTTGGAATATGTTACAAGAGAATTATGAAGTTTAGGAGATGTCGTATTACCCCATTTTTTTTCACATTCTTACATTTCTGTGTTGAGATTTGTATATCTGTTGGGATGGATATCTTTTCCATTTTTATGTACGGGCCTTCTTGGTAAGTGGTTTTTCTTGATGATATGTCTTGGGATATCAGTTTGTAGTATAGTGTTGAGTTTATTTCCAATTGAAATTCATAGTGTAATCTTCCTGTGACTTCTTTGGCTGTGATTAGTGGGTTTTGACAGTATGTATCATATTGGTATCTGGGAACTCACTTTCTCTGTATTTCTCATAAGTGTGATTCCTCTGGTACTTCAGGCAAGTGTGGTGTAGACAGCAGAATATGTAGGATTCACTCAGTGGTTACTGCTTCAATGAGATTGGAAGCCCTTATCAGGTGATGGGGGTTTCCATGGGCACTGTTGATACTGGTTCTGTTACTTAAAAGCAATTCTGATACTGGTTGCTCCAATTGTCATTAGGGTCCTGAAGCTTTTATTCTGTGTTTCCACACTGATGCAGTTCCTGGTGTTTTCTGGTATTTTGGTGGGGGCCAGAATCACAGCTCTCCTTTGGTGCTCATATCCAGTTTTATCTACAGTGTGCAATCTGACAAAGTATGAGGGTGACTGTGCCGAGGACCCTCAAAAGTGTTATGTCCACAATAGTTGTATTTTTTTCTCTCCTGTTACCATGGAGTAACTGTTCAGGAACAAGATATCACACCCCTGTTGGGTATGGGTCACTGGCTGGGGCTTTTGTCCCCCTGAACTTTCTTCAAGAGGAAATATTTTCTAAGGTTCAAGGAGGAATTGGTTGTGGCTGGAGTGAGGTATGTCCTCTCAGCTGGGCTGCGTGTAGCTCAGTGGATCAGTGGCAGAGCACCCACCCAATGCACTATGAGATCCTGGATTTGATCCTCAGCACTAAAAGAAAAAAAGACTAAAAGAAAACAACAACAACCTCAACAACAGAAAAGGGGGAAATATAGAGTAAAATAAAAACAAAACTTTAAAAACTTAGAAAATAAGCTGGTGTGGTGATGCATGACTGTAATCCCAGCAATTTGGGGGGCTAAGGCAGGAGGATTGCAAATTCAAAGCCAGCCTCAGCAATTTAGTGATGCCCTAAACAACTTAGTGAGACCCTGTCTCAAAACATAAAAATACGAGCCGGGCGCAGTGGCACAAGCCTGTAATCCCAGCACTTAGGGAGGCTGAGACAGGAGAATCGCAAGTTCAAAGCCAGCCTCAGCAACAGCAAGGCGCTAAGCAACTCAGTGAGACCCTGTCTCTACATAAAACACAAAATAGGGCTGGGGATGTGGCTCAGTGGTCGAGTGCCCCTGAGTTCAATCTCCAGTACCAAGTAAACAAACAAATAAATAAATGGCTGAGATGTGGTTCAGTTAGGTTAAGTACCTCTGGGTTCAATCTCCAGTCCTGGGGTGGGGGTGGGGGGTGGAGAATAAAGAAAAAATAATAAAAGAGCAAAACAAAACTAACAAAAGAAAGTGAGAGAAAGGAAAAAAGAAAAGAAAAATTTAGAAAATTAACAAACTGTGTGTGCGTATATTTATAAATATACGCACACATATAGAAATTTATTTTATTTTGTTTTTTCATATTTTTAGACTTCATATAAATGAAAATTTTCTCCTTGCCAAAGTGCTTGAATGAGGGGGCAAAGTCAGATGATCACAACTTTTGCTGGCCAGCACTTCTCTCAGGTCTTCTTAGGCTGTGCACCCAGTGGACAGAGTGAAGGCTGAGTTATTTATCCTTGGTTCTTTCTGTTGTGCTTTACAGGTAACTAATGGGAGAGATTTGTGGCTGAAGCTGGTTGGAATTCCTCTCAGCTGATTTCCATGCTAGAATGAGCTAGCATGGAATGTGGATCTCACAGTAGTTCTTTCTGGAGCTTTTTGGGCTGTGTGCTCCAAGGGTGGGACAGACATTGGTACTCCACCATGTCTGCGAAAAAGAGAGGCTATGGAGCTGCGAAGAACTGTTGTGGTGGGAGAGTGGGTGGGGGAAGAGGATCTGAGTGATCTGCCACCCTAGATTCTGGTGCCCTCAGATTTGGCTCCCATGCAAAATGAAATCACTCAGGACTGTTAACTTCCTCAGAGAATGATGACAGGTTTCCTGAGCCCTGACATTAAAGGGAAGCAGCTTCCACTTTCTCTGCATGAAATCTTAGGGGATTTGTTTCAGTCTCTCCCTTGCCTCGAACTGTCTTACTAGGCAGTCAGTTGCTGAGCCAGTGCTGTAGAATGGAGATAGGACAATGCAGAGATATCTGACCCCTAGAGTGGTAAGCTTGGTCAACAGGACCTTTCTCAAGATGGCTCTGCTTACAACTCTGTGAGAATTCATTGGGAAATTCAGATGATTTCTTCTCCAAAGCCAGCTTGCTGTGCAGATCCCCAGTCTCAGATGTCTATAAGATGCCAGATTCTGTTCTCGTAGAGTTCACTAGAGCTCTTTTTAATTTGTACCCCAGCTGAAGGGATACTCCTCCTCCCTTGGTCTTGCTGCCATGCCAACAGTGCTGGGGTGCTCTATTTCTAGTACTGTTCTATTAGCCAAAATCTCTGGGTTTCTGTCCCTCTCCTGTTGAATTCCAGCACCCTCCCACAGCCACCCACTTCAGCATGTTGTTTTGGTTCTACCTCACTGAGAAGCAGGAGAGTGCTGGGTACTCTTGTCCACTATCTTGTGTCTCAGCAGTTCTTTTTTTTTTTTTTTTTTTTTTTTGAAAGGTACTAGCTAGTTTTCTGATTGCTCTTTGTAGATTTGGTGAATGGTTTTTTTGTTTCTTTTTTGATGATTTTTCTACTATGGTTTAGGAGTGCTTAGATACTATAACATTATCTGAAGACTCAGAAACCCTAAGACTTCAAAAAACCAGTTGTGTTGACCAGCATAAAAAGCAAGGACTTAACACCCTTCCTAATGGTGAACACATCAGTTCCTTTATCCTTAGAAATTCTGTATTAAACTTACACTATTATCAAAGACATACTTTCAGATATGCCAGAGAAAATACACTGTTTTCAAGAGTGTAAATTTATATACTAGAACAGGAGTGACCATTCTGTGCTCTGTATGTTATGCTGTCATTCCTTCCCTTTTTCTGATTAGCTCTCTCATTTTCCACATCAGTTACTTCAAACTTCTTTACTTTCTTTAGTACCTCATATATTTAAAATTAATTTAAGCATACGTTTCTAGAAATATGTTGATTTTGTTTTAAATCCTTATTTTGAAATAATTTCAGACTTATAAAAAAGTTGCAAAAAGAGTATAAAGAATTTTGTATGACCTTCACCCAGACTCCCCAGATATTAACATTTTATCATCCTTGCTTTACTGTTTATTTCTTCTCTCTTATTTACTCACTCTATATGTGTGTGTATCTAAAGGCATTATTTTTCTGAAATATTTGGTATTAAGTTACAGTATATCCTTTTGTATCTAAATATTTCAGTGTGTTTTCTCTAGAAATGGACATGCTTTTACATAACTACAGAACAATTATAAAATTTAGCATTTAACATTGGTTCAATACCATTCTCTAATCTATAGACCTTTTAAAAATTTCGCCAGTTGTCCCACTCCTTTTTCTTCTTCTCCATTTAACATTTAGCTGTAATGTCTCATTAATCTCCTCGGATGATGAATGAATTTTCTCCTTCTTTGTCTATCACGACTTTGACACTTTCAAAGAGTACTGACCAGTTAATTTTTTAGAATATCCTCAATTTGGGCTTTTAAAATTTTTTTTCTTAATATTACATTCAGATTATGTATTTTTGTCAGGGGAACCAGAAAAAGATGTGCCCTTCTCAGTACATAGTATCAAGAAGCACATGATGTCAGTTATTCCCATTACTTGTGCTATTAATTTTCATCACTTGGTAACATGGTTTATCCTTTATAAAGTTATTATTTTTTCTTTGTAATTAATCATTATCTTTCTAAGAGTTACTATGTAAAATATCACATTTTAGCATCCAGTTATGATTCCTGACCAAATCAGATATTACTATGGGGTGATTAGATGATGCTTTTCTAATTTTGCCAGTCTTCTGTTTATTACTTAAAATTCTGTAAGGAATATTTTTTCCTTTCTTCTTTTTATTTAGTAATTCACTCATTATATTAGTATATTAGTAGATTCTTAATATATAGGTTATAATTCATTCCTGTCATTAATTTTGTTGTTCAAATTATTGAATTATGTGTTTTGTAGAATGTAGATATATAATTTTGGCTATCCTGCAAATTTGGCTGTTTTTTCTTTCTGGTGCTTTATGCTAATTAATGTACTTCATGTGATATTCTATACTTTTACAGGTGTGAGCTCACTTATTAGTCTTTTGAGTTCAGCCCAAGATGAAGACCAGCCAAAATTGAATGTTTTGTTGTGTGAAGCTGTTGTTGCTGTTTACTTAAGTTTATTGATACATGCTCTTGCCACAAATTCTTCCAATGAATTGTTTCGGCTTGCAGCCCACCCATTAAATAACCGAATGTGGGCTGCTGTTTTTGGAGGGGGTGTGAAACTTGTTGTGAAGCCTCGGAGACAATCAGAAAGTATTTCAGGTAAGATAAATTTTATAACGATACTGTATGTATGATCAATGTAAATAATTTCCAATATTAGAAGATTTTTTTTGTTTTAAGAAATTTTACCCTGAAAATCAGTGAATTTAAAGCATAGACATCCTTTTTATGGTAGTAAATAACTAAACCCATGTTAGAATAAAGATAATTTTCTACTTTTATTTTTATAGAAGAAACATTTTTG
Organism: Xerus rutilus; assembly: GCA_028644305.1. Classification (NCBI taxonomy): domain Eukaryota; kingdom Metazoa; phylum Chordata; class Mammalia; order Rodentia; family Sciuridae; genus Xerus; species Xerus rutilus. The sequence goes on along the minus strand of CM053401.1, from coordinate 86,380,131 downwards.
ATGTTGATAAAGCAGGCATGTTTGAAGAGGGTAGTAAATAGTAGAAAGGTAAGTGAGGAAATGATGTTAAGGAATGAGGTTATGGAAAAATGATAGTTCTTAGATTTAAAGAACTCTTCAGCATTTTTCAGAGTTTACCAATAGTTGGCTTTAGATTAAGTTGATGGTGATATATAAAGTAGCTGTTCTAGTCATGCACAGGGCCTTTTAAATTCCAGTTTCTCTGTGTGTGTAAGTGTGGATATTTTTCTCTTATGGGCAAATGTGTTTTCATTCTACTTTTTTAAGATGGTAGGGTATGGTGAGATATTTTTTCTTGCTTTAGAGATAGCGGAGTGAAGAAGACAAGACAAAGCCCTTACCCTCATGAAGCTTACATCTAGTAGAGGTAGAGACACAATTAACAAATTAAAAAATATATTCTAGGTATGATAAGAACCATGATAAAAATGAAGCAGAGTATGTGGAAAGAGAATGATGAAGAAATGGGGATGGGACCGGTTTAGTTAGGGTGGTCAAAAGACATGTTTCTGATGAGATAGCATTTTGAGCGGAGCCCTAGAGAAGTCAGAAATCACACCATGCATTTTTCTGGGGTCAGAGCATTCCAGGCAGATGGAACAATAAACAGAGAGGTCCTGAGGACTGAATTTGGCTTTTTTCAGGAACTACAAGGAGGCCATAATGACTATCATGAGCAGGGGGAGTATGGTAGGGGATGAGGGAAGTAGTTGGGGACAATGTCCTTTAGGGTTTTGTGGATCATGATGAAGACTTTAGTTTTGGCTCTAAAGAAATAGGAAGCTACTGGAAAATTTTAAGCAGAGGAATGACATAATCTGATTTAGGTTTTCAAAAGAACCACTCTAGCTGCATTGTGGAGAATAAATGGTAACAATAATGAAAGTAGGATACCTGGATGGTATCCTGGCTAGTTCACTTAAAAGATAACTGTGGGTTATCTTAAAGGATAAATGCATAAACAAAATGTCATGTACATATGGTGAAGTGTTAGCCACAGAAGGGGATAAAGTATGGATTCATACTACAGTGTACATGAATCTTGAAAATATTATGTTAAGTGAAAGAAACCAGACACAAAAGGTCACAAATCGTATGACTCCATTCATAAGAAGTATCTAGAATAGATGAATCCATAGAGACAGATAACAAATTAATGGATTGAGTGACTGCTTAGTAGGTGTAGGGTTTCTATTTGAGGTAATGACATGCTTTGGAACTAGATAGAGGTGATAGTTGAGCACTATTGTAAATATACTGAATAGTATACTTCAAAGTGGTCAATTTTTGCTATGTAAGTTTCACTTAAAGATTTTAAAAAGGAAAATTGTCACAGGCAGAGTGAAAAGTGGTCATATTCTGGATATAATTTGAAGTTACAGCTGATGGATTTGTTCTTCTTTTTGATTCTCACATATCCAATTAGTTCCTAAATCCTTCTGAGATATATATATATGTATTCCTTATATCCAACCCTCCCTCTAGGTTTAAAAACCTACCATACTATACTCGTCAGGCCCTTCTTATGCCATCTTCCATCTTCCCCTGTAATTGATCAAATAGGCCAGACCTCATCGTGGGACTAGATTAAAAACTTTCAGTGACAATTGCCCATAAGTTCCTAGCTTCAGATCCACAGCCTGGACCTAGCCCAAGTCTAGGCTTTGTAATTGTAATTATTCCCCTCCTGACTTCTGTCTAGCACAGGTGACATTTACTCAATCCTCTTTTAGTCATTTGTTCCTGTTGTCTTTATCCTTCTTCCAATGGAGTTTCTGCCTTTCTTTTGAAGACATGCTTTATATCCTATTTGTTCACTGAATCTTTCTTGAACCATGTATCCAGAAATAATCATTCACTCTCCAATACTTATTGAATATACCACTTATTTAATTCATTTTGTGGAGAATTACTTTAATTCTTATTCTACATAGCAAATAGGCTACTCCATGGAAGATACTCATCTGCAACTTTCCCATGACTGCTAGAAAACTTGATGCAGTAACTAGAACAATTTAGAAGTGCAGATGTAAGTAAATTAATCTTGACTAAAACATGGCAAGAGTGGGTTGAAAAGAAAGGTTAACTCTATGAATTAATGATGCACAACAAATGCTGATTTTTAAAAAATCTTTATTCAGCACCTCCTGTTCCTTCTGAAGACATAGATAAACACCGCAGGAGATTCAACATGCGAATGCTCGTCCCTGGAAGGCCTGTGAAAGATGCTACTCCACCACCAGTGCCTGCAGAAAGACCGTCTTACAAAGAAAAATTTATTCCTCCTGAACTTAGTATGTGGGATTACTTTGTTGCAAAGGTAAGGTGTGTGAGAGATGCAAGCTTTAATGTAAGTGCATCTGTTTTATTCACTTCTGTGTTGTCACATAGGAATTATGGGGCCCCTTTTGGAATGAATCACCATGGTTTAGACATTTAATCTCTCAAGTCCAGAAACTGAATAGTCATAGTAACATTTAAGAATGATCAGATACTTGATGGATGAGACAAATTAAGATCATATGGGATTTAGGTATAAATCAGAATTCACTTCTAAAAATACAATCAGCATCTTTTTGTAGTGACTGAGATTCTCGTGTTTACTATATAGGCTTCCCTTTTCTGATTATTAATAGTTTCCTTGGTCACCATGGAATTAGAACAGGAAACAGATGAACACCTGGCGGTTTTATCAGTCTGTGGTGAGGCCCCATGATATATCACTTTTTCCCCAAAGTAGAAAACTTCCCTGGGATTGGAGTATTCATGGTGACTGCATTCTGTATACCCCTTATTCATACTGTGCTGGGTACATGCTAATACTGCTATTGCTTTCCTGCTTTTGAGTTCCTTGTTCTTTCTGTTGGTATGTTTCCCTCTTTACACTGTTGTCACTTTGCTGTACATCCTCATAAGAGAATACATTTCTTGTGCCTGTTCCCATTTAAAGATTTAGGTCTCATCTTAGATTTTGGGGGACGGGGCACCATGGATTGAACCCAGGGGGTGCTTAACCATTGAGCTGCATCCCCAGGCCATTTTTTATTTTGAGACAGAGTCTCACTAAGTTGCTTAGGACCTTGCTGAGTTGCTCACTCAGAGATTTTGGGAGTAGGAACCCACAATTTGTTTTTAACAGTTCCTACTAGTAGTTCTATGTGTTAAAATTTGTGGGTTTGTTTGTTTGTTTTTTGGTACCAGGGACTGAACTCAGGGATACTCAACCACTGAGCCACATCCCCAGCCCTGTTTTTTGTGTTTTATGTAGAGACAGGGTCCCACTGAGTTGCTTAGCACCTCACCATTGCTGAGGCTGGCTTTGAACTCACAATTCTCCTGTCTCAGCCTCCCAAAGTGCTGGGATTATAGGTGTGCACCACCATGGCCGGCTGTGTTAAAGTTTTAATACCACTGACTTACACAAATTTTGAGTACAGATTTCCAGTTTTGCACTCTAACAGGATTCCAGCTTATACTTCCAGGATCATTCTGGCTTATCCTTTGAGGCTGCTGATCAAATTGCATTTAATTGTATTTAGTTAGTAAAATGGTAAACACATTTTATTTAGTTAGTAAACCAGGGAATTAATAAAGTATGCTTAAAAACATAAGTTATATGTCATATTGCAATGTTTTAGTTAGCAATAGACTGCATATACAATAATGGTTTCTTTACGCCACCTAGTGATGTTATAGACACTTTGTGTACGTATAATTAATGTTCTTTGCACAATGAAAAAATCTAACAATGCATTTCTTAGAGCATGTTAAGAAGCCTGTGGCTGTATATAGGTAGTCCCACCCCTGCCTGCCATTCGTTCTCCTCCATCCCTCCTTCCCTCCCTCCCTCTCTCCTTCCCTTCCTTCCTTCCTTCTTTCTCTCTTTCTGTAAATTTAATTTTTTAGCATTTTACTGTTCCATATTTGCATTATAGTTGTACATAATAGTGGGATTCATTTTCACATATTTGTACATGCACACAATGTAACAATATAATTTGGCCAATATCATTCCCCAGTATTTCCACTTATCTTACTTGGAATACTTTTTCCAGTTCATGTGCTTTTAAATCTTGATGTTTTCATGCACAGAATTTTAGAAAAATATTTAATCATATCAGTGTTTTATGATTTATTACCTTATTTTTAATCAGAGAAAGTCTTTTTCTACTAATAAATAAATACATTTACTGTTATTTTTCACCTGCTCTTCTTTCTCCTCCTCCCTTTTAATTCTGTATCCAGAATAAACCAAGGATCAGACTTCATCTATCTCTTATTCCCCACAAATAGCTAAGTAGCTGTTCTATCATTACTCATTAAATACCACCTCTCCCCCACTGATTTATGATATTGTCTTTATCATGGATTAAATTCTTACACTATTTTGGACTATATCTTTGCAGCAAAATCTATACTGTACTTCTTAATTACTACTTTAATATTTACTAACAAATTATATCTTTCATTCATAAAATGATTTCTCAGCTACCCTTGTTTGTTTTCCCCATAAACTGTAGATTCATCAAATTTCAAAAGGGAAAAGTAATCTCCATGGGGATGTTTATTTTAGTTATTTAAATCCTCTATAAGTTGAGGCTCAGAATGCTGGTCAGTAGCAGAGTGCTTGCCTTGCATGCACATGTCCCTGAGTTCAGCCTACATTATAATTTCCTTCAGTATAGCTCATTCACAATTTCTAGTTTTTCCTTTGGTGTTTTATACTTTTGAATGTATCTTTCTTACTTTGGACTTCTCTAACATTTTATTGCTGATCTATAAGAAGAAAATTATTGATCTTTAAAAATGTTATATATAGCTACTTAATTATTTTGTTGAATCTGAGGGTTTTACCTGGTTATCTTGACTATTGTAAGTCTAGAATCAGCAAAAGAAAACACATTGACACAATTTAACATGTTCAATATTAAGTTAGAATTCTTAAAATTGTATTTTAAGAATATATATTTAAGGCTTAAAATGTATTTATATATAGTGTATAAATTGTGTATCTAATTACATATTTAAAAATAATTTTACTTTTATTGCAGCCATTTCTTCCTTTGTCTGATAGTGGTGTAATATATGATTCTGATGAAAGTGTTCATAGTGATGAAGATGATGATGATGCCTTTTTCTCAGACACACAAATACAGGAGCACCAAGATCCAAATTCCTATAGGTAAATGAGGCTTTTTTTTTCTTTCTGTCTTTTGTAGGCAATCCTAATATTATCATTTCAAATGATACTAGTACCATGAGTTATATAAGAATTGACTTAAATTTTCAAGTTAGAAATTTTGTACCTTTGAGGCAAATTTTCCTACAGAGTGTTTCCTTCACATCCAGTTTTTTAAAAACACCTTTTATAAAGATTATAAGCACATTTTTAATGAGAAAAAACATGTGATTTATTGATGTGCTATTAGAACTTACTAGGTAATTTATCAGTGTCGCTAGATTCCATATAACCATGTGAAAAATATTTTTCACTAGGTAATTTTCAGATAAAGCAATTTTGATATATTATTGCATGTATTTTTCAGACTACAAAAATACATTTTTTACATAGTAAAATTCAGTAGCAACTTGTGGGGTGGTGGGGTTTGGAGATTTGGCTAAACAGTTGATAGGGAACATTACTATGCTTCTTCCATGGTTTGATTTTTCAATTTATGAGAATTTGTTTTTCTCCCTTGAATAGCTGGGCTCTTCTGCATTTGACAATGGTTAAGCTAGTACTTCACAATGTCAAGAATTTCTTTCCTATTGCTGGACTAGAATTCTCTGGTGAGTTTAGAATTTGAAAATTAATGTTATTAAATGTAATACATTAGCATCAAGCTTCTTTTTTTACAAAAATCTATATGATGAATATTCAAAGAGAAATCAGAGAAACTACTCCATTCACAATAGCCTCAAACAATAAAAGAAAATAAAATACTTGGGAATCACATGAAAAGATCTCCCATGCTCTTGGATAGGCAGAATCAATATCGTCAAAATGGCCATACTACCCAAAGTGCTATACAGATTCAATGTGATCCCAATTAAAATCCCAACATCATTCCTTATAGAAATAAAAAAAGCAATCATGAAATTCATTTGGAAGAATAAGAGACCCAGAATAGCCAAAGGAATCCTTAGTAAGAAGAGTGAAGCTCGAGGCATCACAATACCAGTAATTACTATACTACAAAGCTATAGTAACAAAAATGGCATGGGGGCTGGGATTGTTAGCTCAGTGGTAGAGCACTTGCCTTGCATGTGGGAGGCATTGGGTTCGATCCTCAGCACCACATAAACATATAAAATAAAGATAGCCGGGCACAGTGGCACATGCCTGTAATCCTAGCACTTTGGGAGGCTGAGACAAGAGAATCACGAGTTCAAAGCCAGCCTCAGCAATGGTGAGGTGCCAAGCAACTTGGTGAGACCCTGTCGCTACATAAAACACAAAATAGGGCTGGGGATGTGGCTCAGTGGTTGAGTACCCCTGAATTCAATCCCCAGTACCAAAAAAAAAAAAAGAAAAGAAAAAAGAAAAATATAAAATAAAAGATATTTGTGTCCATCTACAACTAAAAAAAGAAATTTTTTTTTTAAATGCCATGGTACTGGCACCAAAATAGACACGTAGACCAGTGGTACAGAATAGAAGACACAGAGATAAACCCATATAAATACAGTTATCTTATACTAGACAAATGTGCCCAAACATACACTGGAGGAAAGATAGCCTCTTCAACAAATGGTGCTGGGAAAACTGGAAATCCATGTGCAGCAAAATGAAACTAAACCCCTTTTTCTCACTGTGCACAAAAATCAACTCAAAGTGGATCAAAGACCCAGGAATTAGACCAGAGACATTGTGCCTAATAGAAGAAAAAGTAGGCTCAAACCTTTATCACATCAGATTAAGCCCCGACTTCCTTAACAAGACTCCTGAAATGCAAGAAATAAAACCAAAAATCAATAAATGAGATGGATTCAAACTAAAAAGCTTCTTCTCAGCAAAAGATACAGACAGTGAGGTGAACAGAGAGCCTACATTCTGGGAGCAAATTTTTGCCACATGCATATCAGATAGAGCACTAATCTCCAGTATATATAAACAACTCAAAAAACTTAACACTAAAAAAAACAGACAACCCAATCAATAAATGGGCTAAGGAGCTGAACAGTAACTTCTCAGAAGAAGATATACAATCAACCAACAAGTATATGAAGAAATGTTCAACATTTCTAGCCATTAGAGAAATGCAAATCAAAACTACTCTAAGATTTCATCTCTCTCCAGTCAGAATGAAGTTTTCAAGAATATAAGCAACAATAAGTGTTGATGAGAATGTGGGGAAAAAGGCACACTCAAACATTGCTGGTGGGACTGCAAATTGGTGCAACCAATCTGGAAAGCAGTATGGAGATTACTTAAAAATCTTAGAATGCAACCACTGTCTGACTCAGCTATTCTACTCCTCCGCCTATACCCTAAAGACTTAAAAACAGCATACTGTAGTAACGCAGCCACTTCAATGTTTATAGCAGTTTATAGCAATGTTTATAGCAACAATTCACAATTGCTAAACTGTGGAACTAACCCAGATGCCCTTCAATAGATGAACGGATATAGAAACTGTGGTATCTATACACAAGGGAATATTACTCAGCAATAAAAGAGAATAAGATTATGGCATTTGCAGGTAAATGGATGGAGTTGGAGAAATATTATGCTAAGTGAAGTAAGCCAATCCCAAAGAACCAAAGGCTGAATGTTTTCTGTAATTAGTGGATACTGATACATAATGGGGTGGGGGTGGGGAGAAAAAGAAAAAAAATCTATATGAAAGGCTATTTGGTACTTAACAAATACTGCATTGGAGATTTTATAAAGTCTTTATTTTGTCCTCCAATCTATGGTTTTAATTCATGGTAAGAGTTACTCTGTCTACATAGAAGATTTAAAGAACAGGAATCTTAAATGGGAAAGCTAGACATTTTCTTAGCTCATTTTAGAGAGCTGGCCTTCTGTTTTGTTTGAAAGTATTAAGACTCTAAATTGCATTAGATAAACATTTTCAAATTCATCAGTATTTTCAAGTGTCTTGGCTCCATGTGAATGATGATCAATGTATTTTACCAAAATGAAATGACATATTCTATCATTTATTTAGAGCTGCCTGTAACATCACCCTTGGGTATTGCTGTAATTAAAAACTTGGAGAACTGGGAACAGATCTTGCAAGAGAAAATGGATCAATTTGAAGGTCCACCTCCTAACTATATCAACACATATCCAACTGATCTTTCAGTGGGAGCTGGACCAGCTATTCTTCGAAATAAAGCAATGCTGGAACCTGAAAATACTCCATTCAAGTAAGAAAGCTGTTAGAATGCTGATGAGAGTTTAGCTTTAACTTTTCTGGAATTCAGATTGACAAAATATGCCATTAGCCTTCAAAACATTCATGACTTTGAACCTGCAATCTTTCTTAGCTGAAATCTGGGTAGAAAATTATTTTTTCTCAAAATTGCCTATTATTCAATAGACATATTGCTTTTATAATCAGGAAAATATCTTTATTCTATATTTCTGTTCTGTTATTTTCAAAACTTTAATTAAGAGAAATTTTATTTGAATAATAATCTACATATGCAAACAAAGTGCTACTGACCTTTTGTGGGTAATTGACACATTTAGAGTTTTGGTGATGTTTTGATTTTTAATGTACCCATCTCAGGCCCTTTTCATAAAAAGCATGCTTTTTTAAAAAATTAATTTTTTAGCTAGTGCATAAAAATATAAGAATTATACAATAACTGTACTGATTCTCAAATTATCATTTAATTGAAAACAAAAACAGAGCCCTTTAAAAGCATTTAGAAATGAACAGATTTAGAAGCAACAAATTCAGGATAATTTTGGGAGAGCATACTTTTACAGAGCAAGGTGGAAGTTTGGCATTGCATGGTGATTTTAAAGCTAATATAATTTGTAATGTATCGTCATATGTGGTTCAAGAAGAATGAGGAATTTAGGTGACTGGCAAATGATCTCTTCCTTACGAAAGATCTTTTACATGAACCTTTCAACCAATTTGGCCATATTAACAGGGTAGCATATGATGTTCCACACATTTATATAATGTAGAATGTTTAAATCAGATTAAACATAGAAGCATGCTTTTTAAAAAAAATTTTATTTATTTATTTATTCTACTTAGGTATACATGATAGCAGAATGCATTTTGATTCACTGTACACAGTTGGAGCATAACTTTTCATTTCTCTGGTTGTATATGATGTAGAATCACAACATATGTGTAGTTATACATGAAGCTAGGGATATGATGTCCATGTTATTCCACCATCTTTACTGTCCCCATGCCCCCTCCCCCCTCCCACTTGTGTTTATAGAAACATACTCTTTTTGAAGCAGCTGGCCATGATTAGAAGCATTGCTCATAAGCTTGAAAGGGCAAGGCTGTTTAGCCTGAGGCCATAAGAAATGCAGTCTGTCACTTTATGTTTATTGGTCTTGCTTTAAGTAACAGAACCAATCTAAAGTGTAATTTTAAAAGAGAATAATAAGAGATTCATTTGATACTTAACCAATTCATTTGATGTAATTAAATAATTACTAGATGAAGGAATGATTTTTTTTAAATGTTTATTTTTTTTTAGTTGTAGGTGACAGAATATCTTTATTTTATTTTTATGTGGTGCTGAGGATCGAACCCAGTGCCTTATGCATGCTAGGCGAGCACGCTACCACTGTGCCATAATCCCAGCCCCTGAAGGAATGATTTTTAGGAGAACTGAAAATTAAAAGTAACCATAAAATTTTGTTGAGCTCAATGCTGTCTTTGCAATAGATTTTAGAGTCTTCAAAATAAGTGTCTGTATATATGAAACGCCTTTCCTATAGACTAAAATAGTGTGATATTTTAATTATTTTTAACAGGTCCCGAGATTCTTCTGCACTTCCAGTCAAGCGACTTTGGCATTTTCTTGTTAAACAGGAAGTCCTTCAAGAGACATTTATTAGATATATTTTCACGAAGAAAAGAAAACAGAGTGAGGTATTTTAAGAAATATATTTTCTGTTATTATTTTTCTTTTTAATTTTTCTTTAACATTCCTAATTCAGTACTTGATTTATTTTGAGAATTTCTTTTGGTTGAAACTATTATAGTATCTTTCATACATTATGGATAATAGCTAAAATTACTACAGCAAACAGTGAACTTCTTTTAAGATAAAATTCTGTAATTTTCATTTCATAATGAAAGAATATAAGTCCCTTGATAAATCACATATAATTGAGTGGAAGTTGGTACTTTATTTATTATATTTGCTGTTGGACTTTTTCATGTAATAACTTTGTGGAGGATGGTTTGGGGAATTAAATATTTAAATGACTACACTCTAAAATAAGATTCTCGAAATATCATTTAATAAAAATAGAACAGAGCCCATTAAAAGCATTTATTTAGTATTTAGAAATGAACAGATTTCGAAGCAACAAATTCAGGAAAATTTTGGAAGAGATTAAACTATAGAAATACCAAATGCATCATGAATAATGATTGCTTCTACAGAGCAAGGCAGAAGTTTGGCATTGCATGATGATTTTAAAACTAATATATTTAGTGACGTAATGTCTTATTTGATTCAAGAACAATCAGGAATTGAGGTGACTGGCAAATGATCTCTTCCTTTTGAAAGATCTTTTCTATAAACCTTTCAATCCACTTGGCCAGTCAGTGAGGTAACGGGTAGTTCAGAGAGTGTTGGGAGTAATATCAGATGTAATTAAAAGTTTGGCAAATAATCTATGAGAAGAGAAAAATGAATTATATTTCACTTGGTGAAGTAACACCTGAGAAGGACAGTCTCTAGAATGGTCTCCCGAGGCCAACGGTAGAACTTCTTTTTAGTCTTTCCCCACACCTAGAGCAGCAGGACCTACCACACTCCTCCTTTTCATTAGTCATTCACTCACTGGATGGTAATTATAGGCAGCTCCTGTAAACACTGACTTTCCCTATGGATTTAAAAATTATGTACTTAAATGAGGAAGTAGGGGAATGAGCTGTTAGAGACTTTTTTGATTCCTGTTTGTTATAAATTTTCTAAACAACAAACAAGAGATCCTGATAATATTGAAATTACCCACATAGGGTTTGTTAGGGAAATCACAGAGCCACATTATTTGCCTCTTTTATCTAAACCACTGGCTCTAACATTTTCTGTAGTGATGCTGAACCAAATTCCATAAAATAAGATAGGAATCTAAGAAACATTTAAAATAAAAGATATTTGCTCAATTAGAAATCTAGCTATTCACAGAAAGCCATTCTATTTAAGGATCAGTTTTCTGAGTGTTTAGTTCTTCAAATTATTAAACTTACTGATTTACCAAAAATATGTTTTAACTGTTGATAAGGTCCATAGCAACTGGATTTGGTTGAGTTGTCAGAGCCTAGAGCGCTGTGGGAAGTAGCTATGTCTAGTCTTCCTGAACATTTATAGTTGGCTTTTCCTTAACTCTCCTCCCTGCTGTAGTCTCTTCTTTATGTCCCTCGATCTCTGTGCTCTTGGGATCAGCTGGCCAAGCTGTAGTCTCTTTTATTTTTCCTCCAGCAGAGGGTCCCCATGAACAGCAAAGAGGACAGAGAGAAATTGAACATTTCTTACAATGCTGAATAAGCATTGGTTGGATCTAGGGAAGGGAAACACATGGCTGGGAGTTGGAATGAAAGGCTTTTCATCCTATACCCCTTTGAATTTGAAAACACTGAATGAAATCACTTTCTTGTCCAGTGCTGTCCAGTGGCATATGATGATAGAGATCTATATCTCTAGACAGTCCAGTGCAGTAGTCAGTAGTCACATGTTATTGAGCCCTTGGTGTGTGGCTAGTGTGACTGAGGAACTAGATTTCTAATTTTACTTAATTAATCTAAATTTAAATAACCATGTAGGATTAATGGATACAATATTAAATAGATCTGCTGAAAAAGTTTTAAGAAGAAAATTATGAAAAATATTTAATGCCGTTAAGGCAAAAACTGGTCACTAAGCTCAGAAATATGAAAAATTAAAACTACCTATCCAATAGGACTGTTTTATCTTTATAAATTGTTAGGTTTTTGATAATCAGTTTTGATAAGGAATTAACTAATAAAATTGGCAGACTGATCCTGGAAATACTGAAGTGTTGACTAATTTAAAAAAAAAAATTTTTTTAGATGTTGATGGACCTTTATTTTATTCATTTATTTATATGTGGTGCTGAGAATCAAACCCACTGCCTCACACATGCTAGGCAAGTGCTCTACCACTGAGCCACAGTTCCAGCCCCATGTTGACTAATTTTTAAAAAGTAATTCCCTCAAGGAAATACTTAAAATTCTAGATATGTTCATGGGAAGATATATTTACTCATTGAATGCTAAAAATATTCCACAAATTCGGTTTTTGTGAAATTGATAAATATGGCAAACTCAGCTAATTAAGGCAAATAGATTGTTTAGCAATTTGGCTTTCAGTGAGTTAGCCCACATTGATACTCTCTCCTGTATTTTCTTGGGCACTTTTTTGTCAGCTGCTGCAACCCTAGGGGAGTCATCAAGGCAGTCAGAATTTGCCTTTATGCTGAAAGGGTCATTTGCCAGAATGACCCTTAATGCTGAAAGGAAAGCAATCACATCAACAGATGTGAGGAAGAGTTTATTGCTCTGATCATACCTTCTGAGGTTTCCACAGCAGCAACAATATTACTTCTTTTTTTTTTTTTAAATATTTATTTATTTTTTTAGTTGTAGGTGGACAGAATATTTTTGTTTTTATGTGGTGCTGAGGATCGAACCCAGTGCCTCACGCATGCTAGGCAAGCACGCTACCACTGCGCCACAATCCCAGCCCCACAATATTACTTCTGATTGTAGCTATTCCCTATGACCTGTCATCCATCAGGAACAAGTAATTCACATGATATTTTTTCCTCATGCCTCACCCTCTCAAACATTTACTTATAAAAAGAATAATCATGTGATTAGGAGGAAAATGTGATTAGTCATCTAAGAGTGAAATAATTACCAGTACTTGGAATCTGTTTAGAAATAAATATTTTGATTTGTATTCTAAGTCAACCCCTATAGAATAGGAATCTGTAAAGTACAGAAAACATCTGCTCTTAAAAGTAGATTTTTAGATATTATAATTTTAAGAACTTTTAAGTTACATACTGGTATACAAATAGCTATTTTTTATTTTGAAATAGCTTTTTGTTTTTGTGTGTAATAGTCACACCAATTTTAATTTTGCCCTTTTTGCTTTGTGTGTTGTTTATCTGATGACATTTTGTTTTACTATTTTTTTCTTGATTCTTCAAATTCATTTTTGTCATCTTTAAGTGATGGAGTGGCCATTTCAGCTTGAAATTTTTCATTCTCTTTATAATTTCATTTCATGCATGTGTTTGTGTTTGTGACGGTGTGGTGTTAGTCTGTAGAAGAACATGTGGAGCAGGTCAAACAAAACTGCATAGCAGAAGATTGCTACATCAAGGTAGTATTCCCAGCTCTTCTATTTAGCTCATTCTTTAAAATTTAAAGAGCTAACCCCTCATCTCTAATGCTAACCGTGGCTGCTCAGCTGGTTAACTAATCAGAGAACTCGTTGCTCCTGTTCCACCTCAGAGGCATAGAGTAGGAGATGCTTCACTGTGTCCAGCTTGCCATGTGTGGCCATTGATACTTCTCTTTCTTGCTCCTTGTTTCATCTCCACTTTGTCATTTCTTTCCAGTCTGTTCTAAAGCATGTCTATTTCATTTTTCCTTCTTGATTCTGCCTCTTCTTTCCTTTCTATCACCTCTGACCCTAAGCTACTACACTTTCTTCTCATTTTCAGTCTTGTTCATTCCTTTGTAACTATCCTTTCCAACTTTCCCCTGTTGCTCACCCTTGAAATACTTCTCTTATATGTGGCTCCTTGGTCTATGAATTTTTCCTCCACTCTATGCCTCCTAACATACACTTTCATATTGTGTAACATTTGCACATCTTAGAAGAGCTATATTAATGTTTTAAATTACTAATGAAAACATATTAGTCATCTTTTGTGACAATTCACCACCACCTTTCAATTGCAGTGGAAATCTTTATAATTGGGGTGATTACAGGGCATCAGAGTATCCAAACAAATTTTCCAAAACTAATTCTCAACACATTAAAGTTACCCTTACTATATTTCTTGCTACTGCTACATTTTCTTCTTATCCAGCTTTTAAAATTCAGTGGATGTGCACATTTCTATATAGAGTTGTGCTGCAGCAACTAAACTCAGCAATGTTTTATAGGTTGAAGCTGATCTGGGCTACCCTGGAGGAAAGGCAAAGATCATTCATAAGGAATCTGACATGATCATGGCATTTGCTGTTAATAAGGTAAAAACTGTTGTATTATAGAGAATATACCTCTTTTTAGTGAAATTGCTTGAATTATTGACTCTGCCTTTGCTTTATAGGCAAACTGTAATGAAATTGTTTTAGCTTCAACACATGATGTTCAAGAACTTGATGTTACTTCTCTATTGGCCTGTCAATCATATATTTGGATTGGAGAAGAATATGACAGAGAATCTAAAAGGTGTGTCTCATAGTGAGTTGTGGTTTTCTTCAAGAAGTACCCACAAAAATCATTAACTTGAGATATGTATGAATCTGTCTTCATTTGAGTAAGAGACAACATAATTAGTTTAGCTGCCAATAAAAGGCTTTACCTAAATTAATGAATAAATTACTCATACTTCTATTCATAGCGTTTGAATCAGAATAATCTTTGATATCAAAGTCTAATGCTAACATTTGTCACTTTGACATTTAATCCCAAAGAAATGCCAAGCGTTATATAGTATTTAGTAAATTTAGCTGATCTGGATAATTAAAAAATACTTTGCACAAATATATTAATTAAAGTGATTGATGAAACACATTTACTAAGTAATTTTGAAGTGTTTCTTCTTGTCACCTGATAAGCATATCTTCTCTACAGATAAAGATGTAGATGAATTTACTTTTTATTAAGGTTGTGGACACTGCACTAAGAGTGTTTTATAACACTATTTTGGAGTTTCTTCTCCATGTTTACTCTCTCTCTTGCTTTACTCCAGACTCAGAAATTTTATGCCTGGGAATAAAGGAATTTTGTTGAATTCTCTTGAATTCTTATGTAATATAACCAGACTTAAATCACACATCAGAGTAGATATAACCATGTAAATTTGATGTACTCTATCATAAATACTACTTTCATGTTATAATGTGAATGATAAATCATTACTTGAAGAAATCTTTAAAAGTGATTTTTTTTTTTTTTTAAATTTTAGGACTGGAGATGTAGCTCAGTGATAAGAGTACTAGCATGCATGAGGCCCTGGGTTCAATTCCCAGCACCACAGAAACAAACAAATAAAGCCCCACATAATTAATTTGATACCTGGGATATCTCTTATTTCAAGAATATATTTAATCTTTTTCCTATGTATGACCAAAAGAAAAGCTGTATTCCTGTATCTCCAGCTACTCAGGAGTTTGCGGCAGGAGTATCACAAGTTTGAGGGCAGCCTGGACAACTAAGCAAGACCCTCTCTTAAAATAAAAGAAAATCTGTGTTAAAAATCTTTAAAAGAAACAATTGTTCCAATTTGTGCAACAGTAAAGTTGCCCCCAAACACATTAGTCTAAATTTACATTTTGCTTAAAGGGAACAAGTTAACCAGTACTAAACTGGCTGTGATTAAGACTTGTGTCTGTGCTGAGCACTATGGTAGAAGCCTGTAATCCCAGTGGCTGGGGAGGCTGAGGCAGGAGGATCGTGAATTCAAAGCCAGCCTAAGCAAAAGCAAGACACTGAGCAACTCAACGAGACCCTGTCTCTAATAAAATACAAAATAGGGCTGGGTATGTGGCTCAGTGGTTGAGTGCCCCCGAGTTCAATCCCTGGTACTCCCCCCCGCCCCCGCCAAAAAAAAGGCTTCTGTTTTTCTTATGAATGTTTATTCATTTTTTAAAAATAATTTTGCTATAATTGGAATTTATGTTAAGAAGCCATGGAACTTTCACAGTAACATGTGAATATTTTCCACAGTTCAGATGATGTCGATTATCGTGGTTCCACCACAACCCTTTATCAATCCAGTGCAGTATCCCTTCCAGCAAGTCAGGTGCATCCACCTTCATCTCTGCCCTGGCTGGGCAGTGGACAGACCAGCACCGGAGCTAGTGTGGTATGTTTTTTACTCTTTGGTATGGTTTCTTCATATGAATTCCCTGAAAAATAAATTGACATCACTTTGACATAGGTATGATCCTAAAGATCAGGAGCAGTGACCAGTAGGTACACCATGATAATAGCTATCATTTATTATGAGTTTCTCAGTGTCAAGTGCATGCTTTTTTTCACAACCCTAGGTAGCAAGTGCCATTATTATCCTCCAGTATCATTTTATAGTTGAGCAGACCAGACACAAAATGGTAGAGTCAAAGAGAAATTTGTATCTACTTGTGTTTGAAAGTGCATCAGTAACATTCTTGTTGTCACTGTAGTTGACATGTTCATGTTCTACTCTGAAGAATCTGGAGATACCCCTGTTGTCTTTAGAAAGCACTTGGAAGAGAGTTCCCTTTATCATTAGATGAAGCTACTTTGTACCAGCAAATCTGTAACAGGGTTTATCTCAGCAACAAGCTATGAGAGCATGTTAGGAGAATCAGAATTGCTCCAAAGCATTTCTTTCCTCTTCTTTTCTCATTACACTAAATAAATTTATTGTCTTCTTTTAAAGCTTATGAAAAGGAATCTACATAATGTTAAGAGAATGACCTCACACCCTGTTCATCAATATTGTAAGTATTTTATTTATAATCTAAGAATTTTAAGTGTCCTCTATCATTTTGAGTTTGATGTATAGTATAGAAAATATTGGAAGTCTGACTTTTCAATGTCTTATTTTCCACTTTTCCTCGTGTTTCAGATCTTACAGGTGCTCAAGATGGCAGTGTACGAATGTTTGAATGGACACGACCTCAGCAACTTGTCTGCTTCCGTCAAGCTGGCAATGCAAGGGTTACTAGACTCTATTTTAACTCCCAAGGCAACAAGGTTAGTTCTTGGGAGTTACTGCTGAATTTAATTAAAAATAATTGTGGATATTAAGGAGTAAAGGATTAGTGAAATAATACCTAAAAAAAAATTCTCAGTGACCCTGGATTTAAGCAGAGTGGGCAGTTTGTTGGATTCTGTTTATCCTGTTTTCTTCCAATAGAAGCATAAATCCACAAAATATAGTGTGGATTAATAAATCATGCATTCAAAGATACAAAAGCTTTGTGAGAGTTCTTAGAAAACTCTGCTGCTATGGGGTATGTTGATGGTGTCTACCAGCACAGTAACAGTCAAGTACTGGAGAGACATCTAAGTTTTTAGTAAGTTCCATTGCAGAGTCTTACAGGAAAACAATGAAATGGATGTGGAAAAGCTATTAAAAGGTGACAAAATCTATAGTACTTCAACTTTCTTGGGAATTACAACAGGCAGAGATAGTGCTAGATGTTTGTTAAGTAGGGTCTGAATGAATCTCCTTTCCATAAATGACTTTACCTTTGACAAGAATTCTAGGAAGCTGTGCTTAATGTTTGCATTTTTCTTACAGTGTGGTGTTGCAGATGGAGAGGGTTTTCTGAGTATCTGGCAAGTTAACCAAACTGCATCAAATCCTAAACCTTATATGGTAAGTATCACACACATTCCCAGAGTACACAGAGAGAACACATTGTTTACACAGTGTCTGTTTTTGGCAGTGAATCTTATTGGTGGTTCTTTTTTTTCTTAAATATTGTTTTAGTTGTCAATGGACCTTTATTTTATTTATTTATATGTAGTGCTGAGAATTGAACCCAGTGCCTCACACATGCTAGGCAAGCACTCTGCCACTGAGTCACAACCTCAGCCCTTATTGGTTCTTTTAGGAAGAGGATAGTTCCACCCAGCTGTCACAGCCTAGCATCGGCCACCCATCTGTACTCTAGTTTAGACTGAAATGACCTTAAAAGCCAAAAAACAAAACAAACAAAAACCCTTGCTTTTTACCTTGAAGGTTAGCCTTATTTTGAAAATTTTAGGGACTTTCCCTGTGTGTGGTTCAGTTTAGGATACATTTTTATTTAGTTTTATCCATTTTGAAAAATAACTTCTTAGTGGTAGAATTTTATAATATGTATCTTAAGACTCAAGTTCTAAACATTTTTTAATTTCCTCCAGAATTTTGCTTACCAGAGTATATAAAATAATCCCAATAGGCTACTTGATTCATTAATCCAAATCATGTTAAAATACTTTGTGACAAGCTTGCCTTCACCTGGGGATGTGTGGCACAGGACGGGTAGATGACACTGTCTTACCAGGAGTTTCTGGATCATATATGTAGAGGCTGAGAAAGCCTTGAACCTTCTGGGTGAACTAAATTATACAAATACTTTAAAATTTCTTTTCTAGAGAATACACACATTCTTAAATATATAAGAGACATGATATTTCTCTTACATCAGTACATTATAGACTGTATCATAATGTCTTCATATAAATGGAAATAATCTTGAATTTATGATTTTGCCTTCAGTCAGATTATGGTCATTCCTAGTAGAAAAATGTCTGTTTAAAAATACCCTGATATCCTTCTTAAGGGAAGGATGGACCTTGAAATTTCTATTATCTGATCAAACAAGAAATAGCTTGTTACCTGGCTTAGTAAGTGATTTCCTACACTGTTGGATCATACTTAAGATACTTAAGAGTCATTTGGCCTTTTTTTTTTTTTTAAATGCAGCACTGGGGATCAAATCCAGCCCAGGGCCTTCAGCATGCCAGGAAAGCCCTCTGTCACTGAGCTATATCCCCAGCCCACTTAGAGCCTTTGGGACAGACTATTTGCAGGACTACTTTTGACAATGTCTTTATCTTTAGTAAAGGCTCTTCACCTGGGGCCAGGGGTAGGGAATATGAAGGTAGCAAGAAAGGTGGATGTTTGTGTTTAGGTTACAATGTTTACTCAAGCCTTTCACACTGCTAAGACTAGACAGGCATGTAAGGGTTTTTCTTCTTGGGTTATTGTTATTTTTTATGATTTATATTATTAAAATTTATTGAATATATTTGTGGTCATTAACACTAAAATTGTTTGATTGGGCTTTTAATATAATTGAATGGTTTGGGAAAGTATATGTACTTCTTTCGTTTTTGGTTTTGGTTTTTTTTTTTTTTTTTGAGGTGGGGGTCTTCTATGTTGCCCAGGCTGGCTTTGAACTCCTGGGCTCAAGTGATCTTCCTGCCTCAGCCTACCAAGTAGCTATGACTACAAGCACATGTCACCATGCCCAGCTAGTTCATATACTTTGATGCCCTATTCTTTTCTTACGTAATCTAAAAAAAACCCTTTAATTCCATGTTTTTACTCTTTTCAGTTTTAAAAGATTAGATCATAGCCAAATAATATGCAAATGACAATTAATCCTCTTACTATCATCTCTTTATTCTAGACTATTTTTAAAAATTGTTTTTACTCAGGCATGTAGAATGTTATTAGCAGAACTGTGTTTGTACCATACCAAATGTTATTGGATTTTTGGATAACACTAATTGCACTTTGTTTTGCAGAGTTGGCAGTGCCACAGTAAAGCCACAAGTGACTTTGCATTTATTACCTCTTCAAGTCTAGTTGCCACGTCTGGACAGTCCAATGATAATAGGTAGGTTAACAGAGATGCAAAACAAGAAATAAGAAAATTTTGGACAGAGAGCCATTGTTGCTAGAAAATAATGGATTTCTGTCTAGTGGGTTTTTCCACCTGTAACAAAAGAACTATGTTACATAAGTCTTTTCTCAGGGTGGTTTTCCTTACTAAAAGAGAAAATCAAAACAAATTTCTCATGTAGTCTACCCAATAAGCATGTATAATCTTTATGTTAAGTTATTTGGTCTTAAAAAAATTGCTGATTAGTAATTTTAGATTCCTCAGAACTAACAAGCATTTGACATTCTGTAGCTATTTTCAACATTTTCTGTACTTCACATTTTTCATTGGCAACACATGCCTATAATGGCTCTCCTTTTCTAGCTGTGGTTTCCCTCAGGGGTATAGAAGCATTGCTTCTACTCAGGAAATCATATCATAATTTCCCTGGAGTGGTAATTGGAAAAGAGATGGGGTTGGGGAATGCAGTGACACGTGGGACCTTGTGAGACAGGCTGTGTACTAGTTTGAAAAATTCAGTAAACTCTTAGAAGAGAGATATACCCAGTCACTGCCCCTGCCCCGATCTTAGTTGAAAATTTCTGTTTTATAAATATGAGTGAACAAAGAAGATCAAATAAATTTGACTTGAAGACAAAATTTGTTCTGAATGATGCCTTAGAACAATTATTTATGATCTATTTTTATTGTTTCCTTAAAAGAAATGTATGCCTCTGGGATACATTAATATCACCTGGAAACAGCCTCATACATGGTAAGTTAAGATCTATGGTTTTTAATACATTATGGAGATGAAGGAATGCTTTCTTGGTTTAAATTAATAGGTTGAAATGGAGAAATGTTTAGAACAAATGACTAAAAACAGAAAAAGTTGCTTCACTGAGGTAAATTCATGTGACTATAGAATTATAACTACTTTATGTTGTATTCTATTGAGAAAATATGGTATAAAGAATGTATGCTTTTATGGTTTGGATCTAAAATGTCCCCCAGAGCTCCTGTGTTAACCAGTGTGGCAATGTTCAGAGGTAAAAAGATTGAATTATGAGAGCTCATCAGTGAATTGATCCATTTGATGGATTAATGATTTGAATGAACAACTGGCTGGTAACTGTAGGCAGATGGGCATAGCTGGAGGAAGTAAGTCACTGAAGGTGTGTCCTTGGACTATAGCTGCCCCTGGTCCCTTCTTTTTTCAGCTTTCTGGCTGCCATGAGCAGAGCTGCTTTCCTCACCATGCCTTTCACCATGATGGTCTGCCTCATCTCAGGCCCAGAGTAGTGGAGCCAGCTGACCATTGACTAAACCTCCGGAACTGCGAGCCTAAAATAAACCTTTCCTCCTCTAAGTCGTTTCTGTTTGGTATTCTGGTCACAACAATGAAAAGCTTATTAACACAGTGCTACTAACAAGGCTACTTAAGAAATTATTTGCAAAATATTCATTTTGCTCAGTCAAAAGGAGATCATATTTTAAAGAATTAAACCCAACCATAAAGCAAAGTTAACTTACAATAAGAGCTAAAAATATGAATACCACCATTTGAATATTATTCCTTTTAAGATAGTATTTGCCAAGACTAATGACCAAGCCTTTAGCACATGGTCCTTGGGGGACACTTACCTGAACCATATTGGAAAGATTGCTCGTTAACTTATAATTGACAATGTTCACATAAGCGAAGTTGAGTTTTACTTCCCTGAGGAGAACTTGATGGGGATATGTGATGGGACAGCACTAGGCTAGGTTTAATAATGGTTACTGGTGGGTAGTAATTAGGTAATTGAGTGTACCATTGAGAAGCACTTCTGCTCCTTTATACTTCTGCTTCTACATACTTTAATATTTTTTTAAAAATTTAAATTAACATGTATTAGTTATACATATCAATGGGGTTAAGTGTGATAACTTCTGTGCATGCTGTTTCTACATCCTTTTTTCTCCATTTTTTTAATTTGTGCATTATAGTTGTACATAATGGTGGGATTTGTTATACATCCTTATGAGGCAGCATAACTTAAGATTTAAACTTCCTTTTCCTATATGTTATTTCATGTTAAGATTATGAGTGAAGAATGTTTTTCTAACATTGCTTAGCATTTTCCTTTATTCTTTAGTCATAATTTCAAAATTAAATGACTTAAATAAATGTACTTTAGAATGAAAAATGCATCCATAATTTCTCTATTTTTAAACATGAATTGAAACATCAGAATTGCCAAGATAGAAGTTGTTTTGGGAAAATGTTTTGGTTTTGTTCTCCAGGTTTCACATGCCATGATCATGGTGCCACAGTACTTCAATATGCACCAAAACAGCAACTCCTAATCTCTGGAGGTAGGAAAGGATACGTTTGCATTTTTGATATCAGACAGAGACAGCTAATTCACACATTCCAGGCACATGACTCAGCTATTAAGGCTCTGGCTCTGGATCCCTGTGAAGAATATTTTACTACAGGTTCAGCAGAGGGTAACATAAAGGTGAGTCAGTACAACAAATTGGAATGTGCTACATATTATTTTTACCTGCTGTCAAGACTGTTTGCAACAAGGAAACCAAACCACTACACTCTTTGGCATGAGGGCATGAATTAAAGCTTTGTGGAGATGTGGAGTGTCTTGACACCCCACCCTACCCTGTGCTTCTGTGTGGCTCTTTCTAAACTCTCTGGTGTGGAAGATGAGATAATCAAACTGATTGGACTCTCAGGTTGCTCAAAAGCCTTAAAAATGGGCTGAAGAGGCAGGAGGTGCAGTGGTGGAACACTTGGCATAGGATGCATAAGGCCCTGCGTTTGATCCTCAGCACCCCCAAAAACACAAACAAAAAGAACCCCAACCCTATTTTGAGTAAAGTACATGTAAAGTTTTTCTGGTTTGGTTTGGCCTTTTTTGAGGGCCTCAAGCCCTCAAGCATGCTAGGCAAGTGCTAGACTACTGAGCTATACCCCAATCCCCGTACTGCACAAACTATGTGTGTGACATTTGTTTGGCTACTCAGAACTTTCTCCCCACCTCTACCCTTAGGAATTGACTCTTATATGACTGAGGCAAAGTTTCTAGACAAGTGAGGTAGTACCATACTTATGCATTGTGCTAGGGCCTAGCTTAGCATTAAAATTTATTTAATTAACTTAAATATTTTATTGAATTAGAGATGGGATATATATGGTTCATATGAAACTACTATAGGATGTGAAGAGAGAAATTTGAAAGAAGGGAAGTACAAGGACAGTAAATGAATTTTCTGTTAGGTAAGCTCTTAGGACAGCAGCAGTAGATGGGAAAGTTGGGTCAATGAACAGAAGTAAGGGCCATGTTTTTGCTTTTGGTCTCTCTCTTTTTAATGATTTAAAATTGTTGTCACTTTGTTCTTGTTTTAAAATAGGTTTGGAGATTGACAGGCCATGGCCTAATTCACTCATTTAAAAATGAACATGCTAAGCAGTCCATATTCAGAAATATTGGAGCTGGAGTCATGCAGATTGACATCATCCAGGGCAATCGGATTTTCTCCTGTGGTGCAGATGGCACACTGAAAACCAGGGTTTTGCCCAATGCTTTTAACATCCCTAATAGAATTCTTGACATTCTGTAGACTTAAAGATTGGGGCTTTATTTTTATATATACTTAATTAAAAACATAATGCAGTAACTATTGGGCAGTTCTGTTTTCGAAGCAGTTGTTAAACACATTGGAAAAAATACAGAGAATCTCTGTAGAATTTGAATCTGATCCTGCCTATCCAGGTTGGTAGGATGAATGTGCATGTACTTTGTTATATTGCTGACATACTTAAAACAAACAAACCTTGTATTGTATGAAGGGTAGCTATTCTTTACAGCATTTAGCGAACCTGATTCAGAAAACATTGGAGGTTATTAGCTAATTAGTAAGTTAAAATAATAAGAAGGACCTTTATACCAAATTAAGGAAGAAAATGTTGCTGATTCAGGTTTTTCTTCCTGTTCTTACCACTGATCAAAGCATGCCTGCAGTTGCCTTCTTTGTTGAATGAAGGATAGTCATAAGATGTTAAAAGCTCTAGGCCATCAGAAAACTGCTTAGCTGTGGAGCAGTATGCAGTGACCAGTTCTCTGCAGTGAGAGGTCATTTCCATTCTTTCCTGCTGAATATTTTTCCTGTTAGTGTTTATACTGAGATAGTACTGTAACTTGCAAATGAGTGCAAATTTAAATGCAATGTTTTCTTCACAATTTGCACATTCACATTTTTTGGACTGCTAGTTTTTCTATTTAAATATTCGCCTTCATGTTAGGAATGTAATATGTGAACATGACATATTTGTAGTTAACCAAACCATACCTTCTTAGTCCAGTTTAGTATTTTTTCTTTTCATGTATTCAAGATTAAACACCCACAACATTTAAGACTATGTTGAAACTATACCAATAGAGCATTTCATATCAATTAAAATGAATGTTAGGCTTTTTGTGGCCAGTTAATAGTTGATGAAATTGGTGATATTATTTATTGCCACAGCCTATTGTATAAACTATGCAGAGTTAAATATTATTTGCTTGTAAATTATTAGCCAGTGTTGTCATATTTTGATGTATTTCCTTGGTTATGACCAAAAATACGTTCTTGAGATACTGAAACCAATGTCTGTGTGTGTTTAATTGTTTACCAGCAAATTGTCTCATCATGTTAATGAGGATGTTTAATGCCTGTGTGGTAAATAGTAAAATATAATGGTATAAAAGCACCTTTCTCTGAAGGCAATGTGATGTTCAGGCTGTGAAATACATATGTAAAAGAAAAATAAATGTTATTTGTTAGAATTTTATCTTAGTGGCTTATTTAAATAAACTAATGTGGCATTCTTTGATACTGTTTTAACAGTTGAGATTTTTAATTCAACAAAGTTAGGCAGTTTATTCATTCACAAATACTTACTGAGTACTTTTATATACCAAAAGACATTCTAGCAAAATGAGATACATTGGTGAGCCAGATAAAGAAGAAACTCAATGTAGAGATTTAGTTGGGCAAAACTAACTTCACTATAATTTCTTCAGACAGGTTTTAAGTTATTGAGTGAAATACTATTTTTTGGTGCTAACGCTGATGAAGGAGCTCATGTGGGGATAATTCTCTGTAATGTTCATGGGAAAAGGAAGAATATGTCTGAATATATAGAACACAAATTTGACAAAAATTACAAACATGCACATACACTTATCACAGTTCAGTACAGTAACCCGTATATGTTGCATTCTATCATTGTGTATATTAAATGAATGCTAGCTGATTTAGTAAGAATTGAAAAAGTAACAGTTTTGCAACTGAAATTCAGATTTTCTTTATGGTAGCTCCTGCCTTGTTTGAGTTATTACTTTTTTTTCTTTTTTTCATGTTTTAATTTATTTGTTCTATTTAAATGTACATGATATCAGAGTGTAATTTGATTCATTGTACACAGATGGAGGATAACATTTCATTTCTCTGGTTGTAAGTGATATAGAATCACAACATTCATGCAGTTATACATAAAGCTAGGGCTATGATGACCATCATATTCCACCACCTTTACTCTCCCCATGCCCCCTCCCCCCTTACACCCCTGTGAACAGAGTTCCACCATTGTTCCCATGACCTTCCCCACATTATGGATCAGCATCCACTTATCAATGAGTACCTTCGGCATTTGGTTTTCTGAGATTGGCTTACTTCACTTAGCATGATATTCTCCAACTCCATTTACCTGCAAATGCCATAATTTTATTCTCTTTTATTGCTGAGCAATATTCCAATGTGTATATTTACCACAGTTTCTTTATCCATTCATCTGTTGAAGGGCATCTAGGTTGGTTCCACAGTTTAGCTATCGTGAATTGAGCTGCTATAAACATTGAAGTGGCTGCAGCACTGTAGTACACTGTTTTTAAGTCTTCTGGGTATAAACCCAGGAGTGGGATAGCAGGCTCAAATGGTGGTTCCATTCTAGATTTTCTAAGGAATCTCCATACTGCTTTCCAGACTGGTTGGACCAATTTGCAGTTCCACCCGCAATGTATGAGCGTGCCTTTTCCCCCACAACCACGCCAACACTTATTGTTGTTTGTATTCTTGATAATTGCCATTCTGACTGGTATGAGATGAAATCTAAGGGAAGTTTTGATTTGCATTTCTCTGATTGCTAAAGATGTTGAACATTTTTTCATATGTCTGTTGATAGTTGGTATACCTTCTGTGAAGTTTCTGTTCAGCTCCTTGGCCCATTTATTGATTGGGTTGTTTGTTTTTTGGGGTTTTTTTTGGTATTAAGTTTTTTGAGTTCTTTATATATCCTAGAGATTAGTGCTCTGTCAGATGTGCGTGTGGCAAAGATTTGTTCCAAGAATGTCGGCTCTCTGTTCACTTCATTGATTGTTTCTTTTGCTGAGATGAAGCTTTTTAGTTTGAATCCATCCCATTTATTGATTCTTAATTCTACTTCTTGTGGTATAGGAGTCTTGTTAAGGAAGTAAGGTCCTAATCCTATATGGTGAAGATTTGGGCCTATTTTTTTTTCTATTAGGCATTGGGTCTCTGGTCTGATTTCCAGGTCCTTGATCCACTTTGAGTTGAATTTTGTGCATGGTGAGAGATAGGGGTTTAGTTTCATTTTGCTGCATATGGATTCCAGTTTTCCCAGCACCATTTGTTGAAGAGGCTATCTTTTCTCTAGTGTACATGTTTGTCTCCTTTGTCTAGTATAAGGTAACTGTATTCAAGTGGGTTTGTCTCTGTGTCTTCTATTCTATACCATTGGTCTACATGTCTATTTCGGTGCCAGTACCATGCCGTTTTTGTTACTATAGTTTTGTAGTATAATTTAAGGTCTGGTATTGTGATGCCTCCTGCTTCACTCTTCTTGCTAAGAATTTCTTTGGCTATTCTGGGTCTCTTATTCTTCCAAATGAATTTCATGATTGCCTTTTCTATTTCTATAGGGAATGACATTGAGATTTTAATTGGAATTGCATTGAATCTATATAGCACTTTGGGAAGTATGGCCATTTTGACAATATTGATTCTGCCTATCCAGGAGTATGGGAGATTAGTCCATCTTCTAAGGTCTTCTTCAGTGTCTTTCTTCAGTGTCTTGTAGTTTGCATTGTAGAGGTCTTTCACCTCTTTTGTTAAATTGATTCCCAAGTATTTTTTTTTTTTGAGGCTATTGTGAATGGGATAGTTTTCCTAATTTCTCTCTCAGAGGGTTTATCACTGATGTATAGAGATGCAATTGATTTATGGGTGTTGATTTTATATCCTGCTACTTTGCTGAAATCATTTATTAAGTCTAGAAGTTTTCTGGTGGAATTTTTTTGGATCCTCTAAGTATAGAATCATGTCATCTGCAAATAGTCAAGAGTTTGAGTTCTTCTTTTCCTATTCGTATCCCTTTAATTTCTTTCGTCTGTTTAATTGCTCTGGCTAGTGTTTCAAGGACTATGTTGAATAGCAGTGGTGAAAGACGGCATCCCTGTCTTGTTCCCGTTTTTAGAGGGAATGCTTCCAATTTTTTTCCATTTAGGATGATGTTGGCTTTGGGTTTAGCATAGATAGCTTTTACAAAGTTGAGGTATGTTCCTACTATCCCTAGTTTTTCCAGTGTTTGGAACCTAAAAGGGTGCTGTATTTTGTCAAATGCTTTCTCTGCATCAATTGATAAAATCATATGATTCTTATCTTTAAGTCTGTTGATGTGATGTATTATGTTTATTGATTTCTGTTTGTAGACCCAACCTTGCATCCCTGAATGAATTTCACTTAATCATGGTGCACTATTTTTTTGATATGTTTTTGTATGCGATTTGCCAGAATTTTATTGAGAATTTTTGCATCTATGTTCATCGGGGATATTGGTCTGAAGTTTTCTTTCTTTGATGTGTCTCTGTCTGGTTTTGGAATCAGGGTGATACTTGCCTCATAGAATGAGTTTGGAAGGGTTCTCTCCTTTTCTATTTCATGAAATAGTTTGAGGAGTATTGGTATTAATTCTTCTTTGAAGGTCTTGTAGAACTCAGCTGAGAATTCGTCTGGACCTGGGCTTTTCTTGGTTGGCAGGCTCTTGATGGCATCTGCTATTTCCTTGCTTGAAATTGATCTGTTTAAGTTGTGTACGCCCTCTTGGTTCAGTTTGGGTAGGTCATATGCCTCTGGAAATTTGTCGGTGTCTTCAGGGTTTTCTATTTTACTGGAGTATAAATTTTCAAAAAAAAAGGAATGAAGAAAGCTTACAGTGACTTTGAGACAGTATTAAAAGAGCAAAAAGAGAATGCCAAAGGGGTAAAAATAAAAAGGCTTATTCAAAGAAATAGCAGAAAACTTCCCAAACTAGAGAAAGATACAAATATTCCTATTGGAAGACAGTTAAAAAGTCTCCAAATTGAACTCAACCAAATCTACCCCAAGATATCTTATAATCAAGCTCTCAAAGGTGAAAATAAAGAGAGAATTCTCAAGGCATAGAGAAAAGACAATACATAGGGGTGCCCCAAATTACATGACAACAAACTTCTCAGCAGAAATCTGAGCCAGGAAAGTGGCGCGCGTTTTTCCCAGTACTGAAGCGGGGAAAAAATCGAAGAATGTATCCAGCAAGGCTATGTAGAAATGAAGGAGAGACAAAAATATTCCCAAACAAAAACAGAAAATACCTCTACCACACCTATTCTACAAGAAATGCCAAAGGAAGTTCTAACTGAAAGAGACATCAATAAGAAAACATGGGAAGGCATAAAACTAACTGAGAAGAGTAATTATTCAAACAAATTCAGAATGCTCTCATAGTGTAAGCATGATGAATCAACCATATCTAATAAGACTAAAAAAACTAATAACCACATTATGTTAAGAGATAGGCAATATTAGAAAGATGTAAAATAGGATATGAAAAAATTAAAAATAAGCCAGACGTGGTGGCGCAAGCCTGTAATCCCAGCACTTTGGGAGGCTGAGACAGGAGAATCGTGAGTTCAAAGCCAGGCTCAGCAATGGCGAGGTGCTAAGCAACTCAGTGAGACCCTGTCTCTACATAAAACACAAAATAGGGCTGGGGATGTGGCTCAGTGGTCAAGTGCCCCCCCCAAAATTAAAAATGTAGGGGCTGTGGTTATAGATCAGTGGTAGAGTGCTTGTCTAGCATGTGTGAGGCTGTAGGTTCAATCCTCAACACCACATAAAAATAAATAATAAAAGTATTGTGTCCATCTACAACTAAAAAATATTTTTTTTTAGAAAATTTAAAACAGGAGGAATGAAGTGCAAGTGTAGAGTTTTCTTAGTGTGTTTTTTCTTTTCTTTTGTTTCTTTTCTATTCTTCACAAACACCATTTGCTATCATTTCAAAAGAATTTTTTATAAAAATATTTTCTTATGTAAACCTTATAGTAACTACCAAGCAAAAATCTATAATAGACAAACCAAAAATAAGCAACAAGGATTCAAAACACACCACTACAGTACCACAAAGGAAGACTATTTGAGAGAGAAAAAACTAGAAAACGTAATGCCAAATGACTAAAAAGACCATACTTATCAATAATTACTTTGATTGTGAAGAGATTAAATTCTCCAATTAAAAGACAAGAGTGACTGAAAGGACAGAAAACAAGACCCAGCTGGATGCTGTTTATAAGAAACTCACTTCACTTCTAAGTATAGTAACACCCCGAGGTAAGCATCTTTGCTCCATCACACACTCCCCATCATGATGTGCAGCCTTGCCAAAGGTTCAAGGGCAAAGGGTCTAGTGATCATGGATTGAAGCCTCTAAAACCTGAGCCAAAATAAATCTTCCCTCCTTTTAAATAGATTATTTCAGGTATTTTGTTACAGCAATATAAATCTGAGTAACACAAGGAAAAAATTATAAAATGATAAAAGGGGTCAATTCAGCAATAGGAAATACAGTTCTAAATGTATATGCACCTAATATTGGAACACATAAATATATAAAGCAAATATTAGTATACTTAGTGGGAGAGATAGACTTTAATATAATAATCATTGGGGATTATACCCTACTTTCAGCAGTGGACAGATCATTCAGACAGAAAATCAACAAAGAAACAGCATACAAACTACCCTAGATAAAATGGACCTACCAGGCATCTAGAGAATATTCCAATGAACAGCTAGCTGCTGGAGACACATTTTTTTCATTGGCATGTGGAACATTCTACATGATAGATCATATAATAGACCACAAAACAAGTCTCAAATTTTAAAAAATTGAAATTTTATCAAGTATCTTTTCATACGATAATGCAGTAAAACTAGAAATCAATAGCAAGCAAAACTGCAGAAGCTACACAAATACATAGAAATTCAACAACTTTTTGTGAACAACCAACAGATAAGGAATAAATTGAAGCAATTTAAAAATTTCTTGAAATAAATGAAAATAGAGACACAATATACCAAAACCCATGGGATACAGCAAAAGCAGTACTAAGACGGAGGTGTTATGGTTTAGGTATGAGGTGCCCCCAAAAGTTCATATGTGAAACAGTGCAAGGATTTTCAGAGATGAAATGATTATGAAAAGTGACTTCAATCTGCTGATGGGAATTAACTGGGTGGTAACTGTAGGCAGATAGGGTGTGGCTGGAGGAGGTGGGTCATTGGGTATGTGCCTTAGGGCTTTATATTTTGTTCCTGCTGAGTGGAGCCCAGTTGAAACTCCAGTTCCACCACTCATCGGCTGACAGCCGTGAGTTTGTCAATCTTTTAATCTAGAAAATGCAGATACAAGAGTATATGCCTTATGGGCTTCCCATGAGGATACGTGAAAGATACACTCATGAGGATACATGTGAAGAATGTAGTCCAGTACCTGGCACATCATAAACAACAAATGTGCACTCTGATGATGACATTGATGTGGCCATCACCATGGTGTTCTTTTTCTGGGCTCTTTGGAGAAAGTAAAAAAAAAATTATTGTGCCCTTCATGTGCAACAATTTTTAGGTTGACACGGTGGCTCTCATCCATTGGGGAGTGGCCAATAAAATGCTGTCAGTTGTGAGTACCATTTGGAGTGGCATGATTTAACCCAGGAGAAGGAAAACTATGACCTGTAGGTCAATTCTGCTTACCACTTATTTTTGTGTGGCTAAGAATTTTTTCACATATTTTTTTTAAAAAAATTTGGTTGTAGATGGACATAATACCTTTGTTTTATTTATTTATTTTAATTTGGTGCCAAGGATCAAATCCAGTGCCTCACACATGGTAGGCAAGCATTCTACCACTGAGCCACAACCGCAGTCCCTGTTTTTCACATCTTTATTTTTTTATTTTTTTAATTTTTTTTTTAGTTGTAGATGGACACCATGTCTTTATTTTATTGCTTTGTATGTGGTGCTGAGGATCAAACCCAGGGCCTCACGCATGCGAGGCAAGCGCTCTACCGCTGAGCCACAATCCCAGCCCTGTTTTTCACATCTTTATAAGTGGTTAAAACAGAATAAAAGAAAAACCTTTTGACTCATGAAAATGACATAAAATTCACACTTCAGTGTCAATAAATAAAGTCTTTTGGGAATAAAGCCATACTTGTCAATTTACGTAGTGTCCATGGTTGTTTTCAACAGCAAAATGGAATTGCAACAGAGACTGTATGGCTCACAAAACCTGAAATATTTATTATCTGGTCTTTGACAGAAAAAGTTTGCCAACAAACTTGATTTAACCATTACTGAATTTCCGCCTTATATCCAAATGCCCACGAACCCTACACAAACCGCCACCTGAAAGTGCCAACCCAGCAGCCCCACCCACGTGGCAGGGCCCACTCTTTACCTGTGTGGGTTCTGACCTCGGCACAGCAGACCTTCCTTTGCTGGTGTTCACCCTTCTTTGCGCTTGGCAACTCCTCTGATATTCAAGGCCAATGTCTGATCTTGAGCTTTTAGTAGAGGATGAAAGCTTCTTTACTGTGCTGCAGATGTAAGGAGCTTGTAAGGAAGCCCTGGCTTTCCACCGAGCTTTCCGTTGGTGTTTAAGCATGCTCAGCTTTTTAATCTGTTTCTGGAGGGTCAAAAAAGCCTAGTAGCACCCAGCTGATTTCATTATCTTTTTAGTCCCTGTTTCTCTCCAAATCCTCAAACATTTGATGCAGAGCATCAGCTGACGCATTCCTTTCCACTGGTCTACTATTGAAGCTCATCACCAACTAAAGTTTTCAGAAGTGGACCATCTTGTCTCAGTGGGCACCAGCCTGGGGTTCTCACTGCAAGCAGAGTTATGGATCCAGCACCAAAACCCCAACCCTGTGGCTTCTCTCTGGGACTATTCCTGGGTAGAGTTGCTATATGTAGCAAATATAAATATACATTCAGGACTCCCAGTTACATTTGAATTTCAAATAAACAAGTTTTAGTATATCCCATAATACTTCTAAGACATAATTTAGTTTCTTAGTTGCTGATATGAAATTAAAACTTAACTTAGGCTTCTGTATTCTATGTCGTAACTGCACAATAGATTGAAATCCTTGGGAAATAAACTCTGTGATCAAAGTTAGCCAGTGGGATGTCGCTGAGGAGCATCCGTGGGATCAACATCTGTGAAGGAAGGGGCCAGATACTGAGGTGGTGGTGGGGTCTGTTTGTGATATAGGCCCAGTGAAGGACTTGACTGCACTTGGGGAACTCTGGCACTAGAATGACTTGTTAGAGTAGTTCCAAGGCAGGCTGCAGTGTCTAGGACTTCACACTCACGCCTGGTCAGTCTCTGGATGAGGGGGCTTGTCCTCAGGCGAAGCAGCTTTGTGTAGCTCTGTGGGCTAACAGACTCCTGGCATCAGGAACAGAAACTCTTTCCTGAAGCAAAATCCAAGTAGGCAGTTCCTCACAGTGTCTATCTACTACATTTGTGAACAATTTAAACATTGAGAGCTAATATTTAAAGAGGTCATACAGGAATCTATGATTAAGTGAAATAATATATGCAAATTGCTTAGACGAGATCATGGCATATAGATGTTGAGCACCAAGTGGTGGCTTCTTTGATGTTTCTAAAACTTTGGGCAAAGAAGTCCAGTGGTAGTAGAGCTATTATAATAACAGGTGGTGCTGTTGGTGTGTCCATTAACCTGCAGAGGTTAATGACCTGTGTTACTGCGTGATGAAAATTTTTGGTTGGAGAGTGTTCTCTCTCTGACAATACTGGGTTTGGCATATTCTTCTACAGCTTTTTAAAAAAGAGTGCCTTTTACAAACATGTTCAAAGTTAGTTATTTTCACTTTCCAATCATAAGAACCAGACCTTTCCTTTGGCAGTGGCAGAGTGAGGTGAACAACATAATCATACAGTCAGGAAACTGCATCTGCTCTTGATTCTGGCACATAGACTGTCATGTGGGGTGGTTAGTTATTATTTTAGTCAGCTTTTCATCACTGTGACCAAAATACCTGACAAGAACAACTAAGAGGAGGAAAAGTTGATTTGGGCTTATAATTCCAGAAATTTAGCCCAGGGTCAGCCAAGTCCATTGTTCTGGGCCCAAGATGAAGCCCAACCTCGAGGCCAAAGGGTGTGGTGGAGGAAAGCTGCTCCCTTCAGTGCCCCCAGGAAGCAGAGCCAGAGGGAGCAGGAGGGACCTCAGGGAAGAGCAACCGTTAGGGCACACCCCCAGTGACCCACCTCCTCCAGCCAAGCCTCACCTGCCTACAGTTACCACCAGTCAGTCAATTCAAACTAGAATGAACTAATTTGGTTACAGCTCTCAGAATCTAATCATTTCATTCTGCATTAACACAGGAGCTTTTGCAGGACACCTTGCATCCAACCAGTCATCTCCTCTGGTCTCATTTTCCTAGACTTTAAAACGAAAAGTTGGATAAAGTGTTCTGTAGAGATCCCATCCAGCCTTGATCTTTATAATCCTGTGATTGTGCATGTGGCCTCTTGGCACACAAGTTTAGGACATTCACAATACCAGACTGCTAGATGCAAGAATCAGATTTTAGAAGTAGTTTCACCTCTCCTCTTCCCCCCACCTCCTCCCCTCCCTCTCCCCCATCTTCCTCCTTCTTTTTGGCACTAGGGATTGAACCCAGGAGTGCTTAACCTCCGAGCCACATCTCCAACCCTTTTTGTTTTTGAATTTGAGAAAGGATTCTTGCTAAATTGCTGAGGCTGGCCTTGAACTTAACAATCCTCCCTGCCTCAGCCTCCCAAGCCACTGGGATTCCAGGTGTGCACCACCACGCCTGGCTCACCACTTTTTAATTAAAACTTAAACTTAATTAAAACAGTCATTGAGAACGATCATAACAGATTGCTTGGAGAAAAAAGCAGTGAGGCTGAGGGATCAATTTCATCCGTATTTTACATCTTACAGAGAACAGCTGAAAGTTTAGATATCTTAAAGTCACATGCAAGGTGTGAATGGCCTGTTTAAAGGGACCGAGACTATGATTTTCTTTCTGGATTCCTTTTTTGCTTCGTAATATTCCAACTAAAAACTTCATCAGCAACGGGGTGAGTCACTTGTAATCCCAGTGACTCGGGAGATTGAAGCAGGAGGATTGCAAGTTCAAGGACTTGTCCCAAAGTAAAAAAAAAAAAAAGCATCAGCAGTGCACACTTGAGCCATCAGTAGTAGAAACACTTCTAGGGAAAGTTAGAAGGAAGCTCCACAGGTCAAAGCACCAAGTTCTTCAAGTATTTTCTTTTCTTTTTACTACTTGGGAAAGTTTTATTGCAAATTTATTGCATAATTAAGGAACCAGTTTTTGGTAGTGTGACCATGTTATCTACCTGATTGAACAGATCAGTATGAGGAAATTACTGACATTGTGTCCCTGCCCACTTCCACAGCCCGACATAAGAGCAGGGACACTGGGTCCCTAAGAGATGAACTATAAAAGCAGCATTTGTCATGAATTGGAGATTTTTCAGAGCATATCACACAGAAAAATCAGGGGAGCTAAGTAATACTATTATCCATCTTTTACAGATGAAATGAAGTCTGAGGGATTAAGAAACTTGCTCAAATTCACATAAATCCAGTTTTTAAAAGTTGTTATGTTCTTAGCCCCAAATATTATGTTTTTAGTTGCCTTGCTCATGCTGGTAATATTAGCAAATTTTCATTGCTAGTACCTAGTACTAGTTACTAGATTATCATTTTTCATATTTTCCTATAGTGAAAACAGTCCATGTCAATGATTTTTCAAAATTCAGAAGGAACTAGAAAAATTGAGAGAGTTTCTACAGAGGAGCAACTAATATAACTCTACTACAATGTTGTTTTGGGTTGTTATTTTTCTTTCAAATATTACATATAAATTAATAAGAGGAAAAAATAACAATACACTTGTTTTAACATGGAATTGTACTTAGCAATGACTGTTTTATTTGACTAATTAAAGTTAAATAAATGACAAAAAATTCATCATTATCCTTTGTTGTTCAGAATCTGCAGTTACAGATTAGAAATTACACAAGGTCATAGCAGCTGGATGAAACTTAGAAAGCCCTGTCACCCACTTCTTCAGATGGTTTGATATTAGATACTTAGCTAAATTGTGCTCTGTGTGGTTGGAAAACGACACCTGGCTCTTTAAGAATCCCCTATCTCATTGACTTTTCACCTTAACACGCTTAAGGTAATGACTGGGAACACTTCATTTTAAAACTTTCAACTCAGAACCTTTTCTCTGTCCCAACACCTGTGCCTTAGTGATAGACTGAGACCAGAGCCACCTACATGACTTCAATAGGACACTTTATCAGTTCAAAGAAAACACTTTGAAATATGGTCTGGCCTAACTTTGAGGTTGCAGGGGATGGTTTATTTACCTTCCAGTGGGAAGCTATCTACTTTAGATTTGAGAAGAATTAGAGAATTATCTGGTTCAATTCTGACATCAGAAGTGCAGATATTTGGAAAGTGCTTCAAAGCAACTTTGGTTATAAGTGAGAGTATAAACTACTAAAATAGTGTCTTGACTTAAAAACATTAGGTTGTGCATTCTATTCTAGCAGTGAGCCCGAAGCTTTTTTTTTTTAATCAAGTACTGTTTGCAAGAAAGAATAATGAAATCCTAATAATTTTTATTCTGTAAAGACAGTTAATCAGATCATGAAATTACTCACTGTCATTAAACATTAGTCAAATAGGGTTGTGCTTATATTACTATTCCTTAGCAAAATAAATAAATAAACAAACAAGTCCCAGTATGAGCTTTTCTGACAGTGAGTATATGAATTTTTACCCACAATTAAGAGAACCACAGAGCTGGTCATGGTGGTGCACACCTGTAATCCCAGCTACTAGGGAGGCTGAGGCAGGAGGTTTACTTGAGCCAAGGAGTTCGATATCAGCCTGGGCAATATAGTGAGGCCCTGCCTCAAAAAGAAAAAAAAAAGCCAAGAAAGAGCCAAGATAGCTCAGATATGAAAACTGGGGCTTCTAAAACATTTTTCTGAAAGAAACATGTGGCCAGGTGCCATAGTGCACACCTGTAATCCCAACAGCTCAGGAGGCTGAGGCAGGAAGATGGCAGGTTCAAAGCCAGCCTCAGCAACTTGGCAAGTAACTTAGTAACTTAGCAAGACCCTGTCTCAAAATAAAATATAAAAGAGGGGCTGGGATGTGGCTCAGTGGTTAAGAGCTGCTGTGTTCAACCCCAGGTACCAAAAAAACAAAAAAAAACAAAAACCCACAACACCCCAAAACAACAAACAAACAAAACCAAAAAAACTATGTGCTAATTCAATAATTAAATTCTTGGTTTAATACTTCATATATTATCAACTAAGATTATTATTACTATGAAATTATATTCATATCCAGGTCTACTGAGTTTGAAAACAGCAACACATACATTTAAATACTTTAAAAGAACACTAGTATTTATTAGACACATTGATCAATCATGAGACCTTTACTTTGTTACAAAACATAATTCTGAAAAGAGTATTTTTAAAAGGCTATGGTAACATGACACAACCAATCAAATTAAAAAGTAGGGGGAGAAGTCTCAAATGCCCATTATCTTGAGAACACAACAACAAACACATCACTAACAGCTGCCTGGGTATTTTCGGGAGGTGGGGAGATTTAGATATTTAAATCTGCATATCTCCTAAATTTTAAAATTTTTCTATTAATAAGGTATAAACCAGGACCCAGGAATCATGGACTATAATACATGAGAATGGACTTGGGCCCAGAGAAAAGTCTCAGAAGACACACAAATCGGGGCAACTTGCATACGATCTTTATCGAAGAGTTTCCCTCTGTCTCCTTCCTGGCTGCAAGGCTCTCTCCAGTAATTTTTCCAGCTTCCTCTATTCTCAGTGGCCCTGCCTGTAGCTCAGTGCTGAGCTGAAGGATGTTCAAACTGAGGTGGCAGAAAACATTCCTGTTTAAGTGCATTTAGGAGCAAATTAAACTGGATCCTCTCCTGCCCTGTGTATCCACCGGGACCAGATACATCCTTTAAAATAACTTTTAGGAAAGAACAGCTCACTTACTTCTGGAGTCACTTCATTTTATGCTGTTCTCAGCCTTTCTCTCTACCCCAAACTCCAACCATATCAAGTGCCACTTCTCAGTTGGAACAAAACAAAACAGGCCCTGATGAGTAAGCCCTTCTATAAATCAGGCTTACTTTGTATTCTAGATCAAAGGTCAGCAAATCTTTTCTATAAAAAGCCAGATAGTAATGTTTCAGGCTATATGGAGCCATACAGTCTCTGCAGCAGCTACTCCACTCTGTTGTTATCCAGCAAAAGTAGTTATAGCCTATAAACAAAGGAGTGAGACTATGCTCCAATAAGACTTTATGTACAAAAAACAGGCAACAGATTGGCTTTGGCCCTTAGGCCATGGTTTGCCTACCTTGGTTCTACATAATAACCACAAATGGTGCCTCTCTTAAAACTGCAAAGTGCTTCCTATGGTTCTAGCCAGATTAACGTCCACTCACTCAGATTTTAGTGCTCTGACAGTGAACCCATAGCTATGATGGGAGCAATCAGAGTGATCCAAGGTTTCAGCATTTATTGTCCCCAGCAGTAAATCAACATGATCAGAAGTTGATAGGACTTAATCGGGCCTGATTCTGTTTCATTTAGAAACCTGAGCATGCAAGTGTTCCTGGCTTTTGATAATCTTGGAGATGAGGACAATGGCCATTCTGTGGTAGCAGGTGAAAATTCAGAGAAAACTAATAAATTATGGAAAACATGGCATTTGGAAGGCTGAGAGCGTCCATGAACTTTCCCAAGGTACCAAATATAAGTCAGTACTGGGGAATTCACTGCACAAGCAATAGGGACTATCAACTCAAAGGTAAATTTGCTCACATTTGGCTGCAAAACCAGAAAATAAAACCAGACTTGTAAAAGTTGTGAGAAGAATAACAGCCAAGAATCACAAAATGTCCTACAATTAAAGAACATCTTACCAATCACCTTAACCAGCTGGTTCATATTATTAACAGGGAAACCAAGGCCCAAGAAAGGAGAGCTAATTTGTCTAAATAGTTTGTGGAGAACTCACCAAATCTCAGACATATAAGTTCCAATCTGTTGCTACTTGACTAAGTAATCCAATTTTAAAGGTGTCCCACTGACCACAAACACTGATGCTATGAGATTATATTCTAAGGACCTGGCTACCCTTAAAGACAAGTTTTCTGTTTGATAGAAGAGACCCCTAGAAAACACCTGAAATGTACTGGCGGCGAGGGTGGAGGAGAGAGGAGGGGAACGGAAGACGGCACATCATTGGTTTAAGGTAGCTGACAAAAAATGCACAGGATAAAGCATTAAATGGCCATCTTCCCATGAGTATAAGTGCTGATCTCTCATGTTGTAAGATAACATGGCAAGAACAGACTGGGAAGTTCTCAAATCAAAGTTTGCATTGATCTGTTTCTCTCCTAACAAATCAAAGGCAAATGTGATCTTTGTATCTTTGGTGTCTGTGACATAGAGGATTCCCCGAGCTATGAAGGCATTGCCAGCCTTGGACTTGGGGTATGTGGTATTGATGTGCTGCACCACTGAGAATGTCCTCTCGTCCAGATGGGCTACAAGAATGCTCGAGCCATCCACACTCGAGGCATAGATGATCCAGAGGCCCTTTTCATCTACAGCTAGGTTGAAGTAAGTCTTGGAATTCGCAAAAAGGTATTTTCGATCAAAATACAAGGCATTTTCGAGCTTCAGAGTTTGGGATGTTTCTTTGCCAAATTCAAATCTGAAACATGTACAGACAAAAAAATAGATCTGAGTTACCATTTCTGTGGGAAAAGGTGTTTTTGTGAGACTCCTTAAACTGAGCTAGAAGGCCTGGGGTAAGGCCTGGGACTCTACACTACTAACTAGCTCTGCTGGTCCTTCTGTAACGCTGTGAGCAGCAAGGATGTAAGGGACAGTGACTAGCCTGTGCTAGCCAAAGAAACAGGGAGGCAGCAGTGTGGGGTCAGGGACAATCCTCCCTGGAATCAGAATGAATTCACATCTAAGCAACTACTTACTGGCCATGTGATCCTGGGAAAACCACTTAACCGTGCTCATCCTCAGGTGTGTGGACCCCAACTGTCCTCTCAAAGATTCTCAGAGTTTTACAAGGGCTTGTAAAGATGACCTAGTCCTATCCTTTCATTACAAAAGAAAACGGAGGCGACGAGTCCACAAATAGAAGTAATAGAGCCAGAGTGGGAACTTAGGATTTCTAACTCCAAGTTTGCTGATTATTCCTTTAATTCCTGCTGGAATTTTAAGAAAAAAATTGATATTATTTTAAATTAAAAGGCACCAGCTGAAAGGAGATGTAGCAACGTCAGGGATGTGAAGTCAATTTTTTTGTCGGTAAGTGGTTGAAAAATTAAACTGTGACATGGAATCCCATGCTCCTTACCTCCCAGGGGCTGATTTGACAGACTCCAATCAGCTTTGGGGCTGATTTTGAGATTACTCAAAAAAGTGAATAATGATTAAAAATGACCTAAATTCAGAAATGACAATCCAGCGACACTAGGCTAAAACACCAGAGGGTGCCATTGGGCAGCACAGGAATTGTGATGCGTGTGCATCTGTGGATACAATTCTTGAGAACTGAGAGAAGGAGGGTTCAGCAGCTGCCCAGGGCATAGTCCCCCTTCCCCTCAGGAAAGCAGAGGGAAGAGATGAGCTTGGCTGGGGCGGGGGTGGCGGGGTGGGAGGTGTGGTCCTCTATCAGCATGACCAGTAGATCTGAAGGCAGAGATGCCTGACTTTGGCCTGCCGTCCCTAATCTTCAGTGGTTTCAGTTGTGACATGAAATTCCTCACTCCCTTAATTTTTCAAAACAAAACTGATGCCAGGGAGTGACACCTGGAGGGAGCTATGGGTTCTGGCTGCTTCCTTCCTCAAAGGATGAGGAAGTGCTGTGTTCCCTCCACCCTGCCTTAGCCTTCCCCATGGTGTCTAGACCAGCAGTTAGTGCAGACCCTCGGTAGGGCCTGGGATAGTAGGCTCTGTCACTGTCCTGTGATGCATTCAGTTAACAAACCCTGATTGGCCTCCCTTGTGTGCCAACCTGAAGGACATAAAGATGAAAAAAACACAGTCCCCACTTTTAAGTAGATCAGCAGCATACCACACAGTAGGTGCTGTCTGGGGTGCAGTAGGAGGGGCTGTGGGGCACAGAGAAGGGAGCTGAGGTCCAGGTGGCTCACCTCACTATGGTGTTGGAGCCCCCTTTGTGGTAGTAGAGAGAGTTGTTATAAACAGCATGCCCACAACCATGGAAGTAGTGAGGGAGGTGGATGAAGGTGTAACTGCCGTTCAGAAGCGAGGGTCGGTCTTTAAATTCCTTCACCATGATGCCTGCAGGGGGAAGCGAGGGGAAGGCAATTACCTACCTCCAGCAACCACAGCTGGGGAGTGAGTCCGGGAGGAACTTAAAAGGAGGGAAAGTGCGAGCAACATGTTCCCTAAGGTCCCTTGTCGAGTTTGAAGAGTCAGAGACTCCCAAAGTCCAGCTCTCCCTATGGACTCCTGACAAATCTTTCAGATATGGATATTACAGAATTGGCTTGGCTCCTCCAGAGAGACCCTGTGCCCCTTCCCCACTTGACTGTCTAATATTTATAAAATCTTCTTTGGTATTAGGGATAGGACCCACCCGAAGTTACATCTTTAGTCCTTTTTATTTCTTATCTTCAGACAGAGTCTTGCTAGGTTGCTGAGGGTCTCACTAAATTGCTGAGGCTGGCCTTGAACTGAGATCCTCATCTCAGCTTCCTGAGTTGCTGGGATTATAGGTGTGCACCACCACGCCTGGCCTAGCATTTATAAAATCTTCTATTGAGCAGGATAGGCCTACACTAGAAATAGCAAATATTTGGCATTTGTGGATGAACCTTTCACAGCCTCCTGCCTCTCCCTGCACACCACAACAGTTACTGCTAATGCACAAAATCACTCTTGCCTTTTAAGCTCCAAATTCTTCTCAGCTGTAATTTGGGCAGTTACTATTGGCTGACCGGTTAGCCCTAAGGAAATAAAGAAGCTGTTTCTTTTCAGCTCCTTCTCCAATGAGTGTGTATGGCCAGACACTTTCTGGACGGAGGCCATTGTTATACCCTGGACAATGCATGACCACATCCCTTTAGATCAGCATGACTAGGGTCAAAATCAGATGAAGTGTGACTGCAGGATGGTCCTGTACCTTCTCCCCTGGTCCAACAGATATCTGAGAAAAACGGCCCAGAAGTATTCTCCTGAATGGTGCAAACTTTAAAGAAAGATGGAGGTACACAAGGAATTTGTCTCTGATGTTTCTCCTACATTATGGATTTGGGGATTATAAGGCCTGCAGTCATCATGCTATTGGATTCTTTTGGATCCTTTGCCTAAAATTGGATAGGCTACATTCTGGGTGCCCCGGTCGTGTCCCTGTGACTAGGACTGCAAGGCACTCCACCAGCATGTTCAGGGGAGGCATGTATTCTGCCCCCTCATTGTGCTTTCTAAAATAAGAAGCAATTTAGTATACCAATGAAGTGTGACTGCAGGGATTTCAGAAATGTTGGAAAAAGAATAAGCCTGAAGGTAAATGACAGATGAAAAACACAAATACAACACAGGTTTGGATCCTCTGTTGATGAAAGTACCTGAAAAATGTTCAGTCACCCAAATACGTTCATCATTCTTATTAGCAGACTCTCTTATCCAAGTCCCAAATGTCTCTGTAACCTTTAATATTTGTGTTGGGTTTCCAATGGAAGTGATCATGGAATCTGCCAGAAGAAGAAAAAGGAAAATTACCTGCCAATTATGACTTTAATTTTTGAATTTCAAGACAGACTTTTTTTTTTTTCATGGCTAGGGACTGAACCCAGGGCCTTGTGCTTGCTAGGCAAGCACCCTAGCACTGACCGATACCCCTTATTCCAGGAAGCTTAGTCAGTGTACCTGCTTGTGGGGAATGGTGTTCATTGACTTTCTCATCAGCTTTTCCCACCAAGGTATCATCATTTGGTATGGCACATGTCTCACCTAAAACAACAATAACAATAATAGTCAAAGCAAATGCAGTCGGCACAGTTTTATAACTGCTGCTTTTCCCCACCTCATTCCAGATGCTAGTTCCATGAACATCCCTTAGAATATGTCCACCAAGTTTCTTGTTTGCCTGTTTTTAAGAAACCCCCAGCCATATACTTCAATTTCCTCCCCTGCTTGGTGAGTTCCCAGCAAGCTTTCCATGACCACAGTTGCTAAGATAATACAATTCTAAGAGGATGTCCTCATTTTAGTCTGTTTTGTGCTGCTGTAAAAATAAATAAATTTTAAAAAATACTGAAGACTGGGAAATGTACAATGAACATGGTTTTGGAGGCTGGGAAGTCCAAGATCAAGGGGCTGGATCTGGTGAGGGGCTTGTTGTTGCTGTGTCTTAACTTAGTGAGAGACAGCAGGAAGGGGCCTGAATCTGTCCTTTATAAGGAATCCTCTCCTGAGATAATAGTATTTATCTATTCAAGAGGGCAGAACCCCCATGACCTAATCACCTCTTAGGGATCCCACCTCTCAACACTTGCTCTGGGGACTAACTTTCCAACATATGAACATTGGGGGACACATTCGAATCATATGATCAGTAGGAAAATGTGGCCTGAGCTGTCCTGTTCAACCTTCAGCAGTCTAGGGTAAAGAGAGGTTTGTTGACACCTGTTTGGCCTCTCTGGAGGATGGTATTTCTCTCATGGATTGCATTGTTCTCACTTCCTGGGGAGATGTGAAGGCACAGCCTTCGAGATGGGCTGGCATACTTTACCATGCCTTCCTAGGAGAGGAATCAGGAAAGAAATTACAGAGCCTCAGAAGAAGGCTCCTATGGGCTGCCTGGCATAGAGACATTTGAGTCCCTTTGCCACTGTTTTCCAACCTGTTGTCCCTCTGCTTTAAGACCTAAGGTCACAAGTCCTTGACAGGTGCCTGATCCCTGGTTGGTCTAAGGCCACCTGAGCTGTAATTCATCCTCATTGCCTTGTAAATGGTTCCCTTAATGACAGGCTCAATTCAAGCCTCTGGCAAAGAGGTGGCAGAAGGAGGGAGGGGAAGAGCATGGCCTTGGGAAGGTGACAGGCAGAGCCCTGGGCTGGGGCAGGTCTGGGCAAATCAGGATCTCTAGAGAAGCTCACAGAAACTGAAGGGATTTCTCTGTCAGTAAAATAAAGCAGCCAGACCCTGTATGATTGCCAATCTGCTTTCCAGCTGGATGAGCCAGTGCTTCCCTGAAGGCCTTTATCACCTGAGGCAAGCAGTCTTGGGATCTGTTACAACCCCCCACCTGCAATCTTGCTGCCTTGAGTTTCATCTGGAGATTCCATTTAAGAAATTAAAGGGTGTTAAAGAAATGGAATTGGAACAGGCCACAGGGCCAGGGTCAGATGCAAATGCCTGGCGACCAAGGACTCATTTCTAGGAGTCAGAGTGGAAGATAATGGCCTCTCATTTAAAGCAGTTTTTATGATTCTGGCCCAACCCTTGCTGACCCCAGCCTCTTAGTAAAAAGGCTAACTAAGCAAAGGAGGCAGCTTCCCCAGGCTGTAATGGTCATGGCTGACAGCCTTCAGTAAAGTGAAATTCTGCAAAAGCTCAAGTCAGAGCCCCTTCTCCCAGGCGAAGTCCCTCCCTGCTCAGCTTACTCAAGGGAAGCTGAG
Source organism: Xerus rutilus (assembly GCA_028644305.1). Taxonomy (NCBI): domain Eukaryota; kingdom Metazoa; phylum Chordata; class Mammalia; order Rodentia; family Sciuridae; genus Xerus; species Xerus rutilus. The sequence continues at coordinate 86,336,095 of CM053401.1, read as the reverse complement.
CCAAGAGCCCATCCTAACGGATGGGGTGGCACGGAGAACTTCAGTGCAGGAACAAGGCTGCTGTGACTCCGCATTGACCTAACTGCTGGGAAGAATTATGATCAGGCTCCGTTTACTGGGGCAAGGAGCAATGACTTCTTTGAAAGCCAGATTCATCCCCTCTGGCAGCTGAGTGCTTCTCCTTGACCTGTCTTCTGGAAAGAGCAGTTCACCAAATAGACTACAGGCCACTCAGGAAAGTCTGAGAGAAATTCCAGTCAGGATCCTCCTCAAAGTCTGCCACTGCAGTGACGGCATCCAGCTGTGCCATCTCACAGTTTAAGTTAGGTGATACTTCCTGAGTCACTTCTTTACAGAAAAAATTCTCATGTCACCTTAGAAATACTTTCCACTAATGTGGTCCTTGATTTCTAATTAGCAGCCATCGCTGCCACAAATTAGCTGAAGAACAAGTTCTCTGGGCCTGCCAGAGATCAGGCCTGGGTCAGGTCCCAAAGTGTAACTTTCCATCTCTGAAGGAGCAATTCTCTGAGGGGGGAAGGCCTACAGCCAGACAGGACTGGATATGAATCCTAGCTCTGCCTCTTACTCATTGAGTGACTGCGGGAAGCCATCCTTGGAATGCATGAGGGACTTCTCTTCGTCATGGCATCTTAGCCAGGGGAGAGAGGGGCTGGCATTTTGAATTTTCTGTAGCATTCTACAGTTAGCCCTGCCTAATGCAAGTGCACCGCCTCTTGCGCTCTGCTAAGGAAGTCCTCATTGCAGTACGGGAAATGGGTGTATCCTGTCAGGAACTGAGTCAGCCTATCTGCCCCACCTTCTCCCTACCTTGGTAAATAATGTTCAATGAAAGGCCTTTGAAGTTCCCGGATATAGATAAAGCACATGCCGGGTCCATTTTGCCAGAAAGCCAGAAGCCAGATGCTAGATGCCAGATGCCAGAAGCTAGAAGCTAGAAGTTAGATGCTGGAAGCCAGACCCTTCTGGTTGTAGGCCCATCCTGCTCCCTCTTTTTAAGACTATGTTCTATGTTCTGTGGTTATTCACCATTTTATTTCTGTTAGTTTTTATTGCTTACCCAGCCCACTCCACATAAGGGAACCTGGTCTCCACGGCCCACGCGGATGTGGATGACAAGTGACCTTGGGCAAGTTATTTAGCTCTTCAAGTGGCAGTTTGTAAATGGGAGTCAATAACAATGCCAATATCACAGGATAGTTGTGAGAATTAAAAGAAGTAAGTGCTTGGTGCCATGCCTGCACATCAGTAGCGCTCAAAAATTAGTGATGGAGGGGTAGCGGATAGCTCAGTGGTAAAGTGTACTGAAACACACACACACACACACACACACACACATACACATACACATCAGTGTGGTGAGGATGGTAGTTCTATTGATACTGTGTGTGCAGGGTTAACCAATCTGATTGCCCCATCATCTCCTGAGCATTAGTCAAGCCCTTCTCTCTCCCATGAGTTTGTGGCTACATAAAGCTCTGCCCTTACCACGGCTTGGGAGAGAGGGATGATGGATATGGCAAGGAGGAAGAACAGTTTGATGATAAATGAAGGGAAAAGAATGAGGGAAATAGGTGGAAGCTCAATTCCAGGCATTTACCCCATTCTCTTCCCTAGGGCAGATGGCTTTGATCTCCCATGAGCATCTCACAAAGGGAGAGCTCCCATTCAGGGCAAATCTACCCCCTCTGTTTTAAATAATCTGGTCACAAAGACTGGGATACAGATCAAGAGTTTGGGGTCATTAGTGGAAGAGGTTGGTGACCTGCACATTGGCCATTGAACATGTTTGGTTGCCGAGGGCCTTTGGATCTTCTGCTTCCAGGAGGTCCAGGAGGGCCTGGAGGGCCTGGGGGCCCAGGGGGTCCCGGTGGGCCTTGGTCACCTTTGGCACCTGGAGAGACAGAGAAGTGAGGAGATGGAGAAGGAAGAGGGAGAACAATTGATAAAGAGTTACCAACAGAGATTGGGTTTCACATGAGGTAAAGGACAAGTGAGCGGCTCCAGTGAGGCCCACTGAGCTCACCCCTTCCCAGAGGTGATCAACTTAGCATTCACTTCTGCTCAGTTGAGGAGCTACCATCGTAGGTACTGAGGACTCACTATGTGCTGGGAACTGTGTTAAGAGTCTTATAGATCTCCATCTCATTCTTCCAAACCATTCCCCTTAGGAGCCTGAGTCTCAGGGATGCTGAGTGGTCTCCGGAGGTCTGCTGGAATTCAGCTTCAGCTGTCACTGCATAGCTCCTCCTTTTAACAGGCTCATGTCAGTGATCTCAGCCCCGAGTGCTTGGTGGAATCACGGAAGATGGTGTATGAAACTCTAATGCCTGGGCCCCAACCCAACCAATCAGAATGTTGGGGGCAGTTTGGTCATCTGTGTTTTTAAAAGCTTCCTCATATGCAGCCAAGTATGAAAGGCTCTGTTGTTGTGTGAGGGAGGTGAACCAGGAGCTCCTTCAGCTCTGCTTCTGTTCAGCTTTGTGACTTCTTAAACCCTTCTGAGAGCCATTTCTTCATCTCCAAATTAAGTCTCATGGTCCCTGCCCTGCCCTGTAAGAACCAATAAGGTCATTGCTGTGGATGATTTGACAAATGTAATCTCGCCCACGGATAGGCAGTGACACCTCTATCTTTAGACAGCCAGTGAGCGTGCTGCCCTTTGCAGGGGTCATTGGTTCTGAAGCATTCATAAAGATGCCACTCTCTGGGCTGTTCAGCCCTTTGGTTCTACCCTTCAGGGTTGAAACTGGAGAGCTCAAGTCTCTTTAGCTGCCTCTTCCCAGCTAGACCAAGTAAGCCTTTTCTGTCCTTCTGGAGTGGGCGAGTAGGGGACCACAGGGGCTGCAGGTGGCTCTATGACCACTCAGGAAGAGGCAGAGAACCGACAGGATCCGACCCGCCTGCCCCTTCTCCACTCCACTGAGGGTGCACTGAATTCTGGCCTGCTACCTGCCCTTGGCCTTTTGCATTGGATAGAAGGATGGTGCTTTTCTGAATGGTTTGTCATCACCCCTCACTTGTCAGCAGTGTAGGGAATTCTGGACGTGTAGACTTCCTGTGTGAGTGAAATGAACATGATCTTATGTTTTTAAATGCATGTATTTACACATACTACCCTGTTAGACCCTCCCGAAATCTTACATGTTTTTCCTAGCAACATCCTCTGTTTATAAAACAAAGTATGTCTAACATAATTTGATCTTCCCCTGGTGCTTTGGTCTTAGCATTGCGCCTGGCAAAGAGTGGGCACTCAATCCATCATGCTTGGATGGCTGTTTGGCTGGCTGTGCGACTGACTTGGGGTCATTATTGTGAACATCTATTAACATCCTAGCTTTTCCAGGACAGGTACTGTGCCTTGCTCACTTTCATATGCATAGTTCCAGCTACTGGCAGAGTCCTTGACTCATGAATGGTATTCTCAGATACTCAGTAAATACTTATTGAGTGCATTAGTAGAATAGTTATGTTTTTATGATATAGATGGTTTCCAAAGTACTGTGATTTCAAAATTCTTCTGCGTCTTCCTCCTCCATGACAATGAGTTCCTTCCACTATATGATTATCTGTGAGGTACTGCCCCTTAACTTCCTCTCACACAAATGCCGAATGCCTACTCTCACTCTGGACTAGAAAATCAGCCATTGGATTCTGCCCAAATTCTCTGCCAAGTGGCTTAGATGGCTGTAACGACTGAAGAAAATGCTTGCAACCTCTGACAACTGTCCTTGGAGGTCTCTAAAGTGGCTCACTTACTTGTTGCTGGATTTCAGTAGGTATTTGGGAAAAGGAAGCTTCCTTCATCCCATTCAATCTAACTATGACTTTCAGACCTAAGTTATTTAAATGACTCATACTTAGATCCCAGCTCTGGTCTTGCCCATGTGGAGAAACATGCACGGCTTTCTCCTCTTTGAAAGTATAGAATTCCAGAATATGCTGCAAAACAGAGGACCATGGAAGGACAATAAAGAGACAGGACACAGAATAACAGTTGAACTGAAAACCAGTTAAGTCTCTGGGCATGTATGCCCTTAAAGTGAGCCAGAGAGCACCCCTCCTACCTGCCAGTAGTACGTCGTTGGATACATCTCCTTTGTCTCCTTTTTCACCCTTCTGCCCTGGTGGACCCTCATTTCCAGGTGAGCCCAGTTCGCCAGGGTCTCCCTTTTCTCCCTTTTCCCCTGGATTTCCTGTGGCCCCAGGTAGCCCTGAGGGAAAGGATATGACATATTAGCCTGTTGTGTAAGAAATCCTAGTATACTACTTTGCAATAATTGTACTTTGTCCTTTTTGGAGTAAAGCAGCTTTATGAATCAAATACAAAATCCTTCATAGACATTTTAGGACAGAAAAATGGCCATACATACATTAAAGAATAGTATTTCCAGGAGGCTCTGCTAGAATTCGTGTGTGTGTGTGTGTGTGTGTGTGTGTGTGTGTGTGTGTGTGTGCTGGGGATTGAACCCAGAGGTGCTTTCCCACTGAGCCGCATTCCTGACCCCTTTTATTTTTAATTTTGAAACAGGGTCTCCCTAGGTTGCTGAGGGCCTGGCTAAGTTGCTAGGGCTGGCTTTGAACTTGCGATCCTCCTGCTTCAGGCTTCCAGATCACTGGGATAATAGGTGTGCACCACTACTCCCAGATTGCAGTAATATTTTTGGAGAAATTTGGCTGGGCCAACAGGTTGGAGAGAGGAGGGAAGCACAAGAGGGACAATTACAATAGGAAGAAGGTGAGGAAAGTCAAACCAGAAGTCTGACACCATCCCCACAGCAGGTGAAGAGGACACACAGAGGCATGTGCCCCCATGCCTGGCCTAATGCAAAATGCTTCTAATCACAATAGCAAAACAGGTGAAGTTGGTGGAGGATGACCAATGGGGTGAATAAAAGATAGTGGGTGAAATTCCTGCTTTTGCTTGTGGAGAGCCATGACTATAGGAATTAATATCCTCCCACACACAACTAGAAGTCATTCCAGATCTGAGTGACAGTATGTCTTCACATGGACCATGGATAGCACAGGGCACTCTAGATCATTCCACCTTACTGCTGGGAAGTAATTTCCAGCAGCACAGGAAGGGAGAACCCAAAACAGAACCTGGCAAAATCCCTGAGTTGAGTAAAGCATCAGTTTGGGGAGATGGACATGGCTGGAATTTGCTAGATAGGACAGCAGAAAGGAGAGAGAGCTGTGTTGTATGAAGATTGCAGAGAAAACAACATGGAAAGAGCTTTTCAAAATGAAGCCTGGAGGCCATAAAGGGAGCAGGACGTATCCCTGACTCTAGCTGTGGCCTGGTCACATCCACCCCCTGACCTGAAAGCATCTAGAACAATAAGAAGGGACAATTATATCATGCTCAGAAGCTCAATATACACATCAAGAGGTAGGGGCCTCTTGTTTTCTGGACATTTCCATTCTGTTTAAACATTCTTTTCTTTATCTTCTATCAGCCCAAAGCCATTGCTCCTTTTCGGCGCCCACCAATCCAGACAAGCTCCCACCTTCCTTGCTTTTCTCGTAAAACTGACGCAGAGCAATCTGAACCTGTCTCCCGAGTGGCAGTTCCTAAGACCCCCAAAGAAAGTCCTTTTACTCTTGCTGTTGGAGTTTGGGTGGATTGGCAGAAGAAAGATCACTAGGGATCTGCAGAGGACTTCCATGAGTCTCTGGCTATTTGATGACCTGGGCAGGGTGAAATTCTACAGAGCCAGGAAGAGAATTCACAGACAGTTCAGTATGTAATTCTCAGAGCCCACACAGTGAACAATTCTCATCCCATCAAAGTGGAGAGACCCATGAAATTATGGGATGTGAATGGAAGTTTCCTGCAGAAGCCACATCTGTATGAAAGATCTTGCAGGCTCTTTCATCGCTGCTGAACAGAACACTGTGATTGTGAAGAAATGGAATGCCACATGTCCAGAGCCAAACTTATCTGAGCCTATCTTAGGCCCTTTAGAAAAATAGCCATTTACTCAGCTTTTGTATCTGACCTAACATTCTCCTGTCAGGTAAATTTCTTGGAATGTATTGTTAAGCTCAGCAGACCTCTAGCCTCCATCAACCCTAAAGCTAAGAATGCTGTAAGGTAACATCTGAAACCTGCAGAAAGATTTTTTCACTTCACTGTAGTCCAATTGCCTCATGTCCCACACATGCCTATAAAACTTTATATAACCTCTTTCACCTCAGAACTCAGGGTAACTTGAATCGTATTCCCAGGCTATGCTCACTCATATTTATCTCATAATAAACTATTTTCTTTAAAGAAGAGTTGTTATTTTATGTTGGCAGGCATATTAAGTCTTGGAAAAGTCATGTCTTAGTAATGGAGCTAAATTAGCCCCAGGGTAAAAGCTGCTGGGGGCCATCATTACAGAGCTTAAAACCAAGCTTGAAAGGATCAGAGAGATTTGCAAGTCACTTCACTAATGCCTGAATAGACTCCAAAATTTAACCTATCAGTCAATGCAATTTAGATACTTTAAGCAAGAAAAATCATATGATCATGATTTCGATGGATGCCGAAAAGGCATTTGATAAAATTTAACATCCATTCTTAATAAAATTTCTCATCAAACTAGAAATAGAAGGGAACGTCTTCAGTCTGAAAGAGGGAACCTGTGAAACTTACAGCTACTGCCACCCTTCCCAGTGAAAGACTAAATGTGTTTCCCCTAAAGTCAGGAATAGGACTCGCTATCTACTCTCATCATTTTGATTTAACATTCTACTAGAATGTTGAGAGATCCTAGTCAGTGCAATAATGAAAGGAAAAAAGAAATAAAAGGCATGTTAACTGGCAAGGATGAATTAAAACTGTCTTTACCTGCAGATGATATGGTTGTTCATGTATAAAATTTCAAGGCATCTATAAAAAAGCTAGTAGAACTCATGAGTACACAGTGTCCAGGCCCTGAGAGGAAGAGTAGTTGCCTAATATTGTACAAACACATTGCTAGATATGAATCACTTAACAAGATACCTTATCTCAGGAACATTTGCCTATTCTGATAAGAGTTGCCTAAATTGGCTCAACAGTGACACTGCTCAAAGTGACAGAGCTCTCAGGCAACAAAGAGCCAGAGGCGTGTGTTAATGCAAACAAAACTCCAGTTCCTTTCCTTGTCCATAATCAAGACAATTTCGGATCTTTGTCTTCTCCAACTGCTCTGCCAGTTCCTGTGTCCCGTCTTTAGGCCTTAAGTGACTGCCCATGTATTCATATCTTATGCCCTGTTAACTTGAAAAATACCCATTTTCCGTTATCCTCTGGCATTGCAAATGTCCTCCCTCCAGTTTTAAAACTGTATCTGGACTGCCCAAACTCCTGCCAGCACTGTTGGGGTACAACAGAGTTGTCCTAAGAGAACACAGAATTTCATGTTGGAAGGCCCATAGAGGTCATTTAGATCAACCTCCCAGCCAATCCTAAAAGCCTTTCTCCCAGTTGGCTCTTCTCTAGGTCTTTAAGTGGTGGGGAGGTTTTCACATCACAACCCATCAATTCGTACTCAGATGCTCTTTCTGCCATTAAAGTCAATTGTTCCCTAAAATGTACATCTGGATCTCTTATTACCTTTCATTTACTGCAGAGGAGTGATAAATATCCAAAATGGTTTCTGTTCTTCCATATTTAAAGGACCATCCACAGATCATCCCAAGTAAGATAGCAGTATACCAAAAAACCCCAAGGTATTGAACACTGTTAGGGCAAGGAAACATTTGCTAGATTTCAACCAATCATTAAAGAATATCTTAGTGAAAACCACAAAATTCAGCTATGGTTGAGAGCCAGAAGACTCCTGCTTCTGCCAGTGGTGAATTTGGGTGACGTCATGCCCTGAGGGAGCTGCAGGGTGTCCCTTGGTTGTTAGTACTTGCTCTGGCATAGACTTAGTACTACTATACTAAGAAGAAAGACAGTAATACTTATTACTAAGGAAGGAGTCATCCCTTGCAACAGTACTAAAAACCCAGGGCTCTGGGTCATCCCTGCCCATGGTCACTAGGACATCTAGCTGGAAAGTGGTTCACTCACTTGACAAGAGCCCTTATGCAGGGCACTCTATATGAGAAGATGTTTCCTTTGTCAGTATTTTAAATAGGCAATTTGGCATATTATCCGAAGGAGACAAAAGATTAGGACGTTGCCATAGAGTCCAGCCTGCACAATGCGCCAAGTGCAACTGATCCCTTCTAAAGGTCTCACATGACACAGATTTAGCAGAGCTCAGGGAAATGGTATCTGCTGGTTACGCCAAGGTTTTCTTTTTCAGTCATTTATTCTACACAAAGAGCCTTTCTGCATCATCATCCGATTTCTCCTTCCTTTCTTTTATTTCTACCTCTTCTTATGTCTCTTATTTTCTTTTTCCAAAAGGCCATATGTGAAGTAGGGAAACATTCAAATGGTAATGTAGCTGTGGTAAGGTAGCTCCTGCAGGAGCAGGTATTTAAAGCTGTTAAAGGCCTTTGCTTGAAGGTGTTTTTGCCTCTTAGCTGGGTGTGCATTGCCATTTTTAAGCTCTTGTTAAGAAAGGGGTAGAATGTTTGTCCACCTACAAGTCTGCCTTTGCCCTCTTGTCCACCATCGTGTCTGACAAAGCATCCTCTTGTCTTTGTTGGCAAAATCACCATGGCCAATGCATGTCAGAAATAAAACACCACCCAGTCACCATTGCACCATCAGAGGACTTACGTGCAACACTTTCTACCCTGACTCAGCGAAGGTCAGGACTGCAAGCCCTGCACGGTGACACCATGGTACTCTGTGATCTGGACGCTAGCATTTTTTTGTCCTGGGACTTCTGGGTGGCTTTGAATCAGCCAGAGAAGAATGGTTGGATTTTGCCTGCCTAACTTGTGTCCTAGAAGTGGCTCTCTGCTATTTTTCTTCTGGAGTCGCCCACACAAAATAAATAAACATTTCCATCAGCATTGGTGCTTGGGGTTGTAGGAGAGCTCCAGGCTGGGGTCAGCTCCATCATCTTCACGACAGGGAGTGAGGGAGGACATTTTATTTTCGGCAATACCATCTGTCACTTAGGCGGGGGAAAGGAGGCCAGAGGGTGTCACATAAAATTAGTCCCAAACATGAATAAGGAGGAGGGCATTTATTTCTGTTTCTTAGATGAGCATTTGATTTTTATAGAAGACATTGCAGCATTCACTCTTATGTGAGAAAATAAGAGCCAGATGGAAAATAAAGAAAATGCTTGATTTTGAGGCACTAGAATGTCACACTTTGTAGAAGATATTAGTTGCACAATTGACAACAACTCAGTCTCTTTGGGTTCCCACTCATCTCCAAATCTAAGCCCATGTTTTCAAATGCATGCAGGACATTTCCACTTAGTTTCCTTTTGGTCAGGACATTAAATTAAGGGAAACAAATCAGACACAGAAAGACAAATACCTCATGTTCTCACTTATATATGGAAGCTGAAGTTGATCCCAAAGAAGTGGAAAGTAGAATAGCAGTCAGCCTGGAAAAGGTAAGGGCGAGGGAGGGCAGAGGTAGGATGGTTAGAGGGGGCAGGGGTGCAACTGGCAGGAGGAATAGCTTCTAAAGTTCTATAGCAAAACAGGGTAACTATGGTTGACACAATTAATGGAATATTTTTAAATAACTAATAGATGGTAACTAATAACTAACTAATGGTTTTGGATGCTCCCAGAAAAAAGGAAGGACGCATGCCACTTACCCTGATCTGATGATTACACATTTTGTACATGTATTGAAATGCCACACAGTACCCCATAAATATGCATAATTATAATGTATCGATTAAAATATACTAATAAAAAGTTTTTAAAAATGAGCATGCCAAAAAAATTTCCCTTTGGTCTAAAACCAAGGTTTCTTTTCATTTTCAGAATCAACAACAATAGCAATAGCTGCCCTAATACAGAATTGTACTGTGTGTCAGACCCTGTGCTAAGCACTTTCTATGAATATTCATTTGGTCTTCCTAACAATACTCTGAGGTTGATACTATAATTGTCTATCTTACAAAGAAGTATAAGTAAAGGCATCACCAAGAGACTAAATAACTTGCTCCAGGGCACACAGCTAGTAAATGGAAGAGCCAGGACCGAACCAAGTCCCTGGGCTCTAGATCTGGTTCCATCCTGTACCACCATGGTTCTTAGTGCTTCCAGGTTCAGACACCGAGGGGCTTTGATACTTCATCTCCTGGGAACAACTGTTAGCTAGAGGTCTCCCGCTCTGGCTCATCAGGCTCACCGTCTTCTCAAGAGCCCATGCTGGCTCTCAGTCACTCCTGCACCAAAGTTCTACCTGCTGTAAAGTATGAAGCAGTCTTCAAGCCAGGATAAATAGTTACTGACTACATGGTGTGGGTAAGCTTTGTCTTCTCTTTCAACAGGTTTTTAAGCCCTTACAGACAGGTGCTGGGCTCTGTTCTTCTCATTTATGCATGCATGCATTCATTCCTCATTCTTCAATTATTTATTGAACCTCAGCCGAGACCTGGCTTATAGGTGTGACAAATAATGAAATCTATACAGTCCCTGCCTTCCTAGACAGACAGTATGGTGGAATATTTAAAACGGGAAGCCATAGTAGAGTGGTTGTAACTCCATCTGCTCCACCTGTGGGTGAGGAGGTCAGGACCCTGAGGCCTCATGGCCAGTTGGGGATGAAGGTGGTTCTCCTAGAACTCTTTCCTCTGTCCCCCACCTTCAAAGCAGGGAGAAAGCCCTGACAGGTTATGACTCACAAACGTCCTGCAGGCCTCTCTGAAAGGCTGGAAGCCTCCCAGCCTTCCCAGTCAGGCTCAGCCCACAAGGCTCAGGATGGTGGGTGTTTGAGGCCCTATATCCTCCAACAATCACCCGCACCAGCTTCCTTCCTGTGAAGGAAGGTGCTTTGTGGTGAGTGCCTCCAATAATACTGCTCGCTGCTCCACCAGCCCAAGCCCCTTGGGCATGGAAGTTGAGTGTGTTTTGGGTAGAGCAGGGGTCCAGCAATCAGAGAGACCTGGATTCAAGCCCTGCTTGGCTCACTTATTAGCTTTTTGACAAATGTCCATCCATCCAACAAGGAATTTATTGAACTTCACTGAGCATTCCAGGCACTGGAGGTGAGCATAAAGACAGATATGGTCCACTCCCCTGGACCTTGCATTCTACCTAGGGGCTCAGACCATCAGCACAGCCACAATAAACACTTTGAGGTAATTTCAGGGAGGGATAATGATTTGGCAGAGAGCAGAGGATGTAATTGAGTGGGTATGACAGGGGCTAGACAGAGAGAGCAGGGATTATTTTGTGGAGGAGACAACATCTGAAGTGAGACCTGCAGCATGGAAGGGCCAGCCAAGGAAGGGCAGGGAGCAGGCATTTGGGCAGTGCGCACAGCAGTGCAAAGGCCCTGGGGCAAGAGTGGGCTTGGGCTGTTTGGGAAACAGAAAGGTAAGGTTTCTTCATCTGGAAGTAACTCAGCTAGCAAAAATATCCTCCCCTTAGGTGGTGCTGTGAAGATAGAATGAGCTAACACAGAGCGTTTAGTAGCAAGCATGCCCGGTGGTAGGTGGTGGCTGTTTACTATTGTGCAGAAGATTGTTGCTAGAGGGCACATCCTGCCCTAGCTGAGTCCCTATCTCAGTGGAACACAGTTCCTTTCTCGGCACTTGTTGTTCCCTCTTTCTGGAATGCACTCCCACAGCTCCCTCTCCCACCCCAGCCTGGCAAACCACTAATGATCCTTTAACTCTTAAGCTTAAAGGGCTTAAACGAAGGCCCTTGCTTCTCTAAAGTCACATCCAATGGTTCACATCTCTGCTTAGGATCCTGTAGTGCTTTCCTGGAAGCTGACAGTAAGACCCATACAAATCTGAAGGTCCTGGCCCCCACCTCCAACTTTACTGCACTGCACGCACCTCCAGCCCTCCCCCTACTCACCATGGCCAGGCATTTGCATATATTGTGCGCCCCCGCGGGACTCCTCCTTGGCTCTCATCCTTTAGGTCTGACCTAAGACAAACTCCCCACCCCATTGTCTCTGTTACTGTATCTCATAGCGTCCTGCTCTTTCTTTCAAACATGTGATTCTAATGTGTATGATTGCTCACTAGTAATGTCAGCCTTCCCACCAAAGACAGAAGGTTCCTAAACAGGAGCTGCATCTGTTTTGTTCCCCCACTAGCACTTGAAACCTGTTCAATTTTAATATCTTATTTTTATATCACTTGATGTATCTAAAATATTATCATTTCAATATAAATACATATAAAATAATTCTTTTTTTTTTTTGCATTGCTGGTGATTGAACCCAGGGCCTTGCCATGCTAGGCAAGCGCTCTAGGCTGATCCTTTTCTACATGATCACTAGATGCTGCAGTTCTCAATTCTGCCCACCGGGCTTTCTTGTCCTAACATGCTCCTTCCTTAAGTGATCACACTCATGCCCACACACCCAGTTGCCTGGAATGACTCCCTAAGTATGTCTCAAGCCCTGAGATCTCCTCCGACTGCAGAGCTATGTCTCCAAGGCTCTCCGACATGTCCCCCCAGGTATCTCAGGGGATCTCAAGCTCAGCATATCCCATGCTGAGCCCACAGCTGCTTCCCTAAACCCAAGTCTGGAGCTGGGCTGCTCACCTTGGAAAGGCGATCTACCTGTCCTCTTCAGCATTTATCACCATTAGCAGACCACACGTTCTGTTTGTTATTTTTGTTTATTGTCCATCTCTCCCAGCTAGAACGGCAGCTTTACGAAGGTGTTGGGGCACTGAGAACAATACCCCTAAGTGTGGTATTTTTGGCATGCTCAGAAATTTGATCTAAAGGACATTAAAGGTCTCAAACACAGGCTCAAAACCAAGGTCCTCTATGCTTGTCTTGTTTCTGCCTACCCACATTAGGGAGAGGCTCTGTCTGGAATTCCTGTTATCACATGAAGACTGCAGAGGGGAACACCAGTGCCTTCCACCTCCACCCCATCCCCAAATCCCATTATCTATCTTAGAGAAGAAGACTGAGGACTGCAAGCACACTCTGACTGATTTCCCTTATAAGATCTGTCCCTCAGGCACATTCAAATTCCACAGAGAACCTTTATACAAGCTGAGGTCTGTCTGTCCCAAGGGCCCATTCATTCTCCCCAGTAATCACTGACAGCCATCAAAACTGTCAACACCCCTCCCTCCATAGAAAAAAGGGCATATAAGCTTCTGAACAATGCTGGGCAAGTGAATAATTATACAGCGCGGTTGCCTCTGCTCCTATTTGATGCCTTTGTCCATGTATTCCAGTGAGCCTTCAGAGGGTAGAGGGGAAATTTACCTTCATCTCACAAAAGCCAGGGTTTTCTCTGCTTTGTCATTTCTGGGCTCTAGTCTCTGGACTAATACCTGCCACATAAATGCACATTTCATAAATAAATGAACTTTTTCTTCTCTGCCCTCCTGGGTTGTGGGTTCCATGCTTAGCACATCTCTTCAAGGCCAGGCATCTGTCTCAAATCTTTTTTTTTTTTTGAGTACTCAAAAAAATTGAACTCAGGGGTGCTTGACTACTAACCCACATCCCCAGCCCTATTTTGTGTTTTATGTAAAGACAGGGTCTCGCTAAGTTGCTTAGCACCTCGCTTTTGCTGAGGCTGGCTTTGAACTTGTGATTCTCCTGCCTCAGCCTCCCAAACTGCAATCTTTTTGAAAGCCATCCTTTTCCTACCTGCCTCACGTCTACTTCTAGCATGGCACCCTCACACCAAGTCTGTTTCATCAAATGCACTGAATCCTTGGGACTGGGTCACATGTTTGGAGCCTTCCCAGGATGAATCCAATGTCTGCACTCTGATAGTCATCATTATTTAATGCCGATGCTCATTTATAATTATAATTATTATCCTACATAGAATTGTCCATCACTACTCTGTAATTCTAGATGTAATTGCTGGCCTTCTGAGGCCTCAGCTGTCTTGGACTGTGTGTATCCATTTTCATCTATAGGGCTGCCCCTGGGAACATAAGCAGGTAGACCTTGCCAAGGGGCAGAGGTGCTCAGCAATTTTCTCCTCCACTGGCTCTCACTTAAATTGCTTATGGGAATAACAACACAGGTGCTTAAAGGGGTAACTGTGTTGTTTGAAAGATTTTTCTAATATTTCTTCTAGATATTTCCTCAGCTGAATCTGCCAATGCTTCTCCATGGACCCTGGGATTGATGCTTATAGCCATTCAGAAGCTGCCCACTCTGGCCCCGGCCTCTGCTTCTCTCTGCTCCCTGGAGACCTCTGACACCTTAGTGTCTCTGGGTCTTTGCTGAGATGATGGCAATGCTGCCACCCACAACAGGGCAGAGGAATCTCTTGGAGATGCCAGCCACCTCTTTGTAATCCTCCTGAAGAGGGGACCCTATGAGCTGAGTCGCCAGCCTTAGGGAGCCTTGGATGCTGCCTTTCTGTTCAGGTGGTTGGAGCTATTCCCCTAGCTAGGGAAGTCCCTCATAGGGGCCAATATCAGCCCATTAATTTTCAATCAAATACAGAACTTGCTGGGAAGAAGGAGGCAACAGAAGGAAAGGCAGGAGCTAAACCCTGAAAGAACGCTGAGTGTCCACACCTACGGCTGTCAGACAGCGCATGGAGTATCCTCCCAAGGCGGCCAGCTCCTGCTCCTTTCATATGCATTGGAGAAAGTCAAAGGGTGGGTATTAGTCCCAAGGGGAGATGGCCTCTTCAGTTTGACATACACATCTGGTCCTGTTGAACCAGAAAGAATGTCCTTGACATTCCAGAATGCAATGGCTTCCAGGAAGGAGTTAGATTTTCATGCAGAAGATGAAATGCCCTACTCATTTTGTACATAGCTTCAGTCCATTCCAAATGCAAGCATGGAGACAAGAAATAAAGAAGGCTGGATGCCGTGGCATATGCCTGTAATCCCAGAAGCTTGGGAGGCTGAGGCAGAAGGACAGTGAGTTTGAAGCCAGCCTCAGCAACTTAGTAAGGCCCTAAGCAACTCAGAGAGACCCTGTCTCTAAATAAAATATAAAAAACTCAGTGTTAACCCTCTGGGTCCAATCCCTAGTATAAAAAATGAAAAACAAACAAAAAAGAAATAAGAAAATTAAGCTGGGCTCAGTGGCGCAAGCCTGTAATCCTAGCACTTAGGGGGGCTGAGGCAGGAGAATCACAAGTTCAAAGCCAGCCTCAGCAACGGCGAGGCGCTAAGCAACTCAGTGAGACCCTGTCTCTACATAAAACACAAAATAGGGCTGGGGATGTGGCTCAGTGGTCGAGTGCTCCTGAGTTCAATCCCCAGTACCCCCCCCCCAAAAAAAGAAAAAGAAATAAGAAAATTAATTCAAAGAGTTGCCCAAATACCCATTTTTCCTCTTTTTCCATTTGCTCCTTTTTCGCCTTTTGGGCCCTCTGGACCAGGCTGTCCATCTGATCCATTGTGTCCTGGTAACCCATCAACTCCTGGAGGTCCTGCATTAAAACATGGGAATAGAAACACTTAAAAAATTTTTTTTCACTGAAGTTTATATGATTTCATTTATTCCTTTAGCCAGTGAGACTGAGCAGGCATCGATGTCTTTTCCAATCATCTCCTGCTTCTTCCCTCCCTCCTCTGTCTGAAGCAGTGACAGGTGTCAGGAACGGTGATGGCCCACTCTCCAGTGAGAGGGCCTAAAGAAGGATGGGGCGTGGCCAGGTCACCTCCACATTCCTTTCCCTCCCCACCTCTATCACTTTGGAAGGATCCTGAGGGCCCAGCCACCCACATCCTCCCCTTGAACTAGGAAAATTCATGGACTCTTACCTGGTGGGCCAGGTGGACCTACAACAGAAAAAGAAATTTAGATGACAAAACAGGTGGGAGAAAGAAAACCTAGCACCACAAACTCCTCTTCCTCCTTAACATGTCCTAGTCATCTGACCCTAAGAAATTGATCTCACACCTCTTTATGTAGAGTTCATTATACTTGCTCAAAACATTTTTAAAAATAATTCAACAAAGGCCCATTGGCCAATAAAAAATTTTGGTTAAGTTTTAACAGACTCAAAAATAATTTCTGAAGCAGTCGACCTAATTAATGAGGTGAGTGAAAATGCAGGTGGGCCCTCATGCAGCCCTGGCTCAGGGGGCTCAGCTGTGACCTTGGCCCATCCACTGCTGTCATTGGAAGGCGGGGAGCCTCTTTCCTGGGAGCAGGCCCAGTGCTCTCGGGTAGCCAGCTGGCCTCCTCCAGGTCACCCAAGGGTATCATGAGCAGATGCTGGCTTGCTGGATTTCTATTTGTTGCATGAAATAGCCTGAGAAAACTTGAGGGCCCAGATCAGGTAACAAACATTTTCCTTTAATGTAAAATTACTTAAAGATCTAAGGGACATGGATGAATCATTTACAAGTAGCCAGGAAAAGAAGAAAGATTTTGCTTCCACAGACAGGAGTTTCTTATCGCCAGCGAGTCTATTTGAGCAATCAGATCAGTCAATGAGGCTGTAACAAGAGGACGTGAATTCCTTTTGTTTCTCCAGACCACCTACAATGAGTATAGGAGTGGAACAGGAGTGGAAAGTTCTTTCCACATATTCAAGCCTGTGACCATTCAGAAAATGAGCATTTACTAAGCACTTACTATATGCACCAAACTCGACCAAGAATTCTCAGGTCCTGTGTCTGTTGTGCCCATAGCCTGTGTGAGGAAGGTGGACCCTTTGAAATCACAATGCAGTATGAGAGAGCTACAGAGGTAACCTCATCCCCCAAGGGATGCTGAGGTGGTCTAGCCACAGAACCATCTGAGAAGGCTTCCCAAGACACTGAGCCTTGAGCTATGAGGGTTTGTTTTTAAAATAGACAGTTGCATTTCAAGCCAAAATGATTTGCTGAAAATGGCTTCCAATTCTTTAGTCAGTGTAGCCTGTGGCTACCTGACTTAACCACCAGATGGTGCACACACACTGGAAAGGGGGTGGCGTGGAAAGGGTGGTGTGGACAGTGAACAGGTCAGAAGAAATTAATTTATCATCATTCCTGGCTACAGATGTAGCCACATTCCGTTGCACAGATTGGTAGGACAATTTGATTGTAAGAAGCAAGATTGGCTGCAGGTTTCAGGAGTTCCCAGAGAGCCCAATAACTACATCCATAGGGTGGGGATGTGACGAGAGCTCAGGTTGGAGCTGCACGTTTAGGACATGGTAGCTCTGGCCAAGGGCCTCACAATAGTGAAGGATTTGGATTAGGATTCCCTGACAGAGCTCCATTGACTCTCTGGCTACAGTTCCTACCGTGTGAATCTACATAATCTCCTGCAATGCTAGTTTCAATGCAGGACCCCTGGTCAGGTCTGGAGAGTCTAATTAGAGTGAGGCCCAGGAACCTGCATTTTTACCAAACACCACAGGTGATTGGGATGTAGACCCTGATGTGATATGAAAATTTTCTGGCAAAAGAGTTAGTTACCATCAACAGCTCCTTAAAGGCATCCTTGTGAATAAGGATCCCTGGCCAGGGGGACCCATTGTAGAGAGGTGAGATACTTCCAGGTTGGTCCTGTCTCTTCTTAGAGGGCAACCTTGGTGTTGAGATGGTGGAGCTGCAAGATAGCAGCTGACTGGATCTCTGAGTCACTAGGACTTCCTGGGAGTCACCCAAATATCACTGGACTTTATGAAGTGAGAAATAATAGCCTTTGCTGTGTTAAGCCACTGTAGTTTTAGTTTGTTACCCAAGCATGGTCTGTCTAGACAAATTCACTCCTATAGCTTTATAATAATTTGACATCTCACATTTTTTTCCTCAAATAAATTCTAGTTCATTCTTCCTATTATCTAACTGAAGAATCTTGATTGAGATAAGAAATAACAGGCACCTCACTTAGGGGGAAATAATAATAAAGACATGTGAGTCTCCTTATAGTCAAGAGTGGGTGGGCCTGCCCAGGGGCTAACACAAGGGCTCTGTCTGGAATGCTGACTGCCTGTCTCTTCCCACCATGGCCATTCCAAACCAAAGAAAGAGAATCACCTCTGAGTACCTCTGATTTCCCTCCAGTAGCCCCCATTCACTCTGGGATGATGTCCAACAAGGTGCTACCTACCCAAGGCACCTGTTTAGCAGAGCATGACCGTGAAAGGAGTAGCTACACATTTCTCCAAGTCTTGGGAAAATATAGGAAATAAAGAAGTCAAACAAAACCAAAGAGAAACACTTCAGGGGAGGACTGAGAGTCTGCGCCTTCAGAAAGAGCCACTGAAAGATTCAGGTCTGTAAACCTTAAGGTACCAGGCGTGGAGGTCTGTAATCCTAATTCTCTCCTCCTCTTCCTCCCCAGCAAGGACTCCCTGGGGCTCAACCTTCCTGCAGGCCATAGCTTAAAAGCCAGAGTCAGACAGGAGCTCTGGCCAAAGTAGGTGTGGTCCTCTCTTTCCTGTGAGAGTCAAACTTGACTCTACTTAAAGGATGGCCTGGAGGCTGAACTCACTAATACTTTTACAGCCTTCTGGTTTGGTCAGGAGATCCAGTTGAGTGAAAAACCAATCTGAGGCACCAGATGTGTCTGAGTCTGGCCTGTCTGTTCATTTACCAAGGCTACAGCTCTGAGGCCTTAATCTTTACCCTATTTTCCCTGGGACACCCTCTGCAGTTGCCCCTGCCATTAGCTATTGGGTCAGCCCTAGAGCACCTGGCTTGGAAAAGTATCTTTCTTTCTTTTGGTAGGGGTAGTAGTGGAGTACTTGGGATTGAATTTAAGGGCACTCTATCAGTTGGCTGCATCCCCAGTCCTTTTTATTTGTTTTTACATTTTGAGACACAGTCTTACTATGTTGCTGAGGCTGGCCTCAAACTTATAATCCTCCTGCCTCAGGCTCCCAAGTCACTGGGACTACAGTTGTGTGCCGCAGCATCCGACAAGGTATCTTTCTTTACATGTCCGATTAAACTGAAACTTCAGTTTGATCTCGTTTATTGGGCACATTTAAACTCTAGGTGAAGGCCTTAAACAAATTAGAGTATGAACAGCAGAGAGGTTTTAAGTGGCACTTCCAATTAGTTAGTAGTAACTTTCTGGAGTACCAGAAAAGAATGTCACTTAGCCATGCTCAGCAGCAATCAAGATCCATCACTGATGTTTGCCTGATGCCTACCCTGGCAAACTTTCCCTGACTGACATTTTCTTGAGCCTCCAGATCAAGGCTCCCTGTTGACTCCTGAAGATGCCCAATTCAGAAAATAGGGGAGTGGTAACAAGGGCCATCACTGGATTAGGGTCACTTAGAGACAAGGAGAATGGATACTGTGGATCTGAAGTGCCTCTGCCCCAACAAGCAATTTGGGCCACATAATAGCTCAGACATTTTTCAGGTCATATATAGAGCAAAGAATAACTGAAGATCCTGTCATTTTCAAGCCATCTCTTCTCCCAGAAGATATATTTCTGGGGTCCCAGGGAAACGTGAGTCTGGCAATAAGATGCACCCAGAAAAGCATATGTCATATATCGTTTGAAAAACTCTGCACCAGGAAAACACATGACCACCCTAGTTAGGGAATGTCCCTCCTTATTCACCCTGAGATGTCACAGGCTACACAAAACTACACAGTGTCCCGATCTCCAGAGCAACCATAGCTGAGGCAAAGAAATGGAACAGGAACAGGGTTTCATGGTCATAGCTAGACTAGCCCCAAGTTACATGCACCTGCATTGATTGATTGATTGTACTGGAGATTGAACCCAGGGATGCTCTATCACTGAGCTACATCTCTAGGCCTTATTATTTTATTTTGAGACAGGGTCTGACAAGGTTGCCCAGGCTGTTCTTGAGCTTGCAATCCTCCTGCCTCAGCTTCCCAAGTTGCTGGCATTATAGGTATGTGCCACCATGGCCAGTTTTATTTACTTTTTAATTTTGTGTGCTGGTGGGGATTGAACCCAGGGCTTTGCAAACACTAAGCTCATGCTCTACTAGTGAGCTACACTCCTAGCTTCCACATCTCCTTCTTAAAAGATGAATCTAGTGTAAAAGCTAAATCTTGCTCTGGGGCCCAAGTCCAGGCTCTGCCCTGGAGAACCTTTCTGCCCAGCATCCTCTTGGGCCTGGGGACAAAGCTCTCTGCCCACTCCTCAAGTTGCCTGTTTCAGTCCTGAGTCCTGTCACCTACCACCCCACAATACAGCCAGCGTGGTCTGTCCCAAGTCATCTTCTCGCTTTGCAATTTGGTCTTTTCACACCAAACTCTTAAATTGAAGAGATTTCTGTGTGAAAAGGAGGCTCAATTCCAAGCTCTCATGAAAGGAGGAAGTGCTGGCTTTTGAAAAGCATTTTGAGGTGCTAAAGAATCACCTGTTCAACCCATTACTAGCAGGGATGCAGTTCCTTCTCCCCATTACCCTCCCCTAAGTGGTCAAGGTAGCTCCTTCCTGTGCTTTCACCACGCAGCCTGGCTCTCAGCTCTGCCACTGTACCAATCAGAAAGGAAGGGGCTTTTCCTGTGCCTCTCAACAAGGCTTTTGTGGCTGTCATTCCATCCATCTGAGGATTTCTCTAGTACTCATTACTGTCGCACCTGGGAGCTCTGAAAAGGGTCTTCCAGAGATGGAAGGAAGGTGCTTAAACCACGAGAGTTTCCGAACAAAGAACCAAGCTATTCTGAAGATATTTAATTTTCTGTGAGGGACAAAATGTGACTTGAGTAAATCCAATTAGAATTTCCCAAGAAGCCCTAAGATGACAGTTTTTCTCTCTGAGGCCAAAAGAAGAGGATGAGAGTGAGCTTGGACTTGGGGCTCCCGAGGGAAGCTCTCACCTTCATTCCCTCACGTAAGCCACAGATTTCTCTCTTCAACAAAACTCATACTGTGTTCTTAATGTGTGACAGGTAATGAGAGGAACTGGGGAGAATATTTCAGAAAATCGCTAGGTTTCTTAAAGCCAGGCACAGATTGAGCAGGGTTTCTCAACACAGTGCAGTGCTGATGTGGCCTCCCCAGAGCCTGAGGTCACAAACCTCTGAGGCCCAAAGAAAGCTTCAGCTGGCTTCAAAATCTTGCAGGCATGTTTTAATATCCAAAACATTGTTTGAATGTAAAAATGATTTCCCTGTTTCCTCAGAATGCTCCCTTCACTTTAGAGGGGCAGGAGCTGCCATGTCTGAGGTCAGGCTGCTAGGCCCATCTTTGGCCTGGCCAGAACCTCACTGGTCTTGGGTGACCACTCTGCTGACTGAGTTTCCCCTTGCTCACACCTTCTGAAGGCAGGAGGTACAGGGCTATCCCCTCAGGTGAGACAAAGGTCCCTTCTGTTAGACTCAGATGTAGAAAATCATCTCAAAACCTACCCACTCATCCACCATTCCTTGCCCCAAGTCTTGTGCTGCACCTTGGCTTGTCCCTTTTCTTTTCTCTATGTCAGTGACTCATGTGGTGGAGGAAGGCAGGATGTGATCACTCTCCAGGCCCACCTCGCTCAAGGTTCAAACCTCATAAAAATTCTTCATAAAAAGCAAGTTTAGGGCTGGGGCTGGGGCTCAGTGGTAGAGCGCTTGCCTAGCATGTGTGAGGCACTGGGTTCGATTCTCAGCACCACATACAAATAAATAAAAATAAATAAAATAAAGGTCCATTGACAACTAAAAACTATTAAAAAAAAAAAAAAGCTAGTTCAAAGTCAGCTTCAGCAACTTAGTCAGGCCCTCAGCAACCTAGGGAGACTCTGTCTCAAAATAAAAAATAAAAAGGGCTGGGGATGTGGCTCAGTGGTTAAGTACCCCGGTTCAATTTCTGGTACCAGAAAAAAAAATATTTCTTGACTACTTAGAAACTGGCTTCCAGAGCCTCCTGTTCATGCTATATGTGTGATGCAAGGAGATAATTACTCCTGATAAGAGAGCTCTACCATTTTGCAAGGTCGTTTCCCTTTTAAAACTAATGTGAATGAGGAAAACACCTATGGCCTTGATTCAAGGTACCCCAAGTTTCTGATTACTCAAGTCCTAATTATTTTCCATGGCTGTATTTCTATGGCAATACCAGAACTGATTATAATTTTTCATAATTATATTATAATTGGCTTTTAGCTCAGTAAAAACATCTGATAAAAGTAAACCAACATGTGTTTTTACAACATAAAATATTCCTTGTGTTTGCTCTGCCACTGCCTTTTGGCTAGAACAGGTATTGACTGAGTGAGCAGCTGGGTCAGTGGTTGGCCGGCCTACCTGTGAGGCAGATGCCCTGGGTGCTGTTGCACAGGTCCACCATCACTCGGATCTGCAGGGAAGAGAGGGTGATTAACAGCAAACAGTAGGCATTGGCCCCTGAACTTGCCCTTTATTCAGACAAGCAGAAAACAACCATAAAAATCCACCAAGAAACTTGAGGAGAACATGCAGAATTCTGAGGAAAAGGGTTAACTTAAAACTGAAAAGAACCCCTTAAAAGAATGAAGGATATTTGCTGTGAGTGCTCATTTATTAACATCACAAATAGAATTTCCTAGATTTCTATCAACTTCTGAGAAGATAGAGGATGGCCAGGAAATCACCAAATCCAGTTTTCACCAGGGTAATGAGTTGACCGTCCAACCTCTGAAGGGTCCATCCGTGGGCCTGAATAAAGAGGGTGGTGAGCTTAGTGGTTAGGAGCAAGCACTTACCAAAGGGCTGTAAGCAACTGAGATATTCAACCTCTTGACACTCTTTTTTCCTTTTCTGAAAACTCAAATAACATAAGCACCTACCTTGAGGGTTGGGCCAGCTCAATCCCTGGCATGTGGAAACTGCCCTTTGCTGGCAGTGATTCTCATGCCATGTGGACCCTCCCCACTCACTCTGTATAACTACCTGTCACAAGTGGTTATTAGTCTGATATCTTGTCCTCCCACATTCACTGTCCACTCCTACCATTCTCTGCACTGTTCTCTAAAACCAAGTTTGATCATGTTAAATCCATAGGCGGATCTGAAAGATCTCTAAGAAAATTAATAAAATGCAAAATACAGAACAGCATGTATAACACACTTTCATTTATGTAAAACAGCAGTACACACACAAAGGTTTCTACATGCTTCTCTCTTGCTGTTTTTCATCTTTGGCTTTTCAGAATATTTCTGGAGACTACTAAAAAGCCTCAAGTGAGGGGGAATAGAGGGTCGGGGAAGAGAGCTATGCTAAGCACGATATGTCCTTTGTTTTATTCAAATATTCACTAATTGCTCTTTTACAATTAAAAGAACTATTTTCAAAAGAACATGTTTTGATTTGAGGAGAAAGGTGATTTTGCCTTTTATCTAGGTTGATTCCATGTGCTAGGAGTCCAGAGGAAAATTCACAATGTGTTCACTTTTTGTTAGGTATATCTGTAAGCAAAAATAACCAAATTGGTTTCAGTACCATAATGAAAGCACAGATAACCGGGATGGGAGCAGACTTCATGGATCGGCATTGCCTTTTATTCAGCAGTGGAGGCAGGCATCAGAGGGGCTCACTTTCTGGGTAGAAAGTGGCCTCTGGTTACAGAAGGAATCTGGGTTTTTATAGGTTACACTGAGAAGTGACTTAATCACTTCAACAGAATGTGTCAGTTTGGGCGTTCAAGAAACAGGTTGTGAGAATTTGAAGCTTGTTTTTACTGGGCAAGGATGGAGCATCTAGTGTTTATCTTTTTCTGCTGGGGGTCATTGTACTGTCACTGGGAAAGGATTAATGTTTGGCTTCTTCCTCCAGAGTCTATTGTCACTGGGAAAGAATTTACTGGGAAAGGATCAATATTTGTCCTCTTTCCCACTGCCATTTTAGGATTGATGTTCACCTCCTTCCCAGGGATTGTCTTGTCACTGGGAAAGGATTTACTAGGGAAAGATCAATGTTTTGCCTTCTTCTTCCCTCCCTCCTCCTGGATCACACTGTCTTGAGGGGTTGTCATTTTCCACATCCTTCAATATCAACATGTGTTTATTGACTGCTTTATAAACTTACCGTGTAATATACCAAACATCTTACAAATCTATAAAATATGTATGAACAATTTAAAGATGAATAGCATAAGAAACGTGTACAGTTGGCCCTCTGTGGGGTCTGCATCCACAGATTCAACTGACCACAGATAGAAAGAAAAATGTATCTGTACAGGGCATGTACACACTTTTTTCATGATTCTATTAACATATAGTACAACCTCTATTTATATAATATTTTTTTTTATTTTATTTTTTGGTACTAGGGATTGAACTCAGGGGCACTCAACCACTGAGCCACATCCCCAGCCCTATTTTGTGTTTTATGTAGAGACAGGGTCTCATTGAGTTGCTTAGCGCCTCGCCATTGCTGAGGCTGGCTTTGAACTCGCGATTCTCCTGTCTCAGCCTCCCTAAGTGCTGGGATTACAAGCGTGAGCCACCACGCCCGGCTTATTTATATAATATTTATACTGTATTACCTAGACATTGTAAGTAATCTAGAGATAATTAAGTTATACAGGAGGAGAGCTGGGGATGTAGCTCAGTGATAGAGCACTTGCCTAGCATGCATGAGGCCCTGGGTTCTATGCAATACTGTCTTTGTATAAGGGACTTGAACATCATCAGATTTGGGTGTCATTGGAGGATCTTAAACCAATCCCTCATGGATACTGAGGGATGATGTATACCATCCTAGTTGAAGAACTGGAAATTTCCAATGGCTTGGAAGCATCCCCGTGTCCCTCCCCAGCCCAACAACTCTTCCAGCTGAAGTATACAAGGCAGTACCATTCTCCCTCAGGTAAGAAGAGAGGCTTAGAGAGGCACCATCATGTACTCAAGGGCACACAGCTTGCCCATAAAGGGAGCAGGCTCAACTCCACATTTCCTGATCCCAGGTCCACTGTACTCTATTATGGTTTTGATGATCACTTTTAAGTAACCAAACAGAAAAAAAAAATTGATTTGCTGTTTTTAGTCGTTTTCATAAATGAATGTAATCAGCTGCACTGTGGACAAAATTTATTGTCTTTAAAAATGTATAATTGGCCATTGAGAGGACTAGAAAAGACTTCACAATGCTTCATTTGTTGCCTGGGGGATCACAGCAGAAGTAGTAGTTTGAAACAACCAAAGCATCAATAGGGAAAATGAGCCTTTCTCTTTGATACTTATCGCTGGTCTGGGAAGGCACAGCGGAAAAACTAAGAAGGAGTTTTCATTTCCTGACCTTTTGGCTTCATTTTTATGCTAAATGTCAATTTAGTATTTACCAGTAAATTACCTTAGTCTTCACTTAGGAATATTCTTTTAACAAATGTAAGCTATGTTAAGATTGTGCGGAAGTAAAACCTATGCCAAAAATCTGTGGCCATAAAGCCAGAAACTGCCCCCTATTTTATCACATTGATGAAGAATTTGGATGCAAATAAGGAAATTCAAAACTAAAGTAACAAAGTCTACATGGTCAAATTAAAGAGTCACATTTGTAGGCTTCCTAGATCTTGATTTAGGTTTTGAGGATGTTGAAGCTGGACAAGGCCCTTAAGGCCATTGTCCTAGGGGTATTTGATGGGATTCATCCAGGCATGGCCCTGCCTCCTGTCAGAGGCCACCTCCTACCACTCTTCCCTGACGCTCTGCTCTGGAGCTCTGGTTGGCTCCATGGAGTCCCCTCAAGCTCTGCCTTCCCTGACTCCCCACTGAGGGGAGCCCAGGCAGCCACTCTCCATCACTCTCCTGACTTGTTGCCTTAGTAGCATTTATTATCCAATATTATCTTGCTTGTGTATTTATTTATTACCTCCCCAATCTGCAAATTTTGAACACAGGAAAATTTGCTCTTTGTTTTGTCTGTATCCTCTGTGTCTGGAACAGTCCTGGTGCCAGACCTAGAGCTCCTCAGGGGAAAACAGGATCCAGTGGGAAACAGAGGGCGAGTCTGTCTTCAGAGTATGTGACAGATGCTGACCTGGGATTATGGTATGGGAATCTGATGGTCTTGGGAAGACAGTTGGACTAGGCACAGGAAAAGGTCCATGGCAGTGGTGGGAAATCCCTCCTAACTCACCTGCTCTATCATGGAGGACATGTTTTGTGGGAACAATGACTGTCACCTTGGGTGTAAGTAAAGAAAGAGAACCCAGAGAGTGCAGGCTTAGTGCATCAGTGGCCACAGCATAACTGAGGATGGTTACTAGTTTCCCCAGAGGAAATGCCGTGACCTGTTATTTTTATCTTCTAGGCAAGATCAACGCGGTAATGGACAGAGTCACACTACCTGGTAGAGGAACTGGTCCTCCTCATTGATAATGTTGGGGATCAGAAGACAAAGACCCCAAATAAAGGCAGAAGCACCCTCAGAAGCAAGGTTTCTGATCTTCTCTTCTGCTCCCTCCTCTCCCCAAAAGGTAAGTCATAGAAACTAGAACTCCTTTTCCCCAAAGAAAATCATAAAGCCTAACAACATTGCTCTAATTTCCCTCACTCCCACCCACCCTGCCTTTCTGTCTTGGAGCTGGTCATGAAGAAATTCTCTGGCACGTCTCGTCGAGTAGTAGATCATAACCCTCATTTTAGAAGGGGTCCTGATCTATGCTCAGGAGGAAGGAATGCGGCATAAAGAGGCCAAGGAGACTCTGAACAGACAGGTCTGGCTGAGTTCCCCCTCAGTCTGTCAGCATTAGCTCAATACTCTTGTCCAATCATGGCTGTCTGTGTTCATGGAACCTAAGCATAAAAACGGAGAGTCACCTGAAGTCCTTGTCTCATGTAAAACTATGATCAAGTCAATTTGTTATGCCTTTCTCCTGGTAACCTGTGTTCTGGTATAGGGTTGTTGGCCCCGGCCCTTTAAAATGGGCAGCAATGGGATCATCCCCCTTTCTACCCCTGCAATATGTGGCAGTGATGGAGAAAAGACAGCCGAAGTATGGCCTGCTAGTGGCCTGAGCAGACCTCCCAGATTTCTCTCTGGAAAGAGAACTGGTCTCACTGTTAGTAGGATTCATGGGGAACTGAGCAAGGGAGAGGCCCCAGGAGAAAAATAATGGACTTGCTAGCCTGGCATCAGCCTGAGCTGGTTTTAATTCAAACTAAATCAAGATGGGACATAGTTTGGCAGCATCTGTTAAGAAGCAAATGCTACAAATCAGGAATCCCACTTGTAGGATGCAAGGATAGCTGGACAGAAATGCTCATTGCCACACTGTGTAGCAAATAGCCTGAACGCTCATCAAGGGACTTGTAAACAGATTAAAAATGATGAGGTAGAGCTATATGTACTATTTGGAAAGACTTAAGAGCAAAGTGCAGCCAAGCCATATAATAGAACTTTCCAGTTAAAAAAACAAAACAAAACTAAATATGTTAGTATGAGTATAGAGAAACATTGGGAGGGTCATGAGCCAAACCATTACCTGA
The DNA here is from genome assembly GCA_028644305.1 of Xerus rutilus. Taxonomy (NCBI): domain Eukaryota; kingdom Metazoa; phylum Chordata; class Mammalia; order Rodentia; family Sciuridae; genus Xerus; species Xerus rutilus. Next base: position 86,308,698 of record CM053401.1, on the reverse strand, counting down.
GATTGTTTTTCCCCCCAGAGACTGAGACTGGCTTTTTGTCTTAGTGACACTTATTACTACCTAATATTATCTTGCTTATGGATGCATTTATTTATGTACTGAAAGGGGATTTTTTCCCTGTTCTTTGTTTACAGTTTTAAAAGATATCTTGGAATGATGAATGATGTTTACTTTGCTGTCCTTTTAGTGAGATAGCAAGAGGGACAATGTGAATGAAGTAATGAGTCTAACACCCTGGCTTTGTGACCCGGAACACCAAATCCCCACAGTTACCCCAGCACTTGATAGAACGTGGACAGATCTCTATTGTTCTAGACAAATAAAGAAAATGAACTAGAACAGTTGTCTATTCCAGTATTTTCAAGTGGTTCTCAAGCCAGAAGACTTTTCTTTTTTCCAAATAAATTGCCAAATCCCAAAGTTAAAAAAAAGATTAAACTTGGAGCTGTCCTGGGCCGCCTGGGGTGGGGCTGGCCTTTGTTATTATCTGTAAAATGAGAGTGTTGGACTAGACCTATGACTCTCAATCTCTACTCCCACTGGGGTTATGAAGGGCAGGGGTCGGAGATGGGGACGGATTCAGAGGCCCCAGAGTGGGGGGAGGAGGGATGAGAAAGGCGACTGGGGAAACAAGTGGAAGGGCTGGCTGGGCCCACCCAGCAGCCGTCCAGAGCTGACATTACTCCCCTCCTCATCTACTTCCTCACCCTGCTTAACCTTTGGGAAAGGAATTGTTCGAATTCAACTTGATATTCAGATTTTTTGCTTGCATTTAGTTTGCCTATGAGCAGGATATTAGATTTTTACTAATACAGGTATAATTGAAAATATGTCAATTTCTGTGCAAAACTGAAAACCTGAATCAAAAGTGTATCTTTCTCATCCGAATTAATAGAGCTAAATGAGTGAGCTACTACAGCTCACCCCAACTCAAAACCACACAGTGGTTGACTAGCTTCTCTCTTGAACTCCCTTTCTCTTGCTGTTTACTCTCAGGATTGGTTCAGAAAAAGTAATGGAGGAAACCTGCTAGTCCTTACTGGCCTGCTCTGGTTTGGATGTTGCTAAACCGATGAGCCATGTCAGGGTTTTTCTGAAGTTCCCCAAGCACAGATTTCCAATTGCTAATTGGAATTCTATTTAAATGCTAAGTCACCTTCCAGATCTGACTTATTGTGCAACTTAAATTCTATCTTTCTTAGACAACTGCATACTCTTTATGACGTTCCTTAATTATGCAAATTGATGTTACTATGTGCATGCAAATGATCCTGTTGGAAAAAACTTCGGGACCTGATAATCAGTTTGCGGCTGACTGAGATTCCTTAGACTAGAGACACAGGACTATGAATGGGGTGGCTCAGCTGCTTGTCACAGGAGGGTTAGACCATAGATGTTGGAGTAGTTCCTCATGGGGGTGTGATGCTGCTGTCAGATACCATAGACTCATCCCTGGGGAAGGCAGGAATTAGCACTGTGGCCAAGGTATGGTGAAGGTGAGCTGCAAACCCAACAGGAATATGGACTTTACCTTTGTTTAAAAAATGAAAGAAAGGAAGGAGGAGCCATTATTCCAATTCTCAAGGCCAACCACCTATAGCCACCTAACCAAAACTTAAGCCTTCCTGATTTCCACCTCTCCAAACACTAACCCTGATCCCAAAGAAAACACAAGGAAAGTTTGTTTTTGTTGTTGTTGATTTGCTTGTTTGTTGTTTTGTTTTTGATGCTTGTTACCAAGATTCAGTGAAATTAAAGCAATTAGCTACGGACAAGTCTGCTTAAATAGCTGTTTGCCTTAGAAAAGAACATATAGCAGGCAATCATGAAAAAGGTCAAAATACTTCCTCCATTGTAAACTGTACTCTAAACAGCTGTAACACTGAGATTTTGAGGCTTTTTAAAAAATACATATTTTTTTATTCTAATTGGGTTTACATGACAGCAGAATGCATTTTGATTCATTGTACATAAGTGGAGCACAACAGTTCATTTCTCTGGTCATATACAATATCGAGTTACACCATATGTGCATTCATCCATGAACCTAGGGCATTGTTGTCCACCACATTCCACCATCTTTCCTGCCCCCATGTCCCATTTCTTCCTTCCTCTCCCCTTTGACCAAAGTTTCTCCATTCTTCCCATGCCCCCTCCCACATTATGGATCAGTATCCACTTATCAGAGAGAACATTCAGCCTTTGGTTTGGGGGGATTGGCTTACTTTGCTTAGCATGATATTCTCCAAGTCCATCCATTGACCTGCAAATGCCATAATTTTATTCTTTTTTAATGCTGAGTAATATTCCATTGTGTATGGATACCATAGTTTCTTTATCCATTCATCTATTGAAGGGCATCTAGGTTGGTTCACAGTTTAGCTATTGTGTATTGTGCTGCTATAAACATTGAAGTGGCTGGGTCACTGTAGTATGCTGTTTTTAAGTCCTTTGGGTATAGACGGAGGAGTGGGATAGCTGGGTCAAATGGTGGTTCCATTCCAGGTTTTCTAAGGAATCTTCATATTCCTTTCCAGATTGGTTGCACTAATTTGCAGTCCCACCAGCAATGTATGAGTGGGCCTTTTCCTCCACATCTTCACCAAACTTGTTGTTGTTTGTATTTTTGATAACTGCCCTTCTGACTGGTGGGAGATGAAATGTTAGAGTTGTTTTGATTTGCATTTCTCTAATGGCTAGAGATGTTGAACATTTTTTCATGTATTTGTTGACTGATTGTATATCTTCTTCTGAGAAGTTACTGTTCAGCTCCTTGACCCATTTATTGATAGGGTTGTTTGTTTTTTTGGTGTTAAGTTTTTTGAGTTCTTTATATATACTGGAGATTAGTGCTCTATCTGATGTGCGTGTGGCAAAGATTTGTTCCCAGAATGTAGGCTCTGTTCACCTCATTGATTGTTTCTTTTGCTGAGAAGAAGATTTTTAGTTTGAATCCATCCCATTTATTGATTCTTGATTTTATTTCTTCTGCTTCAAGAGTCTTGTTAAGGAAGTTGGGGCCTAATCCAACGTGATAAAGATTTGGGCCTACTTTCTCCTCAATTAGGCTCAGGGTCTGTGGTCTAATTCCTAAGTCTTTGATCCACTTTGAGTTGAGTTTTGTGCATGGTGAGAGATAAGGGTTTAGTTTCATTTTGTTGCATATGGATTTTCAGTTTTCCCAGCACCATTTGTTGAAGAGGCTATCTTTTCTCCAGTGTATGTTTTTGGCACCTTCGTCTACACCACTACACCCTTCCACCATGATGGTGGAGATAACTGATGAGATAACTGTATTTATGTGGGTTTATCTCTGTGTCTTCTATTCTATACCATTGAGCTACATGTCTATTTTGGTGCCAATACCATGCTGTTTTTGTTACTATAGCTTTGTAGTGTAGTTTAAGGTCTGGAATTTGATGCCTCCTGCTTTGCTCTTCTTGTTAAAGATTGTTTTGGCTATTTTAGGTCTCTTATTTTTCTAACTTAATTTCATGATTGCTTTTTCTATTACTATAAAGAATGATGTTGGGATTTTAATTGGAATTGCATTGAATCTGTACAGTGCTTGATAGTATGGCCATTTTGACGATATTAATTCTGCCTACCCAAGAACATGGGAGATCTTTCCATCTTCTAAGGTCTTGTTCAATTTCTTTCTTTAGTGTCCTGTAGTTTTCATTGTAGAAGTCTTTCACCTCTTTTGTTAAATTGATTCCCAAGTATTTCATTTTTCGTGGGCTACTGTGAATGGGGTAGTTTTTCTAATTTCTCTTTCAGAGGATTCATCACTGATGTATAGAAAAGCATTTTGAGGTTTTTTGTTTTTGTTTTTGTTTTTTTGTTTTTGGTTTTTTTTGGTGTGAGATCTCCCAGTTTGGGAACTGGTTTTCTTATATGCTCTTATGGTTTGGATCTGAGGTATCCCCCCAAATTCATGTGTTAGATAATGCAGGGATGTTTAGAAGTGAAATGATTAGATTATGAGAGCTGTAACCTAATCAATGAATTAATCCATCTGCTGGTTTACTAATTTGAAAGAACTTCTGTGCAGGGTGGTCACTATAGGCAGGTGGTGTATGACTGGGTATACCTTTGGGGGTTATATTTTATCCCTGGCTCCTGGAGTACTCTCCCTATCCCTCCTTCCCAGCTGCCATTAGCCGAGCAGCTTTCTTCCACTACACCCTTCCACCATGATGTTTTGCCTTACTTTGGGTCCATAGCAATAGAGTCGGCCAACCATGGACTGACCCTCTAATATCATGAGCCAAAATAAAATTTTCCTTCTTTAAGTTGTTCTTGTTGGGTATTTTGGTCACAGTGATAGAAAACTAACTATGTAGCATAAGCTCTAGCTTGATCTGGTTTTATCTTTGACACCATGTATGGAGATGCTCTGAGGCACAAGAGTCACATTCTGGGGCCTGACCTCCTAGGCCCCAGCTCGATTTGAGCAGCAGCCCCACAGGAATATCAGCCAAAGGCTCAGACATCAGGCATTATCAGCTCTAGTGAACATGTCCTGGCCATCTTCTGCCAGCCAACATTAATGGCCTAGGCTCTGATCAGTTCATTAAGATTAGGATCCTAGAACCCAGTGGAGTTCTGCTCAGACTTTCCCCCAAAGCCCAGTTCCTACCAACTGCTCCTTCTGAACCTGCAGAATCACTGTATGGACAGTGGTTGGCTCACTTTGCCACTGTTACTCTAGCATTTCTCACAGGCTCCTACTGATAGTGACTATTTCATCCTGTTTGCCCCAGTCATACATTTACACCCTCTCTCAGCATTAGCATGGCATTGAGCCCATACTAGGTGTTCAATAAACACTTCAGTATCAATTACTTGCTCAACTGGGAGAGAAACGTGCTCTTCAACTAATGATATTGGTTTCTGACTGGCAGAAACATTGTTTGTGGCTCAGAAAAACCATACCCCAAAGTACGTGCTTTGGTATGCTAAGTGCTTTTGAATTAGAAGAATTTGGAAGTCCTTAGAAACTGCCTTAGAACCAAGGATCTTCTAATCTTCTCCCGTATACCCTGCACTTGGGAAGGAAAGGGCCCTTTCTAGAAACTACTTCCAAAACAAATGCAATAGTCTTAAAATCTGTCCTTAAGAATCTCATTGAATAACTAGGAAAGATTAACCACCAGAGAAGAGAAGAAATTAAAAATTACCAACATAGAGACAGACTTTTAAAAACCTACCCTTCTAAGAGCATCTTTGAGAGATCACCGGTGAGACTTTGTCTGCATAACCTATAACCATAACCAGTTTCCTTCCCTCACTCTTCTAACCTGCTGCCCCTTCCTCCCAGGAGCCTTCCCTCCTATTACTTTCTGTAGCTCAAAATGCTATTTAACCATCTACATCTTTGAGTTTCATTGATATTTTGTATGGCTTCATACTTATGCATATTAATAAAATTTGTATACTTTTTCTTCTGTTAATCTATTTTCAGTTTATTTCAGCATATTTATTTTGAACCTTCAGAGTGAAAGTTTGAGCTTCTCAACAACAGGAAGTAAAAATCCACTATTTGCTTATTTGTTTCTCTTTGTGCCTCTTTAGGATAATTTCATTTTTGCAGACACTCCAAAACGCCCTAGAAATCAGGACCTAGGAGATGCTAGTGTTATCTCATTAGAATCCCAAGACATGCTGTCCTCCTCCTGCCCACATAATTATCATAGTAAAATCAGGAAACTATTGACGCGTCATAGTCTATATGGTAATAATACACAAAATTTTCATACTATCTTGAATCAAGGTGCCCCACATGAAGTTCTGCATCCAGGTCAGATTAGGACTAGGTCAGCCATGCAGAGACTTATATGGAAAGGAGTCTAAGACATCACTGAAAATACACAGCCATGGCAAAACGTGTCTATGGTATGGATGTGAGGTGTTCCCCAAAAACTCATGTTGGGACAATGCAAGCAGGTTCAGAAGAGAAATGATTGGGTTATAGCCTTAACATAATCAGTGAATTGATCCCTGATGGGATTAACTGAGTGGTAACTGAGGCAGGTGGGGTGTGGCTGGAGGAAGTGAGAATTGGGCGTGGCTTTGGAGTATAGATTTGTATCTGGCGAGTGGAATCTCTCTGCCTTCTGATCATCATGTGAGCTGCTTCCCTCTGCCACATTCTTCCACCATGATGTTCTACCTTACCTCAAGCCTTAAGGAATGGAGCCAGCTGTCTATGGACTGGGACCTCTAAAAGTGTGAGCCCCCAAGTAAACTTTTCTTCCTCTACAATTGTTCCGGTCAGATCTTTTAGTCACAGTAGCAAAAAGGCTGACTAAAATAACATGGCACTCACCAGAGCTTCCTGCTTTGCTAAGTGCACGAAGGTCTGGTGGAGGCCAGGCTGCCTTCCAAGTGATAGGGCCTATCTCTGAGGCATGTGTTTTGCTGAGTAGGTCTGAAGAGCTGAAATGAATTGCTGGAGACTGAGTGTAGTGCTCCTTCTCGGCCTAGCTCGGTTGTAGCTCAGATTCTCTAATTAAGTGTTGAAGAAATAATTAACAGTGACAGTTTGAAGTAGAATGACAGGCTCTGGTCAGCTCTCTTGCATAAAGACACTGTGAGAGTCACATAAGCTAAAGCTTGGCTGGGTTTGGTTTAGGACTTGTGGACAACCCAACTGGAAGAGGCAGTGCCAGCAAACGCATGCATGCCAAAAATCTCTGGGGAAAACCCTTCCAGCCAGGATCAGGGCCTTTGGAAACACTCTGTATGACATTGGTATGTTGGGAACATGCAAAAAGCACATGGCTCAAGTCCCTGAAGATGTGCTACAAGGCCTTCTCCAAGGTCTGATTGCAGGTCAGAGGGAAGACTGGGTAAGCTTGGTGGGGGCAGTGCTGGTCTGGATGTTTCTTATTAACTGCAGCAGGACCCTGGAGACGTTCCCCAGCTTCTTTCACAAAATAAGAAACAAAGTAGGAAAAATCACAATTCTTACCCCAGAGGGTGGTTGTGAGCACTCCATGAAAAAGTACTTGTGAAAATAACTGCTTGTTTGCACTGGTGTTATAGAAACATATTTAGTCATGATCTTAGGTGAATCGGCTGATCTGCTTTCCAAAAAATTGTCATTTCATCGATTAATACTATTTCAATGAAGATATTTCATTAAGGTCTAAGTGCCAGGTTGGTGTATCGATTGAATTAAAAATGTAACATGAGAAAGATTTTTAGAAATAGCCAGGCATGAATCGGTAAGTGTCATAACGCACTACCAAATGAATATAAGCTCTAACTGGTCAGTGTAACCTTCCTAAACCTTTGCCTTCTCCTGCCTGCATCAAGTCCCCGCTTCCCAGCCAGGTCCTCTCTTCAGTTCAAGTGATTGCCACTCAGTGATGAAAAGTCTTTTTGGGTTTCCTCTTGTTGCCTGATTAGTTGGGAGTTGCCAGCAGCAAGGATTCCTCCTTGTATTAATTGACTGACCCAGCTCCAGAATCAGAAACGCTGGGTCATTCTCAAAGGAGGTCTCATGGCAGGGGGTACAGCTCAGGAGCAGAGCACTTGCCGAGCATGTGTAAGGCACAGAGTTTGAGCCCAAGCACTGAAAAAAAAAGAGAAGCTTCAGACCATATTCTGCCAGTATCCCTGTGCTTAATCTTTCTTCATTCAGGTCAGAAACAGACACAGAGACAACTCAATGTTATATCTGATTAAATACAGTATCTGATCCTGAAAAAAAAAAGAATGAAAAACAGCTATCAATCAAGTTACTAATCTTAAACACTTGCCTGTACTTTGTTTTTAAGAAATCATTTTGGGTGGCTGTGGTGGTGCCCACCTGTGATCCTAGTGTCTTGGGAGGCTGAGGCAGGATTGCAAGTTCAAAAGTCAGCCTCAGCAATTTAGCAAGGCCCTAAGCAACTTAGCAAGACCCTGTCTCAAAATAAAAAATTTGAGGCTGAGTTTGTGGCTCAGGGGTAAAGTGCTTGCCTCGCATGTGAGGCACTGGGTTCGATCCTCAGCACCACATAAAAAAAAATAAAACAAAACTTAAAAAAGGTATTATGTCCATCTGCAACTAAAAAAATTTTTAAAAGGAAATAAATAATTTTTAAAAAGGTTTGGGAATGTGGCTCAGTGGTTAAGCACCCCTGGGTTCAACCCTTGGCACCCCCAACAACAACAACAACAACAAAAAGAAGTCATTTTGTAGTAGTTGCCTATTTGTAGTCCTGCAATTTTAGAACTATTTTGGACAATTTTTTCAGGCTCTTTTTATCTCTGTATATTTTACACATATGTAAATGTAATAGGATAGCTTTTGAATTAAAGTATAGATTATATGAGAAAATATAGATGAAGATTTATCTGATCTTGAGATCTAGAGGAAGGAAAGAACATTCTAAACATAAAAACAAAAGCAAAACCCATCAATGAATGGCTGTATACATCTGACTATGTGGAAATGAAAAGAATTTCAACTGCCATCTCACTAAAATACCTATAAACAAAATTAAAAGGAAGAAAATGTCCTAGGCCAAAAGGTGTAAAGAACATGGGTTTTGGAATCAGACGCATTCTGTCTGAATTACAGTTCCTTTACTAAGTGGGTCACATAGCTGCCTAGAGTGCTTAACATCTTTAAGCTTCTGTCTGCAAAAATGAGAATAATAACAACAACAACAACTTTTTCACAGAATTGTCTTTAGGATAAGATAAAGACCTTCTTGAAATACATACCTAAAGCTCTTAACATAGCACCTGGCACATTGTATAACTGTTTTTAGGGGAAATATTACACAATACATAAGACAAGTTAATAATGTTCCTTAGTAAAGAACACTTGTAAATTAGTAAAAAAAAAAAAGAAGAAGAAGAAGAAAAAAAGAACAACCCTAATTAAAATGAGCAAAGAATATGAATGAACAGTCATACAATAGAAGGGTTCAAATCACTAATAAACATATCAAAAAAAAAAAAAGACTTTGACCGTGATCAAACACCAGCAGCCCCTTTCAAGAGGTGAGAGATCCAGTCCATCCAGGAGTCAGGCCTTTCTCTTTTAAATATCAGGCTACCAAGATTCCAATCTCTTCTTTCACCCAATCTGGCTTAATTTAAGTCCCCTGATTCTCCAATTTTATGATGTCATTCACTGAATTACTGGATTCAAATTGTACTTGTCTTTGAATATTTTTTAATTTTCTTTGATATTTTTGACTGCTAAGTCAACAGTAGGAACTTTTTGGCACAAGGCCACAATGTGTAGTGTCTGGATGGTCAACCAAATTGTCTTGGAATTCAAAGGTTCTTCACAAATCTTTAGAACTCCCAAAAGGAAAAACTCACAGCATCTGGTGTTAAAAAAGAAAAAAAATTACTGTACCTGAAAAGAAACAGGAAAACAACCAAAAATAGGAAAGAGGAGTGGAGAATCAGCCAACTGAAACCCCCCCAGAAATGATACAAATAAAGGAATTAGAAGAGAAAGACAATAAAATAGTTGCTTTAACTGTGTCCCATACATTCAAAAAGCTAGAGAAAAGATGGAACATGATAGATAAAAACTAAAAGTATAAGAAACACCCAACTCATACTTCTAGAAATGAAAACCGCAATTTCTGAGATGAAAAGTACTCCGGATGACATTAAGGGCAAATTAGACATTGCAAAAGAAAAATTATTGAACTTGAAGATGTAACAATTGAAACTACGGAGAAGCCTTTAATGATGATCGAGGGTTGGGATGTGGCGCAGTGGGAGAGCACTTGCCTACAGGCGAGAGGCCTTGCGTTGGCTCCCCAGCGCCACAAACAAACAAAATAGAGCATCACTGAGCTGTGGGGCAACTTTGGGTGGCCCAATATATGGGTAATCAGAGTCCTGGGCCGGTGGGGAGGGCAGGAAAAACATTTTCAGTGACAATAGCAGAAAAATTTCCAAAATTTAATGTAAACTATAAATTCCTAAATCCAATAAGCACAACAAATCTCAAACACAGGAAGGGTGAAGAAAAGAAAACTAAGGCGTATCATAAGGAAATTGCTTAAATCATGTGGGAAGAGAAAAATCGTAAAGGGAGCCAGAGAAAAAAATGACACATTTCATACAGAGGGCAAAGCCAAGATAAACAACAGACTCGTCATCAGAAATGATGCAAATGATAAGCCATGGGTGGTGGCACACACCTGGCACCTGACAACATTGTATAACTGTTATTAGGGGGAAATATTACACAATATATAGGACAAGAAAAGTTAATAATGTTCCTTAGTAAAGAACACTTGTAAATTAGGAAAGAAAGAAAGAGAGAGAGAGAGAGGAAGAAAAAGAAAGAAAGAAAGAAAGAAAGAAAGAAAGAAAACAACTCTAATTAAATCCCAGCAACTCAGGAGGCTAAGGCAGGAGGATTACAAACTTGAGGCCAGCCTTAGTAATTTAGCAAGTCCCTGAGCAATTTAGTGAGACTCTGTCTCAAAGTAAAAAGGGCTGGGGATGTGGTTCAGTGGTAAAGTGCCTCAGGGTTCAATCCCCAGTACAAAAAAAAAAAGAAAAGAAAAGAAAAGAAAAAGGAAAATGAAAGAAAGAAACAATGCAAATAATGCAAGTGAGAAGACAGTGGAGTAACATCAGTTAAAGTACCTGAAAGACAAAACATTTTTTTTTTTTCAGTTTTGGGAGTTCAAGCCAGGGCCTCTATACACGCTAGGCAAGTGCTCTACCACCAGCCCTAAGAAAACCATTTTCAGTCTAGAATTCTATACTCAAAATAATTTTCAAAAAGGAAAACAGGGCTGGGGTTGTGGCTCGGTGGTAGAGTGCTTGCCTCACATGTGTGAGGCACTGAGTTCGATCCTCAGCACCACATAAAAATAAATAAATAAAATAAAGACATTGTGTCCATCTAAAACTAAAAAATGTTTTTTAAAAAATGAATACAAAGAAGTTCTTCAGAGAAATAAAAATTATATAGGTCAGAAACTCATAATTGACACAAAGGAAAAGCATTGGAGAAGGAATAAGTAAAGATCAAACCTTTTCTTTTTCTTTAAATAAAGCCAGAATAAAGAGTTTTCCGATATTTGTGCATCTACCTGCATCATTCTCAAGGTAAGAACAACCACCTGCTGTCTGTTCCAGCGCATCCTCTCCCCATCCTTCAAAACTAGGCTCAGTGCTGCCTCCTTCTGGAATCCTTCCCCAATTGCCTGCTGCACCCTCTTCATGCCTCTCTTAGGGTCCTATTATCCACTGCTTGGAGTCACAAGTGTTGGAGAATTTGTCTCTTCCCTCCCAGTAGCCCGTACATTCCTGGAGTGCTCCTTTCTTGTTCTTCCTTATCACGCACAGTGTGCACCCACGCTGCCTATATTATATTTGTTACATTGACTTAAATTTTACGAGGTTAATAAAAGATTTCTTTTTAAAATGTTTTTATTAGTGCATTATAGTTCTATATAATAGTGGGGGTCATTTTGAAATAATCATACATGCACGGGATATAATTTGCTCCATTTCAGTCCCCAGTACTTCTTCTTTCTCTCCCCTCCTCCTCCTCCTTGTTCCCCTTCCTCGACTACACTGGTCTTCCTTCTATTTATTTACTGTTTTTTAATAATGCTTTATAGATAAACATAAAGACGAAATTCACTGTGATATATTCATTTATGTATACAGCATAATTTGTTTAAACCTCTTTTCAAGACCTTTTTTTTGGTATCCGGTTGAACCCAGAGGCACTTAACCACTGAGTCACACCCCCAGACCTTAATATTTTTTATTTTGACACAGGGTCTCACTAAGTTGCTTATGGTCTTGATAAGTTGCTGAGGCTGGCTTTGAACTCACGATCCTCCTGCCTCAGCCTCCTGAGCTGCTGGGATTATAGGCATGCACCACCTCCCCCGGCCTTTCTAAGACATTTTGACTGATTTAGAAGTATCTATCTATTCATAACCAAACGCTTGGTAAGCCAGGACCTATGCTTTTCCAAAAAAGATAAACTCTCTGGGCACAAAAGACTCACAATAGAGTTAAATGATTTAATTTGGTTGCTTATGAAAGAGCTTTTATTTTTTCCAAGCTGACTAGGTTTAACGAGGATGAGGTAGACTCTTGTTTAGAGCCTCTGTGTGTCCAGGTAACGAGAGATGATGCTCAGCTTCTCCACAGGTTCCTGAACATGTCAGCTAGGACCCCCTCCCCAACCAGGTACGAAGCTAACTCTCTGACATCCTCACTTGGACGTCTAAAGGAAACGTCAATGTTCCGAAACTGCACTCTTGATCTCCTCCCCAAAGTTGTCCCATCTGTGTTCTTTGCCATCTCAATGAATGACAATTCTTTCATTGTTCAGCCACTCATGCTAGAGTGGCTTCCCTCCTCTTTTTTCTCCCCCTCAGGGCCCATATTCAACTGTCAGCTAGGCCTCAGGCATTCATAGACACTCTCCAACTCTCATCTTCTGCGCTGCTACGACCTGGTCTAAACCACCATCCTCTTTCACCTAGATTATTGCAATAGCTATGGAACCTGCCCAACTTCCACCCAACCTGCCCACGCACAGTCTATTTTCATCACAGAGAAGTCTGAGTCATTCTTTTTTTCTTTTGTTTGTTCTAATTAGTTATACATAATAGTAGAATGCATTTTGACACGTCATACATAAATAGAGTATAACTTCTAATTTGTCTGGTTGTACATGATCTTCAGAGTCATTCTTTGTCACTGCTCTGCCCCACATCCTCCAAAGACTTCTCATAAAAGCCAGTGTTCTAATAGCAGCCTTCAAGGTCCTGGTCCCTGTTCCTCCTTCCCTCAATCATCCTTCTGAGCTTTTTTCCTACTACTCTCCTCTTCACTCACTCTACTCCAGTCTCCTTGCGGTTCCCTGAGCTTGCCAGACACTTTCCACCTCAGGGCCTTTGCACTCACTGTTTGTTTTGCCCAAACGACCTTTCCCTCAGAAACAGACATGGCTGGCTCCCTGACCCATTCAAGCCTTTGCTCAACTGTTACCTTCTCAGTGTGGCCCTCCCTAGCTAGCCACACTGCTTAGAATTCCTATCCTTCTAATTCCCTCCCCCGCTTTATAGTTGTCCACAGTGCTTATCACTTTCTAATGTTGTAGATAATCTACTTATTTACTTTTTTTTTTATCTGTTCTTTCCCTGCCCCAAAACATAAACTCCAAGAGATCAGAGATTTGCATGTTTTGTTCACACTGTTTCTTGTGCACCTATAAAAGTGCTTGGGACAGGAGAGGAACTCAGTGGTGATGTGTGGAATGGATGAATCTTTCACAGGTCTCTCAGTCAGTCTTACCAAAACCTCCTATCATCTCCTATGTGGTGGGTAGCATGAATTCCTAGGAAACAAGTTTGAAAATGCTCCAGGATCCACCTCCAAAACTTTTAACATGTCAAGAAACCAAATTCAGAAACTGGCAGATACTTGAGTTTTTTGGTACTTGTTGAGGTGTCGATGGCTCTGTCAAGAGGCATTCATCAAATACCTCACTACAGGCATAGCAAAGAACTGTGAGATATATTTAAAGAGACAAGGTAACTGATGGTAAAGTTAGAGACAAAGAAACGCACACACAAATACATACACAAAGCTTCAGTTGTACAAAATAAACAAATAAGTGCAGAAGTTAGGGTAGGAAGAGATGAATGTTTTGAAGTGAGCTGAGAATCACTTCTATCTCCCGGGCCTCGAAAGGAGCTTCTGAAGCAAGAGGGCTCTGGAACACTGTTTCATTCACCGTTGATAACAGTGTTTGGTGCTCACATTGTCCCCTCCAACAAGGATCTTCAGATAATTTCTGATTTTTATCCAAGCATTCTTATCCTCACCCAATAGTCAGAAAAGTGTGCATAAACCATAGTTAAGCAACTGGTTTGATGTTAAGGGAAATGGACAGAGAATGAAACCATTATCCCCAAACCCTGCCCTGTAGCATTCTTTGTGCACAGCAAAAACGTCTGCGAAGATGTTTATCAACCTATTCAGCTCCTTTCCCTCAGCACAGGAATGTCTACAAGTGACTACTCCAGAAAACATGCGGGTGGGGTCCTTAGGGATGTATCACATCAAATAGTTGTTGATGTGTTAGTGTCAGAACACTGGCTGGCTGGGACCTTTGGTCTAACAAGCATGCAGATTTAATCAATGAAAAAATGAATGTGTAAGTTCACGTTGGATGTAAAGTATAAAAATACGTACAAATTGTGCTCAGTGTAATTAACCTCTCTAAATCCCTATCCAAATACATTTTTTTAGACCCATAAACCATCAAAACAACTATCTAGAATTTTTTCTAGAGATCTCTGTATTGCCCCAGTTGTCTGCGATTCCATACTGGGGACAGAACCCAGGGGTGCTGTACCACTGAGCTACATCCCCAGCCCTTTTAAAAAGTTTTTGCTAAGTTGCCCAGGCTGGCAACTTGATCCTTCTGCATCAGTCTCTGCCTTCCACTTTTTAGATTTGTAAAGACTTCTCTCTTGGAGAAGACAGAGTTCTCTTTGGGAGTCAGCTGCTTTACTTTCCTTGAATATTCTTTCTTGTCTTGGTTTTCCTTCCTTCCTTTCTCTCTTTTTATGTCATATTCAGTGTCAGCACCCTCACTTCCAATCTGCTTCCATGTTTCCTCATCTCTGTCCAAGACACCGCCATCCCTCTCAGTTTTAAACACATTTGGGCCATGTGGCCCTTTTCCTTAAGTCCAATTAGTTACCAAGGTCAATCTAGTCTTCTCTCTTTATACTTCCAGGATGTAGTCGGGCTGCTTCTCCATTCCCAATGCCTCCACCTTAGCCAGACAGGAATCATTTCTTGCCTGAATTAATGAAATAACTTCCTAACTTTCTTCTTGCCTTCAGTCTTCCGCACTGCAGTCTGTCCTCCTATAAAACCACATTCTTTACAACTTCCCTGTTACAGGGTCAACAATGGTTCCCCATTGCTCACCAGGTTCATTCTTAACTTAGTTCCAGTTTAAGAAGACATCCTCTTCCTGATTTGCTTCAAGTCCCTAGACCTCTCAAGTTTTAACTGCACGGGGAATTATTCGCCCTCCTTGCCCAATCTCAACATCACCCATTCAAGTTCAGTCTCTTCCTTGAAACTGTCCTCTGTCACCTGAAAGAGGATTGATTTCCTCTCTTCTTGACATATCACATAATACACTGTAAAGGATTCTTCAAGGGTTGCTTTTGGGGAGAGATGGCATTTTCTATCTTTGTTTTGTTTTTTGGTTTTGTGGTGCTGAGACTCAAACCCAAGGCCTCACAAATGCTGAGCATGTGCTTTATCACTGAATCACACCCTTAGCCCCATTTTCTGCCGTCCAGTGAGAAGGATTCCAGATCCTGCTCACTCACTTGCTGAGTTAATGAAAAAAATGGAGAATTGTTTTGTGGTCACCAGCTCAACATTTTAGCTAGGGTACAGTTATCCACAGCTCACGTCTAGCACTTCACAGTTTTTAAACCTATCCTAGGCAGAGCCCCCAAAGTTCCCAGGACTTCGTCAAGCACAAGATACTTTTTCTGAGTGGCAGATGAAGGGATTACTCTATTATTGCATTAAGAACAAACTCCACAAATTGCATTTTGAATGATCTTTAGCTGGCATTGTTGCTTTAACTCTACCTTTCAGTAAAGAAAATTCAGTCTTGAACTTTAGTTAACTAGAAGCAAATTATATCTATTTAAAACATAGAGCTGTTAAAACTAAAAGATCTACATAAAAGCAACTGATGGGCTGAAAAATGCTCCTTTTATAGCTGAATCACAACCTAAAGGCTTCATTCAGCTTGTTTCATACAACATGACCTTTAGTCTGTAGATAAAATGCATGCAAATTAAGCCTGAATGTCAACTAGATTTGGCCAAGGGTTTCTTTGGTGGTGGTGGGGAGTTTGAGGAATGTAGAGAGAGAGACAGAGAGAAACAAAATGAATGTCTCTTTTTAAAATAACGTAAGTGTTTTTTTTTTTCTTAATCAAATTGAGTATTGTTCTGATAGCTCCCATGTAGGTAATTGCATCCTGGAGAACACAGACCCTCCCTAAGAAGTAAGTTGTTCTACTTTCTTGGAAGTTGTTTTGCTTTGCTTTTCACTTACATTTTCTCAATTTTCCAAATGAAAGCATACACGCAAAAATATTTTTTTCAGGAATGCCACCAGCAGGAATCAATGGAAGTTAACAACAGCTAAGCCAGTCAGGAAGGGGTGAAGATCACTCCCTTTCAGTGGTGTCACCCCTCATCATGAGCCGTGACAGGGCGGTGGGGAGCTGGGAAATCCTGAACCACTGTAGAAGCCCTGCTGCTACCATATCAAGAGTCACTCTGTCTCGCTGTTATCGACGAGATGATTTAGGCTGGTGTGATACCAATCCTTAGTGAGCTCAGACATTATCCCAAAGCAGCAGCTGATAAAAGCAGAGACGAACAGACAACCTGGCACCCCAAAGGAATTGGAAACAGTAAACACAGATACAAGATGCGAGAGCATGGGGCAAGAAGGACTAACAGATAATAGTGATTGCCATGGGCTGCAGCCTCAAAATTCACATGTTGAAATTTAATCACCCCAGATAGTGCCTAATTTTAATAACAGCAACAGAGAACACTTATTGAGAACCTGACCTCTACTGTACTTTACCTGTATTATCTTTAAACCTCCTAACAACCTTATAAGTATTATTATCTAAGTCTTACTGATGAGGAAACAGAGGCTTGGAGAAGTTAAAAGACTGTCTACGGTCACCTAGCTTCCAACCTAAGGGACCAGGATGTGAATCTGTCTGATTCCTGGTCCATGGTGCTCACTACTACATACTTCAGACAAGAACCAGGGAAAGAAGCTGACTGGGAACTTATAATGAAGAATGGATGCCGGGTTGTTCTAGTTCAGGGCTGGCACACAAGAGCCGAAGGTACAGCACAGCCAAGTGGTGGGGAGGGTGGGCCTGCCACAGAGAGATCCTGGGACAAGGGTGTCAGGAGGACCTGCGATCTGAGAGTGTTCTGGTACTCTCCCAGAAAGGGCCCCTCACCCAAGGATCCCTCAGTCTGTGGTCTAGTATGCAGTGCCACTCAATGATGGAGTCTGTGGGGGTCTGCTGCCTCCCTAGAGCAGAGAGGTATTTTCTAGGGATCATGTGGCTTTAGGTTCCAAAACAAAAATCCATTTTCTTCTCTACCTGGTGGTAGTGAAGGTGGAGTCAAAGGCAGGGGAGACAGTGAAGATGAAGACGAGACCAGACAATTCAGCAGGCTCCAGAGCTCCCATCCCACCGAGGCCTGAAGGGCCCGGCAGGCTTGTTCCTTCTGCCTTTGCTAGCAAGAGACTAGAGACTTTGTTTTTTTGTACCCCAGGTGCTTTACTTTTCAGCTGCAGCCCCAGCTCTTTTTATTTTTTTATTTTGAGACAGGGTTTTGCTAAGTTGCTAAGGGTGGCCTCGAACTTGTGATCCTCCTGCCTCAGCCTACTTAGTCACTGGGCTTTGTTTTTTTCTTTTTGGTGCTGGGGATTGAACGCAGGGGCACTCAACCACTGAGCCACATCTCTAGCCCTATTTTGTGTTTTTTAATTTAGAGACAGGGTCTCACAGAGTTGCTGAGCGCCTCGCCGTTGCTGAGGCTGGCTTTGAAGCCAAGCAAGCAGGAGCTGTGTGGCCATGTGATCCCCCCACCACCCATGAACAATACAACTTGTGGATTCACACAAGTGGACTATATAGTAGCCATCATGAAAAACCTATGTTTGTGATAATAATGTGTTATGTTTAGCCTAGCTAGAATTCCCTCCTTGGGAACTACCCTTGGAATTGGGAGCACGGGATTTTGAAAAGCCACAGGGACAGGAAATCTCCACTAAAGGTGGAACTGATTTTTAAAAGCAGAAAAGAAAAAAGAAAAAAGAAACAAAACCAAAGCCAAACCAAACCAAATGCAAAAGTATCATTTCTACCTCAACCAGTGATAGCAATCATAACAGTGACACAGTTACCACTAACTTTTCTGATTCTGACTGGTAAATAACATGGTTATGGTCAAGGTAAATAAAGCCAGTTTTGTTCAAAACTCATGATTATGAGATGAGACTGCTACAAACTCATGACTGCACATCCTAACAGGGCCTCTAACAATGTGAATGTTGTTCAACCAACTCAGTTTCGGCCAATTAAAATTTTTTTTTTCAATATTTAAAAGTTGAGAGATCTCACATGAAAAGTTAGAGGTTTTTTGTTTTGTTTTGTTTTGTTTTGTTACTTCTCTTGACAAAAATACTATGATCAGGCACACTGGGCTCTGGTTCTTGTGTAGCAATCACCAGTGAGCACTTCCTCTTTAGACAGATCATATGAACCTGCTCTGGTTTGGATGTATCCTCTGAAGGTTTGCACCTTGGAAATCTAATCCTAAAATTCACATGTTAACAGCATTTGGAAGTGGGGCCTTTGGGAGATAATTAGGATTAGATGGGGTCATAAGGGTGGGGCCCCCATGATGGCATTAGTGGCTTTATAAGAAGAGGAAGAGGGTTCTGAGCTAACAAGCTAGCTCTGTTTTACTATGTGATATCTCTGCCATGCTATCATGTAGCAATAGGACCCTTACAAAATGCTAGTGTCATGCTTTGGGACCTACCAGCCTGTAGAACCATGAACCAAATAAACTTTTATTCTTTATAAATCACCTAGCATCCAGCATTTTGTTATAGCAACAGAAAAACAGAAAGACAGAACCTGAGGTTGGTACAGTCCCTATCATGCCTAGTAGCAGCTGCCATGTAACCTGGGGCTTATGGGCCTTTTTACTCATATTAAGAAGAGTAGCATAGTCACATGGTTCAAAAGTCAAAAACAATACAAAAAGCTATACAGTGAAAGACTCATTCCCACCCTCCATAAGTATGCACTTTTGTTAGTTCATTAATTTTTCTCCTCTTGCTTACACAAGATAATGCAATATACATTTTTCTCTGCCTTGCTTTCTTCACTTACAATATATCCTGGGGATTGTTCTAAGTGGTGCATAGAAATTTTCCTTATTCTTGTTTTATAGCTACTTAGTAGTGGCTGTATAGATCAGATTATTTACTCCTGGATTGATGGCCATGGTTATTTATAGTCTTTTGCTTTCACAGATATTCTGCAATGAATGACAATGTACACATGATTTATAGGTGAGAAAGGCAATTGTGCAGGATAAATTGCCATGAGTGAGATTGCTGGGGCAAAGGATAAATGCATCTGTAATTTTTCTATATTTTGCCAAATTGCTTTCCATACGGGTTGTATGATTCTGCATTCCAAACACGAGTGCAAGAGTATGTCTATCTCCCTTCTGCTTCCTCAGTACAGCCTACGGTGAAACCTTTGTAGTTTTGTCATTGTGACAAGTGAAACTTATATTTCAGGGTAATTGTGATTTGCATTTTTAAATTAAGAAAATATGTTTCCATGTGTTTATGATATTTTTTATTTCTTTTCCTGGGAAATGGGTATTCCATTTGCATACTCGATTCATATTTCTGCTGTTGATTTTCATATTCTTGGTATTCTTGTATCAACTTTTAGGAGAGCTACCTATTAGGAGATTTATGTAGCTACAATATGTGCTCCAAATACTATTTCTAGTTTGTCATTTAACTTTTGCCTTTGTGGTATTTTTGTTGTTGTTTGCCATGTAAAAGTTTTGTTGGGATTTTATGTGTTTTTAAAATGTAGTCAAATTTATTTCTTTTTTGTTTGTGTCTGGCTTTTGAATTCCAGTTTGAATGAAGACCTTTGCAATTCAAGATTAAAAATGAACTTGCTCGTATTTTCTTTCAGTAATTTTAGTTTCATATTTAAAAAATGTGTATCTTTGATTCATTTAGAGCTTGTTGTGATGCACACTCTGAGAATAGAACCATGGTTTTCCAACCTTTGCTTTTCCCAGAGAGCTTGTGTATGGTCTCAATATCACTTCTTAACTCCATCCTTCCCCAATGATGTGAGCTGCTCTCTTTGCCAGGTACTAAATTGACATATGTATTTAGGACTACTTATGAACTTTCTATTTTTTTTCATTGGTCTGTCTATTCATGTCTCACACTGTTTTTTTTTTTTTTAAACATTTATTTTTTAGTTGTAGGCGGACAGAATATCTTTATTTTATTTTTATGTGGTGCTGAGGATCGAACCCAGTGCCTCACGCATGCCAGGCGAGCACACTACCACTGAGCCATAACCCCAGCCCTCACACTGTTTTAATTAATCAGGCTTTAATTATATTTTCACAACTGGTACCTAATCCTGCTCATTCCTCTTCTTTTATAGATATTTCCTTGCAATGCATGCTTTATTTTTCCACGTGCACTTCAGAATCAGCTTGTCTAGTCCTGGGAGTAGGGGTGTATGGATAGACTATTGGTATTTTTATGTTGGAATAATATTAGGTTAATAAATTAACATAAGGAGAATTAATATTATGCTAAATGTCCTATTACAGAAGATGTTTCTTTCAATTTATTGGAATCTTTTCTGATCTTCCAGAGTGGTCCCCCAGCCCTTTCTTCTCCCCACCCCCAGCCCTTTCTTAATACCAAACATAAAGATATAGATACATATATAAGTTTTGCATATCTTTTCTTCCGTTATATCTTTGCATAAGAAGTCTATTAATTTCTTTGCACTATTTTTATATCCTGTTTCCCACTGAATTCTGTTTTTGTTTGAAATAGCTTATCATGACATTCTCTTGGTTCGATATGAATATAGTCAGACTTTCAATTCTTAACATTTTTAGGCCATTTTTCGTTGCCTAGTTGCATTGGCTAATCCTTCTAGGACAATTTGAGATACTAATAGTGACAGTGGGCAACCTTGTCTTAACATTGACTACTAGGACCATCTCCAGAGTTTCTCTGTTAAGTGCAAAGCTGGTTTGGGGAGTGAGAGATACAAATTGTATTTTATCCATAATTCCCATTATATTACATAGTTTTAAAATGAAGCATAAGTGTCAAATTTTGTCAAATGCCTTTTTAGTGTCTGATAGCTGTTGAGTCATATTTGCCTTCTTTGAATAAATCATTGGGATTTGCAACAGCTACGTTAAAATAGTAAGATTGCTTTTCTTGTTAGGTGCTCAGCATTTTGAACATCCTGGGTGTAGAAATATATGGTCCCCCAGGGCAGTGATCATTGCGACTACACATTTGTCAACCTTAGTGTGTTACATCTTCTATGTTTGCTTAATTTGATTTTATCAAACACCTTTTGGATGTTCTAGATTTGGGGCAAGAAAGATTGGATGATAAAACTACCAGAACATCAGTTAGGCGTGATATAAAGAAGGGGATGAAAGAGAGTAGCTGCTGGGAAGAAAAGCTAGAAAAAACAAAGATTTGAGAGAAAGAGAGATTCAAGAGAAGCAGCAGGCCTTGGAGATGGGCTGAATTTTATCTCTTCCTCACCCCTCACCAGACCCTGGGTCCCATTTCTGGCCTGGCTCAGTGCTTCCCAGGCCCCACCCACTGCCTCTCTGAATATTTTCCCTCCAAAGTATCCACTTGCATTTTAAAGCCTTAATATGCTTGGCTGTACCAAATCAACAGTACTTCAGTAAAAATTAATTATCATGCCTTTTAAAAAAAATCATTTACAGCTGCCAACCAGCTTCTGGTCAGAAAAGTGTTGATCAGAATTACCATGCTGAGGGATGTACTTTCAGCCAAAAGTACAAAAAATACGAAGTGTCAGTCAGCTTGAGGAGGCTTAACTTGGAGAAACAAACCATTTTGGAAGGATTTTCAAAATGCTGATATTAATCTGCATACAGCTTATTTCTTTGTTCCTAGATCTTTAAGAACATAGGACCTCGGGCTGGGGTTGTGGCTCAGTGATAGAGCACTTGCCTAGCATGTCTATCTGAGGCACTGGGTTCGATTCTCAGCACCACATATAAATAAATAAAACAAAGGTCCATTGACAACTAAAAAAAAAAAAAACATAGGACCTCAGGATCTTTAAGGACATAGGACCTCAGGGTAAGGGCCTCTGGTCTGTCATTTAAGTTCTGGTGCTCTATAAGAAGGCTATGGGAAGTTGTAGACTTCAACAAAAGACATGTGCATGCCTACCTTCATGATATATTCTAGATCCTTCTCTTAACAATTTCTCTACTAGAGGTGCCCAGTGATGATTTTGTAAAAAAATTGTTCTCATGTGAATAATACTATATTCTGAGGAAAGCAGATAGCAAAGATGAGCAAATTTGAAAAGATGAATGGTGAGAATATTGCTATAACAAAGTAAAGGACTTTTCAGTAATAAAACTAGTTCCTCTGCTTAAGCAAAGGCCTTGAGAGCACAGTGAATGCACACAGCCTAACCAGCCCAGGATCCTTAGGAAGTCAGGCTATGCATTTGCCCCACACCCAGACTAAACCCTAACCCAATTCACTCGGAATATTTAGGGGTGGGATTCAGGCATCAATAGCTTTTCAGGCTTCTCAGATGATTCCAATATGCAACCAGTGCTCTAGGACTCACTACTCAAAGTGAGGTCTTGAGACCAGCAGCATTGGTATCAGTGAAAGCTTGTTTGCAATGCAGAATCATAGGCCCCACTTCAGATCTTCAGAATCAGAATTCGCATTTTAACAAGATCTGAAAGATATTCACGTGCACTGAGGTAGTAGTGCTGCAATGTTTCTTTCAGTGTGTTGCCTGGACCACCTGCAGCAAACTCACTGAGGGGAAGTGGGGTGAGGAGTGGAGGCAGGGGACTTCCTAAGAAGGCTGATTTTGGAGATAAGGATTCTATAGGTCTCAGAGTGGAGCCCTGGAATCTGCATTTTAATGAGCTTCCAGGTGATTCCTAAGCCAGTGACCCAGAACTACCCTCAGGAGGACAGTCAGCAGGATGATAGTTGCCTTCTCCTGGCCTCTGGGCAAGTCCCTCAGTGGCTGGAAAAGATCAAAACATAAGCTGCAGGTGAGGAATGCGCTGGTGATGGTCTACAAATGCTTCCCAGCTTGACAATTGCAAAGTTTCTGTCCTCTGCTTGGAAGAACTGGTGGTGGCCCTGCTAGATCAACTAGAATTAAATCTACCTTTCGGGTTGACATTGAAATGAGTCTGTCCATTTTCTTGTGTTAGTGATTGAACAGGTGACAATTTGGTTATCAAAGTCTTCACTTTGAAAGCAAGATTAAAGATATAAAATGTTGATGCTCACATGTATCTCTCTTTGAGGGTTTCAAAAAATTCCTAAAATGCAGGGTCGAAAGCCAAGAGAGAGGAAAGGTAAATTCTCCTAAGGAGTCTTCTTTATTTTACAGCTCTCTTTTGAAATGTTTGCTTAGGCTCAGATTTTTAAATGATGAGTTAAAAAAAT
>CM053401.1:86206180-86284810 GCA_028644305.1 Xerus rutilus | reverse complement strand
GGGCAGGTAGAGGGGAGAGCAGTAGAGAAAGAGAGAATTGGGGTAATAGTTGGATTTTTTATTTTATTTTTTGGTAATGGAGATTGAATCCAGGAGTGCTGTACCACTGAGCTACATTCCCAGCCCTCTTTATTTTGAGACAGAGTTTTGCTAAGTTGCTGAGGCTGCCCTCAAACTTGCTATCCTCCTGCCTCAGCCTCCAGAGTAGCCAGGAGGTGCTCCACCATGCCTGACCAGTTGGATTCTTATCTTCATAGGATAATGAATGAATCCTTTGAGTTTGACTGTGAGTGACAAAGAGGAAGAGGCAGCTAATAGGACTGAAAAACAGAATTAAGCTCTCTAACAAGAGAAAGAAAAGAATTGAATAGGAATTTGAGCTAAGTAACACAAAGGACATGGGAGTGGTGGCAACAAATGAATAATAAACATTAAGAAATAGAAAAAAATGTATTGGTTTGCTCTATTAAATGTGAATAAACAGAATTTTTCCTTAAAAGAGAGACTATATCAGATTGATTAAATAATAAAAATCAAAAACAGTTATATGCTATATACAAGAAAGATACACATCTAAACAAGACAGATATGTAAAAGTTGAAAATAAAAAGAGTAACAGACATAGATACCAGGTAAATGCAAGTAACAAAGCAGGAAGAATTACTCTATTAATACCCAACAAAATGAAACCTAAAGTTTAAAGGACTGAGAGAATTGTTATGTAAAGATAAGAAAACAATTTACAAAGAAGTCAATTACTAGTATGTGCTAAAAATCAAATTTGAGAAAAACAATAAAATTGTCCCTAAAGCTTCCAAGGAAACCACATGTAGTCAGGGAGACAATGACCTATCCTGGGAGTTGGTAAAACTTGTGGGGGAGAAGACTAAAGGAGACAAGAGGCTTCTCACAAGTTCCCAAAAGTGACCCCTGAGGAGTCTCTGCTGACCTAACGGTGGAAGGGAGTGAGGTTAATTTTGGGCCAAAGTAGGGGTCACTTATTTGGTCTTGAACACCCAGCAGGGCAGTACAACCAAAGACAAATCTACAAATATAAGAGTAGAAGAAAAATCAAAGACCAAGTGCTGACTCAGGTAGAAGTGAACTGGTTTTTCCAGGGTCTACCCAGCTGCAGCTCCTGCCTATACTAACATGTGTGCTGGAGCGAATCCTACCTTCTAAAAAGGTCACACTCTTGGAACACCTTACTAAGTGTCCTGGTACCCCACCCACTACTGGACTGCTACATAACCTGTGTGAAGTGCCTACCTCCAGCAGAGCCTGTACCACAGCAAGGCACTAACCACACACAGCCATTGTACGCAGCACCCCTTTGCGTCATCGGCCATACCATGGGGTGCAGCTCAGCAGCATGCTGGTGCCCTGCTCCCAACTCTTCTCCTACAGGCAATGGAATCACTATGCACATGGTTGCTGGGAACATAGTGACCATGTCATCAGGTACCTACTGACTACTTAATCTTCAGCTCCTGTTGTCCCTCATCTGG
Source organism: Xerus rutilus (assembly GCA_028644305.1). Taxonomy (NCBI): domain Eukaryota; kingdom Metazoa; phylum Chordata; class Mammalia; order Rodentia; family Sciuridae; genus Xerus; species Xerus rutilus. The sequence goes on along the minus strand of CM053401.1, from coordinate 86,283,302 downwards.
TCACTGTGCCCATGTACAGGGTCCCAGGAGCATCCACCTATAGTTATGTGCCCCTGCAGTGGTGATCACCTTGCAAATAAATGCTTGCAGATGGAGCTGTGCAATCACATCACTGAGGTTCCACAGCTGGTGCTGCAGGACTTGTGCCTCCAACCAGGACTTTCTTCTTAATGTTCTTCCACACTTATCTAAACTGGTCTAGCAGTTTGCTGCACTGTTAATCTTCAACTAACTGTGGGTTGGCCTTAAATCAAATCCTGCTTTGTGAACAATTTTGTACTTTTTTAGCTAATTGTAATGATAAAAAGGAAGTATTAATCTATTCTGAGTTATATTTAGTTGAATGCATGTTTGAAAAAAAAAACTTGCTCAATCTACTTGCAGTGACTGATGCAAAACCATCATAGGTGAAACCCAAAGGAATGGAAATGTTTTACAACGGTATCACTGAAGCACTATTATATGCAAAGTCTTAAAGTTAAAAAAAAAGTAAAAAAGCAACCATACATAGACATTTAAAAGTGAAAGTCAATGATCCTTTAAAATGTGACTTGAAATGTGCACTTGTGTCAGCCTCACCAAGAGGAAGTAAAGCCGAGAGGCTATGGAGAAAGGGGTGTTACGCATGAGCGTCTGATAATAACTATCGTAAGAGACTTGGCTAAAATTATGTTTGTCCTGAGTTAATTTAAGTCTGATCTAACAGACATGCTTTTGAAAAAAAAATCCAGAACTTGAGATGTGTACAGATAAATGAAACTATTTAAGCCGACTTGCCTAGCCTCACTTGGCTGTTACCACTATTAGGACATTTGGCTACTGTACTTCTTAATCTCCTACTAAAATTTATATCTTCCAGATTGCAACCAGTTCCATGGTTAAGATGATGGCAATGCAGCTGGGCGCGGTGGCTCAAGCCTGTAATCCCAGCACTTTGGAAGGCTGAGACAGGAGAATCGCGAGTTCAAAGCCAGCCTCAGCAACAGCGAGGTGCTAAGCAACTCAGTGAGACCCTGTCTCTACATAAAACACAAAATAGGGCTGGGGATGTGGCTCAGTGCTCGAATGCTCCTGAGTTCAATCCCCAGTACCAAAAAATGAAAAAAGAAAAAAAAAAGATGATGGCAATGCGAGGATTCCAACCCTGCCCAACAACTAGGGCCAGTCTCTTCTCTGTCTGCATTAGACCAGGCAGGCAGAGACTTTGGATCCCTGGCTAAGCAGGGTCATCACTCCTTGCTGGCTTGAAGCAGCCATAGAAGATGGATCTTTGCCTTCCATTGATCCTTAAAAATAAGGGATCACAAGTCTGTGGGGGTTGGGGGAGAGGTGACATAGGAATTTGGGGATATAGAAAAGCAAAGATAGACTGAGTCTTAAAAGAGAAGTGCCCAAGAGCCCTTGGAAAGCGGGAAGTGCCCATGAACCTTTAAAATACAAAACAAGCATTGCTGAGCAACCCAGTCCATGTCCTTAGACTGCACCCTTGGCCCACATCCTTGGCCCATGCCCTTGCCTGGAAATGTAACATGAGGGCAAGATGCAAGCACTGGGAAAACTGGAACAAAGTTGTGTACCTCTGCCTTGGCTCCACCTCTAGTCCAGCCCCTAGCAATAGTCCCTCTATAAATATCAATGCCCCACACCAAGGGATCACCAAAGTTTCCTCTGGAGATGGCCTACATTCTCTCTCTCTCTCTCTCTCTCTCTCTCTCTCTTTTTTTTTTTTAATATTTTTTAGTTGTCAATGGACCTTTATTTATTTGTTTATTTATATGTGGTGCTGAGAATCAAACCCAGTACCTCACGCATGCTAGGCAAGCGCTCTACCACTGAGCCATACCCCAGCCCCTCTTTTTTTTAATATTAAAAAATTTTTTTTTAGTTGTTGATGGACCTTTATTTTATTTATTTATACGCGGTGCTGGGAATCGAACCCAGTGCCTCATACATGGTAGGCAAGCGCTCTACCACCAAGCCACAACCCCAGCCCTACGTTCTCTCTTGAATGTTTATTTCTTATTTTACTGCCCCCATCCCCATGTCTCTTCCCTGGGATAGCCTACATTCTCCCTGGAATGTCTCTGCTTTCCTAAATAAACTTTGTCTGTGTCTCTCTCTGACTGGCATGTGCTGAAATTCCTTTCTGTTGTGTATGTAAAAAATCCCACTTGTCCTGCCCAGATCCTCTCTATAGGAACTTCTTGGACCTCAGTGACAAAACCATGCATGATTATAGCACCTTTATCCTTTGCATAGATCAACAGGTTGTGCTCACTGAACACCCCCCTTCCTATCCAATCCCATCCCATAACACATAAATACACTCTTGAGAAGATACAATGATACTATGCTTATATCCTCCTGGGTCAGTAAATAGTTTGTCTGTTGAGGTATTACCCAGTCCTTATTTTCATGAGGAGGAATTTTCCTAAAATACCCATCTTCTTGTCCCCCTACTCCCTTGCTTTTCCTTGTTAGTCAGTTTTCTATCATTGTGATAAAATACGTGAGATAAAACAACTGAAAAAGAGGAAAGATTTATTTTGGCTAATGGTTTCTGCCTAGGTCACTGACAGCTTCTTTGCTAAATACAGTAAACACTCTCCAGTCTGAAGGACCATGCTCTCTGCAAACTTTGACACTCTTTACCACTCCTTGATACTCCTTCTAGTCTTGGCTTCTATAACACCACCTTCTCTTGGTTTTTTTCTCCTCCCATTTTCTGACTGTTCTTCAGCCTTGATTCACCTCCACTGCTGGTGTCAGTGATGGATGTTGGGCTTACGTTGGCATTTAGTGGATGGCTCCAGGGATGTCAGATGCGCTTCAGTAGTCAGGATAGTCCCATGTGACTATGTTCCACTATATATTCATGTCCATGAAAACCCTGTTCATAATTAGTTAGGTCTAGTATCAAACTTCATTTTACATGTAAACATGGAGGAGTTTTAAAGTTTTAACATGCATTGGTTTTTTTCAGGAACACAACCTGACGTGAAGAGGGTACATTTTTTACCAGGACTTTACTGAGGATTGCTCAAAACTCTGGAAAATCATGTTATGAATGGCAACACCAGTCACATTCATAGCAAGCCATCCTCATAACACATTTGACTCTTCTGTCTGTTGGGCTGAATCCAACTCAAAGGGGCCTGTGTACAGTGAAGTCAGAGTTGCTGAGATCTTTCTCTCTTCAGCTAAGAAATGGAAAGATTAAGAGGCTTCACATCTGGGGCCAAGGATGTGGCTCAGTGGCAGAGCGCTTGCCTCACATGCGTGAGGCACTGGGTTCGATCCTCAGCACCACATAAAAATAAATAAACAAAATAAAGACACTGTGTCCATGTATAACTAAAAAAATATTTTTAAAAAAAGAGGCTTCACATCTGGTTTCTCCCAGGAGCCAGACTCTGCCTCCTCCATGAAGGCCTCCCCGTCAGCTCTGTCTTGAGCAAACTCTCTCCTCTTCCTCTGTTCTGCCAGGACTTGCTCTACTTTCACTTGTTTCATAAATTCATTTCTTAACTTCTCAAGTGAACTGCAAACTCCTTGAGGGGAGAGATTGGCATGCTCCAGGTCCCAAGGTATTGATAGGAATGTTGAAGGAAGGAAGGAATGGGTGGATGGAGACATGGGTGGATGAATATATGTGTGCATTATGGGGAGAATATCAGATGCTCCATTGATTTCATCCTGATATCTGTGGAAGTCAAATGGCGAGAAATCTGCTTTCTGCTGTCTCCCCAGCCAGCTTGCCAGCTGAGCCCCTAGTGGTGCCTTGGGCTTTAACCAGGAGTTTAATTAGCCCTGGCACTTGATTCTGCAAGAGTTGGAGAAATGCAATGAGCACAAACAGGAGAGGTGTGGGCCGTTCTGTGGTGCTGTGTATCACCCACTGGCTTCTGTGTAGGGCTGGACTCAGTCCTAGCTACCTGCTAAATGTTAGAAGCGTTTGTTCTTTCAAAATGCCAGATGATTAAGACCTTCTACTGACTGCCCAAACCCAAAAATATGAGCTGTTTTTGGATGGTGAGTGGTGTACACAAAGTCGTTGGGACTGTGGTGGGTGTGGGGAAAGCAGTCCTGGACTTGAATTATCAAGACTCAGCTTGGCCCCTGACTTTCCTACTCAGGAGCTGCGTGGCCCAGGGGCAAGTCAGTGTATATTTCCTGGTGTCAAAGTCTACAATTCAATGACTGACATGCAGTAAACAGCAACTTACAGGGATTATAGGGTGATGAGTTTAGGGCACATTGACCTTGAAGCTAGAGCTTAAGCACTCAGGCTCAACCTTGGTACAGCCCCTCCCAGTGGCCCTGTGCCTCATTTTGTCAGATGGTAATATTTCCCAAAACCCGGACTCCCAGTAAGGTTTCTTCCAGGTTCAAAATTCTGTGTTCCTGGCCAATGGGCTTGAGGAAGGGCAATTTCCATTATACAACTCTGTTCTACTTCATTACTTGTAATTTTTGAATTTCAAAGCCAATGTGTCAGGTCACTGTTCCTTTCTTAGGTACTTAGCATGACTTTGGACAGTTCCAATAAATAAAGAAAAAACAAACAAACAAACTGATGAAAGTCTAGATCTCTGGGATTTACCAGTGTAATATTTAAACCTGAGCCCCATTCTATATTTTCTTATAGTTGAAATTTTTACCAACAAATTTGAAAATTGAAAATTTTACCAACAAATTTTTACTATAGGATCAGTGTGATGTCTCATCTCTTGTCTAGGAATTCTCAACATTTGACCTAAATGCTATAGCTGCACATCTCTTTCTTTATTTATCTAAAAGAATTTTGCCTCTGGCCACTTGGAAGTCAAGTATTGGGAGGTTCAAGGGTGGACTGTGCATGTAACTGACAGTGATCAGCAAGTCTTTGCTCCTGTAGCCATCCACACCAAGAGAAGGTTAGGACATCTTTCCTAATCAAACTGGGAAAGTTATCTGGGCTTAGGAATTCACTTAATTACTTTATCTCGAAACTAGCATTTTGTTCCATTTTTGTAGAGAAGAGAAGGAAATGTTTTCTCTCTCCACTCTTGGTTGTTTTCACACACAAAAATGAATTAACAATTCTACTTCTGGTTTTAATTTGTGTCAAACACAAATCCCAGAATTTTGTTATTGTTTGTCTCTGACTTTTGTTTTTCCAATACAAAGTCACTTCCACTCTAGAATTACTCTAGGACCTCTAGGTCTAGTTAAAAAACAAACAAACAAACAATGGACAGCTGAAATAGATTTCCACTTACCATTTACTCTATTCATCTGAAATTTGCATTTTCCATTTATGTTTTTACTGTTTAATTTTCATGTTTGTTGGTTAGATTTAAATGAACATTTAATTTTTAATCAGCTATCAAGTTACCTTTTACATTTGACTCATAATTATGTTTTTGTTTATATTATTTTATTAATATGTCATTCTTGTCCATTGAAGAGCAGGGACAAGAATGGGGACTCAAAGGACTGGGTCTGGTTCAGAGACCCACAGGTACAGAGATAGCAGCCCTTTAAATTGGTCTGTGACCTTGTCATACAGGATATATTACTTAATTCATCAGACTGAGGCTTAATAAAGATGATGGTGCCCCTCTTTACAGTGCTCTAGTAGCCTATGAATTGACTTTATTTGATTTTATTTCTTTGCTAGCATTCTTAGAAGAATCACTAAATTTATTTTAGGAACATATGAACCTAATGGTAACTAGGAATATCTACACTACTTCCTAGGACTTTCTGGCTTTATAAAACATTAATCTTTGTAAATGACCAGAAATGCCTACATTTAAAGAAGTAGGAGTGTCCACTCTCAGGGGCTGGAAGGCTGACTTCTTGCTGGCCTCCCACTGTGGGAATAGCCCCATTCTATGTGCTGCATGATTTTAAAATGGGACTGAGCTTGTCCTCATGCTACCCAGTCTTTGAGGGCACAGAGAGATGCTGTGAATATGTGAATGTGTCAGAAGAAACACATTTTTGAACAGTTTTTTTTTAAAGGAAGATCCCCATGTTCCCTCATTTTATCCACAATATAGACAAGCTCCACACACATGCCCTTTTCTACTGCTCTGGACCAGTTTCCTGTTGTCCTGTTATGGCCAGTGTCGGAAACCCTGCAGTGAAATTCAAGCCTGTGGGGTTCAGAATTTTGGAGTGATTTCTTGAGGGGAAAAATCCACATACACAAAACAACATTTGGAATCTCTGTGGTGAGTTACGGAGGTGGGGAGGGGGTGGAGCATGTGGAGGAATGGAAGGGAAAACTGGCATGTTCCCTCCTTCCCCTTCTTGTCAGCAGGGTTCCTGAGTGTTGGAGCTAAGCTAGCTACGACACAAGAGGAGGGTGAGTCCAGACACCCTGATGGAGGAGGCAGAGACTGAGGCTAGGGCTGGGGCATGGGCATTGAGGTCTGTGCTGAGCTTTACAGTTTGCAAGAACATTCACTTTATCTCATGGTGTAGGTCAGAGGCTCATGGCCACGTAGCAGCCATAGAAGTGGATTTTGGAGGGGCCAAATGCATTTCCAAATACTACATACTTGGGAAAAAAGTAGATCCACATCCCTATCCAGAAATTTGGTGTTGGAAAGCTCCCATGCCACAAACATCTCTCTGTGTGTTCATCTTGGAAGCCTCAAGTTCTTGTTAAATAAAAATGGTTTCTTTGGGAACATAGTTGATTTTCTTTCCCCATAGGATATCAGCATTTTAATTCTTTAGGAAGTATTATGCCTGAGCATGGCTACTTCCCAGTTCAGAGTAGTTTCTCAATAGCAGATCTTCTGAGCAGACAGGAAGGAGAGAGCTGGAGAGAGGCCTGGCATGGTGGCCGCCACAGAGCCTGGGCTCTCAGAGGGGTGGTGGTGATGTGGGAAAGGGGTTTGGGGAGACGTCCAGAGACGTCCAGAGACAGCGGCCCTGAGGATTACTGGAAGGGAAAGCAGGAAAAGGGCAGGAGGTCAATTCCTTCTTCTTACTGGGCCAATTAAGTCCATCCAATGCCAGCGTTCATTGGATGCAGAAGAAAACACCAAATTCCCTAGAGCTGTTGTTGAGGCTTGGAAATGCGTGTGGAAGTTCTATGTAGCACACTTCAGGAACAGTTCAGCCAGAAGTGAGGTGTGTTCCCCGCAGATCCCTAAGTCTAGGAGCCATATTGCTTCCCCATGGGATGCACCAGTGGTATGATGACTCACAGTAGGAGAGAAACAGAGGTCTGTAACAGTTAGTGAGACCCAAAAAGCAGAACTTCACTGAAACCACTCAATGAGTTCATTTCACCCAAGTTTCTTGCAGTTGAATGCACTAGAAAGACCCTAATGGAATGAGGTTTGGGAGGGAAGGTTGCAAAACACTTTGTCAAGCATTATTCCAGAAATTTAGAGGTTTGATGACTGCAGGGGGCCTAGAATATATCCTTAAGCTACTTGGCGATGTTACTGACATTTGAGTGTTTCCAATTCACTCATCATTTAGATGATTAACAGCAGTATAATAGCAGCAGTGGCGGCAACAAACATAAAATTTATCTCTAAATGCCAAAGCAGTTCCTTTCTCTAAATATAGTATACAAAAGGAGAGAAGCATTTGCATAAATTAGCTATTAATTTTTCCCTTTGTGCTTCCAAATCAGGTGAGGATTGAATTGTTCTGAGAGAATTCAGAAGAAAGCGAGGGCTTGTTGCTTGGTGTCCTTTCAGCTCTCTGAGCAGGAGTCTGGGGAGAACTCCCAGCCTGCCTGGCCATTAGGATTCCCTCCTCTGTAGAGAGGGGGCCTCTCCAAACTCACTGATGGCTCTGTCCCCTTTCAAAGTGAGTCTGGAAGGGGCTCACAGGTTTCTGCTCAGTCTACTTCAGGTCTAGGAAGCAGCCCCTTTGCCTGGGAAGCCCTGCTCTGACCCATGGCCTATGGTGAGAGGCCACAGCAGACAAGCTCATGGAAATGGAGCTGTGGCTCCAAACTCCCTTTACCTTGCAGAAGGGGACAAGTGCTCCCTCACTTTGCTGCTCTCAGCAATTTCATTTGTTGTGCTTACTAAACAGTGTTGCTTTAATTTAGTTCATAGGACATTGATGAGTTTATTTTCCTTTCCTCCCAGGGAATTACTCTGAGCTCCTGTCTCTTCATGAGGGCCTAGGGAGGACAGGGGAATGACTTTGGAAGCTCTAAGGCCCAGCTGATTTTAAATCAGTAGATGGGGGAAGGAGCTCCCAAGAAGATGGCAGTTGGGCAGTGGATTGTGAAGCAAACAGGATTCTGACAAATCAAGACACAGGCATTGCAGGCAGAGGGACCATGGGAGGTCAGGAGGAGGAAGGCATGGTAAGGTTCTGCTGGATGCAGTGAGTATCATGGCAGGTGAGGTGCAGAACATGGTGGGTGAATGGGGAGAGATGCTTGTAGGACCTGGCAGGGCCGATTGTGAAGAACCTTGAATTCCACAGGCAATGCAGAGGCACTGGCAATCACAGGTGTCTTTGAGGGGAGATGTGGCCAGCAGTGTGAAGGGCACATTGGAAAAAAAAAAAAAGTGCAAGAGCCAGTTTGAATGCTAGTGCTTGGGTGTGGGCAGGTGACAGCATGGGCCTGGGTTGGGGTGGGGTGGAGAAGGGAGAGGGATGGGTTGAGGGCACAGAGGGGAGATAATCGAACCATTGGTTTACAGCTGCACTATTCCATAGAAGCCACAAGCCTATATTACTTGAATGTGGCTAGTCCAGATTGAGATGCACTCTAAGTATGAAATATGCACCAGGTTTCTTTTTTTCTTTTTTTTATGTACCAGATTTCAAAGACTTCATATGAAGAATGTAAAATTTCTTAATTATTTTCTTACATTGATTACATGATGAAATAATAACATTTAGGATATATTAAGTTAAATATTTTATTTCACCTGTTTCTCTGTTTAATGCGTATGCTAGTGCATTTGAAATTATTCATGTGGCTCACATTCTGTCTCTGCTAGACATCGTTGAGTTGGAGCTGAGGGAGATGAGAAAGTTTTGGAATAGGAAAGAATGGGGCTAAGAGGAAGGCCTCAGGAGTAGTGTTGAGGAAGAGGGCAGATAAGGCATATTTGGTGTCTCTCCAAACTGAGGAGTCTCTTAGGCTTGTTGGGGCCTCAGGAAGCTTCAGGAACTGCCAGTGTCCCCAAAACAACATCCAGGAATGTCTGTCTGGCCATCCCACTTGCTTGCCACCTGTCCATGTGCTGTTTTCTGCTTGACTATTGCTTACCTGGGTCTCTTGAGTTCTTGCCTCAGCCACATCAAAAGTCTCTTCCTGGGTTCAATCTTCACTGGTGGAAAAAAAAAGTAGATTTTTTTCTTTCCTAAAGTGGGTCATAGAATTAAAAATACATTTTAATCTTCTGCCTTTCTATGTTGTAGCTGGACAATTATTTCCAATTCTTTCTTCTTTCTTCTTTTTTTTTTCTAGTACTGGGAATTGAACCTAGGGGCACTCTGCCACTGAGCTACATCCCCAGCCCTTTTTTTTTCGGAGACAGGGTCTTGCTGAGTTGCTGAGGCTTGCCTCAGAACTTGCAATCCTTCTTCCTCAGCCTCCCTAGTCACTGGAATTATAGGCGTACACCACCTCACTGGGCCATAAAGCATTTATCTGTCTTGTCTGATAGTAGATGATAAAACCCCCATTTCAGAAGGGGTCTTGCCCCATATCCTTGAGTAAGGAGTGAGGAATGTGGACAGGCCACACTGTTTCCCTACTCACTGTGTTAGCATGACCCCATGCCTCTTTTGTCCAATCACATTTAGACACAGCTGTCCATGCTTAAGTTGTGCCTGTGCAGTGAAGTCTCCATAAAAACCCATAAGGACAGGGTTCAAGGAGCTACTGGATAGTTGAAATTGTGGAGGCTTATAGGAAGGTGAACAAGAGGTTAGCACCAGCTCCACAGGATCAGAAGTTCCTGCCCTCGGGACTCTTCCAGACCTTGCTCTAGGTATCTCTTCTGGCTGCTTATTTGTATCCGTTAAAATATTTTTATACCAGTAAATTTAAGTATAGTGTTTCTCTGAGTTCTGGGAGCTGGTCTAGACAATTCATTGAACCTGAGGAAGCAGGCAAGGAAACCTTAATTTGTAATCAGGTAGATGGTGTCAGGACTGAGCTGAATTAGAGGATGCCCAATGGCTGCAGAACTAATTGCTTGCTTGCTGGTGGGGAGAAATCTTCACATATTTTGGGAACATATTTTGAGATTACAGAAGTGATCTGTGTTATGAGCATATAGCAGGAGAAACTAAGTCTTTTTGTCTTTCTTTTTTTGTTACTGGGGATTGAACTCAGGGGCTCTTGACCACTGAGCCACTTCCCCAGCCCTATTTTGTGTTTTATGTAGAGACAGGGTCTCACTGAGTTGCTTAGCACCTCGCCATTGCTGAGGCTGGCTTTGAACTCATGATTCTCCTGTCTCAGCCTCCCTAAATGCTGGGATTACAGGCTCGCGCCACCATGCCCAGCTGAGAAACTAAGTCTGAGTTTGCTTTTTTTTACTCAGGACTTGAAGTCCAGTGCCTACTTACTTGTACCTCCACATCCGGGGGATGGGAAGATGATCTTTACCTCCTAGTGCTATGACAATTAACTCATGTGAAAAAAATAATGGCTGTTACTCTAGAGTTGCTTCATGGACTGCAAAGTGCTTTCACATACATCATTTCATTATTTCAACCTCACTGTAGGGCATTTATAATTTCCATTTTACCTGATGATGAAAATCCTGAAGGTCAGAGTGCAAATGACTTCATAGAGATCCCGTGACTATTAAGAGGTAGAACTAGGCCTGGAGCCCAGCCTGGCTTCAGCCACTGTCCTTGGCTGCCTATATGAAAGAACAGCTTGCACATGGACAGTGATATACAGGTTCCCAAAGGCCCTTCATGTCCACCAACTGCTTATTCTTGCTAGGAGGATGTATAATGGAGGTGCTGCTGTATGTGACCCACTTAACGCATGTTTTTATGAGATTGCTGCAGTTGATGAAGAAGCCAGCCTTTGGTAATCACGTGGATCCAATTGTTTAACTGCCTGTTACTTATAGGTGACAGATGTTGGGCTATGAAAATTATATGAGAACTGTTTATAAGAATGTCTACAAGGTATACTGATAAGCTCTGGTCAGATATTTTGATCAACGATTGTGTCTGAAAGGGTTTTTAAGAATTGTATGTGCTTCTGCATCTGACAGACTCTGCTTACAGCTTTCAAAAACTTTGAAATTTGAACAAATTTAACTTTTTCATGTATGATCTTCAGGTGCTTTAAGTGGTGTATCTGAGAATGGGAATATTAATTATAGTGTTCACAAGGGAATGGGTATTCTACTAATCACAAAAACTTCTAGTGTTGGCTGGCTGGTATTGTAGCTCAGTGGTAGAGCGCTTGCCTTGCATGTGTGAAGTACTGGTTCGATCCTCAGCACCACATAAAAATAAAGATATTGTGTTCATCTACAACTAAAAAATATTTTTTAAAAAATACTGCTAGTGTTTAGGCTAAGCCTGATATGTATAGTCATAATAAAATAAGGTGACATTCTGACTTTGGCCTGATATGAGGAGAGGCTGTAAGGGTGAGAGACTTGGGTTGAACTGGGAAAGGAACAGTAAGAATTTAGCCGATGGGAAGGGAGGCTGTGCCAGACAGAAATGGTGTGGACTAGTGATAACCCAGGACAAAGCCTGACAAGGTGCTTGGCCCCTCATAGTTGGTCGGTGAATGCAGAGGGGCTGAGGTCCATCCACTGCCCTCAGCTCTGCAGGCTGCCTCTTAGGTGTTTGCTGGGGAATTCAAGAAGAAAGTGATAACAGTAATCTTGGAGGAAGCTGTAGTTCATGTTGGGACACTGAACACATACCACATCACTGGAAAGATGTACCCTGGATGACTGACAAACTGAAACTCAGCTTTCCAAATGTTGGTAATAAGTTTCATTTCCAACGGCCAGTTGTTCCCTGAAAGACTGTCAGCTAAAATCATAACAAATGCATTCTAACCATGATAGCCACAGACAGGACACAAAGAACAAACTGTCCCTGATCCCATGAAACAGCCCGTTGGAATCTGTGACCTCTACAACCTAAACTTGGAGGATTCTGACAACCCTGCTCCATGATCAGCCAAGGCCAAGAACCCTGGGAGCACTCAGGCCATGGAGGTTGGGCACTAGAGGGCCCGCCCCTCTTGAGGAGATCCCTGACCCATGTGGGGTCACGGGCAGGGTGGGGATGATGTGATTGCAGGATAGGACACTGGCTCCTGGCTGCTGCGGGGATATGCACAGATGAAACCTGGCAGGAGGTCCTTGTTCCTTACTTACAGTAAGTCCTTGGACCCTGGAGGGTATAGAAACAGTTGGAATTAAGGTATTATAATTGTTGAGCTTGAAGCCTTTCTTAATTGATGGCTGGTTTGGCAGGGATTGGGAAAGCGTTAGAATATGGTGCTAAGAACTTGACTTTGGAGTTTAATGAACATGGCTTTGTGCCTCAACTTTGCCATCAACTGAGTGGATTTGCGTAGATGGCTTCATGTCTTAAGGCCTCAGTTTCTTTATCTTCATTTGTAAAATAGGGGTATTATTAGGCTTTTGAGAGCAGTAAATTAGGTGAGGCGTATAAGACAGACCGCACCATACCTGACACATTGGTACTTACTCTGTAGCAAAATCCTGCTCTGGATATGGCAGCCTTGTGAGCATGGCTAAAAGAGTGTCCTCTGAGTTAAGGGGAGGTCTGGATCCTAGGCTTCTGACATACCCCAAAGCCTCTCGAGGAGGTATGAGGGTATGAGGGGAGTTGGGGGTGCAGTGCAGTTCTCCAGCTGCATCAAAGTACAAAACCTCCATTGCTATTCTTTCTGCTCCAGATTCTCTTGAAGGCAGTCCAGGGTTGTGCAATGGCACTGGGCCAAATGTCAGGAGAACTGAGATTGGCTCTGTCACTACCTGTCCGGTGACTAGGGAAGTTTGTCTGCCCTGTTCATCTGTCACAGAATAAAGGTCAACCTTATCAGCCTGATATTCAAGCTTCTTTCCTCCTATTTCTCACCTCACCTTTCACAACTCCTCCTCATGCCCACAGGGTTCTGTCAAGCTTCTGGGTGCTTCCTTCATCCCTAGCAGAAACTTCTTACCCAAGTGTTTGTCTAAATCCTGTGTAGCTTTGCATCCCCTGCAGCATCTAGCAAAGGTTATTGTGTAAATCAAATAGTTTTTTAATCAATTAGGATTAAATTTGATTACATAAAAGTAGTTTAAAAAAGGAGTTATTTCTCTTTCATGCCAAAGGACCCCCAAGGGAAGCTAACCAGGCTTAGAAGGGTGGCTCCAGGTGTTAGGAACCCAGGTTCCTTCTGCTTTGCTGCCCCACTGTTCTTAGTACATCACCTCAAGGTCCAGTTTAGCTAACCAAGTTTTAGACATCTTTTTAAAAAACTTTTTTTGGGAGAGTACTGGGAATTGAACCCAGGGGTGCTTTAACCTCTGAGCCACATCTCGAGTCCATTTTATATTTTTTTTTGAGACAGGGTCTCACTAAGTTGCTTAGGGCCTCACTAAGTTGTGAAGGCTGGCTTTGAATTCACAATCCTCCTGCCTCAGTTTCCCCGAGCCGCTGGGATTACAGGAGTATGCCACTGCACCCGGCAGTTTCAGACATCTTATGCTCATCAGTCAGCAGAAAGTTTGCTAAGGGCAAAGGGTGTAGTCTCTCCCTTCAGGGAGACTTCTTGGATGTCATAGCACTTGTGCTTATATCTTATGGGTTAGAATTTAGTCACATGGTCACATCTCACTGCAAGGAGCCTGGGGGATATAGTTTTTCAATTGTTCATATTTCAATTTCTAATCAAATTGATAGGGAAGAGAGAGAGCATGGATATTGGTGTACTTCTATACCGTAATGTGCCATGAAATCATGTTTAATGATATAGTTATGGTTAACGACACCTGCACATTGGTCCCATAAGATTCTATCACCGAATGGCATCATAGCCATCTTAAGTTTGTGTCAATATACTCCATGATGTTTGAAAAACAACAAAATTGTATAACATGTTTCTCAGAACATATCTCCATTGTTAAGTGATGCATGCCTGTAATTGCCTGTTATGAAAGAAAAATATAAACCTCAATATAAAATTCAAAACTCTATGTATGAAATTATTTTAAAACACAACTCATTTGCAGTGATACATACATGTATCCTGCTTTTTGGACTGGAAACAGCCCAGTCCTTCTTCATATCTGATGGGAATGTGCTAGCATGCTTTTTTCATAGAATGATAGCTCAGAGTTGATGTAGAGAGATGCTTAGCCCTTCCCCTTACCACATCTTACTTAATGAGGTAATGAACTCAGAGATGCAATGAACTGAGGGATTTGCCCACAGTCACATAGCTGAGTAGTGAAGGATCCAGGACTGGAACTTGAGTTCCTGGACCCCTTCAGGGTTTTTTCCTGCTGCACCTTAATGAGTGGTCTGATCGGGTTTTTCCAGATGCCACCTGGAGGGCTTGAATTCTGTGGGTCTCATGAGTCTAGCTAGGGATCCTGCTTAACTAGTACCTCTAGAGGCCAATCTAGGTCACCTGCATTCTTGCCAACATGACACTCAAAACTTCTCAGTCTGAAGAAACATCAAGAAGTAGAGGAGCTTGCTATTAAAATAATGATGCATTTTTGCCAAGAAATAATTATTACTTCTTTTGCCTCTAGAATGCACAGCCTGGACTTAGGCACTGAATGCAGATACAGAGAAGCATAAGAAATGGTTGCTGCTCTCAAGGCTTTGGATATTTAAAGCCAGTCTTCTTTTCCTCCCTTCATTCAAAAAATTATTTCTTGAGCATCTACTGGAGGCAGACCCAGGGCACTCTGGGAGTACAAGGCCAGTGGAATGAGGGTCTGGAAGCTGATTTGTGTGTTATAAAGAGCCCTTTGTCAGGATGGAGGGTGGATTGGAGTGGGTAAGACCAGATGTGAGTCATTTAGGAGGAGGCTGTCACAGCAATGGTAGCTTGGACCAGAAAGTGGCCCTGGAATGTAGAAGGTGGTGGATGGATTTGAGACATCTTTGAGAGGTACAATTGATAGGCTTTGTTGACTGATTTCCTGAGAGAAATGAGAAAGCTGGATGAAATCAACATTCATGAAAAAATAAATTTAAATTACCAAGACAGATGCCAACACCCAAAGCAATTAAGAATTGTCCAAGAAGAAAATGTATTACCCCATATTTTGAAGAAAGAATGGTCACTGTGGGCTGGAGGGAATTTGGAGGGTTTCCTAGAACGGCTGGGATTGGAGCTGGGCCTTTTATATGGGCAGAGTTTGGATGGGTGGAGAGGACATTCAGGCTGAACAGCCATGTAAATTAGAGTATGGTGGCAGGTGCTGTGGTTTGTCCAGCAGCTGGTTTGGTTGTGATTTTCTTGGGAGAGCCCCGATGAGCTGGGTCTCCAGGGCCTGCTACTAAAAGTGCTGTTGAAAAGAGGGACTGGGGAAGATGGAGCTCATCACCCTCCCAGAAATGGCACAGAGTCCTTGGCGTACCCCAGGCCACCAGTGTAGGAAGTTCCTGGGGTCTGTGACCCACTACACGATCCAGCATGTCTGAAGCTCTGCAGTCACCGGCTCTCACTGTGGGAAAGACAAAAAGTCCTTCTTTCCCAAAAGGAATACTTTTGTGCTCATGGGCTTCCTGCTGTGACCTGGTCCCTGTGTTGAGAGATGCTCCAGTCCCAGGGCTTGCTTCATTACTTCTCACCCTTGCCTGGCAGACTGTATGCATGAGCCGGGCCTTGGCACCCAGCAGGGTGACCGCATGAATCCAAGGTTGCGGAAGACATGCTGCATCCCTGAGAATGAGCAGCAGCAGCTCCGAGGGGTCTCTTGCCAGGTGCCATGTCCTGCGTGGGCATCCTGTGCTAGGTCCTTGGCTGTGCCCTAATGGCAACCCTGTCCCACCTTTTCCAGCTGGGAATCCATGATATCTCCTACTTTGGCCCAGCCTCCAGGTCCTGGCACTAACTCTAGGGACTTTTGCAACTTTTTCTGCTAGTGACCTCTAAGAGGAACATATTATAACTATACATCACTTAAGGTTCCACTGTGACCCAGTGCCATGTGGACTCCTCATCATGTTATCTCTAATGCTCGTAGCCCTCTTACAAAAAAGCATGTTATTACTTTCATTTTATCAATGATGTAACTAAGTAAGATTAAATGACTATTGCTGCTTTCCTATCCATAATACTGATTATAAGAAGCATGGTACTAGACTTTTCATAGATGATGTTTTATCTTAACAAGGACCTTATCAGGATAAGCACTAGTATTCCCTTTTAGCAGATGAGTAAACCTAGTTTCAGAGAGGATAAGTAATTAATCTAAGGTCACACAGCTAGGAATTGGCAGAAGTGGTATCCAAACCTAACTCTGACACCAAAGCCTCCTCTCTTCATCTTCCCAAGTAACTAAGCCAGGCCAGGGTGGAACTTCCTTTCCTGAATGTAGATTTCGATTCCCAAGTAACAGACAGCATGATGACTCAGAGAAGTAGGTACGGTGAGGTCATGCACCCCATCCTTTCCCAGCCCTGTCTTGTGTGACCCTTTTGAGATTCTTCTAGGTGAGAGATTTGAGATCCAGACATGAGTGAGGGCGCCACGTGCCACCATGCTCCTGCTCTATTTTCTCGGTCCTTTTTGCATACTCCCTTGCCGCATGAACGCGTGAACGTAGCCCCGATTGGAATGGTGCCTACCCGTTGCTCCCCTGCCCTCCCTCCCCAGCCTCCTATCTGAAGACTGCGACTACTCAGCTTTGATTCAGCTTGGATGAGTCACCGAGGGTAAAACAAAGAATAGAAGGTCTATTCCCCTGCAGATGAAATGCACCCACCCACCTTTTGACTCCTTTTGCCCTGAAATGATGATAGTGTGCAACTGACTCAGACTTATCACACTCAAAGAGACTACTTTGTAATTTTTCTTAAAAACAGAGAGGCAATGTGTAAATAAATGAACTGGGAGTGGCTCATGAAGGGAGCCAGGGATGACCTCTGGCACATCAACTCGGGGTGGGGGCTGAGTGAATGTGCTAGCGGCAGGGGGGGGGGGGCTCCTTGTGGGGAGGAGAGCGGAATCAGATGCCCAGGACGAGCAGCAAAGCCTGTCAAGGCCGCCCAATAGCAAAACCTGAGAAAGGACTTCCAATCCTCAAGTCTACCTAACTAAACATCTAGTCTCTTCACAAGTAGCTGAAGTGGGAGGAAGAAAGATATTTTCCAAAGAGAGGTCATATGCAGAACTTTCTCTGTCTAACACAGGAACTTCTCCAAGCTAAGCAGTCTGACCAGGGGCAGATGAGGGGATGGGATAGGGACAGAAGAGTCTTGGAGCTGGTTGTCAACACTGGTTCCTCTCTGGAGGAAAGAGCAGAGAGGATCCAAATCTGCCTTCAGATGTGAGGTAACTGGCCTCTCGCCCAATGGCTGCGGCCCACAGCCGGGCTCCAGTGTTACTTAGGACTCTTGGTGGTGGAGAAAGAGGGCAGACTTGGAAGCCAGAAGAGCTGGCTTTTTCTTCAGCTCATGCTGGATGGTCTGCAACAAAACCTCCAAACTCCTTCCCCTATGGAAACCAAAAATTTCTACCACCTACCTGGGAGGATGGCACTTGCCGGGGTGAAGTGAGCTAATAATGCATGTGGGACTGCTATGCAAATGGTAGTCACTACAGACAGGCCAATTAACATGTTCTGATTTGAGGTCACACTCAGAGTCCGAGGCAATGAGGGCATTATATTCCATTCCTCAGCCTCTGAAAACAGTGAAACTGGAAATTCACTTACTGAGAGTGAAAAGTTTCAACAGAGCTTTCTGTTCTTTCCAGTGAATTCCAGGCCTCCTGTGGTGCTTGCAGGGCTCTGTGGGAAGCAGCTGGGGAAAGCTGGCTTCCATGCTGGTTGCTATGAAATTCCATTTTTGGTCCTGTTCTCTAGCATCTTCATTTCATTCATTTACATCATTATGAAGGTTGGAAGGACTCTTGGCAGAGAAGTGCCAAGTTTCTTTTTTCACAGCCTTAGGGTTTGATAATGTTATTTTTGAACAGAATAAGTCCATATAGGAGCATATGATAAAGGGTGACATGTTTCCTGAAAGGATCTTAGAGGACCATGTAGTTTAATCCTGAGATTTTTTAGATGAGCAACTGAGCCAGGCAGGGAAATTGGTTGTCTGTGGGTCTCACATTTGGTTCCGTGAACCAGGATTGGTCCCTAGGTCCCTGTTCACTGCTCCTCTCCCTACCCCAGGGTCAAAACCCCAGATGCCTCAGAGTCCAGGCTGGGAAGGAGCAAGTCATTGGACAGGTAAGATGCTAGAATGTCAGTTTCATTTTAAGTTTTTCCCATTTGGGATTTGCTGAGCTACGTGAATCTGTAAATTTATATCTTTTACCAAATTTGGAAGTTTTCAGCCATTGTTTTTCAAACTGTTTTTCCCGTGCCATTCCTTTCTCCTCTCCTTCAAGCATTCCAGTGACATGAAAGCAATTTGATATTGTCCCATAGATCCCCAAGACTATTATTTTTCAGACATTTTTCTTTCTGTTCATCACATTGGATGATACTTTGTGGATTTACCTTCCAGTTCTGACTTCTTCCTCTGTTGCTTGTATTCTGCTGTCAATCACATCCAGTGAATGTTTTACTCCAGGTGTTATATTTCTCAGTTCTAACATTTCACTCACTTCTTTAGCATTTTTTTTACTGAGAACTTCTTTCCACTCATTTCAACAGAGTTCACATTTACATCATGGAAGATGTTTCTAATAGCTGCTTTGGAGACTTTCTGATAATAATTCCTACGATGTCTTCTCTTTCCCCTTTAGAATTGGTCAAGTCTTACTGTGTTGTGTAGTTTTGGATTGTATCCTAGATATTCTGGATAGTGTGCTGCAGACTCTGGGAGCTGTTAAAATCAGAGTGTGTTGATTTTTTTTGGTTTTGCTGTGCTTTAGTAAGCAACCAGTCCAGTTAAGTCCAGACCCCAAGCCCTGTTTGACCTTCTGCAGGCAGTGCTTCTAATGTCAGTTCAGGTTTCCAAGCCTTCACTGTGCTATTTGGGTGCGTTCCACGCATGTGCAGTGTGTAGGTGAGCTCAGAACTTGTGTTTCGTATGTGAAATCCTCCCTTCCCAAGCTTTCCTCTGCAGCACCTTCTGTAGCCCCACAGAGCTGTTTTCCCTGGTGCTCTGACTACAAAGATGGGTCTTTCTCAAGAGTCAGAGTCACTACTGATGTCACAGTTCCATACCGCTTGGTCTGCCCTCAAGATAAAGTGGCAAGGGAAGGAAAACTAGGACTCTGATTCTCCTCACATAACAAGGGCCCTTTTTCTTACTTTGTCCAGAGTCACGGTTTTCTCTTGAGGATTTTAGGTGTCCAAGCTGCTGCCTGGTGGTAGCAGTGTGGTTTGGGGGCTGCATCTGGCCTTGGAGCTGGACTGAGAGAGAAGGAAAAGAAAAAAACAAAAAGTGAGGTAAGGAAGGGATGATTTCCCCAGACATTTTCCTCTGACTAGGAGGGTGAGTTGGGGATGGAAGATGTGTGGTGGGATCAGAGGTAGCCTCAGGGCAGCAGCATTACCTGTCCCCCCTTGTTCCCCACTTGCCTCAGTGTTGGCTTGGTTCAGAGCACAGCTTGAGGCATTGAGGTGGCAGGCTTCTCTCCTTCCAGAGTCGTCACTGAGGGGCAGCGTCTCCTCCTTCTCTGGGAGAGTTGGCGGAGCCACCAGGGCTTCTTCCTGTCAGTTTCCCATCTCCCATCTTCCCTTCCCAGTTCCTTTTCTCCCACTTCCTCCTGCCTTCTTTCTAAATTAATAGCAGGGAGAAAGGAAATGAACCTTGACTGAGCCCTGACTGTGCCAAGCACTTTACATTCATTCTTTTTTAGCAGAAGGACCCTGAAGGGGCTGGGTAGACGTGGGCTCTTACCCTTAGTGTTTCCATCTCCTTTGCTCTCCAGTCTCCAGGCACAGTCTCACAGCAGGTGATTGCTCAGGCTCACAGGTGCTGCAAAGAAGAGGCAAGAACAACGTCAAAATGCCAGGCACAAATGAGACTAGCTTTAGAGCTACTCACACATTTCTTAGGGTACTCCTCTTTTGGAGGACTGTTCCCCTGAAGAGGAAGCCGAGGCAACCCAGAAACAGCTTACCTAGGGACAAGCAGATGTATGGGAGCCCACGCAAACTCAAGGCACAAGCAGCACCTTTTTGTACCAATTTGCACCCAAAAACCCTCTTTAAAAGTTGGCTCATACTTGCCCCACAGCAGGGTTTTCACACTATTACAATGCTCTGTTCCAGATTTTTAATTTCTGGAATTCTCTGTTAGTCATGAGCTAATTTTGTAAGAATATCAGAGTAAGCCCACAACAATGATATTCTTTTATCATTAAAAAAGGAAAAGAAGGTTGCCTGAGACTGCTTGTCCCCCCACCAAATAAGTAGGGTCCTTGTCAAACCAAAATCTTTGAAGCTTTGTGAAGTTAGTGGATTCTCTAGAGAGGCACCATGTCCTTTTGATTTTTCTCTATGTTACATTTTGAATTACATCATGTCCTCTCTTTTCCACTGCCACTGCCCTGGAGCTGTTTTTCTTTTGTTGTGTTTTGTTTTAAATCACTTTTGCCATAAACTCTCATTGGGCTCTCTGCCACAAATTGAAACCAAATATTACCAATCGTGGAAAGGTCTAGACTCAACAATCAAAACCTTCCACTGTGGGTTGCTTTTCCCAAACATTTCTCCTACCTGTTGTGTCCCTTCCCAAAAATTAAAAAAGGAAGGAAGGAAAGAAGGAAGGAAGAACCAAATATTGACTCTTCTTAGGGAAAAATAAATATGCTGTACTTTTGTTTTTTCAACATTCTGAAAGAGCCTGAAATGCAACATGAGAGAGCTTGTTTTTGTGTCTTTTGGAGTAAGCAACAAGATGAAGGAAAGTTCTAGAAATAACTAAATTCTGAAATTCCAAGTTTCCTGGGATAGAAATGAAACTTTTGCCTTTGAGATGCCCTGTTGGGGCCTCCCCCCAGGGTGTAAATTTCACCTGTGTCTGGTTTCCATTCTCTCCACCATTCTTGTTGGGCAGGTAAAGCCCTGGAGTGGCAGCCGTCCTGGCTCACCGAAGGACCCCTCTCCTGAAGAAAAGGCTTTGGCTTTAATCCCAGCCAGGGGCGTTTGAGCACTGCTGCCCTGAGGAAGAGGCAGGCTTCTTTGCATGACCTTGTGTTCCAGCATCTCTCCCCAGGTGACTCAGCTGGCCAGAGTGCTTTCTTCTCAAAGGACTCTAGATCTTATGTCCCCCTCTGTCCTTAATATTTACCCCCTTCTTTTCCTGCTATATTAGTTTTCTATTGCTAAACAATTAATTACCACAAACTCAGTAGCTTAAAACAACATAAATGTATTGTCTTATGTGGATGAGGAGTGTAGGTGTGGGTTAATTGGATCCTCTGTTAAGAGCCTCCCCAGGCCAAAATCAGGGTGTTGGTTAGAGCTGCAGTCTCCTCTGAGACTTGGGTTCTCTTCCAAGTTCCCTGCTTACTAGAAGAATCTAGTCCCAGCTCCTACAGGCTACCTGCCACTCCCTGTCATGTAGTCTTCTGTACAACATGGGAGGTTGCTTCTTCAAGGCCCTTTCTCTGAATCAATTTGATTTCCGGGAAGTGCTGGGACCTTTTAAAATGTTTGCAGGATTAGTCAGGCCCACTCAGGGAACAAATTTCCTTTTTAATCAACTTTGAGTCAACTTCTTAGGGACCTGGATTATATCTACAAAAGTCCTTTCTCCATATAAGGGTAACATAATTCATAATTGCCAACATGAAATCGCATCACATTCACAAGGCCTACCCATTCTCAAGGTCAGGGGACTGATATATATCACTCTCTATATTATCTATTATCTATCTATCTATCTATCTATCTATCTATCTATCTATCTATTGAGATGTGTTTATACCAGGGACAGGGTTTTGGGTCATCTTAAAATTCTGTCTACTTCATCTACTCATCTATCTCCCTCCTGTTTAGGGTCAACCAGGCTCAGTCTTCTGATGAATATTTTGGTAGAATGGCTCCTGGGTCACCCCCTTTGTCATAGGAACTGTCTGTGCTCCCTCACTCCATGCCTCTGTGCCAGCAGACTGCTATCTGTGATGCTAGAATGGCTGCCCCTTCACCCAGTTCCTAAGTCTCTTCAGGGTAGGGCCTCTGCCACATCCATGTCTGTCATCTCAGAGCCAGAGCATGGTAAAGGACACATCCTAGGTATTCAATGAAAGGAAGAGCTGGAAGCAGGCCACCAGGGTATGTGAGCAGACAAGAGGTTGTCAGCTGGCCCAGTGTAGGAAGTAAAGATGAGCCCTGAAGGCCAGTGAGCAGCCCCCTGTGCTTCATGGGTCAAGTTCACACTGGCTGCATTTGGTCTCCAGATCACCATAACCTAATGACTGCTTTCTCCCTTCTTCCCTGCTGGTCAAGTTTCTCCTAGACTTAGGATGTAGGCTGTACCCTCACAACTCTATTCTTAGACATCTTCCAAAGTCACATTTTTCTGTAACACATTGAAGAGTTGATGCTTGTAAGTGACTCCTCACACCAAAAGGAAGAAGCAACCACTTAGAGGAGGGGGTGACAAGTGACCTATTTTTAAATGCAGGCTGAAAGCTCATCTGAGGAACTTTTTTTTGGGTACCAGGGATTGAACTCAGGGGCACTTGACCACTGAGCCACATCCCCAGCCCTATTTTGTGTTTTATGTAGAGACAGGGTCTCACTGAGTTGCTTAGTGCCTCACCGTTGCTGAGGCTGGCTTTGAACTCGCGATTCTCCTCTCTCAGCTTCCCAAATTGCTGGGATTACAAGCATGAGCCACCACGCCTGCCTAGGAACTTTCTTTTTAAGCATCTTTTAAAAAGTAAATATTTTAATATATTACATTGAGAATTTTCTCTTGAAAGATACCTAGGCACTATTGTCAAGTCACTGGGAATTTTGTGGCAAAGGATTCTGTTAGACAACTTTCCAAGTGAGAACTTCCATAATCTCTGATCTACTTGTCTTTAAAATAAACCAAAAAATTAACTATGGAAATAATATTTGGAAAATACAGAAAATAGAAAGGAAAAAACATTTCCATAATCTCACCACCCACTGAAAACCACTGCTAACATGACTTGGGACTGGACTTGAATTGGAAAAATTAGGGAGAGGTCTACTCCCAGGAAAGCCAGTATTGCTGGCTTCTTCCAAACTTCACAGCAAATATTAGCTTAGTCATGTTAGGTGTAAGAGAAGCCCAAATCATGTCAAGATGATTTCACATGGCAAGATTTTCTACCTGGCTGGCCGGTAAAGGAAGATGAATGGGAAGAAAGTGACGATTTCCATAATACTCCCGAGGAAGGGTGGGTGGGGAGAACTGTGCAAATCCAGCCGCAGAGGAAAAGGCCGAGTAGAAACTTTAACTCAATATATATGGAGCCCTCGTTATACCTCCAAACTCAGGAGGAAAACAATAAAAGTGTTTTTGAAATGGGAAAGTAAATCCAAAAGTATTCATTTTAAATGAAGTTGCCCATAGAGCTAGTTTTGGTTTCTAATGAATCCATCCTTTCTCATCCTGGCCTTATCTTTCTGGGCTTTTTGCCCCAACTGGTGAACTTGGAAAGGGTGAAGGAACTACTACCAGTACCCTCATCACCCCATTTCCCATTCCAACTCCTTGCTGCATCTAGCACCTTGCCTTTTCCTCTGTACTTGCTGCTTTGAATGATTTGCTGGCTCCCAGAGGCCCTGGGCCCCACCTTTCCACCTGCAGAGTGGATCTTCAGGCTCCTCTTGCTGGCCTACCAACACATGATATTGTAACTCAAAGCTGAATCTGTTATCATGTCTCCCTGCTGCTTGGCTCCCATCTCCCCTCCCACTATCTCCTGCCATCTAATTGACTGTCCCTTAGGACCATCTCTTCAGTCATTAGCTGTCCACCATGCGTAGGCAATTGGCTGGTTTTCACTTCCCTGTCTTTGCTCAAACTGTTTCCACCACCAGAAGGGAGGATTCTCTTGAAACCTGCACTGACAATGCTTCTCAGAATCTCTGCCTAACCTAATGCACTTACATCTCCTACTTGGTATCTCTTAGTATGCATGTGTTTAGTGTAGGCTATGTGTATTTGTACCTGCTTACTCTATTTACTCTTTGGCTTCATGTTAATTAAGTAAGAATCATTACTTATTAAAGGGCTATTATGTGCCAGGACATATATCTTTCTAAAATGGGACAAAGGAAAAGTAGCTGAAGGTACTAAGATTGAAGGGGCATCAATAACTAGCGCTCTCACCCTTCAATACCCTCCTTTGCTTAGCCTGTCCTGCCTAAATCCTCTAAGAGGAGAACATGCCTTTGGGGAGCAAATGTTCCTACCCTCACCCTTTTCAACCCTGAGCCCCTACCTCATCTTCACCCTTCAGTGCAAAGACTCCTGGGAGCAACAACATTCTAAGCTGTTAACAGCTGAAGACTGCCCAGAGGATTCTGTTCCACAGTGACAGTTGGCTGAAGACAGTGAGAGAGACAGGTCCTTCAGGAATGGGTTGGGGGTGAGAGGGAGAGCGAAGGGGGATGACTAGCCTGAGGGAGAGACAGACTTCTGGCCTGAGCTCCTCCCAGCCCCGTGGGCAGGCATGTGGCACCATAGTTAGAACTTCACCCCTCCCTCAGTCACTCCTGCTGGCCTCCTAGAGTATCTACTGGGCTCAGCCCCGCAGGGGATCCAGAGATGAATCAGACATGGATCCTGCCCTCAAGGAGCTTACTGTCCAGTGGCAAAAAGTGCCAAGTACCTAGCAAAGGCAATTCCAAGGGTCACGGGACTTCAGAAGAGAGAAAGACCATAAGCTGGACATCCACGAAGGTTGGCCAGAGGAGGTCGCATTTGAGTTGGACCTTGGAAGGTGACAGGGAGTGTTCCACAGGCACAAATTGGAGCTACTGCTAGTTATGGTGCTGGACACCTTCGTTTCGAGACTGTGATCTGTGTGCATGGGAGTAGGGGAAGCTAGAGAAGGGTAAGAGACCAAGGAGGCTCTGGACACCATCTGTAGTAAGAGGACACTGAGGATGACACTCTGCCTGCTTTAACATTTTCCCCAGTGTTGCCCAGACAAAAGTAGGCCATTGTTTATAGAAAGTAATGGCTAAAAGTTGAACACTCAGACCTGTATTTGCTAAGCGCCCTCTGAGGGCAGTTGGCTAATCCTCAGCCCTCTGATTCTACAAGTCTGTGATTCAGAGGGAGAGTGACATACCTTTGGACCTGGGAAAGTCTCTCAGTGAATTCTCTCACATCCATAATGCTCCTTCACAGTAGAATGGGAGATGGGACCCCCAAAAGTGATATGCTCAGGACTGTTCACTTGAATTTGCAGTAATTTCAATGGTTAGTTCCTCTCTGCCAGTGCAACCAGTGTGCACACATATTTTGAAGAATATGTGGGTGGATAGAGGTGAGGAACAGGAGGACTGGAGATAACATGGGGTAGGGATAAGATGGCAATGGGTTGCTGAGTGAGAACCCCAAAAGATGACCAAGAAGGGGGACTTCTTTTTGTTGCCATTTTGGAATTGTAGTGCTACCATTTTGTGGAGATTACAGAAAATCTTGTAAAAATTTTTCTCTGGCAGGGAAATTACAGAAATCATGACTGCCTATGTTTGTACAACTTTCAAGAATAATTTTTGTTGAATCCTTGGGCAGCGTCACACCCTTTGGACTTTGAAGTCCCAGAATAACCAGTATTTTTTTCAGATTCTAGTCATTCCCAGTGGGCTAAATGTAACCAGTAGTAACCTTAGCCTTGCAAAGACAAAGTGACCCAATGATATCTTATGGAAAAGAAACTGACAGACAAATCAGGTCTAGTCAATCCAAGGATGAGGATCAGGAGATTCAGGCCAGAGAGCAGTAGCATATTTGGGACAATCAAATAAAAGAAGGGAGAGCAGGCATGGTGGGTCAGCCATAGGAGGACCATACAGTATTCAAGACTGCTGTCTCTGATCCTAAGAACACTTGGGAGAGGAGGGCCATTCCTTTTCTGCTTGACCTTTTATACACCAGGCGTAGTAGAAGGAACTTTGGCCTTGGAGGTATAGCCCCTGCATCCAAAATGAAGTAAACCTCATTTTGGCCTCTTTGCCTCTGGTTAAGTCAGGACCAGGAAGTCTAAATTGTCTTAATTTGGAAAGGACACTGTGCCATCTCAGTTTTATGCTCAGTGTTTGCCCTTGTAGGACAAGAACAGTCATAGAAGAGTGCAAATAATCTCAGGGTATCAGAGAGAGGAGACAAATTACAAGGGACCACAAGGCTAAGTCCAATGGGAGAAGTTGCCTTCTGGGGGTTTTAGCCCCCCAAGTTCAGTCTTTCCAGCTTCTGTCTGCCTCTAAGTAGGTTGCTTCAGAAGTCCAGTTTTCCTATGCCCCTTCCAAGTCCAAGCAAAGGAGCTCTTTTACCCACAAAGTGGCAGGTTCCTTTGGATCTGATTTCTCTTCTGACAGCTCCCCCTGACCCTGGACTGGCTGCATGGTCTTCCCTGGACAGACAGTTTCCTTTTTTAGCTTTCTGTTCACTTCTCTTCGCCTCTTTCTCCTTCCTGGTGTTTCTCCAATCACAATTTGCTGGCCTTCAATCATATTGGTGTCCAATCCAGTCCACACCCTACTATTATTTTCTGTCTCTGAGGGTGTTACGAGGACTGTTCTTTTTACTGTATTTTTTTAAACAATAAAAATTTCATGAACAGAGATCCCCAAGCATTTGGTATGATAAGAAAGGCATAGAAGATGGATGTACTTTGGGAGGTGGACTTTGCTTGCAGGAAGGAAAGGCAGCGGGAAATGGTTCAGCAGAGGGTTGGTGGAGGAGCTGGTGGTGGCACTGCTCAGGCTGAGGCTCTGACATAGGAGATTCCAGATCTTTAGGCTGGGAGCAAGCCCTTTAAGGTCTTCTTCCTGAAATGCTCTGTCCTGATGATGGACAGGGAGTGAGGGATCAGTTTTGCTCAATGTTCCCATGAGTGACTCAAATCTCAATTGTCTCCCCTGGAAAGAATCTCTTATGCAAACAGTTGAAAAGCTCCAAAGTGATATATATTTAGAGTCTTAACCCTCTTTAGGAATCTAATAGGCTGCTTGAAGCCCTCTTTGTAGTTGTGGTTTGTGGTATAAACATAGAGCACTTGGTAACTTATGTAGAAAAATGTTGGAAGACTCCAGAAAAGCCTAGATGAAAAGTTGAGTTGAGGTCATGGAGTTGTCTTCTCTTTTAAGGATTCCTTAGGGGCCACTTGTCCCTCAAAACCTTTCTATGGAGTTCTATAAAGGAAATGGTCTGAGTTTGACACAAACTGCACCTAGGACTCTCAAGCAGGTGATGGACAAACTGGAAGAGTGTGCATGGGCTGATGTGGTTCTGCTCAGTGGGCTGCTGTTTCCCGTTCCCTGCTGTCCAGCTTGGCTCTGCATCCTCTTCCGTCCACACAGAGGCAGCTGCGTAAATGAAAGTCTCCCACCACCACTTCTGCCCAGTGAAATCCTTCCTCTTCTCTGGGCCTCGCTCACATGTCACCACCTCCATAGAACTTCCCATGAGTATCCTATGGGAGCTCAAGGTACCTCCCCCTGGGCTCAACAAGCATTTGGTTGGGCATTTCCTTCTATTTTAAAAGCTAAGATAGCATCTTAGTAGAGGTCTCATTGCCTCCGCTGGGCTGTGAACTAGGAGTAAATGGGAGATTGCTGAGCATTGAGATTATAATAAGCCAGAAAAGTGGCACTTGTGTTTTCAGCAATTAAATTCCTGTAAAGGGACTTCTCACTGAAATTGCTCTGTGTGTGTGTGTGTGTGTGTGTGTGTGTGTGTGTAAGAGCATGAAAGGACTTCTCATGGACTTGTCTTTGCAGAGGTACAGTCAGGGCTGCAGATGTAGAATTCGAGCAGCTGTGGCCAAGCAACTCTGGTCACATGACCCATCTTTCCCATCCTCCAGCTGACCTGATCAAAGGCCACTTTGGGGAACAACTCTGTCCTGAAAGCCACTAAGAGCTGTGGAGGCAGAAGTAGGAGAGGAAAGACAAATATCAAAATTCTTGGATGATCCTGGGTAGCCACTGGACAACTGGGGGATGAGAATGGATGACAGAACCTTTCACCTTTGGGGTCAGCAGCATGCCCAGCTGCAGGGCAAGAAGGCTGGAACATCTGTCAGCTGGACAGCAGCTCCTGTGAATGAGCTGCCTTTGAGTTTTTGTGGGTGGGGACAAGTGTGTGTTTATTTGCTCAGCAGAAAACCATGTAAAACAGGGACCAGACAGAAGCCTGGTAGTGGCAAGAGGCCCAGTTGCCCTTCAGACAGAAAAGGCCATCAACAATGGACAGGAGTGTACTGGGCCTCAGAAGGAAAGGTCCTGCCTTGGCAAACAGCCCCTTGCCTCTCTGGAGACAGAGGATTAAGAGAGTAGAAAATAATTTTGTTGGGTCCTACGAACCTACACAGAGCTGGCAGATGCAGTCTGGCCCTAGTCACTTCCTTTCCCAACTTTCCACTAGCTGTGCAGGAAGTTCACATTAGCAGTCAGCCTACACGTCATTTTGTAACTTTTGGAAAAGCAGCAATCCCACTCTCCCAGGGTGACTCTGCCCCAGCCCCAGCTTCTCTTTTCTCATTTCCCCTGGCCCTGCCGCTGCCCCGCCTCAGCAACAGTTGCAGTGAGACAGGACAGTGACCATTAGCAGCTGAGAAATTTTTGAGTCAACAAGCTACCAATACTTAGAGTTCCTGAGAAAGCAGGAATTTGGAGTTTCAGAAGCAAATGATGAACATGATGGATGGGCGTGGAAGGGAATGTTTTGGAATTTAGTCCTAGATACAACAGAGCTGGAAGAGTCCTTAGAAACCATCTATTCCATTTTTCCCCTCCATAGGCAACTGCTTCCTTTCTACAGATGAGGAAGTAAAGTGAATGGTGGTTTAGGGACGAGACGCTTAGCTTTGGTGCTGAGCCAGAGCTGCAGTTAGGAGCCAAGTCCTGATTTCCACAAAGATCAATAGAACATTTTTTCTGGATTCCTTTGTTAGTTTCAAAGGTTATTTTAAAACAAAGGTTCATGACCTATTTCTGGCCTCCTCATAATGGTTGTATCATTACTTTTCATTATCACCCAAGGGCATAAGATACCTTGTCAGAATAACAGTCAACACATTGATTTCTTATGCTTTGTTTTCCATAGCATGGACTTCATCAAACTAAATTATTCTACAAACTCTTACCAAGATAAATACAAAATGCGCAGTGGCTTAAATGTCACAGAGTCATGAGATCTCAGTTCCTAATATCAGCTGAGGGTCTATCACTTAACCTGGAAGGAGCATTCAGCTCCTGACCCACCCCACAGTAGCTGCGGCTCCGGCTCCCCTGCTGGGTCCCTGCCCAGCTCTTAATGCAAGTCTTGTCTACAGCTCCCACTTCGCTCTTGGGGTTGCTAGCGAAGGGCAGGGAACTAGAACCATCTCTAACTCTTTCTTCCAGGCCAAGCTCCAATGTCTTCTCTGTGAAGCTTTCCTGGATCTTCCCCTGTTCCTCAGACTGGTCCACATTCTCCCCTCTTCTAATGCCCTCACAGGGCCCTGTTCATAACGTCCTTATAGTCACATTGTAAGGTCATGAGACTAGGCCTCCACCAGCCTTAGAAGTGTTTTTGTGATTCATGATCCTTTAGCCTCAAAGACTACTATGAGAATTTCAGTGCCAGTGGGAGAATTAGAGCTCACGCCAGTTGCAGTTCGCTACTGACAAGATGCCACCCCTGGGGGTAGGTATCAAACAGGGAGATGGGGGTGGAGGGAACAGAGCAGTGAGGATGTTTGCAGGAAAGCCTTGCTGAAATCATGGAGACGGAGGTAGACAAGAGGCTGGGCCATGAAACTGACCCCTGGGTCACTGGAAGAGAAGCCCCTCTTGGAGAGGGGGCTGAGAGGCTGCAGCAACTCTGAGTCAGACCATCAGGAAGGCTTTGAATATTTAAAGCAAACAACTATCATTATAAAGGAAGAGATGCCGCTTTGCCTCTGTACCCCTTATGTAGGCCTAGCGTGCTAAGCCAAGGCTACCATAGTTAGCTTGAGGCTTGTCTGTTGAGGAGAGGGGGCTGGCCTAATCCTGGGCCTAGGATATGTCAGAGGTGGGGAGAGGGATGGCTGGGGTATTGGGAGACCAGGCTTTTCTCTCTTGGTTCTGCTGCCAGTTGGTTGTGTGTCTTTGGGTAAATTGTTCCTTTTGAAAGGGACTCAAAAAGGCTGAGTTCTAAAGTTCTTCCAGGTCAAAAGATCTGGGGTCCCAGTGCTACATGAGCTCACCACCCCCAAACCTATTCATTGGTGTTTATGAAGAGAGAGGGTCACACAGAAGTCATGACTTGGTCCTTTCGGAAACAGCCGAGTCAAAAAGTTTTGGTTTTCTGCTCATCTTTGAGCTGCACCTCACAGAAGACAGTTCATAACCCAACTGATATCCTGGGATGAAGTCAATCAATCCTAATCGGGGACATACGACCAGAATTGTCCTTCCTTGGGTGTTCAAAAGTAACTTTAAAAAAATTGTTTTTTTAAAGTGTATTTTGGAAGAGCACAAATCTTAATTTCTTAATAATGGTTCTCCAATAATTAATTTTACAGACAGGAATATAAAAGGTAAATGGTGTTGGTGGTAGAGTGGGGGACCCACAAGAAATACCATTTTAAAATTTTGCTAGGTAAAGACATAGAGGGAAAAACCACAAACTCTGATCTACCATCATTGTTTCATGGTTGGCAAAAAACATTTTTAATACCCCCTACCCCCCAAATGAGGAGGATATAATTTAAGTGTAGAGGACAGCCCTTTACATTGAATATGGATACTTATGCATGGATTGACACTGGGGATCACCAGTTTAGAGGTGACCATGTCATCTGATGAAGGTCCACACTACTGCCCATTTATTCTTTATGGGGACTAGCCCTCACTATAAAGAAGCAACTGTGAAGGTCTCTGTCCCTGTCATATCCCAGGAGTCATCTTGAGTTGGGAGAGAGATATTCATGAAAGCCTGTCAAATCTACATCCATTCTTTTCTATTTCCTCCCAATCTCAGAGGAAGAATGTACTTTCCCTCTGCTCCTCAGATTCTTTCTCTCAAGGCCCCTTCTACCATAGACTCTGTCCAGAGGGTTGCTGCAAAAAAAGAAAGCTCCAGTGTTCACCCCTAGCCCAGCCCCAGCCTGAACTAGAGGCCTCTCTTAGCTGCTGTCCCCTGCTGCTCTCCCCTCCACGGCCACCTCTGCATGTGGTCTTTGTCCAAGACCCCAGCCCCTTTTGCCTCCTTGCCTCCCTTCTCTGCAAACAGCTAAGCAACGGACAAGCGGCTTCCTGAAAACCTGTCTGGGACCTGACTATGGTCTTTAAATGACCACGTGCTCTGCTCCGTGCAACATTCTTTTGCCTGCCTTTCTTGGCTAGCCATGTTTGACTGTGTCACTCCTCTCTTTTCTCACTCTTCTCTCCACTCCCCAAACAGAGCTTTGCAATGGGAAGGTTTGGCCAGCTTTCCCACAGCTAGTCAAGGAGGAACGAGACGACCCCGGCAAGTGCCCCTCACTTAACCTTCCCAGACGATGCAGATGGAACTGTGCCTCAGCAATGTCCAAGCAGGGTGGAGGAAGGCGTCTGTCTTTCTGAGTTTGGACTTGATTTTCCCGTTTTTATTCCACAGTCTCATGCCTGACTCTAGTTTTCTCTACCCGACAGCAGTGGCCCCCCAGGAGCCTCTGGGTGGAGTACTCTGTGGCAGGCTTTGAGGGCTGGGATGTTAATAAAGAATGGTCTCTGTCTTCACTGGGCTGGCAAGCCCTGGGGACCATAGGTGTTTTCCTTATAGCCAGGGGAGGTAATCTGGCAGCAGCTCCACAGGACAGGGGCAAGAGGCCAGGGGACGTCATGGAAAATCCTCAGGACAGAGAAATGTGGCCACAGCCAGACTGGTCCGCACTCCTATGTAATGCTTTTGGCCAACATTTTACTTATTCTCCTGAATTACCCCAGCATTAACAAAGGATAATGTGCGATCCTTCCTGGAGTAAAAAGCATTCAGCGGCTCTTCACAAAAATTCTATTGTAAAATTTGTGTCCTACCTCAAAATTACTTTTTTTTTTTTTTTTTAAAGAAGAGGGTTGTTAATTCACTTCAAGCCCACTCAGCTGCTGAAGAATTTTAAGTATTCAGCTGGAGATCTTTGTAATGAACAAGTAGCTCAATTATTCTAGTTTCATTATACAATGTATCAGACATTCTTTGGCATCAAGGAATTAAAGCACATTTTCTCTGCCAAATGGCAACAATATTTGATTTGAAGAAGTATCCTACACAAGTGGTTCTTGACTAAATGTAGTTCCATTTAAAAATAAGAGTTTCCACATGCTTTAACCTCTTGTAGTGTGGTTCATTCAAGTGGGTTTTAGGGCTCAGACTTGCTAATATTGTGTTTAAAATAATCTGTGCAAATTCCACAGTTACAAAAATATTTTGCACTAAGCATTCAACTCCTAAGGCCTGTTCCTGAACTGAGCAAATGTCTCAGCAACTTTCCCTGTTTCATCTGGTGCTTCCTTTTCTTCCTAAGACCATGGCCAGTGGAGAACTCAGTCCGAACTCTCTGGGCATGTGCCAAGCAGAAAATAGAGCCCCAGAGTCTGGGGATCAGGTCTGTGTCCACCAAAGGGCCTCAGTCAGGGAAAATGGCTTTTCTTGAGGAGAAAGCTGCTTTCAACACGTGCTAACGGGGACCCTGTCTTCTCTCCCAAGGTAAATGTGTAGGCAGGATCCCCATTAGCACATGCTCCTTTGTGCAATTTAGAAAAAGGTGCCCCATCTGGATGGATACAAGTCTGGCAAAAGAGCAGGGGTAAGGTCTCAGCTCTCATTGGCCGGCCAGGCAGCCAGAGGACATGGTGGCCCTAAGTGAAGAGGACTTTCTCCTTGTATTTAACACTGTTCCTCCCAGACAGCCCCTTTCCCACTTCAGAGTCTGAAGAATGGGACAAAGGCCAGACCACAGAGTGAATCCATGAAAGTTAGGTATGATTTGCCAGTCGATGAAAGTGCTCAAAGTTTTTCTTAGACTTTTGACTTGAGACCCCTTGCTGTCACGCTGGGCCACTTCCATGGCAGCCTGGGCCTCCAAGGCTGGACCTGATGATCTCCAAGGTGCTAGCGTCATATTGAAGATAAATTGCTCTTTAGGCCCATGATGCTTATAAAATCACTATCTCCAAGAGGTTGAGGTTAAAAAGAAGGCATTATATAATTGTTGCCACTAGAGTGTGGTCTGTCCAGGGCTGACAGATAATGTGGTTGAGGATGATTGTTCCATGGAGCATTGAGCAGATTAAGAACTGAGTGACTTAGATTGGCACAGCTTGGTTTTTACACTAATTCAAAGAAGTTTCTTTTGCCCTTCTCCCACCTTTCTTGGACCTCCCCTCATTCTTTTATTGCCAAATTTCTTGAAAGAAGAGTCCACACTTGCTGTCTCAATAGCTTCTCTCCCCACCATCTGGCTGAATCACATTGACAAGAAACCAGTGTTTCCAATTGCTGAAGCCCCTGGCCTTTTCTTGTTTATAAAACCGATTTGTGAGTGTGAAGTGTTCTGGGCTGATGGCTTCTCCTTTTTTTTTCACATTGCCCTCCTTGGACTTCAGTTAAATGACCATCTCCTGGTTTTCATTGTACTCTGGTGGCTTCCTTTCTGCTCCTTCATTAGCTCTTAGGCCTCTGGCATCCCTTGGGGCTCTAGTCAGAACTTTGTCCCCCAATGTGTGTCTACTGTGTTGGAGATTGGACTCACTTCTGGGGTTTCCCAACATAATGGTTCTACAGCTGATACCCAGATTCGTACCTTCTGATCCTGCCTTCCATGTATGTTTCTAAATGCTGGCCGGCAGCCCGTCAACATGGGTTCAAAGCCATCATCTTCCCCTTGTATTTTGTTCCTCCTACAGAAATGTTTCAGACTTGGGCACCACGCATGGGTTGGGATCCTGGTTCTGCACTCCTCTGTGTAGCCTTTGAAGCAAGGTACATTTTTCTCATTTGGCACGAATGCCACCAATGCTCATGGTTATTTAATAAGCACTTTTTAAGTGCTGGTCCCTCTCCCCATTTCTTATTAGAAATGAACATTTGCCCTCTAAAGTGAGCTTAGAAATGTCTGTTTAATAGTGTGTTTTCCCTTTGCTCACAACCTCCCAAATCCATGCCAGTTCTTCAGAAACACCTCTCTCACTGGTCCCTCCTTTCCATCTTAAAGGGAAATTATCTGGGTCCACGTAACCAGCCTCCTTGCCTTCAGGCTCTGGAGGCTCTGCCTCCAGTCTACTCTGCCTACCATCACTGCCTGGAGCATAGTTCTGATCATATTCTTTCCCTGCTCAGAACCTCCTGTGGTTCTGCCCATTCCGTACCTTTACTTTCAAGGTTTTTTGGAGTTTTTGTTGTTGTTGTTGTTGTTGTTTTTGGTTTTTATAATCTGCCTCAAACTTAGTTTTCTGCCAAATTTAGGCTGGTTCAATGACAAGGCATGCTAGAAGCACGGTGAGAAGGAATGGCAGGGGGTGAGGTGGCCAGAGTGGCCAGTGTCCTATACAAAGGCAACTAATCCAGAGGTTGGGGTGATACTTTTGGGTCCTTGTGATACTCAAAGTGAAGTGGGGCTTCACCTATATCTAGGCACCCGGCTCCCGCTCTTAGGGCAAAGGGCATGGCAAGTCCTGTGCAGTGGATCAAAGTGTGTGCCCCAGCCAATGACTGTGGAAATCCAGAGTCTTGGAAAATGGAGGCAAAATTCTAACCTCTGTGTGCTGAGCAACATGATAAGGGGGGAGGTGGAGAGTATTAGAAGGCAATTCAGTGGTCCTGGGCTTTCAGAATCAGGGTTAATGTTTGACTCTGAGAGTGGATCCTCAACTATTAATCTCTCTGTTCCCTAGCTTTAGGCATGGAATTTGCAATGAGTGCTTACTTAATTGGTATGAGGTCCCTAGACTCGCCTCTTTCCACAGAAGATGGCCAGATCCTACAAAAGTTCTCTACATTACCTGGCCAATTGGAATTTGCACAGTCAAGAGAGAAGACAGATTGGGTGGTGTTTTGGTTGTAAGTCTCCATCTCAGGTAGTAGAATGCTGCGTGTGGAAAACCTTTCTCAGTCTCTTGGGGATTTAGGAATAATAAAGGACTCTTCTAATTTGGCCAGAGAGTACTCTTTTTCTACTCGAAAGAACTGAAACTTTGTTTTGTTCAGCAATATTAAGTGCACAGTGGACCATGTGTGGAGAATTTAGCTGCTCACTACCATCTGGGCTCCTTGCCTACTCCTAGCAGCTTGTATGCAAGCTTCCCCTGGGTCCCATTCTGGATTTATTCTTATTTTAATAGCTAACATTTACTGAGTGCTTACTATGTGCCAGGCACTGTGCAAAGGGAAACACATTGCCTCATTTCTAGGTTCCTGGGAAACCGAGCGGGAACCTAAAGTGAATAGAATCTCTCAGAAATGAGGGGAGTGTGAGCTCAAGGAGGCTGGGACCAGCCAGGCAAGACATTGCATTCAACAGGTGGTTTTGCAACTCGACCTCAGGCTCAGGCCTGCTGAATAATACCCTCTGCTCACTCAGCAGTGGGCCTGCCATTTAGTGGCAAGCAAGGGCATGGTGGTGGAGGAGGGTCAGGGCTGTTCAGGCTCAACCCTTGCCAGCCTCTGCTGGGTCTGGTGGGATGAATGTTGTGTAGGATATTGGGGAGCTAGAACCCAGTCCCTCTCAGGCCTCTACTTTTAAATGCTAAAAATTCCTTCTATGGGCCAGGCTTTGTAAATAGCTCTTGAGAAGGTAAAAGTGTTGCCTCCTGTTTACAAGAAGAGATGAAAGACTCAGTGAAGTTTTCCAGCTAAAGGCAGGGAGAGGATGCCCAGGAAACCTGGCTGACTGAAGGAGGATGGGGAGAGAAGCAGGCACAGTGGGAGAAGAGAGCTCTGTAGGCAAACCTCTGCCACCAAAGCATTGCTGAATGTGCCAGAAGGACCCACACAACCTGAAACAGCATGGTGGTTTGCAGCCTCTTGTGGAAGAAAGCAGAATGATGATAAGCAGAGACAAGAGCATGTCTCTGTTGAGCAGAGCATGGACTCTTGGAACATTGAACCTGGGGCAGGAGGCAGGAGCGCTCCTCCATGCCCAGCATTGTCCCAGGAATTGCACAAGCAGTGGCTCAGTTGGCTTTTCCCAAATTTATGATTTTTGAAAAGGAGTTCTTTTTAAATGTTTTGGAATTTTGAGGTAATGTCTAAAAAGCACTGGAACTATAAATGATCTTCATCAAAAGGAATAAAATGCCACAGAAAGTAGGATTGTCCCAGACAATTTGACATATCTGGTAGTCAGAGACCTGTATCTGCCACACTCTCCTGCAAAAAAAAAAAAAAAAAATGTAATTAACCCAGACCCCTAGTTCTGTAGCATTTCAGAACAATGTACACATAGTTCACCTTCCATTTTTCTTGACAGTGCCAGAAGGAAGCTGGAATACGAACTTTTTTGGGGGGGGGCGGGTATCATTGTCTTACTGCAGATACCTTGGTCGCATTGAAAGTTGCCAAAGAATGCTGGGAGATGGCAAGTCCCTCTCATCAATAGTGGGCCAGGTGCTAAGCCCAGGGACAGCTGGAAGGGCAAAGGACACAGGACACAGCAATCCCCCATCTTGACTGAAACAAATAGTCAGTAGTAGGAGTTCATGAAAGGAGAGTGAAGGGGGTGATCTCATCCAAGGTGCAAAACAGAGCCCAGGTCCAGGTCAGAGAGGTGGGTGTCATGATTGAGAATAGTCTGCGTTTAATAGGGAGCCAGCTGGTTCAGGGGTCCAGATCAGAGCTCTGTTTCCAAGAAAGAGTGGGGACAGAGGGCAAGTGGGAAATAAGAGTGAAGAAGGAGACTAACAGGACGAGAGGACACTTCCTCTATAGTGGGCCACAGAAGCATGCTGATGGTGAAGACAGAGCTGGAGGACTTACTAGACAGTTCATCTAGGAAGGAGAGAATGTAGCTCAGATGAACCTTAGGTGCAAGACTCCAGGTTTCAGCAGTGGACCCTCCAACCCTTGTGGGACTGTGGCCAGCGTTGGGGCACCAGGCTACAGATTAGACTACTGGCAGTGGGCTGTGAGTTGGTGCCACATTTTGGAGTGTAGGCAGAGCTGCAGTTGCTTGAATAAGAACTTCTGTCTCAGGACACATGTGGTCTGGGAATGTGGTAGGATCGAGTGAGCCGCTCACTCAGTGCAAATAACTCAGTTGTCCGGGACCTGAGGAGGACCAGGGAGGGTAGGGGCTGGGGACAGGAGGAAGAGGGCAAGCACTCAGTTCATGCATTCCATAGTCACTGCAAACTGCTGAGCACTACAGGCGTCAGCAGGCCAGGGATAGAAAGATGAGTAAGACATGGTCCTTACTCTTGAGAGGTTTGTGCTTTTTTTTTTTTTTAGGGGAAATAGATGGGAAAATAGATGCAAATGCCTTAAGATGTTTAGTACCATTTGTGGTGCTTTTATATTAGCGAATGAAAGCAGCTTCCATTTTACGCTAGTAATCCATTAGCTATGTATACTGGATTTAGTCATCCATGGACAGTTCTCCTGGGGCATTGAACTTTTTAACAGTCCACCTGCAGTTCACCTCCAAGATGCACACAGACTATGCCTGCCAAAATAATCAGCTCCCGGTATTGAAAGGGAATTCTTTCAAGATGTTTTTGGAATTTTCTGTAATGTCTAAAAAGGCATTTGAAATGTAAAAATGGCCTCTGCCAAAAAGAATATAATGCCGCAGAAAGTAGGATTGTTCCAGACAATTCAGCATATCTGGTTGTCAGAGACCTGTATCTACCACTCTCTCCTAAAAATTAACCAAAAACTCTAGCTCTATAGCAATACTTCCATTTCAGAACAACCCCAAGCTCCAATCCGCACGTAGCTCACCTTCCATTTCTCTTTACAATACCCAAAGGAAACTGGAATACAAGTGTGTGGAACTGCTCTGGGTGGGGTGTCAGAGGACGGGGTGGGTGCCTTCTGCTTCATTTTAGCCTCAAATCCTTGAAGAAAACCAGGAGTGAGTTTAAGAATTGCTTTGGGGATTTTGACTGAACAACTGGAG
Source organism: Xerus rutilus (assembly GCA_028644305.1). Taxonomy (NCBI): domain Eukaryota; kingdom Metazoa; phylum Chordata; class Mammalia; order Rodentia; family Sciuridae; genus Xerus; species Xerus rutilus. Next base: position 86,244,877 of record CM053401.1, on the reverse strand, counting down.
GGAGTGAGGGAAGGTAGGACATTTGAGAGTAGGGTGAAGACCTGACCAGGGTGGAGTTAGGCAGAAAGGTTTGGGCCCAGTAGACAAGGTTGGGCCTGGACTGCCTGTGCAGGAACAGGCTACCTTCTGAAGAACAGTGGTACAAATGTCAGCTGCAGCTGCCTGATTATCCTGAGGAGGCTCATGACATCCTCAAGGAAGGGGTACACACAGAATCTGACACAGCCAGAGACACTTCAGGTGGACTCAGCTTTCTGGCATCTTCAAAGCAAGACCTGCCCTGAAGAAGAACCCCCACCCCACCCCCTGCCACCCCATCAAGGAACCCGTTGTATTAGCGCTGCTTCTCAGAAACAATTGTCCTGAGTGCAGGACAGTCTTTTTGGCCTTCTTCCTCTCTTGGCCAGTGAGCCTCCATTATTTTGTTCATTCCTTAAAAGATATATGTTTCATTATTTTGATATAGTGGTGATTGGCACAGGGTGGCTGGGAGGAACAGGATAAATAGGTAAGGAGGGAAAATCTTGATTCATGTTCTAACTAATTCTCAGCAGTCCATTTTTAGTTTGGAGTTCGTCCCTATGTGTAGAGGGTGTCATTTGGATAAGTAATGTCTATGTGGAACGCATGTGGCAACCCCCAGTTTGGCTGAGCCCGCCCTCTGCTGGTGCCTTCCCAGGGATTAGGATGTTGGGAAGGATGTAGCAAAAGCTCTTCCTGCTGGAATCAGCCTCAGTGAGGTTGGTGCAGCACCTCCTGTCCCCTTTAGAGGCTTCCCTCATTGTGTCCTGGGCTAAGGGGCCAACTTCTGTCCTGTACATAAGCCAGTGCTTCTCCTAGGCATAGAGCTCTGCCTTTTACTTCCTTCTCTGTGATTTTATCAACCTTACAAATCAGACTTACAAATCAGTAAGTCTGCAGAATGAAAATAGTAGGGGACCCCCTAGAGTGGGGTCACGAAGTTGGTATCATCTTAACAGGGTACTCATGGTGGGGGGAGGGCTTTGCTTTTCTTGAGGAGAATTCCCTTTTATGCTATTCAAGGACAGCCCCCTACACAGTGGGCTTTGAACATGTCTGGTAGTCAGGACATACTTGGCTTTGAACTGCACTCAGTGTGCCAAATGAAATAAGCACTTTGTACCCTGCTGGCTGGAAATTGTGGTCCACATAGGAATCAGCCTTCCTGATGGGGGTGGACAAGCAAACGCCTAAAGAAAGGCAGAGCAGCTTACTGCTGGTTGGACTTCATTTTAGCTCATCTCACTTAATGATGTGCACTGGCCCAGGCTTGAACAGTATCGTATGGAGGAGGTAGAAGTGGGGAAGATGCTTATCTGCAAATGAGAGGTGGCAGGGAGGGACATACAGGTAGAGAGAGAAGGGAGACAGGGATAGATGGACGGTAGAAGTCAAGAAAAAAGAGAACGGAGACAAGTTTGATTTACAAGTGGGAATTTTGCCCCTTTTAACTGTAATCTGTTAGGACACAATTGTTGGCATGTAATTGTGTTACAATTAGTGATTTTCCCCAGGTTTTTTTTGTCTCTCTCTCTTGAGGATTAGAAGATACCAGAGTTGGTGAGTTCCTGTGAAATTTGTTCAGTGTGGATAGTAATATATGCACATTTGGGGACAAATTCTTTGTAAGTTCAAGAGGACATTTGGCTTCTGTTTCCTCCCACAATTCCCCCTCTACCACCTGTATCCCTCCCCTTCTATCTTTTCTCCCCAAGTCCACTCCTTGCAGATGATTATAATTAATACCTGAGACTCATCAGGCAGTAACTAGATGTAAATTACCAGCTGTGAAGAGGGTCAATCAGAGCCAAACAATCTATGAGAACACCATGGTTCTTTCCCCAAGAAAGTGGTGAAATTGGACTATGTCGGGGTGCTTATTAGACTGATCTTTTGTTATATTAATTATCACATGAATTGCAGTACAAGAGCTTCCTGCCTTGAATGTCTGGTAACAAGATAAGTTGGACATGTGTGATTGTTCCAGAGAAGCTCCGGTGGTTGGTGTATTCTTCACTGTGGTCTTTGAAGTGCCCGGGGTGGCGTGTGGAGAGGGTCTCAGAGGTCTTCCTGGAAGGGGGTCGCAGTCACTTTCCAGAGGCAGGCTGACTGCCAGAGTGTTGGTGTGACCAGAACTTTGGGCATTTTGTTGGGGTAAAAGACATATTTTCTGTGGTGGGGGTGGAAAGGGAGAAGGAGAGAAGACATGCTCAGCAGGAGAGCAAGGGTACAATTGTTACAGATATATTCTCCTGGATGATTGATTAGGCTCATTGTGAGAGGAGGGAAAATATTTCCCAAGGACCCAAGGTATACCATCTGGCCTTGCTTTTGAGGTGATTTTTGGAGAACTGGTGGGTGTGTATGTAGAGACAGGTGTGCCCTACAGAGCTGGGATGCCATCTGGATGGGAGAGTAAGGTGATGAGGGGTCTTTTACTGAGTAGGGCTGTGGTGACTGGTGCCAACAAGAGTGTATGAAGTGTGGTGCCCTGAGGGCTCCATCTGCTCCAAGGCTGAGGTGCAACTGGGAGAAGCAGGGTGAGGTGGGAGAAGGCAACTCTACCATGTGTCTTGAGGTCTGCTCCTTATGGACTTTGGCCTTTGTGTCTTGGGTCTTAGCATGTCAGAGGTCTGTGAGGACTGTGGTGAAGATTTTTCAGAGCCCAGAGAGGCAGGCAGCACCGGAGAGGAGCTTGGTTGCAGTTCCTCTGGTTAGCACCAGTGACTGTCTCCTGGGAGAACAGGCTCCCTCCCAGAGTTGCCTAGAGTTCAACTTGAGGTGGCTGGGCTTTGCTGCCTGCTGCTGCCCAAATCCTCTTTACTGGTGGCTTCTGGGCTGGATATGATTAGAAGTGACTTCACTGACACAGGAATCCCACACCTCCACCTCTCCACACCCATACCCACACACACTACTGCCTCTCATTATAGGTTTCTGCCCAGCACAAGGCATCAAGCAAGGCAAAAGAGCTTAGAACAAGATGCCCTGTATGGTAGTGACTGAGCTTCTACCTGCTGCTCTAGGAAACTCTGGAGAGTGCTCCAAACATTTCAAGCAGTCTCCATTCTTTCTTAGTAGGTCATGTTTCTCTTTAGGCCATTTGGTCTCTTCTGGGATCAGTTTTCTGGAGAAAGGAATAGAGTTGTGGTCACTACACTGGAACCTTCCCAGAGGAGGAATGGATCTCCCCACCTTCTTAAGAGCTAATGAGGTAGGCTGTGTGAGTCTTCCCGGAAATAATATCTGTTGAGCTATCCAGCCGGGAGAGGCCAAGTCCTGGCAGTTGGACAGGATCTGTGGACATTCAGTTGGGAGTTGCATCAGAGGACACTGGCTTTCCCAATGAGAGGCATCTTCAGTGGCAGTCACTCCTAAAGAAGATGCTTTTGAGCTCAAAGTCTCTCCATGTACCTTCTCCTTGATCTGGAGGCAGGTGGTCACTGTCCTGGGTTCCCTGGAATCTAGATCAGCTTCCCCATTCCTGAGACTTGGAGATCCAGCTCACATGGCTGGGCAACTTCACAGCAGTGGTGGGATCAGGATGTAGGGGCTCTGTGGTCCAGGTACCTATGGATGAGTGGCCTGACACCCTGCAGGATCCAGAATGACACTGGACCACACCCTGTGGTGCAGTTATATCTGTGCTAAAATTTTATTTCAAAGCTTCAAGTTTGGACATTTGCAGGCAGAGCCATCAAGGGTCCAAGCTTGTTTCCTTCAGCCACAAGGAATGCCAGCAGCCAGATGGGTCCTTCACTGGCCATTGCAACTTCCTGCTTCCACCCAGGGAGACAAAATCATGAAGCCTGACAAAGACTAGTTTGCAGAAGGTTTCCTGAATCACATCCTGTTAGGTAGAAAGTGGCCTGGAGGCAGGTGTGGCATCTCATGTCCTAGAGACAGAAGCTAAGAATCCAAAGAAATGTCCATCAGGCAGGTGGAGAGTCAAATCAGAGCCAGAAGAATGGAGAAACCAGGAAGGATGGATAAGAAAGATAGGGCTGTGTTTTTAGATGTAGGTCCAAAGTACACATGTCTCTGCAGAGCCTGCTCCTATGAAGGGAACCAGTTAGATGGGGCCTAGGGCCAAGGGAGAGTTCGACCCCATCAGATCCACCTCTTCTCTCTCCTTTTCCCCTTGGACTTACACTGTAACCAAAACATTCCATTGTGTTCTAAATGCAAAAGCCCTGTGCAAAATGCTGGGACTGGGAAAAGAGAGTCTAAGGTGGTTTCTGCCTTCAAGGAATATACATACACCCACATCCCAACCTCTTAGCTCCCTTGCGTCTTGCCCCCTCTCATTCTTTCACTAGGACTTTCTCGGCACTGATTATGCTGATAAATTTCCCTTGTCTTTTTCTATTTCTAATTTCTGTCTCTGATCCTTCCCTTTCTGCTTTCCTTTCTCTCCCCAAATATAACCTGCGGAGAGAAGTTGGGGGGGATTAGAAGGACAACAGATGACTTACGAGGAAATGTCTTTCTGGTTGGCATCCTGAGCTGATTCTGTGATGGTCAAATGCTCTGTGTCCATTTGCATTCATAGCTCAGGTTGGGGACGGCTGGTGTTTCATTTCCTCTTGTAATTAATTTCTGCTGAGTGTTAGTTGCATCCCATTTTCACAGGGTATGATTTTAAAAAAAACTGGAATATGTCTCAAGCTAATAAATTGAAACTGGTTGCCAGGCTTTCATCCACTTTGTAGATGAGTGATGGGATGATGCTGATCTAAAGTGGTCAGAGCTGAAGGGTGAACTGCAGCTGGACCTCATCCTCATGGCTGCTATTCCCCTCAGCTCCAGCCTCTTTCGTCTTCTCCTCATCACTAGATGCTTTCCTCATCAATCCAAGGCAGGAGATTTCTACAATGGTAAGCCCTTCGGAGGCTAGTAATATTTCTCACTTGAGATACTCTTTCTACCTTTTAATATCAGCTCCAAGTTTTTAATCTCTTATTTGCTTGCTTTCTTCTCACCTAAGATGAAGTCAAAGAGCGCAGAGCTTGAAGGATGGAGGAGGTAGAAAAAGAGATGCAGGAGGGAGTCCTGTATGCAGCTAAATAGTGAAGGGCTGGCTGGCTAGCTTTATTTTGTTGCAAACACCTCCCATCCTACCCGTTAAGGAGCTTAGAATGTGCCCATTCCTTTGAATATTAAAAGAATTTAAGTTTCTTTCTTTTATAAGTACATGGTATTGCTAAAATGTAATGTTGCCAGGAGGGGTAGGTTTAAGAGTAAAGTCAATTTGAAGGGAGGCAGTCAATGGGCAGAGTCACAAAGAGGGAGACTGAAACCCCCAAAGCCAATCCTTATCTACTTAACCAATTGTATCTCTATCTGTCCCTTGGCTAATGCTCTATTTGAATGCAGGGGGGAAGACAAAAGGTAGAGTGATTTTTATCAAACCAAGCACAGCCCCTACACACAGCATGCACACACCTGGAGTCAAAGTAGTGAGAATGTAAAAACATCTAGCCCAAGGCTAAGATCATTTCAGATTTCCAGCTTACATCTTTCTTAAGCATAGCTTTTACCTCTTAATTTTCCTTTGAAAATACTAAAGTAGCTCTACAATTCCCACATGTGTTCACATTCCAAACTGCATTTAAGTTCGCCTGGCACAGGTGTGTGTGTGCGCGCGCGTGTGTGTGTATAAATCTGTATTCACAGCACCTGTACAGGATCCTCCAGGAGGAGCCAAAGTTACGGAGAGCCTAGCGACTGTAACTCCATCAAAGGGAGTCTGTGGCATTACTCTCTGTCCACGGGAGAGTACGCACAGATCTTTTCCCCTCCTTGTGGTCAGTTTTCTCTTTGTGATTAGTAATTGGCTTCTCTTGGTACGCTACAATCTATTACAAAAGCCAAACGTTCAGAGGGCGAACTGAAATGACACAATTTGGTTATAATTTATGTTGGCCCCTGACATATATATTTTTTTTAATGATTTGGTCTCTAAGCAACTGATCTCTTAGCAACAAGAAGCACCTTTATAAAAGATGGCACACAAAGAGTGATTGCCAGAAAAGCCACCCGGTTCTTAAACAGCCGCGCATCATTAGCAAAACTCACCATCTTCAAGAGTCCAAAAACTAGAAGTGACCAGCAGACCCAGGTAACCTTGCTATTTGCACATTTTCCTGGAGAGAGAGAGGGAAAAAAAGCTCATGCAACTATTGAAGAGAACAAAAGTATTTGAAATATGCTCATTTTTTGAGGTCTTATTAGTCTTGGCTAACTTTTAATAATAGAATGTATTCTTTAAAATAACTGTTTCTTTATTTTTCTTAAAAAACAAGTTGGAATTGAATTTTGTGATCAGAAAATGGTTCACTCAAAATATTTCATTGACCTGAGACTGGAAGGGGGAACAATCTATCCTTTTCAGAGTTTATTTCTGTAGGTTTTCATTTGGAGAAGGGAAAATCCACATTGTGGCACAATAAGAGTGTGCAGAATCCACCCCAAGTGCTGTGCACTATTAGGAAGATAAAGTGTATTATTTTTCTAGTGTGTTTCTAAACTGCTAAAGTATATAAAGAGTAGCAAAATTATTTTACTTCCAAACTTCTGCTGTTTAATCCAGTGTCAATTCCAGTAGCAAGTGATGATCTTTTGTTGCGAATGGTCAAGGACTGGTTTTTCTTTTCTTTCATAGCACAATAGCAAGCATTTTTCTACTCATTTTCATTGCCGTAAAGATCCGATTCATTTCAAAATTAAAGATAGGAGATATTACAGCTATCTATGCCGTGTTTGCTTATTTTGGGTACCCAGAAGTTGAAGATGTAAATGGTTTTCTAGAAAATTAGAGCTGGAGTTGAGGAACAATGATTATTTCATCTGTATCCTTTTAATTAAAGTTGTATGATTACCGACCCACTTGGGGTACTCAAGGTGCATTAAAAAAGGAGAGTTTTGTGAAGATGAAGTAAAAACAATTCCTACTTGAGCCTGGAAACAACGTTATCTAAAGATCCTGCAGATTTAGTGAAACAGATCTTTATGCAATTTCCATAAAGACAAGTTGGGACGGTAATGCCGACTTTTGTGTTTTTCAAGGAACTGCTATGCCATTTTTTATTATATTGAACTGTATGCTGATATCTCGGAGGGAAAAAAGCAAACAAAAATGGAATATTTTCTCTGAATAAAAAACGTAGGAATGGGTCGGGGGCATTTAAAATCAGGACAATCCCAGAAAATCTGGACTTAGAAGGCACCTTAACAGCACAATATAATTACACTCAATTCAAAAATCTGCTTCCAACTTGCATTTCTGTTATTGCTAACAATTTCAGGCAGAAAGAATTCCTTCTTGTGACGACTTTGTGTGGAAGTTAACAACACGAGTATTTAAAGTTGAATTGCAGAAACTTTTTTTTTAAAGCAATGCTCTGAAAGCTCAGAGAAGCATATAGTTTTATCCTAAGCATATAGTTTTATCTTTAGTTGTAAACTAAAGATTCTTTGTACTTATATTACAGTGTGGCAATTACTGTAGAAATGCATTTATGGCTTTCAGGTTACAGAACTTGGATAAGTAATTGTAATATGTAATTTGTGTTGACTGTGCCTGGACGCGTTTCCAGTTTTATGTGCACTGCAGTCTGCTTAATATGAGGGAGAATTAAAATGAAGAGCAATGATGCAGTAACAACTCTACCGCAAGAGGCAGTTAAGTTTTTGTAGTGGTTCCTCAGGATTTTTCAAATCTGGTTGCTGTGCCCTTTGAGGTTCATGTTTTCTGAGTTTCATCTTTGCATAGAAAAAGGATCCAGCCGCACTGAAGAGCTTGTCATTTTGGCTGGCTTGAAAAACCATCTGGTCAAAGGAATAAATAAGTGTAAGATTTGAAACATACTATGAAATATTCTAAATAGTGTAGCCAGGTGCAGTGGCGCATGCCTGTAATCCCAACACTTTGGGAGGCTGAGACAGGAGAATCATGAGTTCAAAGCCAACCTCAGCAACAGCGAGGCACTAAGCAACTCAGTGAGACCCTGTCTCTACATAAAACACAAAATAGGGCTGAGGATGTGGCTCAGAGTTCAATCCCTGGTACCAAAAAAAGCAAAAAAAATATTCTTAATAGTGTGGCCATATAAGATAAGCAAAGTCATTCTTCAATGTTGGAATTGCTTCTGTGAGACACACACACACACACACACACACACACACGAATGAACAGTCTCAATATAAATTAGAGAATCAGTATGAGGCTCTCCAAGAGTGAGAGCTTCCCAGGAAAAAGGATAGTTTTAATTTCATGAACAATAATTTCTATCACAATATTTAGTTAGTGCCTAAAGATCCTTGACAAACTTGATGACTCTTTTCCTTCAAACCTAGGCTGGAGTCAGGATTGGGGTGGGGTGGGGCAACAGCTGGTTGGTTCACTGGCAAAACAACCCTGCTGTGAGGGGGATCAATGCTACAAATGGATCCATTGACTTTGGATGCCTTCATGCCTGAATTAAAATGATCAGGCAAGAACTCAATTAATGACTATATAATTGGTCTTTTGACAGAAATGTCTTAACCCTTCTAAGCCATACCTGGGATAATGTAGTCTTTCTGGGGTAAAAGGAGGAGCAAGAGAAAAATCTGGAGCAGGTGATCTGGGCAAGGCCCTTTACCAGTGCTGTGCAGTTTACAGTGTGCAGTTCTGTTTAATCCTCACAACTATCCAAAGGTATCAGTGTCTCCACTGTATACATGTGTACATTAGGCAGTTTGCCAAGATGTTACTTAAGCAGTGAATGGTGAAGTTGGGGTTTACACTCAAGAAGCTCTGACTCCCAGCCTGGGCATTTTTCTTGTGCTGCAGTGGCCTCAGGGGCTATCTTGAACTAACACTGAAATAGTCCCTCTGGTCTTAGTAAAGCAAAAGCTCTAAGTCATTGGACTGGAGGTGGAGATTCAGGCATCTTTTCACGGAAGAGATTCCTTTTGGAGTGAATTTGGGTCCTGTGTTTTCAAAGGCTGCCATGGGCTATAAGCTGCACGAGGGCACTTGGGCTGTAGCAGTGGTGGCCACAGGGTGTGTCACCTTTCCTTGCCCTGATGCACATCCCAAGTAAAGTGAGACTCTTTGAGGTACTCTTTCTGTGAGAATGTGATGTGGATCCAGACAGCTTTGGGGTTGGAGATGGCCTACCTTAAGCTTGGCATGACCATCAAGTGAATAGAGAGGCAAAACTTTACCTGCTACACCCAAGTCTATCCCCAGAGGAGGGACTAACATTTCCAAAAGGTATAGGTCATAGCTTTGGAAAAATTTCTTTTTCCAATTGCTCCCTGCTGAGGTATACCTCTGGGTAACTCCTCCAGTCATAAGTCAGAGGGCTGATGAGCAGCTTAGGAAGTTTGAAATGAATGCCTACTTGTAGGTTCCATTTGTGTACAAAAACTAATAACCCTTGTGCAAAAGTGTCCAAGTATTCATGCTTCTACTTCCCTAGGATTCTTGTTTCCAATCAGACATGCTCACCTTGAGTTCCTGCCTGATTCATGGTGCAATTACATGTATGGCCGTCACATTGACACCACATACCTACCATGGACAGCACTTGCCATATCCCTCTCTCTAGGTGATGCACACCGAATCTTCTTTCATCTGACAACTCCAGATTGAGGAAGAGGGCCACATAACTCATTTCATTTCTTAAAAAGCATACCATTCTTAAATGGGAGCTTTTGAGACTTGGAGCCTGCTCAATTTGGACTTCTCATTGGAGATGGAGATGAGCTGATTTTCTTGTCTGTGCAGTTACTCAAGGCGGAGAATAGAGCTCAGGTCTCTTGACTCCCAGTCCAGTGCTCTTTCCTCTATGTCATAATAGTTATTACTCCTAAGAAGAAGGGGAGAGTAAAAATTGTTACCCCTATTTTGCAGATAGATAAATGGAGGGCATAATAAATGGATGACCGGTACTCAAAAATATTAAATCAATGAAAGTGATTTAAATCTATGAGAGCTCTCCATGATTAGCCATTTTCATTCTCCCCGCCAAATGCAAATATGCAGAGTTTAATATTAAAGTGAACACATCAGAGAACCCAAAGCCCTTTGACCACATTTTTTCTCCTCTGTATGAAGAATGACAAAGGAAAGGAGAAAATGATCCAGACCATTATGAAACATGCTGCCCAAACTAATTATACACTTATGGAATCCCTGAAGAAGGTAAATTAGTGTATATCATATAATATTTAAATAGTGACAGCTAAGCCCCACACCAAGAATAACAAAGGGCACTGTAAGCAGTAGTGCTAGTGCATGGATCCTCCTCCTGTTGGACAAGGGTTTTTAAAATCTTTTTCCTGTAGATAATTACAACTCCCATACTTGAGACTGATACAGCCACAAAGGCACCTCTAACAAAAATACCTTGTTGTGGAGGAGCAACTACGGGAACTTGACCATTCTGATGAAAATTCTAAAAATTCGATGAGACGCTGTGAACTCATAGGTGTTGAGTTCTCTGCTAGGAGAACTTTCTGTGCAAGGATCTTTACATAGATTTTCTTATTTACTATTCCAAATCCGTGATGTCAGTATTCTGAGCACTCTTTTCTAGGTGAGAAAGCTCAAATGTCTCTGCACTTAAAGACCTTGCCCAACAGGGGCAGTACCACAAAGTGTTGTTGTTTGTTGAACAACAACATTGTTCAAATGATGCAGTGAGTACTGGACTAGACACTGGGGAGATGAAGTTAATTAAGACATGCTCCCTGTCTTGATGAATCTTACAGCCTAATGATACTTATTCACAGTGAATGTGGGAACTTCTGCTGTTCAGGGCTTTGGTTTAATAGCAAACAAGGTACTTGCAAAGTAATTTCTAAGAGATCTGAAGGTTAGGAAGACTAGAGAAGAATTACAGGATTGGAGTTTAAAATGAGGGGAAAAAATAAAAGATCAGCAGAAAATGGGTATTCAGAGCATGTAGAATAAAATGGACAGAAGCTTGGAGGAAAAAGTAGTCAGGTCACATAAAAGGACCAGCAAACCTTGGGTTTCTTTTCTTGCCTGAAGGAGTTCTCAGTGGGGGAATAATATAGACAATGAGCTTTGCAATATGGGACACCAAGAGAAAACCCCAAGGACAAGACAGAGCACTTTAGATTTAGTGGATGGAAAATGCAGAGCCCAGTACAACATCTGCTAATGCAGGGTCCTGGTTTTATGATATTGCCAGATTGCGGACACCTGTGACAAAAAGAGTACAGAGGAAAAAGATTTTTGTCTATGTAACATCGACCTGATGGGGATGGAGGGAGATGATATAAACTAGGAAATCAGGCTTTTGAAATCCTCAAACTAATCCAGAGTGGCGATAGCCACAAAGGACAGAGTTCAACCCAAAACGACTGCAGAGAAAACAATGGGCTAGACTTGGTGATTAGACAGAGGAGGAAAGTAAACTGGAAGAATGGTGGTATCCCTGAAAGTAAAGGCAGACTGGGGGATTGGCTACCTGTTTAATGGTGGTTAAATGTTAACTTGGTTTGGGTGATGGTTTCACAAGCATGAAACCAGAATGAATATACAAACTCTTAAGTGTCAATAAGACAGAATTATATAATTATGCTGAGCTTTTTGTGCACGAGGTTTAGATTTTGTCTATGTGCCCATCCAAGTGGGACCATTCTTTGGAAATGTTAAATATGTCCCCCAAACTACAAATCAAGACACATTGGGTCCAAGAAAAGATTTGTGCTCTTCTGAGGGTATAGGAGAAGGGGAGCAATCTGGAATTGCTAAAGTATGAGAGTTTCCAAGCTATATTGTAACAAATTCATGGGGCCAACAGGGCTATGCTGACAAGCCAGGAAGCCTGGTGACCAGACTTTAGGCAACTGGAGACATGGTGAGAATAGTCAGTCCTGAAAGTTCCTGCAGGTGCTTGAAAAAGCATCTCTAAGAACGAATGTAGAGAGAGGCAAAGCAGAAAACCTCAGACGGCAGACTGGGGGACCTGAGTGATTAATGAGATTAATTAATGAGACAAATCCTTTCACAACATCACGAGAGGAGACAAAAAATAGTGACCAGGCTTTTTAAAGATGAACCAGAAGCAAAATGGGCCACATAGTTCCAAGTAAATGTTCTCTGCAAAGGCATTAAAAAATGCATAGATTTGCAAACAGTTCATCAGGCAGGATGAAAGAAAGGTCACTGACAGCCTCAGAAAGCAATCTGGGTGGAAGAGGAAGCTGGGAAACCAGACTGGGTGGCAGTCGTCCTGGGGGTGGACTGAATGAGTGTGAGACAGTCAGTTTAAAGACTGAGCCTCAGCAGAGACCTATTTTGGAATCTGTCGCCCCTGTGGTCAGCTTGTGGTGGGAGGAAAGAGCATGAACTCTGGAGTCAGACAGATGGATTTTAGTCCTTCCTCAGAGAGAAACCAACTGTGAGATATATCAAAGAGATTTAACCTCTATTTCTTCATCTTTAAAATGGAGCTATTCTATTATCACACAAGGTTTTTTATTTGTTTGGTTTTCATATTTTTTAAGACTAAAATGAGATAAAATGCCTACAAAATATGAGTAGGTGCTCAGTAAATACCAACTCCCCGGAACCGTGGTTTATTAATCTGTGTCACTTGAAGTGTTGGAGTTCTTCAGAAACTTCTGGAAGTTATTTTTGAAGTTGAAGGGGTTCTAGTCAGGGAGATGGACGCTAATAGGGAGCTGTAGCTACCTGTGCCCTACTCTTCCCAAAGCCCTGGGATCCATGAGAATTTTTCAGAGGGATGAGGAGGAGGGAAAGAGACAAAACTGGGACAAGTAATTTAGCAAGGTTTCAGAATTCAATGTTACTATACAATATTTAATTGTATTCTTATACACTAGCAGCAATCATTTGGAAAATATCAAATAGAAACAATTCCAATACAGCTGTATCCAAACAAACAAAAAAACCTTAAGAGTAAATCCTAAGGAGTTTTTCAGACACTAGCACAGGTCTGTAATCTGTGAAAGAGGAGAAGGAAAAAGAATTGTGTGGAAAGGGCTTCAGATCATAGTGTAGTTCTGCAGCCAGCAACCGGGAATCCTCAAGCCAAAATTGCTGGTTAAAAGAGTCCTGCATTGCCTGGAATGGGCTACCCTAGAATACACAGATCAACTCTTAAAAGTCAATAAGACAAATAAGCCAATTTTTAAAAAATGGGCAAAAGGTAAAAGATTTGACCAGACACTTCATAAAAGAAGATATATGAATGGCCCATAAGCTCATTTAAAAACACTGGAACTCATTAGTTATTAAGGAAATGCAAAGCAAGACCACAATCAGATGCCTCCAGAATGGCTCAGATTCTCAGACTAGCACATACATGCCAAGTGCTGGTGAGAATGTGGAGTGACTGGAACCCTCATACATTGCTGGTGGGAGCATAGTGGAACCTCGGAAGATGATTTGGCAGTTTCTTAAAAAGTTAAACATACACCTACTGTATAACACAGTCATTCCACTCTTAAAGTTTTACCCAAATGAAGCATATGTCCACTCAAAGATCTGTATGCTTAGATACATAGTATCCTTAATTGAAGCAGCCAGACCTAGGGAAAAAAATGTTCACTAAAAAGTGAATGGGTAAACGGTGTTCTAAGCTGTACAATAAGGAAGCACTCCACAGTATTAAGGACAAATTATTGATATGAACAACATGAATAAATTTCAAAAGCAATATACTTGAGTAAAAGAAGCCAAATGAAGTGTAGACTGTATGATTACACTGATACAGAATTCTAGGAAGTACAAACTCATTAAATGGTGACAGGTTGCAGATCTGTGGTGGTCTAGGGCAATGGATATTAAATGTCATCTCAGTTTTGGTGATGATTTCGTAAGTATGAAATATATGTGTCAAAACTCATAAAAGAGTACACTTTAAATATTTGAGGTTTATTGTATGTCAATTATGCCTCAATCAAGTGGTTTCAATGGGATGGGAAGAGATGAAGTCTGATGTCACAAATGAAACCCTCCCATATAATAGAAAGATTTGATGAGTGCCCTAGAAGAAAACCCAGGGAAAAGTGAGTCTGGTGCTTTCTGCCCTATCTACTTAGTATTTGTTGTTCCCTAGTCTGAGGAGAAGGTGAAGGCTGGGACAGTGACTAGCGCCAACAGGCCCTCTGGAGTGCTCTAGCTAACTCTCCTTGGGACTACATAGGGAGAATCTTTCCCTAGAAGGGTGGGACAGGGGAGCAAGCAGAATGGGCCTCCAGGGCGGGGGGCCAATGCAATCACGTAGAGTCTGGGGCTCAGAATGTGTGGTGCTCACAGTTTAATGATCTGCAGTTGCCACACTGAAATTTTTAATTTTATCTTTAAGTTCTTATTTTGTGTAAGTCCAATGGGGAAGTGGATGCTCAATGCCAAGTCGCTCTCCTGCTTCTTCCCGAGACGGGTTCTCTGCTGCCAGCTACTACTCTACTGCTCTGCCCCGGCATTCACTGGGGCACAGATGCTGGGTCAGGGCTGGGTGCACAGCCATGGGACTGAGTCCCAGGGTGGGGGTTGCTTGACAGGGTTGCGTTTTCCCTACGGGCATCCCTGAACCCAAGGAGCACAGCACTGAATAGTAAATAATAATTACAGGTGACAGGTGAAGAGAAAGACTGCAGAAGAAAGGGAAAGGCTTTCCCCCTGGTCTTTGAATGAAAGGAGGCACGTTTCTGCTTTGTGCTGGGCGTCACAAACTCTGTGGGTCGCCCTGGTGGAAGGGCAGCCTGCTTGAGATGAACACAAGCATTCCCAGTGTAAAACCCTAGTGCTCTGGTGCTCTAGCTGTGTGTGACTGTAAGTAGAAGGGCTGAAAGCTTGCAACACCCTCGAGGGAAAGATTTAGTTCGATTCACCCTGCCCAGCAACAACAGACCCTTGTAATGAAGAATCTGGTATGAAGGGCAGTCTTACTCTCCAGGCCGAGAAGTGTGTGGGATAAAGCCTTCCCATTTGATTCCCTCTCCAGTATGGAATAAGGGTGAAGGTCCCAATTTGATGTTTTGAAAAAAAATTCACCATGACAATAGCCAAGTCCATAGAGAGAATAGCAAAACACATAAAGCTCACTTTCAGTGTCCTGCCCTTCCTTCCAGTACGAAACGGCCTGGTCAATGACCCAGCAGCAATGAAAGCGCAGAGATGAGGCCTAGGCACCTTGTCACACGCCCTCCTTAGATTGGTGGGACCACCTTGATTTGTCAGTTCTTTGCCCCCAGCTTCCTCCATAGAGTCCAGGTCAGCTTGAGAAAACTTGTCCCAAAAGGGCAAGAGCAAGTATGACCTTATTTTTAGAGAAGGATATTCTACAAATCTATTAAACTTATATGATTTGGAAGTCGAAATAAATTTGGAAAGTCCTATTCAAAATGTCAGAGCCTGATAGAAATTTTGTGCTGATCCTTGAGTCCAAGGGTTAAAGAATGACTGGCAGAAGCCTGTCCATCTCCATCTGGGTTGGGGGGGTAGGTGCTGCTCCTTCTGCCATGTGGGAGGACTCCCACTTGGTCTTTCTTGTAGGTAGGATGAAGTGACATAATCTTCAAGGGCACTGGCTGGGAAGAGAGGCACTCAGCCTGGGTTCTAAACTCTGTCACTAATTAGCTTTGAGACCTTGGGTACATGGCTAAACCCCTGAGGATATGCCAGTGTTTGCCCTGCTCTATTCATGTCTGTGCAAGTTCCTTTTAAGGAGAATAATACACTGGGTGTATAATGTGGCTATGGGGGAATTATCACATATTCCTCTGGGTCTTCTCCCAGTCTAGCAGCTTTTTGCAAGGTGAGCACCAATCTTTTCCTCTGCTGTATTTGGGGTGCACATGTGAACATAGACGTATTTCACCTTTGCACAAAGGAGACCAGCCATTTCCTGCAATTTGGGGGGGAATGAAATTTGCTGTGTCTCTGGGGCTGTTACTGGATTTATCGAGAGCGCCGGGCTAGCCTGGACAGCCAGACACAGTGGGCAGTAGGGCACTGGAATGAGGCTTGAATTGCTAAGAAGGCCAGGCTGGTGACACTCAAAAGAGTCTAATAAGCAATGGGAACGGTTGGCACTAGGAGAGTGGAGACTGCCTGCCTGGTGGAGAGGGAGCAGTCATCGTTCAGGGACAGCTGAATGTTGCTTCAAATGAACTCAGTCCAGGGTGGCCAGATCATCTGCCTTTTTTTTTTTTTTCTCACAAGAGGTCTGAAATATGGACTTGTATTATTTAAAGTGTCCAAAATTATATAGAATGGCAAAGAAAACAAATTTAAAGCATGGCAAAAGCCAAAATGAGACAAGTTAGCAAATTAAGTGGGTCAATGACAGGAATTCCAGTAAGGACTGAGAAATACAGTAGCAATGCATACCTTCACCCCAGTCCCCTCAGAGAGCCCTGAGAGGAAACTGGGTCCTAGAGGCTCTGTCCCCAGCAACCTACCTCTTGTCTCACCTCTCTTTCTCCCTCCAGCCTGAGGAGATTTATATCCATCACTCATTCCTTTCCCCCCAGCCGTTTTCGTGGCCAATTCTTATTTAACCACTGTAGAGCCTGGATTTTGAAAATCAAAAGTCAGGAAAATATTTTTTTCCCCTCTGCATTCTGCTTCCCTGAGGCAATGAAATATGCTTGGTTGACATAGTGAGGGAGGAGAATATGGACTTTTATTGTTTAAAGTATCCAAAAGGTCAACTTCTTTGGGATAGAGAGGACACAGAATGCTGGCTGCCCTGCTTCTAGCCCCAGGAAAGGTGGGATGCTGGCTGGGAGGCTGTATTGGGTGGAGGAACATCACACACACGGTCTGAGGCTGGAATAGAGGCTGTGGGGCGGGGGAGGGGGCGGTTAGGACTAGTTTCTTATGGCTGAGTGGAGTGTTGGGCAAGTGGCAGCGGAGGAGTCTGGAAAGGCAGAAGGAATAGGATTTAATATAAGAACATGGAATTGGTTCAGATGCCTGATTACTTATGCATTATTTTGTAAAGGTGGAGACCCAAACCCACAGCCATTTTGTGTAATTTATCATTTGTGCACTTTAAAGTGACATAAAAGAATCTTCAAAGAGTCCTTTAGGCCTCTGGCCTGGAAACCATACTCATCCTAATTTTGGTGGTGGCCTTGATTTTTATAAAGTATCCAAATAAATACTGGTTGGACTCACTTGAGGATATCAAGCAACCCCGACTTCACTGAGAGGGA
The DNA here is from genome assembly GCA_028644305.1 of Xerus rutilus. Taxonomy (NCBI): domain Eukaryota; kingdom Metazoa; phylum Chordata; class Mammalia; order Rodentia; family Sciuridae; genus Xerus; species Xerus rutilus. Next base: position 86,227,642 of record CM053401.1, on the reverse strand, counting down.
TGCCCCAGCTGTCAGCAAGCCCCCTTGCTGTTCTAAGGACTGCTACTACTTTCTGCCTGCCATCCCCCATTCTTTATTTAGCTACATCAAACTCTTCTCCAATGATCCTTCCAGCTCCATCTTTTCACTAAACTCAGGCTAACACCTGACAACCCTGTTTTCCCTCCTGTCCTTTCTGGCAGATGAAGCATTTTCCATCACCAATTCCCTGATTTCAGTGTTGGGAGCTGGCGCTGGTGTCTTCCAGGCAGCCCCCCTGCTGCTCATTGACTCTCTCTCCCTCTTTCATTCTAAAAAGCTGAATTCTTCTTTGAGGCTCACACCATCCATCCATTCACCCAGTCTCCCAGCAACTCACCCAAGGTTAGAGCGTCTTTCCCCAAGGTCTGGCTCTCCACCTGACTCCTGCCAGCATTCTAAGTAACTAAATGTCCTTGTGGCTGATTCAGCCAATGCCCTGACTGCTTATCCTGTTCTAGGATGGCTGCAACTTTTCTGATGTTCTTCCCCCTGTCCCCTTGGCACACACTTGTCATCATCAGAAATGGCACCTCCTCTGAGTCTCACTCTCACCACCACCTTCCAGCTCAGTTGCCCAAGTACCCTCACTGTACTAGTTCCAGCCTCAACAATGAGACTTCGAACCTATGGTCCCTGAATTCTCGACCTGTCCATAAACCTTCCTCTATCTTCGTTTCCGTCTGGATCTAGCTCAGAGTCCGTGGTTCTTCCTGTAGTGTCCCCAAAATACCACATATCCTTTGTTCCCCCTCTCAATTGTCCTGGCCTGGCAAAGGCCCCTGGATTTATTCATGCCTATACCAGAACAATCAGAATTACTGGAGAATATGATACAACGGGACTCCCATTTTGGCATGGCTAATTTCATGTTCTCCAAGCTTACCCGAGCCCTCAGTGCTTCCCGGCAGTTTTGGCATGCTTTTCTAGCAGCTCACAATCGTTTCCTCTTCTTAAAGCTTGAATGTTTTCAACTTCTTTATTCCCAGAAAAGAAGCCTGGTGTAGGGAAAACTGATCGGTTGCACCTGTTCTCTCCTCCTGTTACATTACAGCGGAGCACATGTCCCTCCTCCGGCCAAGGCCAGTCGCCTCCACAGGTGCCCTGGATGGTCCCATCCCTTCTCACCTTGTCAGGGCTCCTGTTCCAGCAGGTACAACCTTCAACCTCTTCCCCACTACTTGATTCTCCCCTTCAGCACTCAAATATGTGCTAGAATGCTCCATTTCAAACAAAGCCAAGCAACCCTCTGGCTAGCTCCCATTCTGTCATTCCCCATTTTCAGCCGTTATTTCTGACAGTCATGCAACAGGCACTGCTTCCAACTTGCCTCCTTTCCATTCGCCTTCTTATTTCATTACTTTGTAGAAATTGCTCTTGCTGTGGCCACCAGGATGCTGTGGCATCCTTGCTTTAGCCAATGTCGATGTCCTGCCCTCATCTGACTTGCCCTCCTAACAGCATTCAATACAGTTAACTACATCTTCCTTTTGGAGACACTCTCTCCTCTTGCCTTTGGTGATAAAACTGTTACTTTTTTTCTCCTCTTGGTCTTTTTTAGAATTGCTCTAACTGTTCCTTCTTAGGATTTCTTTCTGGTTCCTCCTCCTCTTCAATTTCAAATCCTTGAGTTCTTTGGGATTCCTTCTCATACCACGTTCTCCTTTGGCAATTTCAGCTTCTCCATGGCCTTGAATACCATATCTCTGGTGACTGAGGTTAGGTCCTTGGCTTAATTCTTTTCTGAAATTTTGCCTTTTTAATCACAAACGGAAGTACTTAATTGGGTGATTATCTGTTATAGTTTGCGTCTCCTCTAGACTGCAATCTCTGCAGGCAGGCATTGTGCTCTTCTATAATCCATTAGGTCAGTGACCAAGCTTCAATATCAACTCTTACTTGGTGGGCTCACCTCTACCTTTATAAAGGCATTGTGATACACAGTTAGGACAGGTCGCTACAGTCCCCCCCCCCCCGCCGCCCCCAGATTTTAGTGTGCAACTGTATTGCCTTCATTGCAGAACAGAAGTACAAATATTTTCTTTGGCCAGAAATGGAGGAATCCTATACTACTAATAATATATAAAAAACTAATAATACTGATAATAATATATATAAAAAACCTTAGCATTAAGGGATGAAGGAGGTCTTCACATTTTTGAGCAGAGAAGTGACTCTGTTGAGCGCTGTGGATTTTGGACAGCTGTCGGCAATAAACAGGAAGAATAGGGGTAGGGGGCTTTGTTTTGGCTTTGTTTCAGAACTGGGCTGATGAAAGCCTTAGCTCACAGGTGGCATTGGGATTAGGGAGGAAAGGGAGAGGCGGCACTTTCAGAGATAGAATAACAGTTCCATATGGGGGTGAGTTGTTGGGCAATGAGAGATTGCTCAGAATCTGAAGACCCTGGAATTTCACCCACAGCCCCCACCTGTGGGCCCTTGCAACCATGCCGTCCTCTCTCCCTGGAAGGGCCTGGCTCCCTGCACTTCTCTCACTGGAATCCTATTCCCCTTTCATGCTCTCTCTGAAGCCGTCCTTGACTGAAACAAGGATAGTGGCCCTGTCCCTCCTCTTCACCCTCACAGTGCTTTGTTCAAATGGCCAATGTCAGGGCCTGTTGTGTGTAACACGAGTGCTCTTTTAGTGGACTATATCAAGGCATTGTGCCGTCTGTGATGAGATGGGAATTTCAACTAGAACTGTTGAAGCAAAGATCCTGAAAATCCAAGGAAACATACTTAACTGCCTTTATTTCCTTAACATGTAATTAGTTGCCCCAAACCCTGCTCTTTCCTTTGATTTGGAGTAAATAATCTCCAGAAAAGCCTGGGACACCACCTCTGAGCTTTTAAATGACTCTACATCCTGAAAAACCAGGGTAATGCCCCTATAGCTCAGCTGGTGACCGTCCCAAGCTATCTGTGTGTGCCTTCTTTAGCACTGCAGCCTTTGAGACAGGACCAGCCCTTTGCAGTCACATGGATGCACACCACAGCAGGGTTTAACTCGGATATGCTCTGGGCTGCCTTAGACAGACTTTTGCATATTTAGTGCTGTTCCTCACTTCTTCACAATCAATACTTTCCCTAAGATTTCCTGATATTGACTAAGGCTTCAGCAGTCCTTTGGGACCAACGTTCCTGGGAAGACACTCAAAATATGTCTGAATTTGTGCCCTATGCTATCACCAGGAGTTCCAGCAGAATCTAAGTGATTCTACCACACCAGAAAGACTGCATCCTTGGGAGCAGTTCCTGATTCCTGTGGCCCTCTTTTGATCAGAATCAATCTCTCTGTTGTTCTTGGTTAATATGTACATTCCTTTTTCAGTGGGATTATCACATAAAGCCTTGCTATTTTTATTGTATTCATGTCTTTCTCTCCTAGTTCTATCATAAGCTTCTTAAAGGCAAAAACAAAATTTCCTTAGTGTCTTTCGTACCTGTCTTTCTCCTTCAAATATCAGAATCCCCCCTGCAAAATGCCTTGTAATTAACTGGGATTTGGAGTTTTAGAAAAGTTAGTGAATAAAAGAATCCTAAGCATAACTTGGGCTTTTTTTTTTTCCACAAAATGCATCACTTGTCTTTGCCCACATTGAAAGTCCTCAGCAAGCTCTTCTCTGCCCACTCATGCTGGCTTCCTGTAGTTTCCCCCCATCTGTCTGGCATTTCTCTCCACCTCTGAAGAGCTTTTCAGTGGGCTGCAGCCCTGGCACCTGAACTGTCACTCCCTCTTTTGGCTCATTTTTAAAGATATTGAATCAGTTTAGTTGCAGGATCGAGTACTTTCCATTTGGAGAACTGTGCCGCCATTCCTGGTTTCTCTGGCCCTGAGAGGGCTGTGCCCACTGTTCCCCTCATCCCAACCCTCGGTAACTTTACAAAGGTTTTCTTGCTCTCCTTGGAGCCAAACAGAGCTATATGCAGTGTCCAATTCATTCCCAAAATCTCCCTTGAAACTGAGGAATTGAACATGATATGGTTTGTCTCTGGGTTCCCTCATTCTATTTTCTTGAACATAGCCAAAGTGTTGCGCTAATATCCAATTCTTCTAAACACAGTGTAAGCCACAAACTGACTGTTGTGTGATGAGTACACCATTAATTCTTAAGCAAAAACAATTTTTTTTTTTGGCTTTTGGCTTTTGGTGATTACTTGACAGAGGTTCTTGGTGAAGATAGTCACAGTGACTCCCAACTCTGCCCAGAACCTGCCCACCTTATAGGTGCTTTCACTACCCATTCTCTCCTCTTAACAGTCACCAGCCACTCTGTCCCCTGGATGGTAGGAGGCAGGGATCATTAGCCAGCTCCATTTTACAGATGTACAATCTGGGGCTGGGAGAAAGATTTGGTGATCTACCTGAACTGTCATGTCTTGTAAAGGGTGGTGAAGCAGGGGGCAGTGCCTAGCTCACAGCTCCCCAAGCTTTCCCACTTTCTCAAGCTTTTGTCAAATTTGTTGTGAGCACTGTTTGCTACAGTTGACTTTGGTTCCTTGGATATTTAGTCATCCACTTAAATGGACTCCCTTGTGTTTTGGATTTAAACTCATCAAATTGAATAAATCCAATTTGCATTGTAAAAACAAATCAATCTTCCTGTCCTTTTAGTTTTTATAGATCTTTGTAACAATGTGGACGGGCTTTAAATTAGGATTTCACAGCACACATCAGTATGGCTGTCTTCCTTTGTCAGCCCTTCTGCTTGCTGCAGGGGGACTGGCACAGGAGAGGGAGATTGAGGGACAAGTGGAGGGAGGGCAGAGTATGGCCTTAAGGGGACATAGACAGCAGGCCAAGGCTCATTGAAGGAGACTTTTCCAAAGGATATCCTCTCAGAGATGGATGCTTTTTCTTAATTACAATATGCAGCATTGGCTCACAGGGCCCTGCAGAAGGGTGCTAGAGGAGAGCTACAGGGTAGTTTACAGGAGAGTGAAATCACATGCATAAAAATTAAACAAGAACTTAAGTTACTTTGGAATAAAGACACCATAGAACTATCACCAAGTGCTGAGTGTAGTTACAGACAATGAAAGAAAGCAACAGAGGGAGAGGTGATGGAAGGCTCGGGGGGAACCGCACACTTTGTGGAGAGAAGGCTGAGATTGGAAAGTAAGTGTGTAGCCCTCAGGGAAAGGAGGGAAAGACCACTATCCACTGGTAGGGTCCTACCTAGAGCCTGTTCAAGGAGCCTTCGGTCCTCTGGAAGTAGGTAGGATATAAATATAATGTTAAATGTTAGCTACCCAGTACAAAGGAGAGGAGAGAGGAGCGGGCAAGCAGCAGCAGAGGATGAGAGCACTGTTCTGAGCTGTGCACTGCGGATCTGAGCTCTACTCTACCACTCAACAGCTGGATGGTCTTGAGCAACCTGCTTTTATATTCTGGACTTCTTTCATATCACCTACCACCCCAAGTTGGTATAAGAATTAAATAAGAATACTATCAACAAAGTGCTTAGAACAGTGAAGAGTACAGAGAGTAAATGTTCAATAAATGTTAGTTCTTATGACCATGCGTGCATGTAAATATATGGGGAGGTGTGTGTACATTTACCCATATGTACACATATGTACACACAAAGGCCTGTTGTGATCTGTAAGTAGCACTGAGATTAATAGATTAAAAGTTATTATATTCTACATTACAGTAGAAGTCAGGGAAAGAAGACTTGACCTGTGTGTATTGCTGCTGTTTTTACATGGTTTAGTGTTTTGGGATAACATCCGGAGGAAAACACCACAATGGAAGTGGTGTTCTGTGGGACTGACCTTGGGGCTCTGGGTTCAGGCACTTGGAGCACAATGTCCAGGAAGCCAAGGCCTGTTTAGATTCCTTGCACCACAGTATGGAAGTCAATCTCCTGTTAGTTACCAACCTAAGAGCCCCCAGTTTTATGAGCTTCACCCTTCTTGGAGGTGTTCATGGTTGAGGCCCTGAAAGTCATTACTATGGGAAATTCCTGGTGGCTCTGCTCACCCCTACAGAAACACCTCTCTCTCACCATGCTTTGCATCACCCCAGATTGGAGGACCAGCAGAGGCCTGCCATTACTTCCATTCCTGAAGTATAGTAGTATATTGCGACCAGCACCCCTTGTTCTATACTGGGTGAAATATGAACTCTTGGGCAAATTATTTCATCTTGCCAAGCCACATCTACAAAATGGACTTTAAGTAAAATCTACCATATGGGACTGATTGTGAGGTTTAGATGTAATTAAGATAAAAAGCTTGGCACTCAGTTGAAGGTGGCCATTATAATTACTCATGGCATCAGACACGGTGTTATTGATACTGCAGGCAGAGAGAAGTGGGTGGCTGCTGCTGAAACCATACTTACGAGTCACAAGTGTTAAGTGACCCTGAATTTATTGCCCAAACTGGGCACTTTTGAGATTTAAAGGGTTTCTATTAATAATGGTGCCAGAATCTGTCCTGGGAAGATCAGCCATAATTAGACACCCAATGCTCACCTGTTTATATGACCTCTGTTTTTTTCAAAAGATAGTTCTTAGTGGAACATTTTTCTCTGTCTTGACACCTTTGGTTTTCAAAGGGTAGTACTTTACCAGGAACGTTAGTTCTGGCTTACTTTGGAGTGTCTGCTAGTCATTGTACTTGAGGAGTCAGTATGTGCCAGTCATCTCACTGGGAGTTTGATGGCAGTGAGCTCTAAGATCTTCACCGTAATCTTGGGGAGCAGTTGTTTCCTCCATCACACAGTTATGGGACCTGAGGCTCAAGGAGGTTAAGTAACTTGCCCAACCAAAGTTACAGACCTATGAAATGGTATATTTTGGGATTTACCACATGCTACTTGGAACACCAAACACTTTACTGACGTCTACTATATCAGCTTGTTTAGAGGTGAGCCCAGAATGACTTGTGCGTGGTCCTGTCTCTTGCCCCTCCCCTGCTGTGCTCATGGGGCATGTGCCAAGGTGTCTCATCTTCCTCCTACATATTCACCAATTTCAAAATGCTCAGGTCAGCTGAATAACCATTAGACACCCTCCAGTGTCTTTATAAGTACAGCTTCTGGTTTCTTTGAAAATGAAACCTTGTGTAGTTTTCATAAGATCTAAAAATTTTATAGCTGAGCTTGCAGCTGATTTTATCTGTTTCAGATATTCCCAAGGTGGGGGTGGAGATCAGAAACTGCTAGAGCCCATGATTAGCTTACTTGATAAATTATTTCTCCAGGAATGCCCACTTCTGATCCTGCCTTGGTAGTACAGATACCACCTTGTTCATTAAAGTGTTTGTTGGGGGAAACACTGACTCTTGAGTGTCTGGTTCCATGTGAACGAAACTAGGGCTCCCATAAAATTGGGCAAGGATACTCTAAATTCTGGTGAAATGTTTGAGCAAATTAATCAGTTGGGTGGGGCACAATTTTAAGTAAGATAGTTTCCATAGTGCCTGAAAATGACGGCTCTCTGTAGCACTGATGTGGGTGTGATCCATCATTCATCCATCCTTGAAGAGTTTACCATCTCCAGAGTAACTGTACAGAAGTAATCTCATTCCTTAAATCATGTCTGAACAAGTGGAAGGTGTCCTCTGTGCTCCCTGATGGATTTCTTAGGACCACTGATAGATAACAGCTTCCAGGGAAAAATTGGGATCAGTAGCTGGCAAGCCACAAATTTTGTCATAACTAACCTCCGGAGACAGACAGAGTTGTCATTCTGGGAATTAAGGGCCTCCTAATTTGAACATGATTCTGAGGAGCAGAATACCAAAAAGCCTTCCCTTCCCACTCACTCACAAACCCAGTAAACTGAAAATGAAGCCTGTTCAAATACTCTGTTGAGTAAAGATTCCTCTGAGTCACTTTCACTGGGTTTTTATGGAGATGGGCCCCTCTTTGTTTCCCATGTCATCAATGTCGATAATGAAAAATGGTGAAAATGTCAATTCAGGCAAGCCCACCCGCATACAGGACTACCCTCTCTTTATCCCCCACGATTAAGAAACCTTGTGGGAATTAACTGCCTAGTTGTTGCAGAGACCTCAGAACACACAGTGTCTGCTCCCTATGGCTGAAATGCTGCCTGGGTAATTCGGGAAGGGGGAGCTTTCCTATGTTTGGTTAGAACATTGCTTTTCTCATCATCAGGGTCTCTGTACACATGGACCCCTCTTCCTGGAACAAGTCGCCCCTTTGCCATTCTTTCTTCTGGTACTTCCTCATCTTTAAGACCCCACCTAACAGGTCACCTAACTTCATCCGGGGGCTCTGGAAGACGGTTTCTGTTTCATACTCACACAGGACCCCACAACTCCCTTTGATAAAACTCGCTTCACTTTTATAATTGCCAGTTCAAGGACAGCCTTCACCCCTAGATCAGGAGCTCTAGAGACACAGCCTTGTAAGCTGCAGTGTTCCTCATACTCCCCTCATCTAGGGTGGTACTTAGTACAGAGGGCCCTTGGGGAAGGGATGGATTGCTTGGGGAAAACTGTGTGTCCATGGACTGTAGCAGATGAGCCTTGCAGGAACCCCTGGTGTGCTTGCTGGTGGAGGGGGGCAGGGAGTGGATTAGAGATGGCTTGCTTTCTCTCTTTCAAGGAACACTGGATTGTTAACTCTTCCTCCTAAACTCCAGGAGAGTTAGACTGAGCCTCAGGCAAAATTATGCAAGTTGTTTATATTATATCACCTTACAATTTATGGATATTTCATCTAAGTTATGTCAAGGCAGGGAAAGTATTATCATTTCCATCGTACTGGCAAGGGAACTGACAGCTCAGGGTGATGTAGTCACTTGTACCAAGTCACAAGGTATAGGCAGGGCCATAGAGCAAATTACTCCCCAATATGATACAACTACATTAACAAGATAACACCATATAACTATTGCAATGCTAATTAAGTCTTATTTCCAGGCTCCAAATGGTCCAAATCATTCTGAGCTTTTCTCAAACTGTTCCTATTATTATTGCCTCTTTGCAAGTTCACCCTGCTTTGTTGAAATTTTGATTACTTTATTAGAATCCTCATGCCCAGCCATAATCTCTATCATTCTCATTTTCTTGGGATGCATTTTTATATGTTTGCATTTCTGCTTGCTTCTCTTTGTTCCAGTTGGATCACCAACCTTCCTGGCCTGGCCTATGTTTGCTCATTTAGGCCTTCAGCTGTGTCTGTTGTCAATATTCATTTCCTGTCACCTCCTGTATTCACCCTATCCAACTCTGCGTCCCTCCTCAGGTGAGGGCTAGAGCACCTTTAGGTATCAGTGATGGTGCTTTTATTGTCATAGGGTCTGACCTCAGAGCCATGTGACTGAGAGTGAATAGTCCATCAGACATTTCACGACTGAACAGATGAAGTTCCTGTGCAACCTGACTGCTCACTTCAGTGATATCACCAAGACATCACCCTTTGGATTGGTCATCCAAAGTCCATGGCACCATGCTTTTAATATTCTCAGTGAACTTCTAATTCAAGATGGTGGACCAAGCACAAGCTCCAGCTTCTTTCTCACCTTGAATCTCTGGAATTGGTAGATAGATAATATACTTTTTAATCCATAACAGAACAAAACAAGATGGAGAGCCCTCCTTGGTGCAGAAATTCTGGAAACATAAAAACTGAAGGGATAAATCTGGTAAAGGAAATAGATAATAGCATCCACAAGAGTAAAGAGTATTCCCACAAAAGTGGGACAATATCCTAGAGAGTTCCACACATGTACATAGTGGATTACATGGATTTTGAGAGCAAGAGGAAAAGAGACAACCAAGAGCCTGAGGAACTGGCTCCAGGAGTTCTTATCCATCTTCCTTGCCCCTACCAAGCAGCAACTGAAGTGGGGGTTCTGCCCAAGGAAGTTGTGGTGGTAGGAGGTTAGAGCTAGAAACACAGGGTACATCCAAACCTAGAATCCTAACTGCTAAATACTTTGATCAGTGATGTGTCCCACTTCTCTTTAGTCTTCTGGAAAACTGATTGGACTACAAACCACATAAGAACATTCATCCTGTCCTCCTCCTACCCCTGAAAGTGAACAGAGGCAGCCAACTGACTAACATGGAGTCTCAGCCACAAAAAGGAGCTCATAATTAAGAATCACCATGTTGTAAATGCCAACACTACAAGAGTTTACACCTGAGGAAACAGACTTGCAAACCAATCAAAAAAACAGGACTCCAGAATATGTTGGCTTAGCATTAGAAACACCAGAAGATATTGTATCCATAAAAATTATCAGATAACAGACATTAATATTTTGATTTTTTTGAAGTAAAAGTCTATGTGAATGGGTCAAAAGCCCAAATAAATAGAAGTTGACAAGCTAGAAGATGCAATTAAGGAATTGTCCCAGAATGCAGTACAAGAGAAAAGAGATGGGCAATATGAAGAAAGCAAGTAAAAAACATGAAGGATGGGTCCTTAAGACCAATTTTTAAAAAATCAACACTTGAGGATGGAGGGGAGGCTACTTTCAAAGAAATATTAGCCAAGAATTTCCCAGAACTACAGAAGACTGCTAAATTCTCAATAGTGAAAAAAGACACATACAGATATCTGAGTGGGGCAAATTCTTCACCCGCTGAAGAAAGACCTGATTTGGAAAGGAATAAAAGGCCATTTGAAACTAAGTATGTGAGGGAAATAATGGATGATCAAGCTCAGTCCTTGTTGACAATGAGTTCAACTAGATAGCAATTTAAAAAAAATTTCAAGGCTCATGAATGTGTTCTGAAGATGCCTGCTTCTGCTAGGAGCACTCAGCTGGTCGTTTGCTATGTTTTCTCAGAACTTCCTTTCGGTTTCTTGTAGTACGGCATGGAAGTGCATGAACAAATCAGAAGCCACAGGTGGGGTGAGAAAGCAGCACCTCCGCTGCATCTCCCACATCATCCGTCTCATCCGTGCTGCCTCTTACAGTTCCACCATAGATGCTGAAGCTTCCCAGCACGCATCCAGCTTCTTCAGTCTCATTATCCCCAGTGGCTTTACTGTTTCCTACTGCCTGGTGTTTGTAAAGTCCTCTCCTCACCAGGAAAATCTGAACCACGATTTCAAGGTTGGATCAAATCCCCTTTTTCACACGAAACCTGCTCAGGCTACACCTCTGTGCTAATATCTCCTTGGACTTGTCAACGGTATCATGTATGTTAGTTTTTGTCTCCTACCAGACTGCAGGCTGCCCTAGAGTGGAGAAAGTGCCACACATTTCTTTTATGCCCTCCAAGGACCTGCTCTGGACACCTGTTATGAAAACATTGCCAGGAGAGAGAACAAGTTGAAGGGTTATCCCCTGGACACTATTTGGTGAGACAATTTTCTCTGACTGGGGAGAGGAAAGTGGGTGGACAGAAAATGTGGGGAAATGATACAGAAAAAAAACACTGTGGGTGAGGATGGGTGCTGGTGAGGCAAATGTCCACTATTCCACAATTCTTTTCCAGTCACCTCAGCATTGCTCAATATATTATATTGGTGACAAGAGGGCCATAGAATCACAGAACTGTAGGGAGCTTAGAGCTTATCCGACTCCCCTGGTCCCATAGCATACAGCTCTGTAGCAACCTTGGGGGCACAACTCCAGTCCAGAGATTATTCCTTTTAGCTATTGCCAGGAGTGTCCATTAATAACTTTTCCTTCCTTGGAGACTGAAGACTAATAATAACTTTTATTGAACTCTTCCTATGTGCCATGCATTCTGGTAAGACCCTAACATGCTCTTAATCTCATTTTCTCTTCATAGTAACCATATCAAGAAATACTACATGTCCTTCCTTTTGCTGATGAAGAAACTGAGGCAGAGCTGTAGCAGTGAATGCAGTGATAGAGTCCGCCTGGACCCAGGAATGCAAATGGCATGAGAAGGGACATAGGAGCAGTTAGCTTTGAGATTCTCCTGTCAACCTTTTCTCATTCTATCCACCTGCAGTGTGCGTCTCTCAACGTGATATCTTGCAATATAAGATCTGCTCACAAAGCCATGCCTGACCTTCCCCGAGAGCCACTTTCTCCTCCCTTCCCATGGTGGCTTCTACCTTTAGTTGAACATTTTTGCCATCTGACTTTTACTATAGTAGTATGGTGGTGCTGTCTTGCCCAAATTAACGCCTGCAGGGCAAGGACCTCATTTTTCTATATTCCTAGAGACTAGAAAGGCAACTAGGATGTTGTAGATTAATTCAGTTTGGGGACTAAAGACAATAGCCTGAACATGCTTGGGCAGCGTGAGATGAGACCTGCTGTAGCAGAAGCCCAGACATCTTGTGTGCCTTGATATCTACTGTAGGGCTGAAGCACATCCCTGGACTGTGTCAGGCTGAGATGGCCATGGTCCTCTTCACTAGTTCCATGGGCCAAAGAATCCATCACTTAATCATCAAGCTTTCCCCTGTAGATTTGGAGTCCAGTTAAAATGGAAAATCCTCGAGAGAAACTTAATTCACTTACAACCTAGAAACCATACTAATTAATGAAGATGCTTTTGATCTGGAAAGAGCCTCTGGGAACTTGGGCACCTGAGGCAGAAAGTGGAGAAAGGAACTGGACTGAGTTCTTCACAGGAGCCCTATCAGTAGGCCTCAAGGGTTCCAGGAACCCAGTGTTGCCTGTTGATTCCTGAATTTTCCTCAGAGACAGTTTACACAGATTTTAGAAGAGTCTCAGAATGGGTCTGGGCCTCCAAAGAGAATAAGAGTTAGAGATGCAGGCCAAGGTGAGTCATTTGCACCCCAACTTCCCTGACCTCCTGGTTTAACTCTGGGCCTACAGGCACCACCAGCTGTCATAAGGCCAGAGTACAGAAGAAAAGAACTCAGGAGGGTAAAGGGGAAAAGGACTGGGTGAGGGAGTTGACAAAGGTTAAGATTGTTGGGCATCAGAAGCAGAGCTACAAGGAGTCACGTGGCTCCATCTCCTTATTTTATAGATAAGGAAATAGAGGTCCAAGGAAGCTAAGTAACCCCAACACTTTGGGGTCAGCCAGTGGCTTCCTTGCCAGAGATTGGCCCTACTCTAGGACATCTCTGTGGCCTCACAGTTTGTTCATTAAACAATAGATAAGCTCACAAGGAAAGGCCAATAATGCTGCTGCTATCTGACTGTTTGGGTGGTAGTTATAGGCCCCTGCATTGCTGGAGCTTGGCATTTGGAGTCACAGATAGGATACTGAAAACATTTCTCTGGGGATATGTGCATGTATCATTTTTTTGATGAACACAGGCCTAGAAAGCTTAAGATGCTAACCATTCATTCATCCCCTCACATTTCCTGGGCACTCATGGTCACCTGTATGGGAGCAACTGACAAGAGCAAATGTACATTGTGGTCCCAGAGAATACATGCTATGGTAGTGGGGAAAAATATCCCACTGCAGAGGCAGCTGGCTCTTCTGAATGCGGAGGTGTTTCCACCCATAGAAGAACATATCCAGGTAAATGAGAAATGAGGCCACTTGGACCTCAGGGTGATAAACTTTCTACACCAATGCTTAGGTGTGGCTCTGGATCTTGCCAAAGGTTCCACAGCCTCTCTGGCATCTGGGTTGCCCTAAAAATTGTTTATCCACTTGGGGACCTTCCATTGGTGCTACCAAAGTCACAAAATCACACAATGCCATGTGCCATAGAGATTTTAAAGTCTGAGGAATGACAACTACCACCAGTGGTACGTGGCTCACAAGGCCTCACCTGCAGAACTGAGGCTTGAGCTCAGGTCTTCGGACCCCAAATTTTGCTCTTGTGATGCTGTCACTTCTGCCCTTTCCCTCTTCAAGTTAAAAGCCAAAATTTTGAAAGAAAAAAAAAAATTCCCCTGGGCCAGGCAACATGGTAAGTTTTATGAAACTGAATTTAAAAGTGAATGGTGGGAAACATCTTAGAGAAATGACTTTTGTTTCTGGCCTTTTCTGCTTCCTCCATAAGACAGCGTCAGACTCCTAGTGAGAAGAACTATGGTTTTGGTGTTGGGAAGCCTCAGATAACCTGATCTGAGGGCTTATGGAGGGCCTCTGGTCCCAAAATACTACGAAGCCTTGTCTTGTAGTCTGAAATGCATTAAACAGTCAAGCTCCAGAAGGCCTGTGAGGCAGACACAGCCAACAGGGTTTAAGAGCAAGCTCTTCTGGGAGACTACATCTCCTACAGCCCACTGGGACAATCATGGATCATTCTGCTGAGGGACAAGAGGCACCATTGGAGTGGCAAAGATCAAAGCTGAGGTAAAAAGACACCATGGAAACTTACCCAAGCCCCAGGCCTGCTGCTGGTTGGCCAGCAAGCTATGGTGAAGAAGGGAGAGAGCATTTCCATAAATGTGTGACCAGTCCTGCTGTGCCAGGTATGGTGCTGGAAGTTAGGAGACCTCAAAGATGAGTAAGAAAGCCCCAGTCCTGCCTGACAGGTGCCTGACCATTGAATCTGCACATTCACATGAAAGATGGGTTCAGACAGCAGGTGTCTTTCACGCACCTCTAGTGATCTTCCCTGTGCAGTTGGAAGCCTAGGGTTGAGGTCTTCCGGCAGCACCTCCTGGATTTTTCATTCATCCCACACATTGGATTAGTGAGGGACTGCACCAGGGGCTGGAAGTACAGGGTGGACAAAGACACTTGCTCTGAAGGTTGTTCAAGCCTTCATGATGTGTTCAAGTACATCATTTTACCTGAGTTTCCCTCATTGGTTCCCTTCTTCTCCCCTCTTCCCTAGCACAAGAACTTCCCAGAAATTAGATTTCTGGGGAGAAGGATCAGAGGCTGTAGTGTCATGACCTCAGTGCCAGGGCATGGAAAGCTGATCATAGGAGGTGACCACCGATAAACCTTCCCTGCTTCAAAGTGACCATGGATAATGAACCTTTCTTCCCTAAATCTAATGTAGTTTGTTCAGTTTTAAAGGGAGAGAACTGTACTATGAGACAATTTCAGCATTTCTTTCCATCTCTGATATGTTTCCATGGTGTAGAAGTCTGTGGCTTCTAGAGAAGCCTGTTGTTCTAGAGAACCATGGTTCTCCTAAGATGTCGTGGCTTATAGCACCTTCAATTTGCTCATCTTCCTACTTTCCATATCTAGAAACAGGACTGAATGTAGTACCACGCTTAGATAAGGTCTTTAATAAATGTTTAATGAAGCCCTCCACGACTTTGATTTATATACTGCCTTGGCAGCAGAAAGCAGGAGTACCCCAGGACCCATGTCAAAAAGAAAAGGAGAAGGGGCTTTTATAGCAGGTAAGAGATGGCTCAGGGAAGGAGAGGAGAAGCAGATCTCTCCTAGGAGGCCAGGGAGTAGGGAAGACCAGGAGTAGGAGCCATGGAGGAGGCAGAGGACCCCAGCAGGTAGGATGTTTGTGGGTCCATGAGGAGTCAGATGTTGAGTGGAAACAGCTGAGAAATGAGGACAAGAAAGATGAGTTTGGAAGCCTTACAGTCAAGTAGAAGCAAAGAAGGGTTTTCAGCAGTGAACTGATAAGATAAAACTGAGTTTAAAAACAACCTGGCAGCAGTATGAGGGACAGCGAAAGAGAGCGACTGAGGGGGAAGGGTCTCAGGTTACCATGGGGAACACAAGCTGGGCAAAGTTGCAAACAGTGAAAACTAGGGCAGTAGGTTTGTAGTGAGCATGCATGAGGGCCTGGACACTACCCTAGAAATGGGATACAGCCACAAAGGAGAGACACATAGATGCGCACTTTAATGTATTAATGACTCATTTTTTTTTCCTAAAAGGAGTTGAGGAAATTAACAGAAACACATCCAGCTCTTATAAGTATAAATGATTTTTATCTACTTTGCTTGACAACATCCTTTGTTAGATAAAAAACAGTGACTTGTATATGGCTGACTTTGTAATACCACTAAGTCAGCTTATGGTCCAACAGTAAAGCCTTACTAAAGGCATTTGCAGAAAGGTCACAAATGAGTGGGTCCCAGTGTGTGGCTCCTTGAAGGTGATGGCAGTTGATTCAGACACTGAGGCAAGGCTGCAAACAGATGGAGGCTGATTGGCCTCATGGGGAGATGTTTTGCAGGCCTGGTGGTTTGAGAGAAGGGCTGTGCTCTGTATGTAACATGGCTGGCTGTCCACTACCCTCCACATTCACGTCACCTGTGCAGCCCCTGAGGGTATTAGAGGTTGGGGTACTGAGAGGGGGCTGAGGGTCCACCAGTAGATTTTTCACAAGAGGATTTTGAAAACAATTGGACGTTACAGAATTAAAGGTAGGGTACTTTTTGGCAAGAGTCTAGAAGGAAGATATGAATTTGCCTTCAACTGGCCATGGATAATATACTTTGATCATGAATGAGTAGAAGGTAGGGTTTGGGTCCATTATACAATTTTAAGATATGAGGCAGAAGGTAAAGGAAATTCAGGGAAGCATCTTAAGAAAGGGACAAGACATTTTTCGGGAATCTCCCTAGAACTTTGTGACTGGACATGGAGTGGCTGGGATAGGAGGGAGGTATAGGTAGGAAAGGAAGTGGGGAGAAGGACAAAAAATGCTGAGATTCTGAAGTTGGAAGACTGGATAATGATGTTGTAAGAAGGTTGTGTTTGGGGAAGGAGCTTTGGAGAAAGTTGACAGATTTGGTTTTAGACCTAACTGCAGAGAGATAGTGATACATCTAAGTGGTGGTGTGCACCAGTTAAGCACTTAGGCTGGGGAAACGCTTGTGCTTGGGAGCTGAAGGAGGAATGAGGGCAGATGTAGGGGAATAAGCAGGAACAACGGGAGAAAAGGAAAAGCTTTTCTCGACAGCCACAGGAGGACCAACACAAGAAGTGGGAACGGTCAAATGGCTCCAAAGCCACAGAGTTAAATCAAGAGGAGAAACACAAGGTGCAAAGATACAGATGGGGCAGTAGAAAGGTCATGTGTCACCTCTGAGAGGCAGGTTTGTTGAGGCAGAAGCCAGGAGATAGAGGAAATGGGTCAAAAAGAAACAGAAGCTATGGGCATGGGCTGCTTGGTTTGTGAGGGAGAGACCAGCTTGCTGAGAAGAGGGGAAGAGGCCAGGGAGGTAGACGGAGAATAAGGACAGACTGGTGTGGCAGGAGCCACGAAAGGAAATAAGCAGTAGTGAGAGGAGGCAAAAGCATAGCTTGGTTTAAGAGAATGGACTTTCAGGTCACAGAGATTGTTGTTCAGCTCCCTCCCACCTTCACTGCTTGCTTTGACAGGAGCCTCATTTCTCCTCTGGAAGATGAAGGTATAAGTTTGGGCTTTTTCCATGAGGACATCATGAAGGCCGAGCCATAATGTGCTGCACTTTGTGGAACATTCCTGGAGAGAGTGAGACCAATGCTTACAGTTAATAGGTCTTGTCCACTCTTTTCAAGGGACTATGACACTCTATCCACCCTGTTTGTCCCTCTTGAAAAATAGCAACTTTTGTAATTAAAAAAAAAAACAATGGATTTTTTCCATGCCCTTTGGATACATTTTCCCCCTCTCCAAGTCCTCACTGTAACATCTCAGCCAAGCCTTGCGGTTCATCAAGGCTACTCGTACTTAGCCACAGTCTGCTTCTGCTGGTATTCACCTACTCCTTGGGCCACTCCTTCTCTGGCTTCTCTGGAAACTCATCTTTGTCCCCAGGTTTATCCTCCTGTCATTAAATTTTAGAATCAAGACACACTCCTTAGGCTGCACATCCTCCTTGACTGGTGTCTTCCATAACCCAGGGTTTAATTTCTATGCTCAGATCTTCCCCGAGTCACAGGCTCTGTGTCCTGTGAACTTGGATGTTTCGACAGTGCCATAAACTCAAAATGAGTTCCATACACTCTAGATGAGCTTCCCTCTCACACCACAGAACTGGCTCGAGCCTAGAGAACAGCATCAGCAACTCTCCAAACACACAGTATAGAAATGTTAGAGCTGTTTTTAACATTATCCTCTCTACACTTCTCCTCACTACATTTAAATCATGACTCAATCACATCACTCCAAACTCTAAATGTCTCCGGGCTGGTTCACTTGTCTCTGTTTCCACCACCATTCACCTCCTAAGTACCCAGCTCTCTTACCTGAAAAATGACAAAAGATTGTCCCTGGGTCTCTTTTTGCCTACTCTAAGACCCACCATCCCCATCATATTCTTTCCTCTGTAGCCATAATGATTTAGGTTTTCAAAACACAAATATGATTTTGTTGACAGCCTGCTTAAAGCCCTAAGTGGTTTCTCATTTCTCTGAGGACAAATTCAAGCATCTTTATCACAGCTTATAAAGCTTTACAAAAGTGCCCTTCTCCCTGTCTCCAGTCCCAGTGTACCCCATACAGTCTCCTGCTTTCTGAGCCCTGGGTCTCCAACTCTCTCTCTGTTCCTTACTGATGTTTCTTTCTGCTTGTTAGCCTCATGTTCACCCACCCCTTGCCCCGCCCAGCCCAGTATCACTCAGCAGTCCCCTCACTGCTAGAAACAGAACATTCTCCAGCCATACCACTTCCTACCACCAACAGGAAGTTTTCACTCACTTCGAAAATTATTCACTAAAAATAAATCATTAAAAATCTCCCTCTTTAAGACACTATTAGTCCCAGTGGGCCAAAGTCACATGTCTCTTGCCTCTAGTGGCAGCCCTAAGAGTCAATCCCCCTATGGGGACCCAAAGAAAAGGGAGCATCAGGGGGAACCAACATAGCTGGGTTCTGTTCCCCCCAGAGTGGGGGCATAAAAGAGGGACGGGACAGCCCAGGTATGCTAGAGAGAATGAGGAGGGCAGGCTTGGTTTCTAGCCCTCAAACTCAAGGTGGTTGGGTAGATTCCCTGCTGGACAGGGCCCATCCCACCCCATCTGACAGGTAGGATATAGTAGAATCTGACCAGGCTGGGTTGCACTTCTGCAAGGTCAGGGCCTGCCTCCCCTCCCTTCATAGGCTGGACCAGGGTATCTGGGAGTCCCTCCTGGCACTGTGGGGCTCTGATGTGCCTTGACCCCAAGGTCACCAGGACACCTAGGCTGTGCTCTGTATGCTCAGGCCTTTGCCCCAACCAAGACTGAGGACTCTGGGTATGGGAACGACATTACCTTACCTAGAGGTTGGCAGGGTATTAAGTGAAGGTGTTAGGACATCTGTGGCTACATGTAGCACAGCAGCACAGGCCTGGAAAAATCAGGCCTCTTTAAGACACTATTAGTCCCAATGGGCCAAGGTTACATGTCTCTTGCCTCTAGTGGCATAAACCCCTGTACCACCCTAGCATGGAATGCATATGCAACAGAGACTTCTCTGCGCATAACAACGGCAAGACCCAACAAGACAACCCTTAGAGGGTAGTGAAGACCCATAATTTGAGGTGGCCCTTGAAAGCACATAGTATATGAGGGCCATGTGTATGTATATGTATGTTTGGGCTTAAAGGCAGGGTATTACTGGCAGAAGTGGTAAAAAAATAAGCAATCTCTGTAAAGTTCTAGGACCTTCCTTCATCCCCGTATCACTATTCAAAAGTTGTTCCTCCTGCCTATAGAGCCTATCAGAATGTTCCAACAAAGCAGAAAAACAATGTGCAGTGAGAGAATCTCAAAAGAACCTTCCCAGTTCCAGCATTCAGAGGTCTATAGAACTTAATCCTTTAAAAGGAACCATTCTAAATAGCCCAGAAATGAACATTAATAATAAAAAGGTCCCTCAATATGGAGACAAATGAACCTCACAATAGGCAACAAAAAAGCACAAGAGACTTTGGAGACAGACACATGGGCTCCAGTCCTAGCTCTGCCACATAAAAACTGGGAGCCGTAGGGCAAGTTGCTTAACCTCTTCATGCCTCAGTGTCTTCACATGTAAACATGGGTATAATCATGCTTAGCTCATGGTTGTTGTGAGGATGGATGGCTTGATATTTGTAAAGTGCTCAGAACAACATCTGACACATATAAATGTCTTACAAGTATGAAAAAAGTCTTATTCTGTTGGGTGTTTAAATATTGCTCTTATGGGGGCGTCTTCATGACATAGTTTTGAGAAAGATGAGGAAACAGTTTTCTTAGCCCCATTAAATGTTTAGACCTACACAATTGTCACTTTTGCAAGACTGTAAAAATGCAAGCTGACACTTGCATGCAATTCTAAAAATCAAGAGAAAAATTACAATTACAAGGACAATTAAAATTGTTCCTTGACCTTTAAAATTTCCTGTCAAACACTAACAACTCTCTTATGAGATAAGTATATAAGGAAACAAAAAGTAGTAAAACAAGCACACAATAAATTAAAACACTAGAAACAGCAAATTTTAAATTTAAATTAAATTAAATTTCTTTCTTTGTCAGAAAAGTTATCAAGAGTATTTGGACAGTTTTTAGCTGGGCGTGGTGGCGCACGCCTGTAATCCCAGCACTTAGGGAGGCTGAGACAGGAGAATGGCGAGTTCAAAGCCAGCCTCAGCAATGGCGAGGCGCTAAGCAACTCAGTGAGACCCTGTCTCTACATAAAACACAAAATAGGGCTGGGGAGGTGGCTCAGTGGTCAAGTGCCCCTGAGTTCAATCCCCAGTGCCAAAAAAAAAAAAGTATTTGAACAATTTTTGCTTGCTTCTCTATGTGTGGGGGAGCCTCTTTGTTTTCTGTCTTAGTGAATTGCCATGCTCCTTTACAGATCTGCATTAGCTTTCAACATCTTACACTTTGCACTTTCAATGTTGTGAAATCTCTCTGAGAGTTCCCTTAATCTGAAGGTTTTTGCTGGCATCACTTCCTATGGACATCTTCATCTTTTGGGTCATAACCACTTTCCTCATTTACACTTTTTAATATTAGTTTCACATTTTGTTGATATATATAGAAACATCAAGGCTCCTGCTTGTCAGAAAGTCACACAGAGCTTACTTAGAATGATGTAAAAATTTCACTTTGGGAGCTAAAAACCTAAGAAAAAGAAAACAAGCAAGTAAACCTCAAGCTACTCAAAGTAGCTATTCATTAATAAAAAAGTCAGATGATAGTAGATATAGTTCTAACAGTTCAGGTTCAACTTACGTATGTTAACAAACAGCAAGAACAAAACTACCCAACATATGCATGGACTTCTTCAGTTCCTTGCATTGAAATGTTAATGATTATTTAAATGGTGGAATAATAAATGAATCAATAAAACATTGAAGCAACTACGTAAATTTAACTATCCTGTAAAAAATGAGTAGTTACTAGAAATTGGTATTTTGATGTTTAATATCTCATATAGATCAGGGGAGAGAGAAAATTACATCCTCCTTAAGCATCTGATGAAAGTTGTAGCCTCTCCTTTTAAAATATACACAATGGAATATTATTCAGCAATAAGAGAGAATAAAATTATGGCATTTGTAGGCAAATGGATGGAATTGGAGAACACTATGCTTAGTGAAGTAAGCCAATCCCAAAAAACTAAATGCCGAATGTTCTCTCTGATTAGTGGATAAGAATACATAAGGGGGGGTGGGAACGGGAAACATAGGAGAAATGCAGGAA